>CM028912.1:9035000-9635000 GCA_016801845.1 Polydactylus sextarius | reverse complement strand
ACACCGTACAAACTAAATTTTTTGTTGCGATGTCTTGATTGCTACTGCTGATACCCGACACATATCTTCTATCTCTAAGCAAATACAATAACCGCAGTAGAATAAAAAGGGGACACACAGACTCGCTCTTGAATGTGAACTATGATCCGATCATAAATACTCATCATTAATAGTGTCAGAAAAACATTACCCTTTTTATTGGGGCTGTATTTTCCTCACACACTACAATAAAGTTAATGACAGACATTGTCTAAACCATAAAACAGTCATATATTTGGAGATGCTGGTCAGCTTCAACAAGGATCAGTAGCATGTGGCTCATAGATCAAACTTGCCCAATCAAGTCTTCTTGTCTAAGTTGAACTGAAAGCACAGATTTGTGTCACTTTTACATATTTACAGCTGAATATGGTGAGATTTAAATCTGTATCACAATATTACACCACAAAAGAATAAAAGGTTGATAATGTGACATCCATTTGGTTTATTTAGACCCATTCCATGGTCTCTTTAAAGGCCAAGAGGGTTTCTAGTGTTTTTACTGTAAACAAGATCTTGTTGAGTCTTATTAAGTTGAGGCACAACAGCATTTTATACCCTGGATCATCATGCTTTAACAGGTTAATAAGACATTGCAGCAAGGGTTCAAGTCTTATTCAGGGAAAAGGGTAAAAGATAAAAGGTAGACCAAAGGCTTTCATGATTCAGCTGGTTCATATTTGAACCCCTCATTAGACATTCTGTTTATATAGCCTGCAGTTTTACTAATATTATGTTTTCGGTTTTTTTTATTTGGGTTTGATAATAAACCACACAAGTAATTGAAAGAAATTGACTGAGGCGATTATCTATGCTTCTTTATTAGAGACATCCAGAGTCTGTTATTTTTTCAGTCACAAAAGTTTTAGACACGTGAATTTTTTTTTTTTTTTTTTTATTGAGAAATGAAATTCGTGCAAAGTAAAGTAAACAAAACAACCAAAAAAAAAGACCTAAATTAAATCCATGTTTGGAATGACAGTCTGGTGTTTTAAAACAGCACCAAGTCTCCTAGTACACTTGTACAGAGTTTTTCTTTGAGAGGTACTTGGTAGGTATGTTGATCCAAACATTTTATGGAACTTGTGACAGTTGTTCTGTGACTTTCCCAAATCCCAAACCATGATGCTCCATGATGTTGATATCAAGGATCTGTTGGAGCCAGACTATCTACTGCAGGACTCTGTGACCTTTGTGTCATTTCAGATAATTATTAGATTCAAGATGTATATTTGGAGTCATCATAACGCTGCAGAATAAATTAAGGACAGAGGAGACATATCACTGATGCTACTACACGATAGATAAGAATCTAAATGGACAAAAAACATTTGCACAGTATTTTGTATTTTCTCCCTGGGAAGTAACACCACTAAATGTATCCTTTTAAATACTAATACCCCAGACATAATGGACTAACATCTAACCCCACAATCCAGGAATTAATGTGGATTAATTATTTTTAAAACGCCTTAAAAATCATTTAAATTTCAACCAGTAGATGGCGCAAATGGTCGCTCTAGTTTTTACTACACTGAGACAGAGACAGATAAGGAACACAGTGTACCAATATAACCCTCAATTATATAAAGAAATAATTATACTACAAGGAACAAATTGTGTATCATAATCCGTACGCATGAACCACAGATTACACGGTGTGTTGTCGTGTTATATTTTGTGTTGGTCGTTGTGAATAAGGACTTAGATGCTGCAGCATCGTCCACCGGTTTCCTCTTCATCACGTGACGCTCCCAGCTCTACGTCTGTGGACAATGGACAGCTGCAAAATGGAGGTGAGTACTCCCAAATGTTGCAAATTAAAACCGGATGTTTGTTAAACGCATTTAGGCCGCTGATACTCTGTAACATCGGCGCGGCACTGGTGTGGAGGAATGCACGGTGTTGTGCTGGACTGTGCTGTTTCCTTTGCAGCTCAGCTCAGTAGTTAGCGCTGCTCACGTCTGCTAACACCACAGCTGAAGCTAATGGTGGTGTCATAATTGCTACAAGCTAACTAGATGGTGTTTGCAGCGGGGGAGGCTATTTGCTACATCAACATCTTTTAACGCTAATGCACTTGGCTATTTTATTTGACTATTTAGTGATTGCACATGTGTTGAAACAGCTGCAAGTCTTAGCTGTGCTAACGCTAGCTGTCAAAGCTAACGAGGCTCACCAGGCTAACTTACACTGCTGACACCTCAGTCAGACTCTGGGCCTCAGTCTGGTAATTTAAGGTCGCTAGACAAAATGTATCGTTTCATATAGAAACTCATTACTTTGTATTGTATTTTATTTACCAGCGCTACGTTACAAAGTGAAATCTTTAACTGTTAGCGTAGCCTGTCCTCACCCCAGTAGGAGCAACACCACGGCCTCTTATTTATAATCTGTTAACCGGATGTATTGACATTTATTTATGAGTAATGTAGTTGTCAGCTGCAGGGTGCAGTGAAGTAAGTGTTGTCCTTTAATACAACGTGCAGCTGTCACTGTTTTCTTTATTTATTTTTCTTTTATTGCCTGTTTAGGACCGTGAAGCTAAGGAACCAGAGCAGCTCAGAAAGCTTTTTATTGGAGGTCTGAGCTTTGAAACCACGGAGGAGAGTTTACGGGCTCATTTTGAACAATGGGGAACTTTGACAGACTGTGTGGTATGTTTCTTTTCTGTCACAATTAATGCCCAGACTTCATATATTAAGGATATTGAGAAAATGCAGACTAGTTGCACTGTTGTCGCTAACATCGTGTGTTATGTTTTCTGTCTTTAGGTGATGAGGGATCCCAACAGCAAGCGATCAAGAGGGTTCGGCTTTGTAACATACTCATCTGTGAGGGAAGTCGATGATGCCATGAAAGCAAGGCCTCATAAAGTAGATGGTCGAGTAGTCGAGCCCAAGAGGGCCGTGTCCAGAGAGGTAAACTCATCCCAAACTGGAAAGTAGATGTTATAGAAGAGTATATATTGCGTGTGTGTGCTCACTTATCCTTTCTGTTTCAGGACTCAAACAAACCAGGTGCTCATCTGACAGTGAAGAAGATTTTTGTTGGTGGCATCAAGGAGGACACTGAGGAGTACCACATCCGGGAGTATTTTGAGAAATATGGAAAAATTGAATGCATTGACATCATGGAGGAACGCTCCACCGGGAAGAAGAGAGGATTCTGCTTCGTCTCTTTCGATGACCACGACACTGTAGACAAAATCGTTGGTGTGTGGTCGCGTTATGCTCCTATTTTAAACTTGACTGTGGAGAATCATCATGCAGTGATATAAAAGTACATTGTGTTTAACCATTTTCTTTTTAGCTCAGAAGTTCCACACAATCAACTTCCACAATTGTGAGGTCAGGAAAGCGCTCTCAAAACAGGAAATGAGTGCCATATCAAGTAACAGGGGTAAGCACACATCAGATGGAGCAGAAAGTTATACTTCCGATTTCTTTGTACATCGTGGGCAGCACCTTTCAGATGATACCTTTCTCCATATTAGGTCGAAGTGGAGGATCTGGAAACTTCATGGGAAGAGGTGGTAATTTTGGAGGTGGTGGCAACTTTGGCAGAGGTAAGTTGTATTCACAGATTAAATGAAAATGTTTGTGACCTTAACCACATTAATCCAGGTACATGTGATAGTGATATTCATGTCATTAAGTTTCAGATAAGAGTTTCGCACCCACACTGAAACAACACGCTGCACTGCTCCTTTTTTTTTCTTTCCTTCTTTCCTATTTATTAACAGTGTTAAAGTGCAAGCACATACATAGGGCATGGTCAATAATCATCTTGAACAACCAGTTAGGCAACTGGGCCTGGCAAGGTTTACTTTGAATGTTCTAGTTCCATGGCATTTAAATGAAGGAATTTTGTTATCTTAGACCAGGAGTACAAAACTGTCCGTTGAGATGCATAAAAGTTATTTGATAACAGAGACTACCTGTTTAACTTTTGAGCTCATAATTTTATTTGCATGCTATTGTCAGACTGACGGACAGATTCCTATCTCAGTGACGACATGTGTAAGGTGATCGGCTGTGCTGACAAGTAAAACAACCGCCTGTGCAGTCGGACGTGACCGAAATTTGTTGTGTTGTTAACATTGCTGCTGTGAGAACTTCATCTGTTGTATCATCACTTTTAATTCAGTCCCATACTGTTTCAATAAGAATGGCATTTTCACATATATCTGCTTTAGAATAGGTTTCTTTTTTAAGTTTTTTTTTTTTTAATAGGTTATCTAGAGTAATTTTTGACAAAAACCTGGAACTTTAAATGGGATTGTTGTCTTTTTCCAGATTAACAAGAATAAAACTCATTGTACTCACTGTTGTCATACTTAAGGTGAATTTCCCCACAGTGGGACAATTTAAGGATTATCTTATCCTATTTTTATCTAATAATTTCCCCTACCTGTTTTTTTAGGAGGCTATGGTGGCGGAAGAGGTGGTTATGGCGATGACTTTGATAACGGTGAGCTGATGTCATATGTGTACTTTTTAAGTTATGTAAACATTTGGTCTACTCCTGTGCCAGTACATAATAGGCTTAATGTCTTTGCTCAAATCATTCTTGTCTTTAAAAACCGGTTTACAAAAAAATGATATTGATACCACTCGTGAGTTAATTTTTTGCATCACCATTATAGGTCCAGGAGGAAATTATGGTGGAGGACCAGGTTACGGAGGAGGCCGAGGGGGATACGGAGGTGGTGGTCCTGGGTATGGCAACCAGGGAGGTGGATTTGGTGGTAGCTGCGATGGAGGTTACGGAGGTAATGACGGAGGTAAAAAAAAAAAAAAAAATTTTTGATTGTCTGCAGAATTCAAGGTGGTTCAACGCAACATAAAACAAGTGAAATCATTCCTTACCTTGAAATTGATGCAAATCTTCAGGTTATGGTGGAGGCGGAAATTACAACGACTTTGGGAATTATGGTGGACAGCAGTCAAACTATGGGCCCATGAAGGGAAGCAACTTTGGTGGCAGAAATTCAGGTGGACCCTACGGCGGTGAGTTTTACTCTAACCGTCAGTGGCAAAACATAGTCATTTCTTCTGAAGAGCAGCTCAAGCTGAATATTTTGTGGTGATTGATCCTAAACTTACAGGTGGCTACGGCTCTGGCGGTGGCGGCGGAGGAGGCTACGGCTCGCGGCGGTATTAATTATTTCATGTTTTGGTAAGTTTCACTCCGTTCCTCATCACCCTCGTAGAACAGTACAGAGTGAGCCCATGAAAGTGCAGAATAACTATTTGTTCTATCCTGTATCCATTCAACAGGCTTCAGTTCTTAGCAGGAGAGGCGAGGAGGTGAGCAAAGGAATTGTCAGGAAAGCTGCAGGTTACTTTGAGGCAGTCATCTGAAAGCATTAGAGGAACACACAAGTCAGACTTTACTGCAGCAAGAAGGACTGTATTCACAAGACATGAGTGCAGATGATACTCTTCCCTAACTGTGATAGATGTTTCCCTACTAAGACATTTTTCCTTTTGTGAGTCTGAAGTGTGTGTGTATTGTGCCTATGGTATCAGGGGAAAAGAGTAAATTGTTTTTTTTAATCTTAAGTCAGTTCTTAATATCTTTACTTCTCTTTTTTTATATTGAGTTAGTTTTCTGCTGGTCTATTAATCCTTTGTCTTTCAACCTGGTATTTGTCAAATAGCATAGTTGTATCAGGCCCTCAGATGAGCTAGAAATACACTGTTTCTTTCTGAACTTATTATGATTGCTCATTTGCAAGTGTCAAGTGTATTTTGATTTTTTTTTTTTTTTTTTTTTTTTTGTATGTGAAGCACAGTGTGTAAATCGTTCGTAGTACCAGTGTCATCAAATATAAGCAGTCTGGATTTAGCATTAAGGGAATCCCTCACTCTTCTTGTTCCCAGCAAATCAAATTCTAGATTGTCCAATTATTTTGATTAGAAGAAAAAGACTGAATAAAATTGTGTAGTAAAGTAACACGAGGTTCAGTGCGTCATTGGTTCAGAAAAAGATTAAATACGTTGTTAATTTATATGTTGCCTGCTCAATGTGACTGTGAAGTTTAGCCGATCGGCCAGTCCAGAACTTTCTCCTTCTTTGAGGAGTATTATTTTAAGATTTATGTGGTTGAATATAGTGTGTGTGTGTGTGTGTGTGTATATTGTATGTGTTTATTTGTATCAGGGTCAATGACAAGGGAGTTTTGGTAGTCCTAGGGCAAGGGCCCATACACCACATATGCCAGTGTTGAGCGAGTAGGATTATAAACAGCCACCAAACCTGCAGTTGGGCCCTCAGCATCGCTAGTGTGGAAGATTGCAGATGACTGTCAGACAGGACGTCTTCAGCCCCAGCACAGTGGACCAGTCAGCATTTTGAGAGAGAAGGGAGAAGGCAGCATCGAGCACAACGCCCATGGAGGAAGCTTGCAATGTCGTGCCTGGTAGTGAGCATCTATCTCTCTTTCAAGGCTAGCTAAACCCTCCAGCAGCTGGTGCTAGCGAAGAAAGACTAGTTCCTGGACACTTTGGAGATCCTGTTGAGTCAGAGATACTTCAGTTTTACCCGCAAATGCTAGATTTCAGACATTAACAAGAAAAGGGAGTGAGTATTTCACAAAAGCTGACTTAAGAAGATGGAGCAGGTAAGAGTAACCACTTTGCTTGATTTACAGATGTGGAAAGAGGCATTCTCTTCTTGCTGAAAATCTGTAAAGACCTGATAACATGGAAGGTTCTGGATGGGTAAGACTTTTTCAAAATATTATCCAAGGCTGCTCATTATAATTTAACAGTGTATATGGTAATCAGACAGGGGGTGGGGGGTGGGGATGTAGGGTGAGGGCCTTTTAAGGTAAACCGAGCAGAGATACAAAGTATCACTTTGACCACAATCAGCCTGAGACTTTCACCACACTGCTTGGTATACCTTGAAGGCATAACATGTTGTTTTGTGTTATTTCCCTTTTATTCTCAGCCACTTCTTATTACTGCGGAAGCCATGAGATGAAACAAAGTGTACTTTTCAAAAGCGAAACAATAAGGTGGCAGCTATATGAGATTAATCAATAATGAACTTAACAACTTTCCATTACTTTTTCTTGATAAATTGTTTTTTTTTTCTCTCTCTCTCTCTCTCTCTCTCTCTCTCTCTCTCTCTATATATATATATATATATATATATATATATTAAAAGATTACATCTTCAAATGTTTTGTTCAATCAACAATTCAAAACCATTTGAAGACATTATTCATTTATATATATTTTTATTTATTAAAACCAAGAAAAGATGCACTTTGGCATTGGATCAATAAAATGGTGTTTTTGCTTGAATAATAACTAATAATAAATAATCAATAATGTTGATTGATATTAAAATATGAATCAACAAGGAACACAGGATACAACAGAAACAGGATAGAGTAGTCACCAATCAGTTTTTGATTCAATCTTGATAGTTCATTAATAACTGCAGGTTTTGTGTAGGCTGCTGCCAAGTTATCTTTTGACTCATGCAGAATTAAAGTGTGTGGAATCCTAAGGTCTGTTTCATCGATCGGGTGGATTTTAAAGCCACAATAACAGGATTTTTGTTACTCGACACAAACTCTGTTCAAGTGACAGGCACATCCTTTTGAAAAAATGATGTACAAAAACAACAATTGTTCGACGTGTCAGACGTGTTTCATCAACCGAGAGAAAGTGTGGTTGAAACTGTTGGTAACAAACAGGAACACGGCAGAAAGTCTCAAGAGCAACTTATTGGCTTTCTGTCCCGGAAGTGTTAGCTTGGATGGTTTTCACGAGTTCAAAATGAGTTCAGACGTCAAGGGAAATTTTAAGAAAAAAAGTAAGAAAAAAATCCACATCTAGTCATAGTATCATTTCAAGATGGAAAGACTGTGGTCACATTATTGGATTAAATATCTTTACATTTAAGTTTTCAAAAAGGATCAAAAAATATTTTTAAACTTAAATAAAGTGAGGGTGTTAGATGTGTTTTTACTTCTAAGTGATAGAAATGAAAAACACTAAAAACAAATTAGCTTTTAAAACTTATTCATACACACACTTTTGGGATTTCAGGCAGGTCACGTCTGCTCCGTCCAAAAGGGAAACCACAATGCCTGCTAATGTTTCTCAAATCAGTTGCAGGATAGTATTTCTACTGAGGAATGTAGAATGACAACTTAATTACACAAAATAATGCCTGGCTTGGTGAAAGCACGCCAGTATCTATGGACCATGTTGGAAATAGTATAAAATGTGTATATGTAATATGTGAATTGTGTTTTTTGTTTTTTTTTTTAAATAAAAATCATTTTCCTTGATGTGAGTATTTAATTTCTGGGAAGTTCTTTAGAGTGTAAATGCCTGTAAATGTCTTCATTGTACAAGTGTTATAAAAGTCAGATTTTATTTTTTGATTTACATGACTCTACTTTGAATTTGTTGCCCTACTCGCCAGTTTAGTTTGACACACCCTCTAAAGTTTGTCAAAGGGTAACAGAAGCAGAAAAGCTTGGCGATCGAAGGTAGTGTTTGCGTGTGAAAGTGCAAACTGAGCACACACGGATTGCGTAGACCTTTTACCTTTGACTATGCTTAGCTGGTGAACCATTATGAAATTGTCTAGCGCGCTTCATACCGAGTATATTACACTCTATGCTTAACAATCATGGTCTTTGTTGTGTAACATAATGAACACAGTGGGTGTGATTTCTTCTGCGACTAGAGTTTCGTGGTATTAAAAGATTTAGTTTACTGTACAAACAAGATTTTTCTGATAAAAGTGCAAGCAGATTGGGAAAGTGTTTTAAGCCTGTAACTTTTGTTTCAGTACAGGATTCCTTTATTTGGTGCTTTGTAGGGCCCTTTGGTAAAGTCTTCAAGTCCAGACCTGACTTGAACATGTGGTAAGTTATGCAATCGTTCCTTAGACTATATATCCATCTGGCAACAATCTGTTACAGGCTGTGGCCACAGTAAACCACGCAATGTTCTCTTCTCAGAAAACAACAGACCATATAGCTATATGAATACTTTATTTAAAAGCATAGGAGTTTAAAAAAAAAAAGAACCCGGGTTGCAAATCATAAAGGGAAAGTTATAAAATATGAGTCGCAATGATTGAAACAATCATTAGCATACAGAAATATGATATATACAATATATATATTTATATACACGTACAGTAACTTTTTTTTAATCAATCTTAAAAGCAAGTAATGTTTATATTTACAAACAATATTGGTTAAAGAATCTGTGAGGGTATCCAAGTACAAAACAAGTAAAATATCAAAAATATTACAACATTCAGGAGAAGTAAGCGAAAACTATACAATAGTTCTGCTGAGCTACTAATGCTTTAAAGCTGAGCGACTACAAAGTTATTGCATAGTATTACTATGTTAATGCGGTACCATATTACAAAGAAGATAGGTGGTTGTCTTCGCTCTTGAAAGTCTTTTTAATGCGAGGGACAAGAAAGATGCTGCCGTCAGTTGACTGCTGGAGGGAGTAGTCGGCTGGAGAGTAGGCATTGCCCTTCTCATCTCTCAACATGCTGAAGACTTCAAGGTACAAGCTGTTGAGTTGCTGCTTCATTTCCTTCAGGCTTGTGATGTTCTGGCTCTTCTCACTCAGCAGACGCTCTTTTTCCTCCTTCAGTGAGTCCAGCTCGTTCTCCAGACCCACAATGTTCTCCATCTTGCGTTTGCGGCAGTTCTGGGCAGCCACTTTGTTCTTGCCACGACGGCGTATGTCTCGGACCAGGGCCAGCTGGGCCTCATTCAGTTGGTGCTTTGACATCACCTCATTGAAGTCATCAACGGGCAGATTGATAATCATGTCAACACTTAAAGGGATTTTGAGGGCTTTGGCCCTCTGCTCGTCTCTAGGGAGACGTATTTCCGACCGCCTCTTGTGTTTGTCTTTGGTAAAGGGAGCGTTGTTGTGGCCGCTTTCCTCTGCTGGATCCGTCTTGTAATGTTTGGGCTTCTTCTCACGCCGCTGCTGTGACTGACCTATTGATGCAGATACAGTCACTGATGTCTGGAAATCATCAGGTTGGAAGTTTAGTGAGGACATCTCTGAGTAGTCAGACTCTGCGCTTCCAGGGTTGTGGTCCATCTCCTCCATGTCTGAGTCACTGAAACCATAGGATCCATCCCCGTATGCAGATTTTGCAGGTGAACTTGCATTTGGACTTGTGTGTGAAGAGATTCCTGAATCTGAATCTGGCATTTCAGATGTCAGATTGTGTTTGTCTCTGTCATATGCATCTCCAGGTGAAAGGCTGTAAAGCTCCATGGGTGGAAACGGAGGTTTGTTTGAGATGTCAGACATGGTTGTACTTTCATTGCCTTCAAGGCCTTCTTGACCACTGCTCTCTTCCAGAATGGCATTGGGGTAAAATATGTCACAGAAATTTTCTGCACCAAAGTTAGTATTTAACTGAGGAGCTTTCGCCTCCATTTGGCTGAGATTGTCTGGTGGGGCAATACTGGGTATGGAGCCATCGAATGTATTCATAAACTCCGTAGCACAGGCGGTTAGGCTGCTTGTTTCCCCATCTGTGAGACTGGTCATGGGATAAAAGGGGAAGTTTACATTCTGCGCTTCGGAGCTGTTTGGAAGAGGATAATTTGTGGTTTCCAGAGTGTCCTCCATTTGCATGTTCATACATTGCTGAAAAAACAAAAAGGAAACAAGACATAGGATCATTATAATAAACATATAACAATACAAGCTCCAAAAGTGCAGTGTACATTGTGCTGTTAAGATTCAATTAGCAACAAGTGGATCATTTATTCATACAATTATCTAGCTATCATATGGGTTCATAGCCATCTGTGATTTTGTAGATATAACTAGATATGCATTTGTTTAAAATAGCTTAGTAATCACTCATACCAATCTCACAACTTGTTGTTTCTGCGAAGTTAGCTAACACCCTTATCTCCACAAAGCAGCTTTTAAGAACTGAAAGAAAATACCACACAGCTCGTGTTTCTACAACGTGTGTCTTATCAGCAGCTTGCCAGAACAGTCACTGAAGGTCTACTTGATGGTAAGATGGGAGGCTACTCTATCTGAACCAGAGTGTGGTGCAAGGTCAAGGCAACAAATGGCACACAGCACCACCCATCAGCTAATGCAAATACGAGCCGAATTCAAACTAGGCTCACGTAGCAGCTACTGAAAAAAAAAATGCAACGTGTACAAATCTTCATCTTTCTGCCGGTGAACAAAGATTCCAGACTGCCACACCCTCTCTCAACAGGCCTACTAGTTCTGCCAGTCGAAGCTAGTGGCAACTAATCATACACACAGTTCCATAACTTGTGCACTAACCTCCCTAATGCGCTAAAAACTCTTAACAGTTAAACCTAATGACAGTGGAATGAGCCGTGTGCACTTATCTCCACATATACGAGACCCCATTCTCACAGGCCAAACAAAACACTGTTTGTCCTCTAATGCCGGGCTCCTGCAGCTGATGCATTCTTTTGATATTTGTTCAACAACACAAACGACCATTGCCATTGAGGCTGAATCCATGTATTATACCTGCAGCTCAGGGAGGGACAAAAGCTCCATCAAGGCCTGCTCCAAATCTAGGGACATCCTCTGTGTTTGAGGCAACGGACCCTGGGAGAGAGTGTCCACTGGCAAAGCCGGCTGCTCAGTGGACATGATGTTGTTGCTGTTGGGCACTGGAACGGCAGCGGCGGCGGCAGCAGCGTCCAGGCAAACTGAAGTGTTCTGTGAGACAAATGCATGTCAGCACAAGTTTTCAACAGTGTGTAAAAAGCTATAAATGCGCGCCGATGATAAAGTCATTCATTCTTACCTCAGTTTCCTCTACAGGAAAGGTCTCTGCCAGTAGCTGCAAACATTCATCAAATGACATGGCATCACCATTTTCTTCTGTGAAGCTGACATTCTGTAACAGAGGTTAAGGTACATAACATTAAATTTGCCCCTTCTGTGATATATGGCGCACCACCTTTTAAAAACAGCACAGGATCTTGTATTTATAGAGCATAGCTCTCTGTAGGTTTTTTATGCAAAACTGTACACCCATCTGTGTTTCTGTAATTACGCAGGATGAGGTGGTTACCTAGCTACAACACAGCCACAGCCTATGAAATGTGGAGGGAGGGGTCCACCTCTGACATGAGTAATGAAGACCATGTGAATGTACCTGTGTAACCTCTAAAGGTGTGACAGCCGACTGCAGTGGTGCGCTGGGTGGCGAGCGGGGTATGTACTCTCCGGTTTCCTCATCGAGCTGTAGCTGTGCGAGCAGGGCCTTCTCCTGCTCCCGGAGCAGATGCAGCCTTTTTTCCTCTTCAAGCTCCCGTTGCCTCTGCAGCTCATGCTCTTTCTGACGGTGGTTGTAATCAAACACCTCTCGCCTTGCTCCGAGATCGATATCCTGTTTCCACAATATGTCAATCAGGTCCATGTCCTGGGAAAAAAAGAAGAAAAAGAAAACATCGGATCAGTTAAGAGAGTTGTGAGCGATTAGCCATGCTGTCCTGTAGTGTGAACGTGAGCAGTGCCGGAGCAGGAAAGAGCATCCCTGCTGGGAAGCATGGCTGCTGCACCTGCCACACCCTGTCCCTCAGTATCTGCTCACTGACAACAGCACTGGCATTAATGTCAAGGGAGAGAAGCTGCATGAATAATAGATGTACTTCTCTGTTTCCCCTGTTACCAGCAAAAGACGTGTAACCTTACTCGATACCCTCTCTTTGATCATTACCCATCTGATTACTCTGAGGTGTGAACGTGTTACTGTACGTGTAACTTTCCAACTGAAAACCAGTTCAGGTGATTCTGTGTTACAAAACAAGGAAGTTAAATGTGTTCCTGCAACGTGCTAATCCAGTGCTTTAACTATTCATTATTTAATTTTCTTATAATTTCATACTAATGAACCCTAAAAGTGTATAAGTGGTATAAAGCTGGAAAAATAAAAATAAAAAACTTGTTGCCTTGTTTTTTTCCTTGAATGTCTGCAAATAAACAACTACAGCTGTTGACGACTGGTCTCTAAACAAGTAACTTAGTCCAACTGTGGTATTTACACATTAAAAGTGGGCTCCACCTACAATACATAACATTTAGACACGGCGCACCAACAACTATGATGACATAAATACCATTTCCTGAAGATTTCCCCTCACAGGCTGAGTTTTATGTGCCTTTTTTAAACAAGAATGTCTGAAGATAAACTGTGTTGCTCTCTTCCCTTTTATTTATTTACAGAAGGAAACCATTTCACAAGGCCCTGGGATGTTGCATAAAACTAAAATACTGGTTGAAAAGCATTTGTCTGAGTATGTGACTGTTTGTTCTTCAGATCAGCATATAAATATAACTTGGCTTGGCTTTTAATGCTTTAAGTGGGTCATATGGCCTGAGGAGATGTAGCCCGTAGGAGGCAAAGAGGGAACTGAAGAGAAATGAAGAACAAAGCAGAACAATACACTATAAAGAGGATGTGAGACAAGCAGAGAAAACATTGGAATTATGTTTTCTCTTTATTTTTATTTGTTTTTTTGTTTTATTATCAATTGATTTGATTTTTTAAATCAAAGAAAATAGGGCGTAAAAACATCCACAAACTACTAATCATAGCAAACAATTACCAATATGTATTTTAAGATATTGCTGACATGGTTTTTCTGACTTCGACTGTGCTTCTGAAAAATAAGAACCCACTAACCCTCTTTGCCTCAGTGTTGCATCAGAGGCATGACCACTGACGGATTAGCCGTTACCAGGGCTGCCAAGTATAAATCATACTCAGTGAGTGAGAGGTGAGTGCACAGCCAGACATTATGGCTTCTGGAGGAATGAGGAAGTGCCCTTAAAATGTGCGTGTGGGATGTCTGAACACAAGTCTTGAGGTCATCTGTGTTTTCAAAACTGAAAAACCGCACTCTTTCCATTTAGTCACACCTCATAAGCTCATCAGACAAGTCATACAAGTCCCTTAAAAAAACAAACCTGGGTCTAAAAAAAAAAAAGTTTTATCATCTCTTTAAATTGTCACTGATGACACAACATATATGACAAGATATAACAATGTTACAGACCCAAAATAACTCAACTTCCCTGATATTAGCCTTTATCCATAATTCTTTATCCAAAAGTGGGTTTGTAGGTTAGTGAAGTGGCTGTCACAAGACCTGGATTGGCACCGAGACCAGGAAACAAGCTCAGAAATTTCCCAGAAATCCACACTACACTTTAAGTATTTACCACAAAACACGTCTTTGACATACAAAGACAAAGAAAACACTGAATATAAATATATATTCCAAAACAAGCCAAAGATATGAAATAATTATACCTCCGGTTTCTTACCAAGCGATAAAGAAGTGATACAAAGTGTTTGTGTTTTAAAGTATTGGTTATTCATTTACCTCTCAGCTAAATCAAAGGGCCTCACAGGGCCTCCGGTCGTTTATTACCCCTTCTTTCATCACAATTCATACACCCATGACCAGCGATGATGGAACACAGCTGCACATGTTCCAAAACAACCCTTTAGGCTCTCTTCATTCTACCGTGTACTTTTACTGACCCTTTCTTATGACAGATACAGCTAAACACAACAGATGGAAAGGCCCAAAGCACATGACAGATAATACAAGTTCAATGTCTCATTCAGTTTGTATGAGGATAGTAGGGGAGGGGGCAAGTTTGGACTGAGCTTGTGTGGGTTGGTTTAGATGACAAATAAATAGAAGATTAAGACGAAACACTGACAAACAACCAGGAATGAGAGGCAAAAGAGTGCAGCCTCTGAACAAATCATTCACAATGCATTACAAGCTTGTCTCTATCAGACAAACTGAGGGATCACATGCTTAGTGGAAGGGGGAGGAAGACGTTACGAGAAAAAGCTCTAGAGGTTTCTGTTTGCCAAACTTGACAGGACCAAAAATTATAATCATATTTTTAGCCTGAGAATGGACAAAAACACCGATATATCCGCTTTGTTTCGTATTTTCTTTTCTTCTTTGTTTTAAAAATATTATTTGTTTTGAAGCTTGGTTTTTATTTCCTGTCGAGGAAAAACGTCACAAGTGGATGACTTGCAGAACTGAAAGCGGCACAGACGCAGGACCTTATAATTTCTAAATAAAGAAAAGCTTTATAAAGTGTATTTTTATGATCTTTTATACCTTAGTGTTTTTATTACTTTATTATAATGGCAAATCCATGACACGATCAGGCTGTCATTGCGTATTAATTCAATAATCAGCCATAACAAACACTCAAAAGTTTGGAAGCGCGTCTCTGTCTCCCCATCAGACTGTATTAAAGTTCATCTCTTCTAATTATCTCTGATAATAAATAGTGTATTTACCTGTTGACTGGGATGCATCACCTCCATTTCCATCATCATGGAGTTCTGACTCGACGTGGGGGGTAAAAAAAAAAACGCCTTATGACTAATAAATGTATGTGATATTCCTCAAATGGCAGATTAAAATGGCGAGCGGTCCCTGAGCCTGATAGAGTCCCGTCGCAGCGGTCGAGCTATGAGGAAATATTGCTTCCTCTGAATCTAATGAACACGGAAATGATGGCCCTGCCCACAACTGCGGAGCCGGGATCGTCCCCCTCACTCCGGCCTATGAGGCTGGAGATAAGGGCTGCGAGCGCTAGTGAGTGGAGCCCGCTATAGGCTGAGAGGACAGAGCAACGAGGAAATATAGTTTCACTGGACTAAAACATCATTTATTTGTATTTGAAAGTATTAAAAAAAACATGTATAAAATATGCAAATATTTGATCTTAGATAAATGAAACTGATTAAAAAAAACAACCATTTTTTGGTTGTTAATCCTTTTAAAAACCATCAAAAGCAAAACAATACTCGTCCCACATCTAACATGAGCATAAACTTAACATTTCAAGCTGCATCTTAGCCACTTCATGTGTAATTATAAATTTTAAACGTTTCCATGTGTATTAAATTATAACTAAGATCATGTGAAGTGTTTCGTTTGGTGCATAGCGCCCCCTGCTGGTAACCGCGGTCACTGTGGCAGGAGGCCCTGGGGCCCTAGTGTCCCCTGGAAACTATTTAAAGGCTCTTAACTGCAACTGCAAGAAAGAATTGACAATGACTTTGTTGACATGTGGATAAGGTTCTCCGAGTATTTACTTAAGAAAAGTAAAAAATACTCAGTTACAAAACTGTATTTTATTGTTTACATAAAGTATAGGAATGCTAGCAACATTTTTACTTTAAGCATCGCTGCTAAAAGCGATTAAATGCAGAGCAATGCCACACTGTGTTTATTTTGATAATTAGTTTATTATTATCATGATTGTTACATATAAGCTGTACTGTAATGTGACAGTGCCACGTGTAGCTAAGGTGATGTTCATTTTAACCGCATGTAAATACATTACATACATTTTTATGTAAGATCTATATCTGTAGGGCTGTAAAGTGAATGTAGTAGAGGAAAAGATATGATATTCAGTGAAAATAGTAATAGTCACCTGAAGGATTGACTGGTAGAAGTCACGTTTTAAGATTGTGACTAAATACTTTTACACAGGTAGAGTGTTTAAATGTATCCATCACCTTAATTTAACAGGTGTAGTTATTAGTTGCTTTTCAGATTGATAACAGAGTTCATGCAACACATTAATCAGTTTACAAAAAGCAGCTTTGTAGTTTAAACTATCCAGCTCCAACACATTAAGATGCCACTAATAACACAATGTGTCCGCAATAACATTTTAACAATAACTGATACAATCATATAGCTCTTAATGTGATTGTTCTAATGGATACTTTTGCTTCATTACTTAAAGTAGCTACATTTGTCAGTACAACATTTGCACTTGCACTTGAATACGATCTAGCTGAGTATTAATAAACTGTGGTGTTGGTGCCATTGTTTCATTATAGATTTTGAATACTTCGTCCATCACTGGTGCAATAAATTTGACAACCCAACAGTAAAAACAGTCGCTTCACTCTGACGAATTACAACAACAAATCTGCTGCATGAATTACTGCTACATCAGTGCTATATAAACACTAATATATCACAAATAGTAATCCAGTTAGAAGCTACTGTTGTAATACAGGCTGATGATGTCTTCTACTTTTTAAACTTTAAATTACCAGAGTCCGTTCTGAATGCAGGATATTTACTTGCATTTAGTTATTGGGGTTTTACTTGAGGGAAGGATTCATAATACTTCTTTTAACCCTGAAAGACTGTATCTTATGATATGATATCAAAGTCCCAGTTGTAAACTTGGATGAAATGATCTCAACATCAGTCAATCCACGATTACAGAAAGTTTAAAGCTCAGAAAAACGTCAAAGTGAATTCAGTTTGAACATTTCTGACACCTCTGCGTTAGTATGAAGACGGATCAGGATGTAATTAAGTGTCTTTTGAAATAGTAAGACAGACTTAGTCGTGGCTCTAGCACGTATCTGTAAAGAAGCTCACACTGAAGTGCAGCTCACTGTGCCACTGCGTGAAATTACACTAAAAAAGCCTCTCTTTTTTTTTACCCCCCTCATGCGCGCTCATGAACACGCGTTCACGTTTGGCAGCTCCACGTCGACATTCTTCCAGCTGCATATAGTGAACTGCACAGGACTGGGGGAAGAAAAGGTAAAAAGCGGCGGTAGCCACCTTACGATTAGAGCGCTGCAAGTCAGCAGACGGACATGAACCGCGGTGAAAACAGCCGTTTGCACTGTGGACCTGGTCATGGCCTGCCATGTCCTCTGATCGCTTTCTGCTTCTTCTTCTTTTTTTGCATTTTATGATCTAGAATATTTGCCCCTCGTGTTGGATTGCAGCTGGGTCCCCTTGCGTCTACCTTCACCAGGTACAGTATGACTTGCAGAACTTACTTTTTTTTTTTTTTAAATCTTCATCATATCACCCCTTGCGTAAATAATTGCGACGATAATGATCGAAACGTGAATTGATTTTTTTTGCTTTATTTCATTATGTTGCACTTGTAAAGTTGCTGTCACTCGATTGCTGCTCAAGTGCAAGTGTCCTAACTACCTTCAAGCTGACAGAATGTAACACTCCTGGAGCTCAGCTGGCCTTCTGCACTTTTCTCACCGCTATCATATCCATCTGTATTGTTTAATGAATAGCTCAGTCTCCAGGGTCCGTTCACTTCACAAAGTTGTTAAAGCTCAACAGGTAGAATCAATGACACTTTGGCACAGGCAGTGAAATGATGACCCACAATTGTGTCAGTTGCTGTAGAAACTGGTTAATGTGTTAACTTTGCAACCAACCAGATGTTTCATTCTTACAGAGGTAAGTAAATCTATTTCAGGACCATTTTTTTTTTCTTCTTTTGGTGAGGTTTACCACAGGATCAATCATTGGCCAAGATCAAAAAATAGTGAGACATTTAAATAGTTCGACACAAAGCTGACAATGTGGAAAATGTCTCCATATGGCCTGTTTAACCTGTGGGTTTCTACACACAGCAAGCCTCCCTTTAGGCCCAAGCACTCAAGTCAAGGCTACTTTTAGCACTTGAGGCTTACACAAATTACGCCGGCTTCATTCTACAGAAGAAATGTATTCTTTTCTTACTGTACAGCACATTGTGTATCAAGAAAAAAAAAAGAAATAATCCAACATGGTTGTTCTTTTCTCCTTCACTGTTTGTGCTTTGCTACAGGTTAAAGGAGCACCCAGTCGTGAGGAGGATAAGGCTCTGCACAAGGACAAACCTATGAGGTGGCACTGTGGCTTTCCAAATAAAGTTCTGTGATACACTTAGACTCTAATTGCCTGCAGTCAGTGCATTACAGAACTTTGTTTTGGGAGTTAATACTTAAACCTTTGGGAAAAAAATCCTCAAAACATCTGGACATTTAAATTTACAGCATGATGTGATATTTTTGTTGAACAAATGACTGTTTTCTCGAATAAAGTAGTTTCTCTCTGAAGCATTTTTTTTACCGTTTCTGTCTTATTTTCAACCATTTAACGATTAGCTTATATGTTTATTATATCCTACCGCAGCAATACTGTTGATTTTCATTAGTGTACCATCATTTTGTGTTAAATCATAATTTTAAAGAGCACTGCTGTGTGCCATATGGTAACAGTAGTCAGGCTAGTCAGCTGACTGGGTGGAGGTGAAACGGAAAGGTAAACTGAAGTCACCTTGTCTCAGTTACAGCCACATCACAAAACTTACACGTGAGGGTATTTAATACTTTTGTGCTTTATTCATGCATTATTTATTCTTTCGAAATGTGTCAGACAATTGAAGGATAAAAAAATAAAATGATTAGTCTCTATCTAAAGGTTGGTCATATCCTCAAGATGTTGCCAGTTTGACTTTAATATGAAATACAGCGAAGACTGTGTGCACACTTAAAAATGATTGAGATGAACACTCTAAGCATTATTTGTTGTTCATTTTGATACAGACTTTTTATTAAAATAAAATCTAATTTGTGCTCATCACTTCTTGTCTTTTTGAGGAATTCAATTTGAAATGCTAGAGGAACTCATATTCTCTTCTTGTTACTTCTCCGCTAAGCAGACTGGCTGTAAATTCCTTACTCAATGAAAAATATGCAACCAGTCCTATACTGCAAGGCATGCTGGGAAATACGTAAAATGCTACATTCAAGTGCTCCTCGTTAGCTCCCTATTTCTGAATCAAATGAACGTGTTATGTAACCACGTTTAATTACCTAGTCTATAAGTTAAAAAAAGAGAGAAATGACAACATACAATAAGAACACTGTTATTATGAACCCTGCCATAATTATAGGCAGAAGGGCAAATGCCTCACATGTGCCCTGACCTAAAACTATGCATACCAAACCCACACCTAACCTTAAACATATCTAAACCAGGACTGGCAGAGAGGTATTTCTAAATAATGAATTTATTTGTTACTAGGTTGCCAGAGCAGTCTTTAATATATATGTATATCTCATATTGAATCATGTGAATCAAAGAAATGTTGCATTAAATGCTCATTAGAGTCTCTCTGAGACACTAGTATCAACAAATGTTGTGCATATATGATGAGTACTCATGTGGTACGTGTTTGGCTTTTACCAAAAGAGTTTATAATTTATTTCTATTATTTGTCTACTAATATCTTTAATTCTAATCTAGATCAGAGCCTTCAAACGTAACACAAAATAACCATTTGCAAAATATAATTTTAATTGTATCAACTTAAAGTAATATAATACTGTGTCTCTAACATCCAAACATGTCAAATGACAAAACTAAAAACCAGTTTCGCCCAGTTTGTAGGAATTTGTCACTTTGTGGGTCATTCATGTAGACCGAGTGTGATTTTTCCGACCGGCCGTGAACGCAAAGCACTTTCTCTGCGCTGACCTCTGACAGCCGCTCATGGATCCGCTCCCTCCTTTCACAAACACGGAAGCAGCATGGCGTCCAACAGCAGCGGCGGCAGCTCCGACAGGCAGCGGATTGCACAGCAAAGATTGAGGATAATCGCCGGGCATTTACAGAGACCGGTGGACGACGACCTGGCCATCGTTGCTGAGGAATGCAAAGCCCAGGAGAGCAAACCAGACACGTCCAGAGAAGGGAGGACGGTGCCGAGGAAGAGGTACAAGGCTGTGATGGAGCGGTGGACACACAGTCCATCCTGTCAAGCTGTAGCTAGTTATTAAGTCAAACAGCAGTGGACTGTCCGATAAACAGTAACAGTGGGGCGATAAACACTGACAGTCTGGGTTCACTTTTATCCTCTGAGTATAAATAACTCGGGGAGACGTCGCTAAAACAGTTTTTAGTTAGCATGCTAGCTAACATTACAGAGCAGCCATTCATTTGCTAAGGAGTGGGTGCGGCTAGGTTTACTTTCAGATAAATGCTAGTGTTGTCGACTTTGCTAAAGTTAGTCAGCCGTTGTTCTTTTCTGTAACTTTTTACAGATCGTTTTATTAGAAATAAGCCAATTTAATCAGCACCAGCGATGATTGTTGATGTAAAAGCCCAACCTAGAAGTGTTACCGTTGTTGCTAATCTTCTGGCATTTTCTGTCACTGAACCGAATTTGCGTCACTTTAAATAAAAGTTCTAGAATTGCCTGTTACCATAGCAGCGTAACCGTTACTGACAGTTATTGTCACAATCGTTACAGGCAATTAGTTTATCCAGCTTTAGCACTTTACATGAGCTATGGGTTTCTATTTTAACTGGTCCACGTACTCCTTATTTAACCGGTCACGTGATTATGCTAAGTGGTGAGTGATTTAGATCCGTTAGGGTTTTTTATATGTTTGTTTTTATTTGCTGAAGTTGATTTCAACATAATGTAATTTCTAACATCAGCATGCAGAGACGAGGAAACTTCTGTCTGTTGTGTTGATCTGATTGGTCGGGATAAGTGGTGGTGTGACTTTCAACCTATTGGCAGCTCAGTTGCTCGTGAGGAAACGACATCACACTGTACTGACATCTAGTGTTAGACTAAAATAATACCTGGACTTAAAAAGTTAAATAAACGCTTGATTTTTTTGTTTATCAAGTAGTATTTGGCCTGGATAAAGTTATCATGTCCTGCTCTGGTCATTATAGCACAGTGACAGTGAAGATATGGACCAATACTTGAGCTGAACTTATTGAGTACTGAGTTAATTGGTAGTTAGTGGTAGATAATTATGGAAAACAATACTATGGACTGCATAGTTTAAGAGTCACTGAACGCTGTGCCAACAACAGAGTAGAGTAAAATTTAAAAAATCAGTAAATATTTTTTTCTTTTACTCTCAAATTGGATCAAGGTCAGTTTAGTCACGCACTGACTTTTAAGATATGCACTAGACATAAGATAAACGTTTCTTTTGTCTATTGTTTATTTAAACAGTGAGTGTTATTTTATTATCTGAGCATGGTATGTGGGTTTCTGTTGCTGGCAACGTTCCTCAATATTTAGAGAAATATATCAAAACACTTCCTCATCTCAGCCTTCGAACAATTGTCTTAAGATTCCAGGAAACACATTTCTCATTGGGTTAGTTAAGTGGTGTCAGGTAAAAATCCTGATTTACTGGAATTTTGGGTAAGACAGCAGCAGATTTCCCATAATGCAATTACCCTGTAATGACTTAATAAACTTAACATATAATTAGGCTAGGTACACCTCTCTAAAAGCTTTCCACAGCCTTGCTGTAACTCCTTCCTTCATGACAGTTGTTTGATAGGAGTTTTTTGTAGTTGTATATACATACATCTAGTTGAAGATATGTGCATCTCCACAGATCTTATAAACTCACCCCAGCTCGTGGTCGTTATTGACATTATCATGAAGTTTTATCTAAGTGTGCCTGTTCAAAAAAAAAAAAAAACAAAACAAAACATCTGGTTTAGTGATACAAATCTGTCACGCAGTTTGAGCATAAAATCCAGTGATTGTTCTTTTTTTTTTTTTTTTCTGGGAAGTTTCAGCAAAGCGTTTTGTGCAGTTTTCTTGTTGTTATATCCAGTAATGGCCCAGTTAAGTCATGTCCTATCAGGTTTATCTTTATAGCTCACAGTCACATCCTATACGAAACTTTTAGGTAACGGGGGAAAACAAGAATAAACAGGAGAAGATCCAGAGGAGATGGACAAACATGAAGAGTCTGACTCAAGATGCTTGTAGGTTGGAAAGAGATCACTTGTATCCAAACTGATTCGTTAAGCACCAGTGACGAAAAAACACGAGAAGAAATTTTCCAGTAACAGTCGGTAACAGTAGTCTCCGTTCACTGACCTTCCCACACAATTGGCCTTTTTATTGGTCCATTTTTATGCCTTTGTGTTGTAGCAGACATTGTTAGAGGTTTTTGTGTTTTCTGATTGTCTTTCCAGCCATAGCTTCGTCTGTCAGATTTTCTCGGAGCCCATTGAGGAAATTATTTCAAACTTGGCACAAACTTTCACTGAGACAGAGAATAATTTGATATATTTGATGTTAGTGTCAATGGACAGGGTCAGTGTAACCTAATGACTTGTGTACACTTCAGGCTTTAAGTATGAACTGAATTTATTTGGAGGTGAAAGGTCGTTGCAATCGTGACTTCACATTTTTGACCAATTCAAGAATTTATATGCTAATTATGATAAAATACACTTAACACTTTTTTATCAAATGGCCTCTAAGTGTGATGACATGAACGTAGACTGTGACTTAACTGGTTGGCAGAGGCGTCTAACCACAGGGTGGTGATTCTAGTTAGCCAGTATATTCTGCACCTATGACAGCATATCCGTGGTGGGGAGGATTTATTAAAGTATAACTCGGTGTGTCACTCTCATTTCTGTTCTCACTCTAAATTTATAGGAAACTCAATTTTGGCAGGTCTTAATCTTAATTATGGCTTTTACTCCACTGTGTTAGGATCCCATCCCCAGTGGCTGGTGAATTATAGTTGCTCTGTGAGTGGTTGTAGAGCAGCCTCTTTCTGCAGCAACTTAACACAACACAAGCTCTGTGCAGAGTTACAACGTACACAATGAAGCATCATCTGTAGATGTGCTGTTGCTGGTGGTGATTACAACAGGCTATCTATTAACAGTAACAGAATAAGTAGGATTTGTTTGAGAACTTGTTGGATGGTTTTGGGGGGGGGGCACTGCATTCCAAAGTGTTTTTGCTTCAACAGCCATAATTGGGTTCTTGAGTGCTTTTTCTATTTTTGTGCTAAATAATTAGCTAAACTTTCGACAATACGCTTAGCATCTGCGTCATAACCGAATCATAAAAAAAGAGCAGTATTCAGAGTAGCTTTTGATAAGAATGCCTGCCAGGAGTCATAAATGTAAAGTATTTTAACGTGTTCAATGGGAAATGTCGAGCAGCGCAGGGAAAGTGTAGCTTCCTCAATTGATGGATATGCCATTTGAAAGAGTGCCTCTGCTTCCATTACTGTGTCAACAACTTGTTTGCTGTTTGCAGGCCTGTCTGCACAGCTTTGTTAAGTGGTAGACACCCTGGGAATATTGTGGGTGTGCCTGTCTGGAGCCTCCATTACTGTACATTTACCAACTGATTTACCAGCCCCACCTTAGATGAATCAAAAGGCTGGGAATGACTAAATAAAATGAGATAAATTCGATAATTTTCTCTCAGCCTAATGCTTCATGTCTGGCATTTCAAATATCAGCTTGAAGGATGACATTATCAGGAAGGACTTCCCTTTTTTATTGTGGAGAAATTGCTTATGCCAAACCCACAGCAGCCCAGAGGGACTGTGGTGCAAATGTAAAACAAATAAAATGTTACCAGGTCACCTCCCCAAGGAATCACCTTCACATGTGTTTTTGTAACTACCTCTGATCATATTTCATGTCTCGTCTTAACTCAAGTGTAAGGTGTGTAAGTTGTGAACTTAACTTGTGCCAATATTTATCTTTCCACAGGCAGGAGATTATGAAATGGAACGGCTGGGGATACAGCGACTCAAGATTCCTCTTCAATAAGAAAGGTCAAGCAGAATTTACTGGAAAAAGGTAAAGCGCAGTGCCTCTCTGTTCTTATGTTTACATTAGATTTTTAATTGTTGAAGAAATCAATCAGTGCACAGGCTCTAATTTGGTTTTTAGTACCACTCTTGTGTTAAGCTTCAGCAGTCACAGTTGCTGTGTGACTTGAGGGCTGGAGTTATGCCTTGAACATTTCCTCAGCCCATGCTGTGAGCCCAGCTTTTGAAATCAGTCGCTGTCTCCTTCCTACGCTCACAGCAATGTGGTGCTACTGCCACCTAGTGTTTGGCATTTGAACTGTATCTTGTCATCTGAGAAGGTCACTGGTTGGGATTTTCAGCTTTCCCAAACTCTGTTGCTCATTAATTGAAACCTCTCTGCAATCTGTTTAAAAAAAAAAAAAAAAAACATTTTATGTTTTTAATTATTGGTTGTTGTGGTTAAACATGGTTTTAGAAGGATTTCTGAGGCTGTGCAAAAACCATTTGTCCTCAAATCTTTTGAATATAACAAATGTTTCTGTATCTTTATCCCCGGGCTTTCATGACAAGCGCAGAAGTAGAGCTGGATTTTGTTATTGTAATCATGACAGATGCCGTTGGTAGAGGCAGCTTTTCCTGTCAAATGGAGACCTGGAACAGGGTGCATGAGGATGTATTTTGAGTAATGAGCGCAGCAGAACAGGATGTTGCACAACAAATGGTTTCCTCCTGTTCAAACAGTTGCCACAACCTACCCCGCTCCCTCACGACTGAAAAGCCACCTAGGTGGCGGCAGCGTACAGTAACCGAGGCCGGGGCTCAGTTGAATGAATGTCAAAGACAGTGCTCTCCTCCTCCTCGCTCTGTCTGACAGAGGCTTTTTCATTATAGAGTGTGTTTCATGGTCTCTTGGACAAAGGCACACTACAGTCCCCTGATGGGCTGGCCCGGGCTGTGCCAGTAGCTCAATTATGCAAGAGATGGTGAGGGCAGTCACGTGGACAGCACTGTCACTACTGCTCTGCTTGCCTAATAACCTCATTGGACCCAGAATCCTCACACTCTATTCTTATTAGACACACGCTTGGTTTTCCAAGTAAATATAACCAGTCAAGCATTAAAATATTTTCACTTTGTCATTTTGACTTTCACTGCCAAAAATCATTAACACATGTTTTTTTTTTTAATTGCTTATTCAAACCATCTGTCTCACTCTACACATTTCCAGGTATAGACTAAGTGGTATGATCATCCCTGGACTGAAAGATTGGTTTGAAAGTACATTTGGAGCCAGTCTGCAGCATAAAACTCCGCCAACAGTGAGTGCATTTTATGTTTGTTTGGTTTTTTTTTTCCTGTTTTTTTGTCATGTCTTTGAGGAATGGGAAAAGAAGGGCACTCTCAACTACAATGCCTTGTTATGTTTCAGGCCATTCTGAATACCAGCGCTGTACAGCCTCCCACTCTCAACGAGGCCTTCGTCGAGGAACTGAAATCCACAGGTATTCCCTTCTCTCACGATGTGGAGGACCGGGTGTTTCGCCCACGGTAAGGCATACTGTTACCTCCCACTCAAAAAAATTTTTTCACCCAGAATGTAACGCTTTATTGTTTGTAATAGTGTTGTTCAGTTTAACAACATTGCAATTTCTGTGGATTTGTGTTGTCTTCTTCTTGTATTCTTATTCTTCTTCTTGTATTTTCTCGTATTTCTTTTAGGCCATTGCTTACACGAGATCTTCGCCCTCCGAGAAGGGAAATTTGGTCGCGTTCCAGATATAGTGGTGTGGCCAAGTGAGTTAAGATGCTGTGGCGTCTTTTTATTTTATTTATCTTTCCATTCATCTGTTTTTCTCCTCAAGTTTAACATCGCTGATTCTCATTCTAGCTTAGGTGATTTAAAGGGTTAATCTCTGCAGAGGCAGGGATATTAATATGTATGAGTGGAAGCTTAATAAGAAGCGTCAGGGGGAGGACGGTTGACACCCAATACTCCACAGTCTGGCCCTGCACAGTACACCCATGAATTATGATTCTGAGATTGGTTCTCTGTTGTTATGGCTGGCACTATTTTATCATGCAAATGAGTGTTGACTGATGGTTGAAACTTGATTAGCAGCCTCCAAAATTGGCAGCAAATCACCAAGCAACTGTAGGCATCGTTTTATCCGCACTGGAGCCAAATTAAAAATTTTCTGACCTCACAAATAGACTCTCATTTATTTTTGTAGCCAAGATCTTTTGACCGGTAATTTGCATTTCTCACTATTCCCTCCAAGTCCAGCAGGTTTTTTTAATTGAAGTTTTAGTTTGTTGAACTGTAATCCATAGGCCATAGCTGTGTGTTTAATTGGATGGCAAAATGTACTCTAACACAGGCATTTCTCATTGCCACTAAAAGCACTTGAGGCAAGTCAAGCACATCCATGTAGGTGGGTATTGCTACTCTTCCCACTCGCTCACCACTCCAGTGTGAATGGATTTGGGCTCCGTGATTGGCTAAAGCGTGTTTGTATTGATCCAGCACATCCCACCCCAGAGAGCGTAGCTTCATGCAGTCTGACTCTGCCTGAGGAAAGCCCCGGGCAAATCACAACAGTCAGACATATCAAAGATGCGCCATGCCCCCTGCTTGAATGACTCAAGCCACATAAATGTATTTATTGTCTTCAGTATAAATGCAGTGTTATGTGCCACCTTTTACTTCCTGTGCACTGTGTCTACTCTTGTTATTATGAGAGCACTAAATTTACTTAATAAATACCAACAATAAATACAAACAATTTCCCTGTAATCTCCTCTAATATCTTTAAATTTTGTCTCTGCAGGTTGCCACAACGATGTGGTGAAAATTGTGGAACTCGCGTCCAAACATAATGTTTGTGTGATCCCATATGGAGGTGAGTGATTTTTTTTTTAGGGTTTGTGGGCTGATCCGTGAAAAAAAAGATAAAAAATAATAAAAGTTAAGTGACATGTTTATGCAATTAAGTGAGGAAGCTTTAGAAAAAATAAGTTGTGTTCTCCAGTTTGAGCTATTTGCATTGTGCAAACTGTGCTATTTTGATACTGAATGCTCCAAATACATTTAAGTCAGTATGCAGTAAATACTGAGGTTCAGGACTCAGCGCTGTATTCATAAATATATCTGCTGCAAAGGCTTATTTTTGTGCAGGGCACAGGAGATAGGAGCTGTGTGTGTGTGTGTGTTTGTGTTTGTATTTGTATTAAAAGTCTGTAATCAGGAAACTGTACAACATATTCACATGACCTGTGTGAAGGTTTATACAATGCAACTCCTCTTGCTACTTTTGTTTTTCTCTCTTAGGAGGGACCAGTGTCTCCAGCGCTCTAGAGTGCCCCCCGGAGGAAACTCGCTCCATCGTCTCTCTGGATACTTCACAGATGGTACGTAAACACCTGCGTCTGTGCATGTGAGAGCACAAGAGTAGATCTGCATCGATGGCAAGAAAAACTTTAACCGAGTCAAATGGATTTTCATGCAGTCGAGTAAACATCTGAGAGATGTTTTGGCTTAGATTCAATGAGTATTCGTCTTAACTCTGGTTAAATAGTTTTTCAAAGCTGGTAATTTTTAGGGCATGTGTTTATCTTCTCATTCAGACTTGAAAAATAGTCTGAGGAGACTCATTCTCCAGCGGTATTCTCATTTAGAGACACAAGTTCATGAAGTGGAAGGTTGTATTTTGTCATTGTTGAAAAAAATTGTTTTAAATCATACAAATTCTCTCTAAATATCTCTCCATATAGAGATAATGTTCTTACATTTCTCATTTTGAAACAAAAATATATATATTTAATGCATCATGATTATTTAGAATCAGTTGCTAATCGTAAGAGAACAGCAATGCCCTTGACGAGAACATGATAAGGTTTTATTAATTCTAATATAACATGGTGAATATTGTCACCAGTACAGTACATCCCTTTGATCCGTGTGCACATAGAGGTGATATACAAGCTGTCCGGATGCAGCCTAGTCTACCAGTCATTGAGTTTGGTGCCAAAGACACCAGTGACCAGTGTTCTGTGTCAGGGGTCAAAGGTGAGGTGGCTCCAATGGAAGCACATGAAAGGAGCGGTATGGTAGGAACATAAAGTTTATTACCTTAGGAGAATAATTGATGGCAGATGTGAAATGACCTCCTGTAGGTAGGGGTAGGCCATGTGCCCAACGGCCCAAATAAGAGGCATATATTTGGAATTAGATGTTAAATTGAGTTTAACCTTGAGAAGACTGACTCTTTTCTCTGTCCCTTAGCTCCTCTGCACACATTTATCCTCAGACATGTGACCGTCAGAGTAGAAGGGCACACTACTGCAAAACTTTCAGTGTTGTATGCAAACTGCTAAGGGACTGTGTCCACAGACTGCTGTTTATTCTAAGAGATTTGAAGTCGACATAACAGATGTAGGCACGTTCAGAGTTCAAACGACAGACGTTGTGATGTACAACATTTTTATAATGAACATCAAATGAATGGTGTGGTTGTCATTGTGACAAATGAAAAGCATTACAGTTCATTACAGTATTTGTTTTACTGTATGGCATTAAAAATTTATACAAAACGGCTATAACCTCCCCAGTCATTTTGTGCTTGTTTGTGTTTTTTTTCTTAATTGCAGAACCGCATTCTGTGGATTGACGAGAAGAATTTAACTGCCCATGTGGAAGCTGGCATCGTCGGTCAGGATCTGGAGAGGTTGGTAAGTACCGCTCATCTATATTCATTTACATTTACATCATTGAAAGAGTTTACATTACTGTAGAAATGTGCCAACAAGCTTTGTGACCATTCACACGCCGGTTGCTCGTGCTCATTCACCTTGGTACTCTTTGCTCGGAGGATCTAACACGGTTTAGGAAGGAGTTTGAGACGGGAGCAGAGTGCTGAAGGGGAGAGATTGGAGAGTGAAGCGGTGGTCATGAGCAGATGGCACCATCAAGCTAATTCAGAAAAATGGTGAAGGAGCGAGCATTTGATGTAGAGGAATGCGTGAGCTGCATCTAAAGCAGCCTCCACCTCTGCATTTAGACTGAGCCATTTTGATGGAGCAGATGGGTCTGCATTATAAAATGCCTTCCAGGGGAGTGTTGTGATAAAACAAGGCCTGTCTTTAACCCTGTATTGTAGTTCTGGTAGGGGTTGTTGTTGTTGCACTTTCAGGTCTTTATTATTAGTAGTAGTAGTACTATTACATGTACTATTAAATACTGAGTTGCCCAAAAGATCTTTGTGTGTGACCCTACACAAATCCCAAAAGTGCACTGACACAAACTAAGATGTGGTTGGGGACTACTGACACCAAATGTTTATCAATCTTGTATCATGCCTATATGACAAAGATTCACATAGATATGCAAAGAGAAGTATTCCATATTTGCTCATATGAATGAAGAAGGCTTAACATGTCACCTGGAAGCGTGCAGCCATCATTTTACACATGACATCAGTGCAGGAGTAGAATTCAACACAGTAGAAATAATGCAGCGATCTCCCTTCTAAGTCTTTTCGTGCTTCTTCCACTTGGTTTATTTTAGGCTGTTATAAAAATCTATGATGCTATAAAACCTGGGTTTTAGCATTGCAGCATAACAACAGCAGTGAAATTCAGCAGCAGAGCTGCAATTATTTTTTTTCCCCTTTGCTTGCTCATTCTTTTTGGTTGTTATTAAAACATTCTTGTGGGTTAACAACGTCATTGTTTTCCAAATATTTTTGGCTCAGTTTTAATTGCAACAACAAATCCACGTTTAGTTTTTTTTTTTTTTGTTTGTTTATTTTTTATTTTTTTGTTTTAATGATTTTTCACAGCTTAATGAGAGCGGCTACTGTACAGGGCATGAGCCTGACTCCATGGAGTTCAGCTCTTTGGGGGGCTGGGTAGCAACCAGAGCATCGGGCATGAAGAAGAACATCTATGGCAACATTGAGGACCTGGTAAGTCAACCACTGTCACCTTTACTTTCCTGCTTGTGTTTGTTCCAAACACAGAATGACAGTCAGGACATAGCAGTTACTGCACAGTAATTAGAAAGGAAATTATTAGCAAATGTTATTTGGACTTTACCCTCACCTGAAAACGCAGAGGTCACTGTGTCAGTTATGAAATGTGTTAAAACATGTGGCACACATGGCATTATCCAATTATCTTTTTTTTTTTTTTTGTAGAACTGTAAACTCATGTTTGCATATGTAACCCCAACCTCTTTGTTTTGTTATTGTTGTTGTTTTCTGGCTGAATAGGTCATCCACATAAAGATGGTGACCCCTCGAGGTGTCATTGAGAAGAGTTGTCAGGGCCCACGCATGTCCACGGGGCCAGACATTCACCACTTTATCATGGGCTCAGAAGGTTTGCTACCGTACTCACGTGATTTCAGTACCCCAGGGGCATGTGTGCACGTGTTTGGGGTTGTATGTTAACACGAGTTTGTGCGTCTGCAAAATCTTTGTGATAAAAGAGTAACATCAGGACGGTTCTCATGCTGTGGGCCCTTTACACATTAACCAGGTGAAGAAGTGATCTGGAGGGATGTTAGTTAGGAACCAGCAAGTGTCCTCCCCACCCCATCTGCGGTGCCCTGTCCTTGTGAATGCCCACAGAGAATACTGCCATATGCCAGGTTCCCCCTACATAATGAGGAGGTTCAGAGACTCTTGGCATCGTTATGTTAAACAGCTGTGGATACAAACTTTATATTCGCCCTACAAAGCTCAGCAATCTGCTCCCTGACTGGGCTGGGATCACAGCAGAAGTCTCCATTTGTTTTCATTAGAACTGATTTCAAAACCAAGAGAACCATCATATAAAATCAACATCAAATGTTTACCAGAAAATTACGTAAGTTATGTTAGTAATGCATTTTATATATACATATATATATATATATATATGTATATGTGTGTGTGTGTGTGGGTGTATGTATGTATGTCAGCGTAAGAGTTAATGAGTGTCAGAGTAAAAACATCAGATATAAACATTTAGGATGCAAAACAAGTAGTAGTCTCTCTTTATTTTACTTCTAATCTGTATGGCAGACACAGCAATGAACACAGTGCTGGACATCAGATTTGTCATCAACACTTTCCCTTGATATTAGTATTAATGCTAATGTTTTTTCTGACCTGCATCTGTTTTCTGACATTACTTCCTCATATTATGCATGAACGCATGTAAAATAATTCAAAAATAATTTTCCGTTTTCAAAATACAGAAGTATATTTTCAGTTAAGAAAGCCCAGTGTATAAATTATTACTAACAATAATAATAATAGTCATAGTCAGGCATTGTATTGTACTGTATAAGAGAACATGGAGTAAAACATCTGAAGGTGAGTTTGCTGCTACTTTGGTTTGGTGCACAAGTAGAGATGAGACAAGACCACACATCCCTGGATGTTCATGTTCTTCTGGGAGGCCCTAACACTGGAGCTAAGAGGTCACACCACCATTCGCTTTCATTAAAATTATCTATCTCCGCTCGCCAGAAATCCCATCCTGCAGTCTGACAGTACGCCGCCACAACTACAACAACAACAACAAAGCACCCCTCTAAAACCCTCAACTATGTTCCGCATGTTAAGTGGAACGCATCCATTTTATTAGAAATTACTGTGAAACCTCGAGTTTCTCATTCACTGCACAACAAGCGTGTTGCTCTATCTCCCTGACCTTGAAGTAGCCTGAATGCAAAGTATTTTCTTCCCCCTCTGATACAACCAGTTTAAAGGATGATTTGAATAATCAATGATAATCCTTTTGTCCTTTAAACTCCCCACAACTATGGAGGATGTAATGTGAGCATGTGAAGCAAACCAGTGCTAACTAACACACAGTCAGTTGATTTTTATTTATTTATTTTTTTTAAGTGGTAGCTTCGCAGAGGTCAACATCGTTCCTACAGCTTTTATGACAGATTTTTTTGAATATTTTCTCTCCCCAAATGCAAATCCTGTAATCCTGATGGGGTTGGTTTAATAGCTTTAGTCATAGTAAAAATGGCTGAAATTTCTCTCCAGTATTACTTTGCATTGTGTTCATCCCCAGGAGGGTGTTTTTTTTGACCTTGCTGTTCTTATTACTTTGCTTTTATTCTTCGCTTGCTCACCCTCCTTTAGCCCTTTCCTCAAGCTCCTCCCTATCTCTCTCTCTCTCTCTCTTTATCTCTCTCCATCTTTCTCTCTCTCTCTCTCCCTCTCTCTTTCACTCTCTCCACCCTCCCCCTCACTTCCCTGACTCCTCCTTGATATCGCCCCCCTCCCGTGACTCCTCCTGCCAACTATGAGGATGGGAGGATCCTTTCTTGGCTAAAGCCTAATGGAGTCACATGTTTTTCAATGGACCGCTAGGGAGCAGCGTGTGGCATGTAGTGTCACATTAGAGGGCTCATTAACAGCCATAACAGGCTGAGGAAGCCTCCTAATGGAGCAGCTATATTCAGGGGGGGATAACTCTCTAAATGGACATCGGCTGTAGTCATTCAAAACATTAAGGCTGAGGCAAATCAAAAGCTGATAAAAATCACAAACATGAAATTAAGGCTTTCACGTAGATTTTAGAGTGGTTTGTGTTTTACTGGTCACACACTAATTTTTCATACACTCTCTTACAGCAGAGAGAGGGAGATCTTGTTTAGTAAGTAAATGTTTAAGTAAGTAGATGTATAGTTGTATAATCCCCTTAAAAGTAAGTGTAGAAATGCAGAAGTCCAAATGTCATTGTAGTGTCCCTGCATGCAAAATTGTAGTTACTCAAAATGATTTTTAATCCAACCTCTTTCTTTTGGATTAAAATAAATAACACAATAGTTACAGATTTAGGTGGCGCAAACAACATTACCTCATGAACTTGAATGCTTCTATGGGAACAGCTTTTTTTTCCCCCCTCAAGTATTAATCCCGGACACATTTATTGTGTGAGGGAGAGTGGGCGCTCTGTTTTTCAGACCTGCAATGTGACTCCCTCAGCAGCAGCAGCAGCTAACGACTGCCAGTTTTCAGGGTCACAAGGTCACCAAGGGGTTTCCTTGTACCTGTATATGTGGTGCTGCTGTTGGCCTCACTGCCTTTGATAGAGCCCTGCTTTATTTCCTTGTGCTCTTAAGCTGATAAATCTTAGTTGTGCCCCAGTGTGTGGTAGCAATCCAGATCCAGTGGGTGAAATGTGAGACAAAGGTCACCCCCAAAAAACCCTCGGGACATGTACCAGAGCCCTGTAAAACAGTCTTAAGATCTGCTTTAAGAGGGGCGGTTAGGTCATATAAATTGTGGGAATTGATTTACTTCTTTTTGTGCTTCTTAAAATCTCACTGTGATCTTCCGCAGGAACCCTGGGCGTGGTTACTGAGGTAACGATGAAGATTCGTCCCATGCCGGAATATCAGAAATACGGCTCTGTTGTTTTTCCAAATTTTGAGCAGGGAGTCGCCTGTCTTCGAGAGGTTGCCAAACAGGTAAAAGTCAATTAATCATTTAACATTTTGCGCTGCTTTTACTCTCCGTCGCAACAGGAGACCAAGACCAGAAACTTTTGAATGTGTTAGAAATTTTGGATACACTTCACTAAGCACTTTCAAGTTTTCACTTCATCTTAAGAAAAAGTAGAGGGAAAAAAACTAAATGTATTTTTAGACCAACTTGTACTTTTCAATTCAACATTTTTTTGCACGTCAGCAGGCCGAGCTATCAGCTCCTACTGACAGGCACATCTTGAACAGGCACTGCACTATCTCTGCCTGCCTGTTTGCCTGCGTGTTTGTCGATTTTATTGACAACCGCTCATCCCATCGACTTCAAACTTGGCGGGTGTATTGTTGAAGATCCAAGGATGTGCAGCATCAACTGTGAAGTTCTTTTGGATGAGCTGCTTTTGAGAAAATCGAAAATTCAGACAAAACAATCTGCATAAGGGCCACACACCCCCCGTTCAAATGACAGAGGCTTCTGTGACACTGCAGTAGTGACTGATGATGTCATATAAAGTGCGTCAGGCCAAGTAGATAGCCTGTACTGACAGATAGATTTTGAACAAGTACTGCACTAGTTACAGACAAAAACCTGTCATCAACTATGAGTGCTTTGTGTCCACAGTGAAACATACAAACATGAGACTAAAGGCTTTATAGCCAAAGCTCCTGCTGTTGCAGTTAAATGTTGTTTTGCTGAATTTTGATACAAATACATTGATAGATATTATTTGAACTTGGTCTGGTTTTGAAACTAATTTAAACCAACCTTTGTTTTTCCAGAGGTGTGCTCCAGCGTCGATACGACTGATGGACAACGAGCAATTTAAATTTGGTAAGCTTTGTTAGATGTATTTTTAATGGCACAAGTTCTTTGATTGGTTTTTCATTTTCATGAGATATTCTTTCCTTTAAGTTCCCAAAGTAATCATCAGAACACGTTGCAACATGTTGTACACAGCCGGCTTTTACCCGGCAACATAATAGTAATCATATTTAATTAGAGAGGAATTTTGTCTCCCTCACTGTATTTTTTTTCGGCTGGTGTTTCATTGATGTACTGTGTACCTCTGAGACGAGAACAATGAATGGCAATGGTACAGAATGCAATGATTTCACCCTCTATGCTACTGAATTGTTAAATTGATTATTATTTCTGTAGCAGAAAAGCTGCACACACAAACACACACGGACAAAGATTTAAAGGAAGATAAAAAATGGCCCTGGCCAAAATTAAGTAGTTGTTACACTGAAGTTTTATGATGTTGTTACTTAAGGTCTAGTAGAATGCATCTGGCATTGCCAGAGATCTCTGTAAAGTTCCCCAGTCTCCAGGGATCTCATTATCTCCTCTATATTTCCACTTTTCACAGAGTAGGCACTTCTTAGCATTAAGTAGGGAAGATGAAGCGACCGGATTTTTCACTAATAACTAAAACTCATGGCTTTGTGATACCGTCTCTGGCTTATTAGAGGCTTGTCCTCACTTTTAATCATGTTGGCTGTTGAGTAAGGAGAGTTGATGTATTCACAGGTCTTTTTCAGATTGGGACTACAAGTACAATTTAGCACTAGGTGTCTTAATACAAGATGAAAAATGAGAATGTTGTAGTAAATAGCAGGCTCTGTTGATATGCAGAAAAAAAATTCCAACCAAACCAAAGAGGGAGAGAGTTAAAAGTGAAATTATGAACGGTGTAGGTGTAATTTTCTCTTTGGATGTTCACTATTTAATTAACAAGTATGATGGCTGTGAGAGCCCTAAAGACCTGAAATCAAAATTTGGAATGGAAACAATTAGGACACTAAGTGATGAAGAGACTTGAGCATGGAGGGAAATAAATGAACTGTAAAGTCTCGGCGACATCACCCGTGACTTCCCCGCTGTGATTGATAACCATCCCATTGGCCCCAGCCCCTCATTTTCGCTTGTCCACGGGCGCTTTTGTGCGTCCGATCAGGAATAAATCAAAAAGTGTGGGTGAGGAAGACGGATATCGCTGTGTCAACCCCACTTCCCTTCGGAAACCCTCTGATTTATAGTCGCTGCCGCTGGCAGCCACTGGCCAGTTGTAAAGTTATTCAAATGTTACCATTTGTTTTTCCTCCTTTTGTTTGAAACCCCAAATAAATCTGACTCACTTGCCCTCTCATAACACTGAAGGATGCAAACAGAAGTAGGGTATGACTAATGTGTGAAAAATATGATCAGTTTTTCAGCTTCATTCTTTTGCAAATAAATGGAGCTGACTTTTATCTGATATTTTCACAGGTCACGCTCTTAAGCCTCAAGTGTCTTCAATTTTCACATCTTTCTTGGATGGGTTGAAGAAATTTTACATCACCAAGGTAAAAATAAAAAAAAAAGAAGAATTAAAATGATAAAAAGAAGTGAAAGTCATCATTTTGCTTGCAGTGAATGTTCTCATGAAAAATGAATCCAACTCTTTAATCACCAGTTCAAAGGGTTCGACCCCAACCGCTTGTGTGTGGCCACCCTGCTGTTTGAGGGAGACCGTGAGAAGGTCCTGCAGCACGAGAAGCAAGTTTATGACATCGCTGCTAAATTCGGGTAAGTGGTTGTTCTCTCTCCTGCTCCCTGTCTTAGATCAATGCACTTCACAAAGATCACTTAAAGATCCCGGCAACAGAACAGAAAATGACAAAGCACCTTTTAGTTGGATTGTAAATGTGATAGGGAGCTGCCTGAAGCATTGATGTCACTTTATTTAATCAGCCATTATGTAGTAGCAGCGAAAAGGATAAAGAGACACAGTTACACACCTTAGACTTCCACTCAGTAGTTTGTCTTGTAGTGGATTGATGGATCACCTGTGGATGTCCTCGTGTCAGGCTGGCTTTTATGTTGAAGTAGGTGCGGTGTAGGTGGTGATAATGGGGCACAGCTCCCCTCGGGCACTATAGGACAAGAAGCCACAGCCTGGAAATGCCTCGCTCTTGTGATTGATCATTAAATGGATCAATGAGGACTTTTGGTGGAAATCGGTTACCTTTCAGCCCGAGAGGAATGTTCTCTCTCTGTGCTGAATCTGTTTTAAAACCCTCCCAGAAGCATCACATGAGATAAGTTCCACCTAACACAAGTTAATCTTTGTGCCTTTTCACTGATCAAGATGACGCCTGTGAAGCCATATAACATAAACCATATAACAGCTAATATATAACAAAAAAAAAAAAAAAGACTGATTATTTGCAATTGTCAGTTTTTAACTCTTATGGAAATCAGCTTTTAAAGGTATCATCAGAAGCAACAGATGATGATTTTGAAGTATATTTCAAAATAAAATCCAAGTCACTAAAGTTCATATACCTTCATATAGAAATGTGACATTTCAGTATGAAAGCTCTACAAAAATGGGCTTTCTTTAGGAGAAGCAGTGATGCAAATGTGAACACTATATTCTTAATATGATGTAACCATCATTTTGTTGAATGTTGGACCTAAACCAGTCAGAAGCCAGACACTCATTACAACTCCAATTTAAACACAGTCATACCAGGGACTCTCAGAGCTCCTCATTGAACTCAGTCACTGATTTCTGCCTTGGTAAAACTGCTTATATATTACTGTTAGTCTTACTTTTGGCTCACTGCCCAGATTTGCACTCTCTGGAGCACCGTCCTGGTAAATAGCCAGCAATAAATTCATAATAAACTTGTCAGTTACATGCAGCACCCTCCGCTTTATTGCATTATTTCAAATAAATCGTGATCACCCATCAGATCAAGTGCCGGTGATGGATTAGTGCATCTCTGTAAAGAATATTTGCTTCTTGTGTCTAGAAACAGGAAGAAGGGTGAAAATCAATATAGTGATTTTCTAATGAGCTTGGCCTGATTAGTTTGGGTGGTGGATGAAAATCTGATTACCCAGTGCAGGTGATGGATGTGTGGCTGACCTGTGGTGATGCACGGAGCATAGCTTCATTGATCTGTACAATGTTGGATTGACAGGCTCCCAAGCAGCTGTTGTGAGGGGGTGTGGTCAGATCAACAAAGCTAAAAGAAAAGATCTGTTACATATTAACCCTGTTATCTGCTTCCAGGGGCCTGGCAGCTGGAGAGGACAATGGGCAGAGGGGCTACATGTTGACCTTCGTCATTGCGTACCTCCGGGTGGGTCACTCCTGGCTTTTTTTCTGCCTGAGCTGATGGCAGCGTGGGGTGACACTGTCTGACAGCAGATAGGATAGTGAGCAACACAGAATGTGACCTCAGGAGGTCTTTGATTTGATCTGGTCACAGTTGTTGTCAGGGTGTCTAACATTGAGGTAGCAACATCATGAGGACAGCACAGTGGCTGCAGTCAGAATGACAATAGAGAGCTGTCTTCCCTTAGTCTCGTCAGGGGCGTGTTGACGTCTTAACAAAAACTGAAAATGACACAAAGTGGCTTCTAGAAGCCTGTTTCCAGATCTGAACAGATGCCACTTCAACCTTTTCTTACCTCTGCAACTGACTTGGAAAAGATAAATAGAAGATAGATTTGCCCTGTCCCCACCATTCAAACATGAAGCATCTCAAAATAGAGCTAGAAAATTAGCCACAGACTAAATAATTCATGAAAAAGACACAATTCAGTAAGACAAAGGAACAAAATAAGGTTGCAAAAGAAACCTGATTTGTGCATATAAACCTGTTGTTCTAGTATTCTGATGTGTGTGTAAACATAATACTAATATTGTTTTCTTCACAGGACTTGGGGATGGACTATTATGTGATCGGGGAGTCCTTTGAAACCTCTGTGCCTTGGGACAGGTAAATACACTCATATGAGCAGTGGACTTTGTGTTAAATTTTAATAGGTGTTAACATTTTTCTTCACTCACCTCCCACACATTCGGTCCCGAGGGAGTCTTCTGTCTTCCTCTGTCTTCTTCTTGCTCCTGTTGCCCCTGCTTTCTTTTATTTCTCTTCACATATGTCTTTGACAATCACCTTCATGGCTGCCCCCCACCCCCATCTATATTAACAAGCTCTGTGTTGGCGAAAGCTTTGTCTCCTCAGCCCACAAACCCGCCATTTTTGACACACACATATAGAGAGAGCTATGTTTGTTTTTGGTGAGGGGGAAACATAACCCGAGGTACAAATTCATCACACATCCATATGTGATATGTTCTGCACTTTCTACATGTTTTCTTTGGGTTTTGTTTTAAAACACACACACACACACACACACCACAAACCAGAGCACATTCAGCTCCTTATCGTGTAACATGCCTAACGGGAGAGACCAGGGGATCAGGCACTGAGGCGAGCATATGTGCCTGGCTCATTACCCGTCCTCCTCCCCATCCTCCACTCTCCACACACGGCTGCACATGCTTAGGACTGGCAGCCATTTCCGCGCCACAATAGCCATCATGTCGGTGCGTCTCTCCCCCTCCTCTTGGCCTCGTGGTGTTTTTTCGAAATCGTAATAATTTTGCACTTCTCATTAATTTATTTTCAAAGCGGTTTCACCCCCCGTCCCCACCCCCACGTGACCATCATAAAAGCACAAACATCGCAGTTTGAATTGCACCTTTAAAACATTTAATACGCAAGTTGTGACATCACAGTCACAAGTCTTATTTTGTTTCTGTTTTCTCAGGTTCAGATGTGACTTTTGTCTTTTTTTTTTCTTGTTTATAAATATGTCGCTTCTCTTATTTCCAGGGTGTTGGACATTTGCCGGAATGTGAAGGCGCGCATTATTCGAGAGTGTAAAGACAAAGGAGTGCAGTTTCCACCTTTATCCACATGCAGGTATTGTTTTAAAAACAACGATTTTAACATAAATTGAGCATGAAGATTGTTCGCACAAGTATACATATTATACACCGAGGGTCTGGATGGATACTTCTAGTGTCTCATTTTCCATTCCAACGCCAAAAGAACAATTTCCATTAACTGTCTCAGAATAATAATAAATAAGTAAATAAAATAAAAAAACAAGAGTTGGAACTTCTGATTGTTTCCATTATTGATGAATCCATTTCTTAATTTACAATTATCTAAAATTGAGAAGAGCAGCCAACCATCACATTTTAGAAGCAAAATGACCAATGTTTGGCATTTTTGTTTAATAAATAAGTAAAACATTTAATCACTTTAATTTACAATCACAAAATTGTTCTTTGTAATTGTTTTTTCTGTTTTGTTTTGTTTAACCAATTGATTATTTAAGCTCTAATAAATGTTTTTTTTTTTTTTTTTTGCAAAACCTTTTTTTTTCCTTTCACCTAATAAGTCAGGACAAGGCTTGTTTGTTAGGCCGTGTCTGTGACTTTCACCCCGAAGCTTGTTTGTTCATACTGAAGACATAAATCTTAAAAAGTGGGTCACAAATATGTTCGTTTTTAAAACCAGGTACTTAAAAGTTACTTCTCACGCTCACAGGGCTCTGTGGGTTTTTGCAAACTTAAAACACAAGTTGTGCTTTTGTTTTTGACCGTTTTCACTCGTAGATTAAAACCATGATAAACTATAATGCCAATGTTTATTAATAAAGGAACTTTGCTTTCACAGATATTACTTGCTAGTAAGATCTTTATTGATCAGGTTATTGATAAGTTTGGTCTTTTCATCTCTTTTGACAATAAGTAAAATACGGACAGTCACCATATTTATACTTTAAATGCTTTCTAGACACAATATACCAAAAAAGTATGGAGGTTGCCTGTCCCATAGACAGCCAGACGGACAGTCTGACAGTCTGTGAGCCGGTTGAGGAGCACCAGGCTGCTACTCACCAATTGAGGACCGATTAGGCCTCAGCCTGATTATGCTACAGCCATTCATTTCCCGGCTGCAGTCTGTCACATGATTGATTTGTCCATTTAACCTCTAGAACAGTCAGTGTGCCGGGTGATGGGCCATGTCAAATGAACAAGGGCTCTGCACCCTGCTCCTCCACAGGGAACAAGGCCAGAGATTGAGAACACGCAAACTGAAAAAGCATTTCATTTCCAACAAAAAGACGATCAAACATGCTCTTGAATAGGAAACGCCTGAACTGAAGCTTCACTTTGATTTAAAAGCAGATTGCGAAACAAGAAACTGATCAGTTTTTTGTTTTTTTTTTTTTTGATTTTTTTTTTTTATTTCACCTCAAAGTGACAGTTGAGTCATCCTGTTACCTGCGCTACAAATGTGCCGCAGATGATTCAGTAAAAGCACTCAATGGCCCCTTTAATGTGTGATAATGTTATGTTATTAAAGGTGACAGTGCTTCTACACTGCCTTCGTTTTCTAGAAACTGAGTGGAATTGAGGTCAGGGGTTCGTCGCCAATCCTCCTACTTGACTTTGTCTTCTCATTAAGAAGACAAATGTATTTGTTCTATAAAAGCGTTTCATGTAAATTAGAATTTCAGAGAAACATTGAGGAGTCGTCTCTTTTTTTTTTTTTTTTTTTCTCACCTACATGTGTTTTTTTTTTTTTTTATAGGGTGACTCAGACGTACGACGCCGGTGCCTGTGTCTACTTTTACTTTGCCTTCAACTACAGAGGACTCAGCGATCCAGTACATGTGTATGAACAAGTGGAGGTAAATCCAATTTCATTTGTATCAACTCCAGCCCTTTTTTATCGAGTATAGTTATATCGGATGTAATGATTCACTGACTCTCCAGCACCACACAGAGTGTATGTTGGAATAAAGTATAATATGATGAATATGAGTATGACTTTGTATTTTCTTTTTTTGTTTTCCAGCATGCAGCTAGAGAAGAAATCCTTGCCAATGGAGGAAGCTTGTCACATCATCATGGAGGTACTAAAATCCCCAAAAATTCACGCTAAAATATCACATCTGTTTTTATATTTCTTGTTTTTTTTTCCTCCCCCCAAACACAAACTGTGTACCACTGAGCATATTTGCACATTATTCACAAGCATCACTCGCAATTGGATGACAGTTTCATAACGTGAACATTTCTATTTGCACCCGCTCCCAAATTATAATTTATGAAAAGAGGATGCACTGAGTGGCAGTGACAGCAAGCTGAGAGCTTTCCCAGCATGCTCTTTCCCATGTCTCGTGAGCAGACAGCCAGTCGTGCTGTAAATCCGCATTTGGTCCGAAGTCTTTCACTGGTCCCTTCACGTGTCCAAAATATCTTATATTATCAGACGAATGGCTCTGACTCTGCTATTTGTTCATTTCGCCAGTGACCAAATGAAACGTGAGCTGGAGAAGGGGAGGAGGAGGAGGAGAGGAGGGTGGGGTAAGGGGTTTGAGGGGGGGGGGTGAAACAACTCCCCGGGCCCCATCAGGGCTAACCGAAATGGCTGCCTTATCTATATTGCCATCCGCCTCGCTGTTTTCATACATCACTTCAGGCTATTCATCACACCTGTCAAAAACAGTATGCAGTGAATCAGCTGCGATATTAAATCACAATTTTTCCTGAAGGCGGGGACGGGTTCAAAATTAAAAGATTGCTAATAAAAAGGAGGTGGCATGCTGAGGTAAATGATGCAGCCGTTATCACCGGCTGTATACTGACCTCCAAACGGTGGCCCGGCCACCCCGAGCAGCACGGGGAGGTGACAGGGGGGGAAGAAGAGGGGATATTGATGCAGCTCCCGTGTGCGGGGCCCACTCTGTAATTGTGATTAATAACAGTGGGGCTTGCTATCTGGGCGCAGACAGGCCGGTTTGTCTGCCCACAATCAGCGCTTGACAAATGGAGCTAGTTTCACTGGTTTTTGTGTATCAAACAAAACAGATGTAGTCAAGGATGGTGAGGTGGGAGGGCACCGGAGGAAATATACATTTCTTTGGCCCTGTACTTACTGCAGGTCAGCAAAGTGCTGCGTGGGCGTAGGTAAGGGAATCTGGGTGTGTAGAGAACTCTACCTCTTTCTCTGCGGGACATAATACTCAACCCACACCGTCACGTGTTGACTGCTTTCCATCCCTAGAAAAAAAAAAAAGATGGTGAGTTTAACTTCAGCAAGAGTCAGATTTATCACACTTAATCAAAGGCAAACCCTCTGTTATATGTTTGATTATTCTTTGGATCTGAAAGCCAGAACGCTGGGAGAAATGTCCTCTTTAAGTAGGTCACCAGTGTCGCAGCGGTGAAGAGTTGTTGAACATCCATCACCAGGAGAGTCATCCATCTATCAGGCCCGCGACTCGGCTTCTAAAGCCAATACTTTTGCTTCGGCCATATCACAGGAATGCAGGGCCGCTACCTTACCCCGTCTTTCATGTCCTGACCCCCATTTGTCAGAGAAACCCAGCGAGAGTGAGAACAGTGTGTCAACGGGGTGAAGCTCAACTCAGCTCAACTCAGCCTTTTGCATTCTCCTCTATATGAGGGCTACCCCAGGGTACCCAGCATCATCACCTCACCTAGTGGCTCCACAGAGCTCCAGTCTCTGCAGGTCTACCAACTGTTCCCCTGCACAGGTCACTGCACTCAGGAGATAGAAAAATGGCCTGATTTAGTGAAGTTCCCCTCGTGCCATTCGTTCTGCGCTTCCCCGGGCTTTTCCACACACAAGAAATGTGCCACTTTTTCTTTTTTTTTTTTTTTTTTACTGTCATTTAAAATAACTACCTGCACTTCTTTGCATGTCTCAGCTGCACAGACCAAGCATGGTGAGATTGATTGCAATAGCATGCAGAAAAGAGAGAATATGACAAGATAGATGTGTAAATTATCACAGTGATGGAGGCAATGATGCAGTCCCAGCACCTTCTGTTTTCTCTCCTTAGAGGAGGGAGGGATGGAGGTGGGACAAGGGGAAGGACTAAGGAGGAGGAGGTGGTGGTAGAGAGCAGGGTACTTTCTTAGTTATTGGGTAGCAGCTGATTGGTCCCTCTGTCACCATCTGGAGGTTTGTGTGGTATCAGAGTCTCTGGTGACCTCGCTGTCTGCCCTGTTTTGTCAGGAGATGGGACTCACTACCCTCATGGCTGATCCCCATCTGGGTTTCCTGGCTGGACTCTGATAACGCAGCGTTCTCATGTGTTAGGGCGCCCCGCCCCCTCAACACGCCCTATTAACACAGGGGCTCCCTGCTACTGATGCAGAAAGAAACATGTGAACACTCTGATCATGCTCTTTTCTATTTTCAGTCCTCTGTATCTAATCTCAAGTGATTAGGCTGCTGGTTGGAAGTGTTTACCCAGCGAGTAGCACCTGTTCCAGCCTGATCTTTTCTCAGATTTATCTTTTTGAATTTTGAGTAAAGATACATAAAGACTTTTTCTTTGAAGTTGACATAACCTCCAAAAGTTTAATTTCTGCACCATGACTTCAGACTGACTGCCATCAGTCATTGGTTTTTCTTATAGTAACCATTTCCTCAGACAACTGATGAAAAGTTCAGTAAATGGGATCCTTCACTTTATTTTGTCACCTTAAATGTTCTGATTAATGTCATTAGTTATTGTTTTTAAACAGTTTTTTCCCAGTGAGATGTGCAGATACTGCAGAGGTGAAGTGTTCAAAGGCGCAAACTCTGTAACTGCACTGTTGCGATTTGATTAATCATCTTCTACTGGTTGGTGGAGTCTAAAAAGAAAATTTCACAGAGCCCAATTTAAGCCCTAAAGATATTGGAATTAGAATTTTAAACTGAAACAAAAAAGAAAAAGGAGCAAATCTTCTCATTTGAGAAGAGGCAACAATGAATGATCACATGATCAATTATTATTTCTTATTGATTGAGTTATCATTTTCATTCTGCTTAGCAAATTTTTAGGTAAGATAATATTGGCAAAAATTGGCTTCTAGGGCCACATAATGGTTAATACTGCTGGGTCTGCTTTATATGATACCACAGTTATGGAAACTTCTTAAAAAATAAATAGCGTAGCATAAAACCAAATAACGTGCTTTGAGTCTGACCTTATTGCTATAAGCAACTCCTCTGTTCTCCTCTGTCAAATAGAAGAAAAATGCTAATAAATAAATAAACTAATAAAACTTTTTAAAGAAAAATGGTGACGTAAAACCTCAACATTAACACATCACAGCTGTGGTTCAGTTTACTCTGCAGAATGTGGATTGTGTCATGGTTTACATATAACACAACAGCTTGATTCCCTTTTAGAAAAATGAAAGTTTCTATTTTATTTGAAGTTTTTCAACAAGAGTTTGACTCCAGTGAAGTTTCTCAGCCCTCTGCAGTCACCAGACCTCTCGCTGGCTCCAGACTCTCCGCTAAGAACCTGTCGGGTACAGGCGCTGTGGAGTATGTCGGACTGGACAGCTGGTGAAGCAATGGGCACCCTCACTAGGCTTCATGCCACAGACACGCTCGCTCCTCAGGTTGGGTGGGTGGGTGAGGTGGGGGAAGGAGGGAGGGGGTGAAGAGCGGCCGAGAGCCAAAACCCTGCTGACAGAGGACCATTGTGCGCCACTCTTCGGTTTGGCTTTGGCACCCTGTTGGCGATCCGGGCCGGTGTCAGAGGGCGCAGAGCGACGTTCGAGACAAGCGAGCGCGACACCCCTCACAGGTCAGCAGGAGGAGCGCGCTCGTGTGCACAGCAAGACAGAAACACACACACATAGAAAACGCCCCGGCGACCCTGGAGGGAGGGAATTGAAGGGGAGTGGTGGCTCAAAGAGTGAGGGAGTCGGGGACGGCCTGTTACAACCGCCAGCCGGCCTCCTCCTCTGGGAACACACAGAGCCTAATGAGTTTGATAGTCTGCTGAGCTCCATAAATCATGCCATGCAAAACATTTCTCCTCTCTGAATAAAAGCATTTATCACCCTCTGTTTATTCACTCACTCTCACAAGATTGATTGGCTCCCAGCAGCCTGCTGAGCAATCAGCCGTGCCGATTCCTCTATTTCTCCCCCTTCAGTCCTCTTCCTTGAGTTTATTTATCTATTTATTTATTTTTTTCCCCCCTCTCTGTCTCTCTTTCTCTCTCCTCTGTCATCCAGTGGGGAAACTTCGAAAGGAGTGGATGAGAGAGACCGTCTCCAATGTCGGCGTGGGGATGATCAAGTCCGTCAAGGACTACGTGGACCCCAATAACATCTTCGGCAACAGGAACCTCCTCTAATTTCCCGCTCCCGTCCATCTTTGTCTCACCTTTTTTCTAAAAAACAAAAAACAAACAAAAAAAAAACCCATCCAACCATCTTGTTCATTTTGGATTAATAGATACTAAATGTGAATTTAAAATGGACAGAGATCTTGTCTTTTTCATCACAAGTATAATTCGGTGCCATTAATTGATTCACCCAAACCTCTTTTTTTTCCTTTTACATTATTTTTTTTTATTATTATAATTATTATTGCACTTAATATGCTGTAACAATCATCGTCATTCACGTTTAAGCTTGTTTTCACTGTTGTGTCCCGGCCATGATGCAACACAACCTTGATTTTTTTTTTTTTTTTTTTTTTGGTCACATTTGCTTTTGTTTAACTTGTTTTCCCTAAATGTCTTTGCCAACATAGTTAATCCGTATATTTGTATTTATTTTCCTCTTGTCTGTCTGTGTCTGTGTGTGTGTGTGCGTGCGTGTGTGTGTGTGTGTGTGTGTGTGTGTGTGTGTGTGTGTGTGTGGCACTTCTTTAGTTGTTACGTTTGCGCTTTCTAAAGCTCTGTGCCTTTCTAAAGCTTTTGTCTGCCTTCCCTTTCTCCTACTGCTGTAAAGAAAAGAAAAAAAACAAACTTGGACATGATGTTTTCAGTGTCTCCTGTTTGTCTCTTTCATACCCTCATGCCTTTTGTTGTACTGACCTATTGCCATAAGAGACTTTCTCAAATTCCATGTGTGCATTTACCTCTTGTTCGAGTGAACAACACCATCACACCCTCGACCCCGACAAAAATGTAACAACCCTAGCAGCACAGTGTGAGATATTCCTTGTGTGTTTAGCTTTTGTACTGAAATTGTTTTTCCTTGCATGGTTTGTTACTGAGAAAATGACGTGGGAAAAAAAAGCCATCGCGTTTTTCGAACATGCCTGCTTCAGTGTGACCGCGTTTGCAAATTTAAGGCCTCTGGATCCCGGTGCTCACGTTGTACCAAAGACTCAAACACATCAGACCATGCAAACATACTCTAAACTCTTATTGTTTTTGAACTTGTGTAAACCGCCACCTTCACACATTCACACCGTGCACAGCTAAACTAGCTTTTTTTTTTAAATCCGCATATGCAAAGATTATCCGTCTGAGAGCTGTAACGTGTAGATATTTGTAACTGTTACATGTGCTAAAACTTTAGTTACATGATGTTTCCTGTTAAAGACACTGTACTGATTTATCTCAGCTCTGTATAATTGGTGTTGTCCAGAATTTCCTCCGCTCCTGACCTTGTTAGTGTATCTTTATTGTGTGAAAGGTTTTATGAACAGATACTGTAATGTTCTGCAGTTTGATACCAGAATTTAACCACTCATTTTGAAGCCAAGTTTAGCTTTGAGAGAGCTGTTTGCTTACAAATCTTGCTATTTTTTCATCCTGGACCGCCACATCCTTTTAATGCTTAAAACTCCTCCCAAAATAAAATGACTCTTTTTTTGGGGGGAGGGGACCCACAATCCTGACAGTTAACCCCTCTGTGTCAAAAACATGCGAGAGCTTTTGAATGTTATGGTGTACCTTTTTTTTGTTTGTTTGTTTGTTCATTTTCCACTTAACAATGTAGTAACATCCGAGTACATTTTGTCAATGCTGTTTGTGCAATAAATTGAACTAAAACATCCCTAGTTGTGTGCACATATTCGACTCTTCAATAGCAGCCTTTATTTATGTTGTCAGACGTTGCCGGGAGGGTCAACAAGAGCCTGAGAGCCAATTTTTATTTGCTCTTCTTCTATTTGAACCACACTGAACTCAAGGTAATCCAGCACACACAGGAGTTTAACAGAGCTTGTCTTTTGCTTCCTGACAGCCTTTTTTTTTTTTTTTTCTACACACAGGCTCATTTGGGAATCATCTTCACCCACACAGCCACCCACACACTGCTTGCTGACGTCATCGCCACCTATCAACAGCTATAGAGCTCATCCTTCGACGATGAAATACACTGCAGCTATTACACTCCTCACTCTCGTCTAATACCCAGGATTATGTGAATGAATACATATATATATATATATATATATATATATATATATATATATATATGTGTGTGTGTGTGTTAATAGACATGAAGGATTTAGACTTTAACATTATTCCTGATTAATCACTTTAATTGTCACTTTTATGTAGTATTGATTACTGACTGATATTTGCAGCTAATGCCTGTTCTTTCGCTAAACTGCTAAAGTCTTTCTGACTGCGTCATGCATTTTTTTAATTTATTTATTTTATTTTATTTTTTTATTCATGACTTAAAAATGTGTCTCAATGAAATGTGCTTGTATCTGCAGTATTTCATTGAGACACAGTTTGTGTGTAAAGATACCTTTGTCCACAGGAGGGCAGCACCGCACTGGGAGAAATACTGTGTAAACAGGGAGGAGGATGAGGTGTTGAGGTGCTGGTTTTTCATTCCTTGAGTAAAAGGAGCAGTAGTGGGTAATAAGAAAAACCTTTACAAGCAACAGTTTTGACTTTAGAGAAAAAAATGTAATCTAAAAAGTATAGAAGATTAAAAAAATACACAATGACGTCTTACTCTGGATTATCAGATTCTTATTAATGATGCATTAAATTTAAGACATTTGTTACTGTTACTATTATTGCTGGTCAGATGGAGCTAATTTTGATCAATTGTATACAAAGTTGGGATGTTTATTCCAGTTCATCATATATTTTTAATGTAGCATCTTGTCAGATTAATGTAGTAAATTAAAAAGTACTTGTACTTGAGTAAATGTACTTAGTACCACTAGATTTTGATGTCAGAATAAAACCAGAGCAAACATAGCAGCATATTTTTATTTAAACTCTGAACAGAAAACATTGCACATTTGCCTTTTCATGCCTTAGGTTTCTTTCAGTTTAGCCCGCTGCAAATAAATCCAGAGTCCAAACTGGGAGAGGAAAGAAGAAATACAAGAAGCACGTTACATTGCAAAAAAGACGAGTAGAAGTTGGCCACGTTTGGAGACCTAATAGAAAAATAGAACAGCGATATTCATAATTCACGTAACATGATGCAATAGAATTTAAGTCATGCATTTCCAATGAGATAACGTGTTTACTGATGAAGTTCAAAATACGAGGTATTTGTTGGCTCACGTGTTTGCTACATCCTTAGCAAGTGGTTTGAATTTAATACTGCATAAAACATGCAATTCAAAATTCCTCTGGTTGATTTCGATTCAGCTCTTCAACTAAAATACAGTAGAGCACACAGATCCATGCCACACAATGTGCACAGTCACGTTTAAACTCCAGTTAACAAAGGTACAACACAACTTATAAGGCATACCCCTACCCAAAAAATACTTCATAATAATAATAATAATAATAATAATAATAATAATAAATAATAAAATAAAAATAATAAGCTTGTGACTACATGGGCACTTCAGTACTACAAGTTTCCGTGTCTCAGTCTTCTGGAGATCAAAAAAACTGTTTATGTAGCATATGTGAGCTCAGAGAAAAGGCCAAAAAAAAAATTTAATTAAAGTAAATTTTTGCCATTTTAGGAAATACAGTTATTCGCTTTCTGTGGGTAAAAGTGAGGAGAAGATCGGCTTGATATCCGTCTAGTAGATGAAGCTAGAGCTAGCTAACAGTCAGAGAAACTAGACTGTCCAATAGAAACAAAATCCACCAACCAGGAAATTTAAAGTTCAGTTAACTGTTACACTTGTTAACTTGTTTGGTTACAATGTGCAAAAACTGATAAAAAAAATGATCCATCTTTGATATTGACTGAGTTTATATGCTGGATTAAGCTAAATGCTAACAACAGAAACTGTATAACATGAATGATCTCGACACATAACCACTCGTACTTCAGTTTTTGTATGGATGAAAACGACTGGTAGGATTTTATTTCTTGAGGACAGAGCTAGGCTATATGTTTCTGTCCATTTCCAGTCTTTATGCTAAACTAAGCTAACAAACCACTAACTATAGTTTGAGCCTCACATCTGACTCCCACAGAAACCAAATAAGTGGATTCCTGAACATTTTTGATCAATTTCTTTAAGTGTAGTTGCGTGATAAGTTATATTCTTTTTCTTTATGTTTAAGCTGTCAATGTTTAATCAGTCGATGATATTTTTCTTGCAGAAATTAATGTGATACCAGAACAACTTCATCAAGGCACATTGTGTGTGTGTTTGTGTGTGTGAGACAAGTGAGACCCTGCATTTATAAAACTGGGCAAAATAGATTTCCTATATGTATATAATGTTAGTGCTTTGTGGCTAACATGGGGTCAAGACAAAACTGCAGTCATTGGTTTTACAAATTATGGCAAAAATACGTCATGGTTTAACATGGATTTCCATACTATCTAAGAATCTCGGTGAGGAGGCCATGCATTTTTCACTAGGATCTTAAAACAAGGCACAGGAAGGGAGGGAGCAGAGCACTCAATTTGCATTGCAAGCACTGTCACAGGTCCTGCTGTTCCTGCACCCCTTTATCCTTCAGAAACTCGACAGCCACATTACAATCCAGAGCTTATAGTTTTTTAAACAGCACTTGTAAATAACTCAACAGCCTATGTACAAATTTACAAAAAAATATCTCTGTTACCCCAGACAAAATGCGAGCAACAAGGAGGTACTGAGAGCAAAACCAACCACAGCAGAGGCAAACATTCCTCTCCAGTATTTGTCATGCCTTGTTGTGCCAGAAATCTGTGCAATGCCCAGAATAGTTAGTGTTAGCTCACTGGTTGACAGGTTGACACAGTGGTTTGAGTTTCCTTTCTGACATGATGTCATCAGCTGATTTGTAGCTGCTCCGACAAGCCTGCCAAACACAGCTCTGTCAGCCTTCAGCACGGGAAGACTGAAGGGAGCAGAAAAACCTCTATGATAGCGCCACACTCAAGTCTAAAGCTCATCTCTAGTAGCAAAAAGCGAAGAGGAGCAGAGCCCAAGAACCTCTGCATGCACTGCACTGCCTCTGTTGCAGGCTGCATTTAAGAGGAAATAAGCCTAATGGTTTCGGCTCAGAGACGACAACAGAAGCTAACTAACAAGTTTAGATGTTGTTCCATCGGCGTCGCCGCTGCAGCAGGGCGTGCTGCCGGTTTTGACCACAGTGCAGCCACTGGTTTCTGTGCCGTCGCCGCTGCTGCATGGACTCGCGGGCGCTGAGACACTCTGTCCACATTGTCTCTTCTTGTTCAGTTCCTCCCATTTAGCCCTGTTCGCCTTGATCATTTCAAGCATCGGCTGGAGTTTGGGATTCAGCTTGACCAGAGTCTAGAAAGAGAGAGAAAGTGGAGGGGAAGAGAAAAGAAGAGGAGAATAAACAAAAATATACCTGCAAACATCTACAAAATGGTGTCATAAACTATTACTGATTTAAAATGCTCTGGGTGGGGTTAAAGAAGTTGAACTGGAGAAACAAAACAGGCCTGAAGAAAAAAAAAACAAATGACCAGTAATATAGTTTGTAACGTATAAATCAAAATTACATTATGGACACAAAGTGGAGTATTTGTTCTTTTTAAAAGCAAATCGTGTGATGTTTTACTCAAATTTAGCCACCTGAGGCTCTGTGTTGGCATGATAATATTTATTTTACATGGATTAGGAGACAGAGTAGCAACTTTTGAAGCAAGATTAAAAACATCTTTTTCTATTGTGCCATGAACAGACTATTTTTTTTCACATGGATGATTCGAAGAGACCTCTGGAAATATGACAAGAAGAACTGAAATACTGCTTTATAAAAACCCTTTGGGTTTCTCAAAGATCACCAGGATTTTTCTCTCTTTGAAATCTAATGCTTAGTTCTACGACTTGGTTGTAAGAGTAAAACACAAGACACAAAGCGGTATACATATATGTATATAAAGTGTGGCGAGAATGCAGCACATTATTCATGGAATGGACTGTATGGGACAAACAAATGAAACAAAACAGAGAACACACTCGACTACAATAACAGCAGCACACAGGGAGTTGATAGCAGCAGTCCATTAAATGGCTGCTCTTTAAAGATTAGACACACATGTATGACTGAGATTAGTCGCCTTTGTCATTTCTCAGTGTTGAACTGTAAGTGGCAGTGTAGTAAAAGCTGTCATCCAACATTTTAATAAATTACCTGAGAGACGAGGGAATTTTGTTCCCTCTGTTCTGCTATCACTGTTTTCTGTCTGCTGGGTTTTCCGGGGAAGTCTGTGTAATTAGTTATTGTTTCATTAGCTCTGTTTCATATGGAAATATAACATGTGGGCATGGCTCCCACATTCAACAACAATGAAGTTTTTTTTTTAGTCACACACACACACACACACACACACACACACACACACACACACACACACACACACACACACAGTAGTTGAATGGGCAGCCATTGTAAAAATGAGTTAAATAAACAGGTATTATTTAAGTACTGCACACCTACACTGGGGATTGTGGATTGTTATGGGTGAAAGGGAAATCTAATCTGTTGAAACAACTAATCACGGTTGCCAATTAACTGAACTTTAAATGCAGGTCGGCAATTTAAGAAGCATTTAAATATTCAGGTGGTGTAATCACTAATTCATGTGATCGACTGGAACAAAGCTACTCAACGTTCAGTTCAGACATCAAGCCTATTTTTAATGAAAAACTTGCTTGTGTTCAGGGAAAATTCATAATTTGTACTAATATACAACTTAATAATTTATAATATTACATTTGCTGGAAACGTGCTTCTTTAAGAAAGTGTTCACTTGTGATGCCCAAAAGCAGTGAGTTTCATTTTTATGGTTTGAGATAAAAATAGATGCAGATTTCTGAAGTCAGTGAGTTTTGAGTAAAACATTTATAGACTCTGGATCAATTTATACCTCAGAGTGTTTTTGAACAACATTATTTCAGATTTCTTTCTTTCACAAAACATGTCATTTGGAAATCAAGTAACAACACATGATAATATATTTTTTTTTCAAATTCATTATGAAAATGTTTTATGTTTGTTAACCTTTATGTTTAATGTTTCATGTGTCTTTGCTTCCAACACTACTGTGAAAGGAAAATCAACTCCAGATTAAATTACATTAACATCTGATTAAATTCAAATTATTGAATCAGATTAAAATCGAATGGCTTCATGACATATTATACAGTTGATATAGTGAATGCAGAATTAGGGGAAATTTCCATATTTATTAATATGGAATATGTGTCACTTCTACAAAGATATATATTTAACATTTTTGTAACTGTTTTTTGTTTTGTTATTTATTATCTGTTTATGTGCCAACTTCTACCACAGGTTCTAATACAAGAATAGACATTTATATCTGTTCACAGCTACATTTTTGTGGGTTTTCTAATCCGTTCATTAAATGTTTGTATAGAGCTTCAGTGCAGTGACACTTGCAGCCCTAGCGTAAATGTGTTGATTACAAAAAAGGTTGAACATTTGAGGCCATCATAACACTGTTATGATGGCATGTGTCCTACATACAGCTGTGACGCTTTCTAAAACTACAAACACCAAACACACTCATCCTCTGAATCTTTATGGTTTTGACTCATCTGTTGGTTTAAAGAAGAATATTTTCTACAGGATCGCTTTCTCTGCAGTATATACTCTCTGTGGGACATTGTCATTGGTTTACACAGCATCATTATTCCACTAAAGTAGACTCAGAGGAAGGAGAGAGAGAGAGAGAGAGGGAGACTGTCATATGGTAGTGTATAAAGATGGAAGGTTATATAATGGGGGATTAATATTCCACAAAGTAGTGAGCCACCACCAGGAGGAGGAGATCAGCGAGATCAAGAACGAGATCTCTTCCGCCCACGGACAAAAACCCTGCCGCCTCCGAACTTCCTCTGTTCTCCCCCTTGCAAGTTTAATTGGCAGCAGCATGATCGTGAGCTCCATATCTGCATTCTCCAAACATCAGCCTTCACATGAGGCAATGTGGAGACAAACCCCCCCACGCAGACAACACACACCACTTTGATGCTTTTTATCTACACTACACAGACAGTAACAATGGTTGAAACCAGAGCGCTGCACAGATTAGTCTGCTCTAACTTTTGACACCGAGCCTGGGATAATTCAATAGATGTGAAGATGATCTATTGTTTGTTTTCTACTCATGGTGACTAAGAGTAATGTGTTTAATATGACAGTAAAAAGGAAGGGGGTCTAACAGCACCAAAGCAGAGGAATCACTCAGTTGCTGAGAGAATGAATGAACTATTTCATCCATGACTTCTTTCACAACTCCTCTTCTGTTTGACTTTCATGAATTTGCCTTCAACACGCCTCATCTCTTAACAGACCTGATCTCCTCAGTAAGTCAGCCTTCTTCTTCCTCCCACACAGCCACTGCTGCCGGCAGTGGGAGGGGCAGGTGAGTCTCTCTTGACGTCATTCGGAAACACACGCACACACATTACTATACCAGCGAGGACACTATAGATTTCCTTTAATTCCCTCAAAGATAACCACTAGCTCTAACTCTGACCCTGATATTTGCTCTGCCGGGATCCTACAATAAAATCAGTCGGTATTTTTTTTCTTGTGTGCATCTCAGAAGAAAAGCATGCAGTCAGGAGTCGGTCCTTATTTCATTACTGTGCAGTGAAGCCCAAAGTACACTGTCTTACTGAAGGGGATTTAACCCGACTAACATCACAGCTCTATTCACACACTCCACTACCTCTGAGGTTCCTCTCAGTAAGATAGTGCACACTCATTCTGCCTTGCTCAAAAGAACAGGATGAAACCTTGAAGTTGTTTCAATAAAAAAAAATAAAAAATTTCTTTCCAATGAAAAAAAACTGGCTGTAAAGGAAGGAAGTTGAATAGTCGTCTGTGACAGTTTCATTGCTGGCGTCAGTGAAGAGGAGGAGGAGAGGCAATAGCTGAGGAAGGACAGTGACTACTGATGTCACAGGCGGATGTGTGACAAGCACGACACAATGAAGGCCAGAGAGCAGCGAAGCTTTGAGCTCTACCTCGTACAGCGGTGAACAAATTCCATCAATCCATTCCAGCTGAAGTCCTGGCAACTCATCCTTCCTGTTTCGATCAAAGATGGCCTGAAATACGAAAAAAAAAAAAGACCAAATTTATTTACATCCACATTTGTGCTTGCACTGGAGGAACAAAGGAGAAATATATGATTCTGCTTACTACAAGGCTACAAGTCAGGGCTTACGGTGCTAAAGTCCCTAAAGTGCTGCTGTTACTGCTTTGGTTGAAGAAAATTGTCCCTCAACTCTCAAGACAACTGAGTTTATTTCATGTACATTTTCTATTCTCCTTCATTCTCCTGCAGCCTGAACTTGAGAGGCTCCACCGAGGCTGTGCTTCAGAGATAGTTACTGGGCTACAACTTAGAAGTTAATATTTAATTTCCACCACCCACACACAGAGCGGTAAAGGTTTGACACAAGCGGCAGACCAGAGGCTACTGCATTAGTTATTTCAGAGGGGAGGCAATGTGGCCTGGCTCGATTAGTCAACAGTCATTAATTGCACGCAGAAAGCTGCTGTTTTTCCCCCCGTTTAAGAACTCGCAACACAGTTCAGCCTTCAAAGCTCCTCAGTCAAACAGGCAGAGCTCTTATGTTGTGGTGCTGTGGCTTCAAGAATAATACAAATTGGCCTACGTCATGAATTTAGACAAAGTATCTTTATTAGGACCTAAGTCTGCCTTTGCTATTATTATTATTATTATTATCATCATATCTTTACATCAGTGTGAGAAAATAAAGACAACTAACAGGTTAATATACTAAAGGCTTCCTGTGTTTACAGCTGAATAAATAGAAAGGTCAGTATCTGCCATGAATCTGGTGCAGGTGGAGTTTCTTTTTTTTTTAAGAATGATTGTTACACGGTCCACAGTTTTGCTCTTGGCACAGCAGAGAGGCAGTGGAGCGGTCAAGCTGACAATACACTTTTCTCACACTACGAGACACAAGCTCTCATGTTTCCTACGCAGTCAGTATGTTTGGAGCTGCGGCGGAGGAAAAAATTATATATATATCTTCGGCATCATCAGCTTTGTGGAGGTCACTGAGGTGAAACAAACTGCAGAAAGCACTAAACCAGAGATGGTTCGATGTACTCACAGACGGCGTGAGCTTCAGCTCTGATCTCTCTCTATCGCCCTGCTCAAAAAACTCACTGGTCACCAACTCTGCCACCTTAAAAAGACAGAGGAGACTTGTGTAAAACAACAAGATTAATCATCAAATTCTCAAATGAATGAATCATTCATTTAGTCAATAAAATATCAAGAGATTGCAGAAAATATCACATTTTTTTCCACTTAATTGCCTTTAAAATAGTTTAATTTCAGTGGCTCAGACGCTTTTCTCACCTTGCGTGATATTTCCCAAGGTTTAGTGACAGCACCAAGATCACATGCTGTCATCATCATGGATCTGAGAGGAGATTAATCAGACAGTCAGATTTATTTTTAGCTAGTAATTATTACAGTGTTGACACAAAGAAATATGTTTTCCTCGTACAGACTCTTACCTGCACATGTCTCTATGAGCCTTCACATTCCAATTATATTCTCCTTTGCTGACCAACTCAAAGAAGGTGTTTCTGTTCCTAAAGGAAAACAGAGAATCTGTATAGGCAGCTGTAAATTACATAAAATCCACAAGGGGGCGTTATTAGCTAAAGGAAGCCTCTAAAACATTCAATGGTAATACTGAATAACAGTCAGTGAGCTTCATTGTGAAATAGTCTCAATGGGTTCTTGCTACGGGGAGATGTAACCGTTTAAAGCGTGAGCTGAGCGCGTTTAGGAGAACATACTCAAAGTAAAGTGTGAGGTCTGTGGCCAGGATGGACTGTTTCAACAGCTGCATGAGGTCGCTGTACTCTGTGGACGAGAGGTTGGAGAAGATATTGTGACCCTGTGGAGACAAATACAGAGATAACATGATAAAGAATTTCTAAATACACGTCCCTTTTCTAAAACTGCAAACACAAAACATCTTCAAATGACATATTACACGTTTCAGGTCCATTTTTCCCCACTATAACCAGTCAACATTATTTAATATCAGCTCGACTGTCATATTAGACAGTATTGTCTGTCTCTGCCACATTTTCTCAGTTTTACACATAAATAGGTTAATAACTCAGGAACAAAGTCTCTTCACTGAGTTAAGTTACAAATGTACCAGAGAGATAAAGATGGCTACTAAATGTTTTTGTATATTTCATTTTCTTCTTCAGTGATTTAAATATTCAAGTAAATAAAATTCATATAATAACTGAATAAAACTAATGGCACATCAGGCTATGTAAATTATTTTATGCTCTGTTCCACCTCTAAATAACTCAACATAAGAGTGTTTCAGAGCTCTGATGTTATTTTAAAAACCTTCTTAGACTCTTAAATTTTGACTCATCATAGGAAAAGTAAAAAGGATACTAATAACATTAACAAAGGCTCTGTACTATTTAAATGTAAAAAAGGCAACTGAGACATTGTGATGGTGAGCCAGTGTGAACAAAATCGGAGCTGTGTCCAAAACCATCTCCTTATTCACTGTTGAGTTATTATGCGTCATATTTGCTGCATGATGTGTTTGCTACTTTGTGCTACAAAATCCTCACATTGCAACACGTCACATTTATAGTGTCTCTGTCATGCAACAGTAAAAAAACAGTCAGCGATGATGGAGAATGAAAGATCATGAAGTGTCTAAAATCTCAGAATTAATTTTGCTTTTCCTATTATGATGTGTCAAAAAGTTTTCCATAAAATGACTTGTTTGTACAATTAAATCTTGATGGTTTAAAAAGAAACAAAACAATGTGATGATAAAAGTGAATGGATGCGTGTAGGGCAGGAGAGAAGCCAGCAGCTCTTAATAAGTAAGCAACATCTTTCACTTGAGGCTTTCTATCACTAAAACAGGCCTCTTCCCATCATGTATTATACATTTATTCACCACTTAGACACCGTCATCTGGAGGCTGGAGAGTCTGTCTGTGGAGAAAATGGAAGATGAAGGGGCGATAACAGAAAAGGACCAGAATGAGAGAGAGAGAGAGAGAAAAACCCCGAAAATTAAAGAGCGTCTATAAAACTGAATGGTCGCCGTTTTTTTTTTTTTTTAACAGTAACAATTCAAGTCTGCAGACTGTCTCAGCACAGCTGTGATTCCCCTTCATCAGCTCATGTGCTCCCATGAAAAATTGAACTACGTAACAGCGGAGACACAAAAGACCCCTCTCCTTCTGTCACAATTGGAGCAGATGAAGGAGGGAGGCGAGGAAAATAGGAAGTGAGAATGACGAGGAGGAAATTGAGAGATACAAAGGGAGTGAGTGACGTTTAAAAGTTTACATTTTAATTAATGGTTCGTGCGGGCTGGCGGATTGAATCATGAGCTTTCTCTTCTACTTGAATTAGCCACACTATTCATTTATATGCTAATGGGACAGCAGTAGTTCAACCCCAGTATCAACAGAAACCATTATGATATTCCAAGCAAACATTTGTCAGCTTACTGTGTTGTCAGCACCGTGATAATGAAGCCACTGGAACCTACTCTGCTAAGCCTCGTCTCAGCTGCTCCCTCAAAACGTCTTTAATTACAACTTCACGCAAAACCCAGTCACCTGGTAAAATGTCTTTCTCAACCAATTACCACCAAATCTATCGCCTCTGTAATTACATTGATTTGAGGGCAGCATGAGCTATTTGTTTAGTCGCTCACATACAGCAGACACTGAGGCGCCACACGGTTACCTTCTGGCTCAATGGACTCAAACTCTCTTCATTTTTTCATAGGGGAAAAAATGGATACTGGTACATTTCTGATTAATTTACAAGGTTTGGAAATAAAAAGAGACAAATATAGTGTAAAAGACTACTGTGTAACTCCTGGAAAACAGTGGCACACAGCAATTGTACTTTACCCAGTAAAGGGTCTTGTAAAGGTACAATGGAAGGACAAATTATTTGCTTTCATGCTTAGAGTTAGATAAGAAGATCAATACCACGCTCATATCAGCCCGTTAAAGATGAATCTACCACCTGCAGCATGACACTGAAAACAGGAGGATATGCCTAACCTCATGGCGACTACAAGTTGAGGAAATCACTGTAACATTAGTTTTACTTTTTACTTTTTCATACAGAGGAAATAAACAGGATAAAAACATAAAGTAATGAGGTGTAATTATTGTAATTCGTTTTGTCCGTTTGATGCTATTTTATAGTTTTATGATATTTTTTAAGTTGTGTAGCACTTTGTGCTTTATAAATAAATTTCACTTGACTTGAAGCTGCTTGAAGCTACACTAAGCTAAGCTAAGCTAAGCTAAGCTACGCATACCATCTGACGTGGGAGCAATATCAATCTCTTCATCTAACTTTAGAATAAGAAAGAGAATAAACATATTTTCTAAAATGTCAAACTATTCCTTTACATACATAACTTAAATGTGGTTCCACCGGCAGAGGAACAGACCTTTCTCACATCAAACATATTTTTGCACAGATTTAGTAAAATATATATATATATATAATAAATGACTAAGGACCCTGCAAGTGAGCATGCTGGCTCACTGTCATGACTTAGTGGGTCACCTGGTGGAACTGAGCAATCTTCAGCTGTGCTTTTTTTTTCTTTTTATCTAACTAAATTTAGTCCATATAAAAAAAGGACATTCAGTCATAAAAATAATTCACATACAAGGCACAGCAGGGCAAATAACTTAGACCTTAAAAAGATATGGTCTCAACGGAGAGATGGAGGGATGCAAAAGTTAAGAAGGGTATTTGAAAATATATTATGAAAATGTATTGCACAAATACAACATGCAGTGGTAGGCATTAGCAGAACCTTCATGGTAACTGCATTGCAGCAGATATTGGAACATAGTGCACCTCGCTCTGCAGGATCATAACAGCATGGTTGAAGTGGTGGTGTTCCAGTGTAGCAGAGGTCCCATAAAGCAGAGCAAGCGCTGAGCCCGTCCTGAGACACACACACACACACACACACACACACACACACACACACACACACACACAGATCAAGAAGAGGGATAACATAATCAGCATTCAACACATACTGAGAAACAAAGTCTGTTGTTGTGTCTATTGTAATTCCCTCACCAATTCACTCCACACGCTGTTGCCAACTTATGGCTCAATAATAAAAGACGCTGGAGAGTCATAACTAAAACTGCGGTTGAAATTCAACTGTTTCACATTGAATATGATCATCATTTAACATGGTGAGGAAAAAATACTCGCAAGAGCTGAGGCTGTGTTTGTACTGACTAGTGATACAAAAGGAACAAGGTTTTTACATTCTGTGTGATTCTATGATTATTGTTATTACTATTATTATTTTGTCATTTTTCACAGTAAAATTACAATTAAACTAAATTTATGTCTGAGTTTTTCAAATGTTCAGTTAAAGTGTGTTTTTCATTGAGTGTATTTTCTGTATTAAAGTAGAGTCAGTGAGCATCAGGACGGTGATATTTTTCATTGTGTTGACTCTGTATTACAGCTCATTGGGTTTGAAAAGAAACAATGACTATTAGATAAAAAATACTGCCTTTTAGCTTTAGTGTGTCCATGACACATGGGTGAGGAATGTAGGTCTCATCAGAAAAATACTTTTTGGATGGATTTGATTTTTGCTCTTTGGCCAAACACTGAAATGTTCTTGTTTTCTGTTTTTTTTTGCCAACCCAGTCAGTTGACCTCAGTGCAGCTGAACACAATGGCTGCAGGACAGATGTGACAAAACACTGTGTCACAAGAAATATAAAGCAAAAAAATAATGAATATAATTTCATTTAAACTTATGTTGACTTGTCTGTATTTCTATTTAAAGTCTAATATGCTGAAGTACAAAAATCAAATCCAAAACTGTTTATTTTTCCCAATAAATCCTCAATTACAGCTACACTACACCATCCAATGAGGATGAAATACATTGCCATAGATAATAAACGAAACAGTCTCAAAATTTTTATTACAAAGAAGATGTGTGTATGTTGAAAATTTGCCTTATTGGCTACACAAGCTTTATTACCTCCTCTGTCTTTTGTCACCCTAAACTAATTCTGAAGCAGCGGAGTCAACAGTCATCGAAATTCAGACCATTTAGTTCAAAGTAACGAACAAAATCTCAAACTGTTTTGACAGATGATGTGATGAGACTGGCAATGGCAGCATTTTAAGAGCTCAATGGGCAGTCGTAAGGGCCAAACAAATCAGTCATTTGGATAGAACCATCTTCTGATGTAATGTAACCGTTTCAAAAGCCTCTGCTGAAATCATTTTTATGTCTGTAGATGTGTTTCCACTTCATTTTTTTTTTTTTAATTCAGCTCATGATTATGTCTGTTTTCCATATGATTTCCATCTTGATTTCAGATTCACGTTCATATAATAACCTTAGCAAGGGCAGAGAGCGCTAACTATAAGTGCTCCGAGTCAGCAGTGTTTACAGTCTCTTCGTTAAGCAGATCCTTACATAAGCCTTATACAACTTGCCACTTGACTCTTGCTGATCTGGGCTGGACTGCTGCAGACAGCTGCAGGTGGGAAAACACACTATAAACAGCATGTAGGAGGGAGGGTTGGATGTTTGTGTGAGTGTGTGACAGCAGAGGAAGCAGGAACACTTACTTCGCCTGAAAAGCATTGTTGGTGCCCCTGTGGTCCAAGTCATGGCACACACAACCTACAATAAGCGCTAAGATCTCCACCTCTGTCAGAGTCTCCTGGAAGCCCGCCGTCTGAATGGCACAGAGGAGAGGAGGCCAATGAGAAAACAAACACACACACACACAGTGTGAGCACAACAGCCGCATCTCTTTTTCTCTTATTCTATGAGGGTGAGAGGAGTACACTGAATAAAAATGGAAAACACTCCAACAGCAGAAGCATCCAAAAAAAAAAAAAACAGTATCTTCCTAAAATGCCAGTGGGACTGCAGTAACGCAGTCACATGGGGAGATTTATGGCTTGGATGAATGGGTTCTGGAGGCCATGTGCTGAGTGAGTCACTATAGGTCATTGTGGGGATAGCAGCAAAGATAGCACGGCCCTCTCATTAAAACACATGGCAGGAGAGTGGAGGGGCCCAGAACAGCTTACACACTATTATTTCATTTCCCTCTGCCAATAATCAATTCAGATGGGACACCAAGCATTAATGCTGTGCTTGATTAAATGAACTACACTGTGCTATTTGTATAAGAGCTTGTTTGCGAGTGTGAGTGTGAGTGTTGCCCCAAGGATCTGATAAAGTAAAGGCCTGCTGCATGAAGTTATTCTCTTGGGGTCTTTATTTAAACAAATATCTCTGGTTCAGCTCCACATAGAATGGGCTGTTTGAACAGTTTGTAATTTAATGAGTGGTCAATTAAATCTCTGTGATAGTATGAGTTCTTTTTTCACCTGTCCAGGAGAAAGTACACATTGAGAATAAAGTAAACACCATGGGATTAAAATCAAAATCTAGGTTTTTTAAGTTTTTTTTTTGTTTTGTTTTGTTTTTTTTTTCAATTTTGTCAAATAAAGTCAACATCTTAACTACAGGCAAAATAAAAATAAAATATCTTCCTCCTCTTCTTCTCATGTGTGGCTCTCATACTCATATTGCTACTAATGCATCATTACGTAAGTAACATTTTACCGCTGGAGCTGGTTGGAGTGGAACAGCTTTTAACTAATTTGTACACAATCATATAATGAAGCATTCCCCAATGGGGCACTAAAATAAAAATAAATCTTGATAGGTTCTTGAGATGTGAGGGGGGGGAAAAAAGGAAAAAAAAATACTCTGATACTCTTGACACATTTTGTTTGAAGTGTGTTGAATATAACAACAGACTCCAAGTGGATTGTTTTTTACAGGGGTGTTGATAACCACTGGTTTGATCCAATTTATTCAATGTTTTATTTTAACATGCATAATATAATGTGGAGGCAAAATGTGGTGGAGTGAAAATACACTATTCAAATTGAAGTGTAGAAGATATAAAATAGCCATAAAACACACACTCAAGTAAAGCAATGCCTCTAAACTACACTTAAATACAGGAGTAAATGTTACTTTATTCCTGTAATGTTGATGTAAAGACAGAGTTTAATCTCTAATTGTTCAATTTGTCAGTTCCGTGTATCTGACCCTAATTGAGCTAATGATCTATATGTAGCATGTTCTTTACCGTTAACATGGCAAACATGCACTGGCACACATTGAAGGCATGTCTCCAGTTGTGGTAGAGAACCATCCTGTAGTTTTTTCTGACAGTCAGCAGCCATCTGCAGAGAGTCTGCAGTAGGAAGATGGAGAAACAACAACATGGATCAGCAGTCGTAAAGAGGATACCAAAGGAAATAGACAAACACTTTAAAGTCGGTGGTCTTACTTCATAGTCGATCTTAAATTTCTGCACCATTCCCAGCTCCATAAACATTCTCAGAGCGGCCGTTATCATGGCGTCGACGTCCAGAGAGAAATCGTCAAAGGACAGCTTATCGATGCCGAGCTCGCAAACCAGGGGAATGTTAGCAGCCTGGTTTTGTCATGGTAGGATAGAAAAAGGAATAGATTAAAGGAATAAAGGAATACATTGAAGAGGAAGGAGGACATGAGAATATGTGAGTTCAGAGAGTAGAGGAGTATGGATAGGTCAGGGGATGCTGTGCCATTTTCAGATGATACATGGAAATATGGACACACGTGTAATTAAGACTCTGAGGACTCATTTGGAAGAGGGTTAAGATTAATGAGGGAGAATTTCACTGTTCAGAGCTCATAACGGCGCAGCAGTAATCACCAACGTCTTTTTTCATTATTAAACAAACAATAACAACAAACACACAACACACGTGTGATTCCAATTAACAATATTCACACTGGAGCATCTACGTCTTCCGTCTTCACTTAGGTCTAATGAGCACAATGAGCACATACGTGCTCTCTGGATCTAGTCTGCATTTGTAACGCAACCATTTCCAGCATCTCATTCCACTGAGCCACAGCTCTCGCTCTCTCTCTCTTACAAATGTGTGTTTTGGTTTCAGGACTGTACTGTCTGTCCTATCTCTTCCTCTCTTGTCTGACAGCCACCAGAGCCCAATATTTCCTTCCCATATGTTTGCCTGTCAGGTCAGCAGGTATTCTCCTCTCTCTTAATTCACAGCCCCAGGTTACGAAATGTCAGCCAGGTTTGTTTGCCGCTGCCGAGGCTCTACTGTATATATCTAGAGCAGTTATGAAAGAAAAGTAGGGAGGGAGGGTGAAGGCAGGAAGCAGAGCACGACGGTGGATGAGGGGGCTGAAAGATCACACAAGCACACTGGAAACCAGGGTTCCTACTTCGTGGTAACGGCCACAAGGGAAAATCCTACACATGAAAGTGCTGGAAAATAGGTCATATCTATATATCAGGAATGTCATGCCAATTAAAAATGTAGATATTTTCATATTTTTCGTCTATAAATAATGCATTGAGAATGATTGCCTATTGATTGGAGTAATCCATTTCAAATACCACAATTAGTTTATTTTCACTGGGGAATTCACAGCCCATATTTATGCTTTGCGTACCGATGCGGTTCTTTGGAGGGACTGGAAAATGAAGTCCAGCGGACAGGTTGCCAATAATTTCTCTCTGTGTTCATAGATTTTTTTTCCTTCCCCATTAAAATAGATGAGATATTGTTATTTAATTAGTAAAACATGTGTTAATAAAGGGTTGATGAACAAAACAAATGCATTGTGAGCTGCATGTTTGCAAAACCACAGTTACATTTCAGGCATCAGAGAAATCTAAGTCTGCTTTACTTCCATTTCCTTGTTTGATAGTTTTATGAAACAGAGGGCTTTGATAGAGTCATAATACACTTTTAATAATGTTACTTCTTTAATATGTCTTTAATTGAGCTGAATATTAAGACAAGACATTAAGAAACGCGTCTACTGAAGTAGGAGAACATTTAAATTATATTGTGGCAATTATCTGCACCGCCAGAGCAAACCTGATGGATACACAAATTGTAATCTAGACTGAGAGCATATCCACACTATTGCAAACTAAAGGACACACTGTCAAGAAAATCAGAAAATAATCAGGACTTGTTGGACAACTTCAGGTCCCCAGGGTGTACGAAATTACTTCCAATATCCCTCATCGATTGGAAAAAGTATCTTCAAACGCAGTTGTTCAGTGCCGCAATTAGCATTTTAGCAACATGTGCTGTTTTGCTAAAGGGAAAATACAATCTTGGTTAACAGGTTTAGTTTATAAATAGTTAGATTATAGTTTAAAACCAACTGCATGATGTAAATTGCGCCATATGCTGTTAACACATGCAACTGTAAACTCATAAAAACGCTGCTCGGTGCCACCAGTGATCAACAACTTCACATTGTGGCTTTAATATCCTATTGGTGCTCAGTGAGCTCTTCCACTGGTGTGTGTGTGTGTGTGTGTGTGCATGCGTGCGTGCGTGCGTGCGTGCGTGTGTGTGTGTGTGTGCGCGTGTGCGTGTGCGTGTGTGTGAAAATGACACAATCTCAGCTAAAATGCCCATATTCATGATAATGAAGGAACATGTCACCCAGTGGCTCGCTGATGTGTTTTTAACAATGTGGGTCCGCAGCACAGTGGAGTACATAGATAAAGCAGGTTTCGGCTACTACAACAATGTTACTGCTGTTTAAAGGACAAAAGCTCAGAGAACAAGCAATGCTTCAAGTTGTGACTTAAATATCTGTTGAGAGAAACAAATGGGTTTGTTGAGACAAATGTAATGAAGGCAACTGTGAATGTCTGTTACCTTGAATTTGTCAACTTCAGTCTTGGAGCAAGTGGCATGGTAAGACAGAACCTGCAAGAAATAATGACACAGTGTCACTCAAGGTATTTTTTCAAGTCATTAAAATAACCGGGTTGGGTATCTGTGTGAGACACACACACACGAACAAAAAAAAAAAAAAAAAAAGAAAAGAGAAAAAAAAAAGTGCTGCACATTTGTATTACTGCATTTCAGTGGATCTTCCAGATGAGGAAGTTAACACTCGCCTTTAGAACGGGTTTACAAGAGCAGAAATGTCAACCCTGATTCCATCGCCATGTTCCCTTCATTTCCTGAGAGAAATACCTCATACAGACCTGCAGTTGCTTATTTGATCATAAACGCTCATGTTTATTCAGTGCTGCCAGAAGCAACGCATCTACATATTAGTGCATTCTGTGTCTCTCCTTTAACTGCTCTATCTCTCTGTTCTTCTCACTTCTCCTTTCTTGAAACAGAGTGGTGCTAACTACTATAATGCACCTGAAAGCTCCCTATTGTAATCTAAGGACATACTGTAAAGGCTGAGTTGTGCTGAATGGCTACATACTGCAGGGCAGATGAGGGATTGCTTTTCACTGCCTCTCATTAATTTTCAATAAAACCTTTGTGAGAAGGTTATCTACAAAGAGAGATCAGCACTTTTTTTCATGCGTACATTCTTGTGGAAATATGGGAGTCAAAAAAAAAAAAAAATGGAGGCAAGCACAAGGACCCCAGAGAGAGAATAAGTCAGAAGAGGGTTTTATATTAGCCACGCAGCAGCTGTTGTTTCCCGTGACTTTTGGGTAAATGTTTCCACACAGAGAATATGTTGATTGGAAAGGAAAATAGACGTCCACCTAATGAAATAGGAGAACAGATAGGAAGGAGGGCACAAAGCTAATATAAACACACCATGAACATAGAGGCATGACAAAAGCAAACTGAAGTAGAAGTCAATGCTCTGGAGCAGCATCATGGTTATGCATAGTTATGTTTTTGCAAATTTAAGCGGATATAAAGATTTGCTGTTCAAAACGTGGAAGAAATCACTTTTTTTAATGAAATGTGATATGAGGCAAGAAATCAAATGAGATGTTGTGTCCTTACATCCAGAGCCACTGACTGCTTCGCCCAAGACTTCTTCACTTGGTCGTACATGATGGTGTTGTTGATGCCAAGTCCGCAAAAGATCACAAACGCCTACGAACAAAACAACACGCAGAAACTGTTAACTACAACAGTTTACAACACATTCACATTGCACTTTATGTTGAAAACATATAGATGCAGGTGGAATACCTCGAACAGACGCTGGTCTGCGTCGTCAAATGGTTTCCCATCGAGCCTGTTCAGCACTTGAGCGACACCTGTTACACAAAGTCAGTTTATCCATACAATAGCGACTTAACAGTCATTTTGGCGAGGCTCTGGTATATATAATCTGTCTTCAATTAAAAGAGGATCAAATCCACACACTCTATGTCATTGACTAACATGCATTATTAATGGAAATAAAGCGGAGACACAACATCCTCTTGCGTAAATAGCAGCATGCAGGAATTCTACGACGCCGATGTCTGTTTTGTCAGACTATGTTAAAAAAAACTCAAATGAAAACAGTTGTAGTGAACCATAGAGCACAATGTTGCATGTTTTATACTGACACATGCTTCTGCAAGACGACAACAACATAGCACAGAGCTGACAAGCCTTTTCATGTGACAGCAGTATCCCTTGTTTAAACAGCTTTTCTTGTTGTGTAACTGAAAACAGAGCAGGATCTGCTGATAATCTATAAACATTTCACTGGCAGAGACGTACTTTTATTGTCACTGAAAGAAAAACTATGCTATAATATACTATACTATACTAAATATACTATACTAAAAAGTAATTACACAAAACATTACCACTTTATTTATCTCTGAGAGGTCAAACAAAGCTGTTATAGTGATTTTTGTCATTTTAATCTTGACATAGATCTGGCAGAGAGAGAATCCACAGAGTTGAATGGATTAAAGCTGCAGCTAAGAACAATTTTCATTGTGGTGTCATTAGATTTATAATATAGAGCTGATATCTTCTCATATATATTATTGCTCACTCTGTAATGAGCGTTTAGTTTGTGATGAGTTGTAGCATCGGTGGCCCCAAGCATAAGCAAATAAGATGGCTGCTCAGAGCCCAGTGGCCACGTAATCTTTAACTACACCACATTCCCACTGTCACAAGTGTTGTGTTACATTATCATAGAAAACGAAGTATAATTTACAGCTCCATTATTAGCTTTTACATTTTGTGGCTGTACGATGTGGTTTATTGACTGGTTGTGATAGGTGGAGTTTTGGTGTCAAATTCTTCGAAAACCACTGAAGCATCATTTCTTAAGGTATCATATCCGTCTTCACATTTTTAATACGGTCATAACGTCGGACATATGTCCAATAACTGGTCAGAGATCTGAATCCTGGCTCCACACACAAATATGATGCAGAGATTCAGTCACACTCAAACTGTAGTTAATAACTATAGTGCCACATTGGTGTTTTTCTGGCCTACGGCGATTCAGCTAAACAGTTAATTAACTTATTTCAAAGTTACCTCGTCGTGCAGTGATGAATGTGCAGTGTTGTTTTCAGGAAAAAAGCATTTCAGTCTGAATTAACCTCGCAAAGCCAACATTTAAGGTATTTGAAACATCCTACAAACAACAAGTGAATCTCGCTCCTTGTTGCTAAAACGGATTTTTACTCATATTTGATATTTGACATAAAACCTCATTATTGAGGTTATAGTCACAACAGTATTTCTTGCAGGTACACTATGATGGAGCTGGCTCTAACCTTGGCAGATGACACAAGGACATGTGTTTTCAAACTGAATGTATCCTTGACCTGAGAATTTCATCGCCTGCTGCTGTGTTTGTATAATGGTTTTTCACTCCAGATCCTCAGGTGCCACCCACACACAAACTGCATTTCTTTTTCCCCCCTTCACCGTTCCCTCTCCCCTCCTCAACAAATGCACTTACACCTACGCAAAAAAAAAAAAAAAAGTGGAAGTGAAGTGAGTACACATCACACATGCACGCCCACACCTACGCAAAGGGTTTTAACCAATCATCTGCGGCAAATATGCTGATCACTTTGCACTCAAATAAAGCTAATGACTTCCTGCGTCAAATCTCAGCGGACCGAGCCCAGTCGCTGTCACTGCTCCTCTCTGCGATATCCAGCACCAAAATCAAGACGAGAGATCAATGATTTATCAGAGTGTCAGCGTGGTGTCGGCCTGGGGCTGATTCACAAACACAAAGCACACACAGCCAGAAGAAGGGAACTCCACCTCCATGTGTAGAGCGATGGTGCAGCGTGGATCTAATCACACACATGCAGCCTCAGCTGAACACATACCCAAGCCCCCCCCCCTCTCTCCCCTACATTTGTCTATGCAGCAAAAATGGAAGAAACAAAATTCGAAACCTACATTATGAGTGTGCATAAGTGTTACATGAATATACAACCGCAACATAAATACAACACGTGGCCAAAACAAAAACAAACAAAAAAACCCTGCAGCTGCTTGTCCATGTACTTTTAACCATATAGTAGATTACAAATGATTAATGTTAAAGGTTGTGAACTTACCTATGATTTGGTGGTTGCTGTTCCAGATAGGAACACAAAGCACAGAGCGGATGTGGAAGTCTGAGAACTGGTCTGCCTAGAAAATTAAATAAAAAAAAAAAACAGCAAGATTGTAAATATATTATTATATAAAACACATTTCAATGCACTTTGCTCAACATTTTACTCTGGTTTTTAGCTTTAAGTATAAAAGAGGCTGGGTTTCAAGAGGCGACAAAAAACTTTTTCATGACATAAAGTAAGTCATTTGAAGACATCATGTTGGGTTTCAGTGAATTATAATAGACATGTTTCACTATCTTTTTTTTTTTTTTTTTTTGACACAAATAATTAATTCAAGAAAATTACTCCTAAATTAATTCTTTACAAAAACAATTTCAGTTGCAACTTCACATTTTTAAAAGCTGTTTAAACAGCAAACTGCTTCCAATGTGTTTGTGTAACTGAAACATTAAACACTGATGCATTTGAGACACATTTAAAAAAAAAAAAAAAATCTATATATTTACATATAAAAACTAAAGATCTGAGAGATCGTACCTGTTGTTGAACTGAAATGCAGCATCACCACTGGTATTGAAAGATTTAAAACAATATCCTACGCTCTTGTATCGCATTATATTTTCACCACTTGAGTATTAACTATGCATACATGCGTCACATCTAATGGAAGAGCAGCGCTTTATGGATATATAGGGGCGATAGGACGCAGTGTAGAATCCTTAAGAGTCTTTCAAAGCGAAAAAAGCAGAAAGTTGCAGCCTCAAGTCATTTCAGCGTGACGTTTCCACCCAGCCACGTGTTAATGGTGCTGCTATAAATTAGTACACATTTTCTATTTTTCTGTCACTGTAACTTAAGGTTAACCACGTCAAGCCATTGCCCCTGGCAGCTGGATGCAGAGCGGACTGCTGCGTTAGCCGCTGTGGGATTCACTTCAGATCTATGCAGCATCAGCACCAGCGCTATCTGTGCTATTGCTTCCTGGTACAAAAAAGACCTTTATCCTATAGAGATCAATTAACAGCTGACCGAATGCAGAAGTGGTTAGTGTGTAATTTCTGCTCAAATTTCGTCAACACCAAATTTAAAATCTTGTTTTTGACATTTACTGTTGTCTTTTAATCATTTCACTCATTCAAATCAAATCCCAGCAATAAAGGACCGTCAACTGTGTGCTTACCTCAGCATCAAAGCGAGGGTCCTGATAGGCGTCACTAATGTTCACCGGTAGTCCTGTGGATGCCACCAGCTCCGCAATGCTGTTGTTGATGAGCCAGTCTGAGTAAGATGACTTCTCCATGCTGTCTTTGAAACTAGGGTCAGAAAATAAGAGGGGGAGATGACAGAATAAGAGATGCAGCGTTGAATCAAATCTGTCCACTGGCTTTTCTTTCAGGAGAGGGTTTATTCCAAGAGAATATATATATTTCTAACACCCTCCTTTAGCTGATAACTTTGCTATCGTGAAAATAAATAAAAAAAAAAAAAACTTTTTATTGTATTCAAGACCAAAAAAAAAAGAAGAAAAAAAAAAGCTTTTATTCTCTATTCTCTCACACATGAACTGCAAGCTTGCAAAAGGCCACTCTTACTTCTTACTTCTCCTCGTGGCCCCTTTTTTACATTGACTTGCATTTAATGAACTTCTCATACAGTAGATATCAATAAGCGTCTCCTGCAGCTTATGAAGTAATGAAAAGTTAATTGTGTGATTGTCTTCCTCATTGCCAAACGCCCCCACACTCTGCCACAGAAACACCTGCAGCCCTGCTAAGGCTTCCCCATTCACATATATTGCAGTGGTATATCGCTGACTTTTTGGTAACAGTTTTGGTTCAGCACATCTCATTTTGTCTTTCAACATTACAATAAAGATGGAGAGACACTGATGTCAGATCTTTTTTGAATCCCCTTTGATGTAGTGATATTGCTGCGTACGTGGATGTGAAACCCACAGTGCGACAGAGAATAAACCTCATGAGTGAGCTGGTAAGGCACCTTACCGCCTTTTTCTTTCTTTCTCTCTTCATTCTCTCTGTCTCATGTCTGTCATTTAGCTGCCACAGACACACTAGCAGCTCTGTGCAGTCGCTCAACATTATCCTCCCCATGGGGGCGGCTGGGGATTGTAAGGCACATTAGAAAACCTACAGTATACTCGCCTTTTGACACTGAATTTATTCACCTAATTACACACATAAATCTTGCACAACAGCTTTTGTTAATCAGATGTGAACCTTTAGGAAGACTGGGGGTTCGTGGGGGGAGACGTCGACAGCGATAGTGCACTGTTGTCGTATTGACTTGATTTGAAGTGTCATGTGGTTTTTATTACTTGAAATCACAAACCGGCCATTTGTTCAATATGTGACACCAGAAACACAGCACAACGGAGCACATTAAGTCAGAAAGACTCAAAATTCGCCAGTCAACAAACTTACATTTCTTTGATTGCTATTCATCTTTTACTATTGGTATTTCTTGCATAATGGTCGCGGTTATGCGGCTGTGAATACGGACTGGAAGTGACCATATCAGTTATGGCAAGTGCAGGACTTGGGGGATAATTTGTCTTCCCTTCAGCGTTGGTTTTCATCCATAAACATCCCACACAATATTAAGCTTCTCTTTCTCCACTCAGCCATGCCTAGCAGTGGAGAGAAGCAGCAAAACCCAATTAATTAGGGCTCCTACAGTATGCCTTCTATTCAGAATCAGCATATTACTCCCACAGCACTACAGAATATTCAGTTTTTATACTTCTCTTATTTTTTTTGTCCTTGATGGAAACTTTATACTTGAAAGTGTGTGCAAAATCTACAGGTGCCAAACAATTGTGGAGATATGATTAGTAAAAATGTAAAAAAAAAAAAAAAAAAAAGATATTTTTTAAGCCCAAATTTCATACGTACCTGCTTTCAGTGTCTGCGCTACACTTAGGGGACAGAAGCTCAAACGACTTGGTGAACTTCACTACCTGTGTGGTGAAATGGAAGAAAGTACTTGGAGAAAAATTGCACAGTATTTACTGATAACAAAAACTAAGAAAGAAGGAATAGATACACACATGCACACATGTGTACAGACAGACAGACAGACAGATAGATTGAGGTAGGCAGCAGAGAGAAAAAACAGTACCGGTGACTCAATGTCCTCCAGCAACTGAACAGAGCAGCGCTCACACTTTAGCAACGTCTGGGCACGATGCATGATCTTCCTGACAATCTTCTCCAGGTCAGTCTGTTCCTCAAATAGGTCATTCACTACCTCCAAGAGCGCCTGAACACCAGCGACAGAAAGAGAAACCACCAGCTTTATTCCCAACAATCTGAAGCACAAGCAGTTGTGAAAAAAAAACACTGAATAAAAAATCTGTCAGCAAATAGTAATGGGGATCATTTAAATAAAGTTTTGCCTTGCTCAGCTGTTATAGCATGATTATTATTATCCTTAAACCATAAACCAAGAGGATGATATAACATGATTATTTCTCCAATAAAAGCAAATTAGGCCCTTTATCTAAGATGGTGCCAATCCAATTTAAAACACAAGCACATAAAAATCATATGGTGTAAACAGAGCTCTGCTCATTTCTTTCTTCTGTTCACTGAGCTGTGTTCTCATTATGTTCTCTTCCATCACAGATCAATGTGTGACATGAATTACTGCATCTCTAACATTCCCTTGGAGATTTAGATCATGGACCAGGCCCTCCTCCAGATCCAGGCCCATCCCTCCCCCACCCTCCTTCATCTCTACATATCCAGAGAAAACGTCCATGCAGGGCTGCATGCTGCTCCGTGATCTCCACCACTGCAGTGGCAGCAAGTGGGCTGATGCTGATCAATACAGCAGCCTCAATGTCAGCATCAGGAGGGGGAGTAATGCTGATTCCAGGGATGGGGTGGGGGGTGGGGAGGGGTAAGTTGGATAGGTATTATCTTGTGGCCCTGCTGGCCCTGTAGCCCTTACTCGACTCCTGTCATACTCCTTCCTTGAGGCAGCGAAGAGTTGGGCGTTGGAGATGGCGATACCACAGAAGGGCAGGTACATCTGCAGCACCTGGGAACAACAACAACAACAACACTGTTGTTACTGAGCTACAAACAGAAACAACACACAGCTGTTAGATATTTATTTCTTAAGTTGTTTTTAATGAATCATGCACATTTTCTGTCACATTTCCATCTCTACTCTAGATTTTTTTGCCTTCTAGCACAACTAGTAGAAGTATTAGTCCCTAGTTTTGCTCATAAAAAGGCAAGTGAAAGATGTGGTGGTTGGTGGTTTCACACCATTCATCTCATCTACAGATAGCAATAATACACAAAGAAGCATAGCGGTGAGCCCACAAAGGCAGTAATGAAGAAGACTGCGGGTTGTTAAACATGATTGTAAACAATGTTGGATTTTTTAAAATGGGGCTTGTGAATGTTTTATAAGGAAGTAAATGCATTCAGCGTGTTTGTTAGACCTTAAGGATCCACACAGCGAGAAACACTGAATGTAAACATAACTTTTGTTTACAAGAAAACTGCACAAAGAACCATTAATGTTTTAAATGTTATATTTTAGTGGTTTTTATGAAATAGCAATAGCAACAACAACAGCAACAACAACAACAAAAATGAGTGAGTAATATTTTCATCCAAGAAAAACTTAGCTTTTGAACTGGAACAAATAAGAAATGGCCTTTCATTGGCATCATTACTTGCTGGGACAAATAAATCAATTCAACTGACATTTTACCATTTGACTGAATAGTCTGACTTGCTTATGCCTTGGGCTGATAATATCAATTCACTTTTTCGCACATATTTTCTCCACATAAATAATGTAATCATTTGATGTGGCCTAATGGCTGTAGTTAATATGCATCCTGAAATTGAATCAAGGTCCTGCTTGTTTGGAATCGAACTACATTTCTTTCTTCCTCACTACTGTTGAAACACAACGTGAGGCAATATACGAGGCCAAACTCCGTTTTACTAAAGACAAACAGCATGTGAATACGCACATTGAATTCTATATGACTATAATTACACCACAACGTGGCCTTATCTGAGAGACACTCAGCCTCCATAACATGGAATCAATGTAATTTAGGTTGTGTGCTTCCTTACTCTGCGCCTTTGTTTAGTTATCTATCTTTAGCATCTGGCTGCTGTGTAACCAATACAATCAGTACAACAAACCCACTAATATTTACCAGCCCTCAGCGCAAACCTGAGGGTAGGAACACTACAACAATACATGAATGGGAAGTTACTCAGCTGTGGTGGCTGATACAGGAATATCTCTTTCACCTTTCACCAAAGATAACGTATCAGTTACTCATCAGCCACAAATGAACATGTGAGGAATACAATCCTACAACACTGTGCTGAAAGCTGTTTTCTTTTCCTTTTTTTTAAGGTTACGTTGCTGCTCTGCAGGTTCACAGCCTTGAGTTGGAGCCCTTTGTGAGGAGTGATGTTATGTGCAGTTGGAGGAAAGGAATGGATTTATTTTCGGCTATTTATATTTGTTTGACACGTGTATTTAAAAATATATTAATATTTAAGTGTAATACACTCAGAGCTTACTCCGTGCACCAGCGGGTGATTAATAAATTCACATGACAAGCTGACAACTCTAATTGCTGGGTTCACAATCACCGCAGACTTAAAATGGCATCATGGACTGGAAAAGGCTGAGAACCTCTGCTCTAATTGCTACAATTTCTCTTTACAATCAAACAGGTCTCCTGGGTAAAGTACATACTTTTAATTTCTCACTATACTTCAATGATAGCAGGGCGGTCTGAATTTAAATGGCTACAGCATGAATGTAACTCTAAAGACAAAGGAATACGAATGAAAGAACATCTATCTATATGCAGGCAAAGCAAGATGCAGTTTTAATGTATTTTTAATCATCAAATAAATAAATCAATCAACACCATCAAAATAGGATTCTCCTGCTCTGTCACACTGATTTGCATATTATGATGCTTTTTAGAATTATGTTCAGTGCAAATTAAATCACTGAATTAAAATTATTCCTAATTGCAACATGATATGAAATATTACTCCGTCATGCTAATGAGTAAATTACTTTGTGCACTTCATTCAGTCATTATACATGATCATGCACCTAATGCAATTGTTTTCAGACACACGCATACACACAAAAAACAGACCATTCTGAGCAATAAGCTCATACATAATGCTATTTCGGCTGTCCTTTGGAATTCTCTAATAATGATCTTCCAGAAAGGCAGTGGCCATCAATAGCCCCAGCAGGAGCAGATTCATTAGTGAGCTGGACTTTGGAGATCTGCCTATGGATCTGCCTGTGGAACTAACAGGCAAACCCAAGAAAAGCACAGCTTTCTCTAATTACATTCTGTCAGGCAGGCCATTATACAAGGTTGCATTACAAACAAGACGTTTTTGCCTTGAGACCTGTGGACTGACCAGTAAAGAGTGGTTTAATAACGAAACTAACTGTCCAGGGCCTAAGGGACAGTCAGTTCGTCTAACCTCAATGACTTCCTTTTGCACAACTGGAATTTTATATGAGGCAAACCAAGATAAATTACATGGCCAACACTTTCTTTCTCCACTTATTCCCTAAATAACAACAACTAGTTGATTTAAAGAAGCTGTGTTCACGTGGGGTGAGGTGAAGCCATTGTTGTTTTTTTTGCCAAGAATTGTTCTAAAAAAAGAAAATGAAGCTCTCCATTTTCTCCTCTCCTATCTCATATGGGACTCCCTAGCTTGTGTCAGCAAAGTGCATAGCAGCTTTGCAAATACACTTAGCAATGATTGCTTCTTTTGAAGGTGACATCAAATATTTATATGCAACAGGAATAAACACCTCAACAAATTTAAAAAATAAATAAATAAATAAATAACTGTAATATATTCCAAACATGAATATCTATAATGGTAACATGAATAACATGTAATGAAATGTACTTCACAGATCAGGTAAAAATAAATAGTAGTGTTTCACTACACAGTTAAGTGTTACCATACAATTTACAAATCAATTCTGAATGACTTGCTGTAATGTATTGGGTAATAGTACAACACAGATTATAAACACCAGCAGTGCTGCTCAATAGTTATTATCCATAAATAATTAAATTGTTCTACACACACAGTACATGAAACACACACACACACACACACACACACACACACACACACACATACGTACAACAGCCAGTACGACAACACGTACATCCCATCAGTGCAGTAACATCAAGTCAGATCAAGTTTTGTCAACACTTCCTGTTCCTCAGATGACTCTTCCCATGGAAACTTTACTACTAGATTTATAAAATCTTTCAAACTAAACAGAGCAAGTGGGAGTTTGTCTCGATAATTTGCAACAATCATGTCAGTGTAGCATTAACTGCAATTCTTGTCTTTAAAGTAAAAATAAAGTTTCAAACAGCAACACAGAGCAGTGTTCAGACACGAGGAAAATGCCCCAGTTAATCAAAATATATGTTATTATTTAAGCAGGTAACTCACTGAAACTACTGTGCAGTCGAGAGTGAAAACTGTTCTTATGTGTTTAGACCAAACTCAGTGGTTAAGGTTGATTTGGTTATTTTAAGTGAACATTATCACAATTTACATATGTTAAATTGTTCTCTGAGAAAATTAGTGTGATCCATTAACTTAAATAATTAAAAAATAATCAATAAAAGAATTATATAAAAATGAACAGAACCAAGTTAGTGTAATGTATTAGCAGCACACGTTGTGATACTTTGAGTGCATTTGCATGACAAAGACCAGATTGTTTAAGTTGGAATTAAATTGTGTGGAATCAGACCTGCTTTGTTTCGTGAAGAACATGGTGACAGATCGATGGATCATCTTTGTTTGTTGAATGTTTACAGACCCAACCCTTCATAATGATCTTTTCCTAAGAACTGCTCTGTGGACAGTGTGCCCCAGGTCATGGTAACAAAGTCCATTCAAAATGAATGTAGCTAATCAGAATAACACTTTGTGTCACTTTCAGAAACTCATACAAGATTACCAAGACTTGCTGTATGTCAGTGTAATGTTAATGTTGACTTATTCTTTAATTAAGTTCATGTTTACAATCGTTTCCAGTCATATTCAGATACACTAGATAGATACGCTATCAGCAGATAAAAGCAAAAAAATAAATAAATAAATGAAAATGAATAAAGTCAGAACAAAGTATGATCACACAAACATCCAAATAATAAAAAAGGAACATCATAAATGTAATAAAAATGCTAATAATATATATATATATATATATATATATATATATATATATATATATATATATATACGTTGCAGTTATTTTTTCTGCCCACTCTCACACAGACTGATTTGGTTGTTATTGATGTTATATCACTGAAGCTAATATGGGCCAGTAACATCAGCACAATAACTTATTGGTCAAACAAATGCACAGACTAAACTTTCTCCCTACATCATGCCACTTATTCCACCAGAGTGATTTTTAGTTTGTCTTTTTTTACACTACACAGATTAGATTAGATCTAAATGCTGCAGAGGTAGTTCAATGTGGTTTATTTTAAATGGTTTGTACCTGATGTAGACATCTGTGTTTGGACATGTGTTCAGTGGTGCAGAACTACACTGGTATGAATCACTATGTTTTTAGACATTCTGCACTTCCTGACTCAATCTCCTCAGCTCAAACAAACATATCCCTGGCATCGTATATGCAAAAGGCTGCACTAAAGGCACACAACAGCCACCTAATACCTGGCTGATATCTGGCTGTATCATTTTTTGCTCTGTATGAGTTCAATTTATACATGTTTTCAGAGCTGTCCACTTAAATATCACAATTTGTTGCGGTAGACTTAAGTGTCCTTTCTCTGGCATTCCCCAAGGCACACTTCTAGACCCACACATTTTCTTTCTTCTTTGACCTATTTGCAAATGAAAAACTGCTTTGCTGAAGCTATATTAAAAACAGGAAAACAGACAAGGAGTCAATATTGAAGTTCAGACTCAAACCCCACTTAGTCAGCACAGAGTTCAGACCCATAATCTCACCATTATCCCTTTTATCTGTTTCCTCTTTGAGAGGCCGGGCAGCGAGGTCTGCGTTTATTGTTTGGGACCCCCACCTGTACAATATCTCATCCATTATGTTGCTGCTGCATACATTTCACACTTCATAGTTTAAACTAAACCAACATGCATATACAAGGTAATCTCACAAATGTCTATTCTTCACGTATATAGTGGTCTCATATTGCAAATGCTGTGTTTTCTCAATCTCCTTATGATTTATGTGAATTTTTGTGACTTTATGCAGTCATGTAAAGAACTCATGTAGTGAACCGGTTTGGTATTATTTACTGAAAATTTAACTTCACCTGATATCTTGCCAGGAATGTGTTAAAAACATGTGACTCTGAGTGGAAATTGTGTTCTCTCCTCTTAAGCTGTGGATTTACATTGGGATATTGTGTGAAAGTGGTTATTACAGTATTGCTTCTAGCCAATTTGACAGGGAGTTTGGCAGCCAGAGGGAGCACAGCGGTGAGGGGGAGAATGCTATTTGCCAATCAACTCACACAGATGTTAAACTATTTTGGCAGATGGAACCTACATGGGGGAACTTGTATCTTATTAAGAGAAAATTTATGAAAATGACTACATGTGAATAATACATTTCATGTAATATGTATTAAAAGGCATGCAAAGTGAAGGAAAAGCTAAATCAAAATAACAATTAAAGATCTAGAGATAGCGAGATGAGTCTAACTTATACTTAAATTACATCGATAGGTATATTCCTCGACAAAAGATAATGAGACTGTGCAATTATACATGGGTTGCACCATTATCCAAGATCTCCAAAAGATTCAAATCCTACAGGGTATGAACAGAACACAATTAAGACAGCGTGGGATTTAAAACCAGCCATATATGTTCAAATATCCTATAAGGTTTCAGTGTGTTGTTTTAATAGAGCTACACTATAGTCTTTCATGGCATCTGCTATTGCAGTATCATTTAAAGCTTTGAAAACTGTGATACATTTTCTTATTACAAGGTCTTCCATAAAAGCAAAGCTGCAGCTGTGCTGTGCAGGGAGCTTACTGTGATGCTGGCATTGCATTTCATTACTAATTCAGCTGTAGCCATCCCAAGCATTAGTGTGATGTTGATGCAATGTGAAACGTACTCCAAACAAGGGAAAGAAAAAAAGAATTCCTAATCTCCATCTGTTATGAACAATGGATACAATCTAGAGATGTAATTTTGACAGAAGAGCTCCAACACAGAAAAACATAGTATAAAGAAAACTACAATCTTTTGCTACAGTGAAGCCTAACTCTAAAATAAAAGTCAAACTAGTTTTATGCTTTCATGTTTCTTCTTTGTTGCCCTTTAGGGGTTCATAGCTGCATTAAGAGAACAAGTCTCTGCATGTGCTTGTCACCACCATTCTGCTATATGTCTGTTCAAGTGTGCTGATGGATAAACACGTGCTTCCCTCATGATGCAATAAGCAAATCCACAATCACACGGACAGTAAAGAGATGTTAAGAGATGTCCAGGGAGATTCTGTTTCCAAATTTCTCCCATGAGGATCAATAAAGGAATATCTTATCTTATGTAACATGCATTGCCTAACGTCCTTATCTTTCTGTTTACAGGTCAGGCTGATTTATAAATTAATAAAATATTACTTGCTGGTCATCCAAGACCTTGTTTCACCTATTGGGCCATAAACAACAAATGACAGCATCTCTCTATTTAAGCCATACACACAGATTATTGTTAATTGCTCAGACTACATTTACACCTGGTCTGAACAGCTCCACTGAAACAGTTAACACTCCACTACATGTCTTGTTCTGCCCTTTGACAGTCAAAAGCCCCAAAATCACTAAAATGATGACATTTAAATGGTGACACTAAATTAAATGTGGACACAAATAAAGAACTAACAGATCTGAGATCTGACCAAATTGTGCAAACTTCTTATTCTTGACAAGAATTAATGACATGACCCAGCTAGAAACTGAGAACTGACACTCTGTCTAAAGGTAAACATGTTTCAGATCAGTTGGCTGAGTTGGGTGAATTCTTTAAATAATAAATATTAGTCACATTCAAACTGAAGACAGGAACAAACAGAGAAGGAGCAAACAGTACCTCCTGATTATCAGACAGCAGTGCTGCTCGTGAAATATTCTATTTGAAAAAGAGAGGATGTAAAAAGACACATGTGACAGCATAGCATGAGCTACATTCAAACACTGAGGACAATATATGATGTGGATAGTACTTCCAGTGAGAGTGCTTATCTGTTCTAATGAAGGCATTTCTTTTTCAGGGCTGTCACAGAAAAAAATGTTACCAGCACATTTGATGTAAATATCAAACGAAACAACAACTAAAGTCCACAAAACCATCCCTGTATATACACTTATTTTGATATTTTCTGACTACACATCTCTTGGGATATTTAAATGCTATTTTGTCACATAGTGTTAATCATGTTGTGGTAAAGATTCTCTGTTTTCAGAAAGTAAGTGTGCCAACAGAAATACATTGCCACCTGAACAGCTAGGTCAGATGTAAATAAATAAGATAAAATTGAAATTTTCTAGAATCAGTTTGCCAAAAAATGCCTCTACTCCCAACTCTTCTATCCAATAAAACACACCCTTCACTCAAATGCTGCCTTCTCCATTCTAATTATCATTTTACTTACATGATTTTTTAAAAAATACTGTATTGCCATATTAATTTGAAACCGCATACATTATTAAATTCATATCGATCCACTGATCTAATTCATTTTTAGATTTAGGTAGAAAAAATGACAGTGTACAGCTATATTCAATGCTTTAATTACTATAATAAAGACAGGAAAGATCTATATTAAGAATCAATCGGTCATAATAACCACTAACTAATAAAATCTTCTAAAGCATGTTCAGTGTTGGCAGACAAAGGCAAATCCTAACATACAAATGGGAAAAATATGAGAATAAACACTTTTTACCACAGGAAGTCTATATTTTTAAATATAGCTGCTTCTGCAAACTGTAGTCTAACATCATTGACAGGAATGAAAAATGACTGTTCACATTCGTACTGGCCTACTACACTTGTGTACTGCAAACACCACAAAATAGCACTCGACCTCAAAAGACTGAGCACTGTCTTTTAAAGGCCACATATGTATCATGAGGACAATGAGCATTAACTTCAGGCTTACATGTCCCTGTCTTCAAAAATAATGAGACTAATAAGCAAAAGCCTCGCTAGCAAAGCTGTGAAACAGTATTTGGACACCATTGTGCTTGAGTCAGCATGACAACATGCTTACAATGATATTGCTAACATGCTGATGTTTAACAAGTATGGCTTACCATGTTGACTGGCTTAGTTTAGTGTGTTAGCATGCTAACATTCACTACTGGAAGCCAATTTCATTATTTTCGCACATATTTGTGTACAAACCAAAATCCATCATCAATTTATCATTCTAATGCTAAAGGAAAAGTCAACGTAGTACCAAAAGTTATTGCTATAGTTATTGGTCATTTAGTGGTTGAAGGTATGTCTGTACTAAATTTTACAGCAATTCATCCAAAAGTTGTTGAATCATTTCACTCTGAGCAAAATAAATGTCAACTGATTGGTGGTTCCAGTTGTAAAGTCCTTGGGATTCATTATCATTTTTACCAAGTCAATGTGACAGATATGGAGCTATTTAGCATGTGAAGGCAGTTCATACAAACTGCAAAATATAAATATCAAAATTGAGCAAAATAAAAGGTCATGAGATAACAAGTCAATGTGATTCATCCTCTGGGGAGCCTGAGTATCTGTACAAAATCTCTGCTATATGGACGACAAGGGTGGAAAGACCCTCTGCAAGGCCTCAAACGTGGCTAAAACTTGCAACCAAAATACCATATTAAAGCCATATGTTAACAATGGTAGCTTGTTTATGTCTGATAAAATCAAAACAATGGATAAAGACAACCCTTATCGCCTTTTTTTAGTTGCTATTCACACTAGTATGTAGACATCTTAAAGGTGTGATCTCGTCCATCTGTTCATAGAACAAAAACTCTGTGGGAGGGGGTTTAACGAAAATAAACGTCTTTACATTTGTGGAAAACTTAAACTTCGCACATGATGACTGTAAGGATAATAACTGACAATGAGACGAGATGTTAGAATCAAACCAACAAAAACAAATATAATTATCTTGATGCGCTGTGCACACACCAAGCAGGCAGCAGGATACAGACTATATTGGCACAGTGTATTATGCCATTATTACTCAAAACCTTAATGATGAAATTACCTTTTCATCGTCTTCAGTGAAGAGTTCTCCACTTGACGTCTTGTTGATGGCCTGAGCAACTCCAATGATCTCTCCATCACTGTTGCGAATGGGCATGCACAAGAGTGACTTGGTTTTGTAGCCTGTCAGTTTGTCAATTTCATCACTGAATCGGCGATCCTGCAATCCATAGGGACAGTATAAAGACACAGTCAGTGTAAGCACTTATTGGGAGGAAAAAAAATGCAGTTTTAACTTTTTTTTATTTTCAGATGACAGTGCACTAAAATGTGTAACTCATCACGACTCTGAGCCTTACCTAGAAAAAAAAGCAGGGTCAAAAAATAAAGACAGTAGACATATGGACAGTATAAGTTGAGGTTTAAGTTCAATAAAATTTGTCTGACTTGAAGTGTTACTCAGGCAGTTGATGTGTTGTGGACAGTAAAGCAATTTAACTCTTCATTTCTACTGTAAATGTTTGATCAGCCAAGAAGAGGTCTGCTTTGACTTTTCTTCTACTGGGAAAAAAGAAGCTGTTGGCATCATCATTAAGCAGCTTGGTGTGTTTGCAGCTGTAATGTAATCTGGTATTGCTTTGCTTTTATTTTAACTCAAAGAAAGAAGAGAGGCAATGCAAAAACAAAAAAAAGAGAGAGAAATTGCTTCCTTATTTATTGTCTTAATTGTATCAATCAGTGTTGTTTTGTGTGAACATGTGGTGACTGTTGGTGTTAATTTCCATGCTCTCAGCTGTTACACTGTTTGACTAACGCTCAACTAATCACCGTGTCAGATAAAAGTAAATAAAATAATCTCTCTCTGTCTCTGTCTGTCTTTTTCTGTGACTCATGCAAATCCACGCACGCATCCATCCATGCACGCATGCACGCACAAAAGAGCAGGCACCTGATAAGCGTCAGGAATATTCACTGTCTCTCCGTGTTCAGCCACGTATCCGATGATACCTTTACCCCACGGAACTTGAACTTCATCTGAATTCATTGAGGGCAAAACTGTGGTTCCTGCGTGCACGTCAAAGAATTTGGACACTAGTGTTTTCTTGTTGCCCGTTCCCTCTACTAAAAACAAGGAGCACCGGTCTGCATCGACCATAATACAAACAAACACCAGGATTTTGTAGCTGAGACTCGTTAGATCCAAGTCGTTAGATATGTCTTTTACAAGCTCCAGGAAAAACTCTCTTTCGTTATGTTCTTTGAGGTAATATTTAAAATCCACTGCTGTGGACGGGTACTGGGGGATGTTGACTCTGGACTCCAGCAGCGCGCTCAGTATGTGCGCAGTGGTCGGGGGCAGGGAGCTCGCTTTCCTCAGCAGAGCTCTCCTCCTCATGCTCGTCAGCGGCTCCTGAGCTCTTGAATTAACATGTTCGTCGTATGTCCTGTTGACGTTGATGGCCTTTGATCTGGCGAAAGTTTTGCGCAGCTCCTTCTGCGAGGCTCTCCGTTGCAGACCATCACATTTGCTCGCCCAGCTGTCCTTACACGCGTTGTTGCTCTTCTCCTCTCTCGGCTCTGTTGGAGCTGCAGCCGCTTGACTTTTACTCGCCTGGTGATTCTTGAGCCATTTCTCCACCATGCTATAATTCCCCTTTCTGTTTAGGTAGTCCTCGAATAACTCGGGATGCGAGTCCAGAAAACTTTCCACGTCAGAGAACACCATATTTGGCACTGCCATGTCTGTTCTTCTGATGGTCCTCAGTGAACCAAATCCATGAAGTCGCGCAGAGAAATAGCATCTATGAGGCTTTTACTGAGGGTTAAAGTAGAGAATCGTTTGAATACCACAACTTCCAAGATGCATATGATGGGAACACCCCTGAAGCTCTGGCTACATACCCAGTTTCCACTCTGTGGGGAGAAGGATGGAGACTCCCTTTGCGCGCCAGTTTATCCATCCACAACATCTCCACACCGTTCCTTCAATTTCACATCGTTAAAGCAGATCCGAGCAGAACGTCGCGAAAGGAAATTCAGACTTTTCGCAAGCGTATGAGAAATCTTAACAGAGCCACTACCGTGCATCACCGTCGTATGGGTCTTCTTGTGTGCAAATGAAGCTGGCTGTGGTTGGCTCTGTCCCGGTGACGCTCGCTTCGTCACACAGACAGGAGCTCAGGGTTGCCTCAGCAGTCAGTCCCTCTGGCCATTTGAACCGTTTGCCCTCCTTACAGAGGCGCTCCAACGAAAGAAGATATGAATGATATAATGAAGATTATGCTGAGGAAGGTGAGACCTGGGGAGAAAATCACCAATCATCTTCTCAGCGTGCACATAATGTCAAATTTACAATAAATAGACAACAAAAATGATGGATTACAGTGATGCACGACCAGCACATTCAACCCAGATGTAAATATAATGCGCAACAACAGCAAAAAGACCTCCATGTGGATGCATTATAATTTAATGACGTGTTGTTTCATAATTATGCTTCAGTTTCCGTCAAACGTAATGGATTCCTATGCATTCCTCTGAAAAGACTTGGCATGTTGGTACCGCAAGGCTGACAAGAGTAATCAAAGTGAATGAGTGTCGCCTCAACAAACGCGTGTTTCATTGCATTAATAATAAATACCGGGAGTCGACAGTATGTTTATTTCGCCGCAGTCAAACTTTGACAAAAAAGAAAGTGAAATCTACAGTGGTTTGTATCATTTAGTTACATAACAGCGACTTTTATTGTCAAAAATGGGATGTCAGAGAAATCAAATTCCTTCATACAATGTTAGGAGTGAGTCTTTGTGCAGATATGACGTTTGAACGCTAGAGGTCGCAACACTCCACTAATTTAACTGATGCAGATCTGATGAAGAAAACCAGTTTTGCTGATGTCTCTTCTTCTGTGATCTCATCAAACTGAAACTTAACACTTTCATGATTAAGCTTTTAATAATTGCCTATAACCTGTTTCACCATTTTGTGTCTACCAGTCACCATCGACTACACGAGGTGGCTGTCGCAATAAACATGAAGAATCTTCTAGATGTTGAACTGGGGTCAAACTACACATAAACGTCATCAGAACCCTAAAAATATATGCATTACTGATGTACTTATCAGTTTCTAAAATCAAACAAGAGCTCCAAGTTTCAATTTTCTTTATTTAAAGAGAAAAATAACCCAAAAAATGTCTATTCAACTACGCAAACCAGCACCTAGTTACACCTGTAGTGTTCCTGTGCTGTTATACCATGATACTGATTTTATGAATCACATAAGAGACAGATGAAGTAATATTCATCCATCTCTCTCGTTATATACGTTATATATGACAGCATGTAACACATCCCACTTCCAACAACCCATATACAGCCATACTGACCAAAGTCATTTCCGGAAACAAATTTCAGAAGTGATGTTTAGTGTCAGTTTTATTTAACTTGAACATACAAAAATCATGTAATAAAAGGCTGCTGAGGTATCTTCAATTCAGGAGCAGAAAAGCATATTAAATGTTGGCACAGAGCGATTATTAAGACAATTACTTTATAAACTATGACATTATGGAATAACAGGTTTCTGGGTGACAGTCAATTGGCAAACAAGATACAGTTTTCATTCAGTCTACACAGTACAGGGTTTAATAATTTATATTAGAAAGGAAACCTGTTAAAACCAGGAAATATCACATACTCCACCACACTGGATGATCAGTGGTGCTGGCAACTCATACCAGCAACACTTAAAATTCTTACTGTTCTGCCTGAATTTGAAAAAAAAATTACATGAAAAGTCCTGGTCTCTGAAAAGGTTTGTTGTGACACAAAAATTGGAAAAGATGAATAGATGAATAAGTTTTCATGAAGTTGCAGACTTGAGATATTCTATGAGGTCGGCACGTTCGTTCTTCTTTTTGATGCCAGCGAAGATCATCTTTGTTCCTGGAATGTATTTCTTGGGGTTCTCCAGATACACCATCAGGGTATCCTCATTCCAGATAATGCCTGGAAACACAGCGAATAGACAAAGAAACAGGTTTTAAATCAAACAGCGTGACTCCTAGGACTGTTAAAAACCTCCAAAATACACACATACAAGAACTTACCTTTGCTTTTGTTGGCCTCAGTGTAGGAATAACCCTCAGCCTGGCCTGTTTTGCGTCCAAACAGACCCCAAAGGTTGGGTCCAACCTTGTGCTTTCCACCATTCTCCACAGTGTGGCACTGTGCGCACTTCTGGACAAAAGCCTTCTTGCCTTTTGCGATGTCTCCTGGCATGGTTGCTATGACGGGCAATCACAAACACAAAGATAATTTGACTTAAATGAGTTATTTGCGTTATAAAATAACATTTAGTTTTGCTATTTTTATTCTAAATATAAAGTCATACACTAGTTTAACCACAGGGGGAGCTCATAGTAAATTCAAGTTGCGCAACCAAGGTGCCCTATGGCATCGTTATAAAACCGTTTAAGGTTATTTAACCAAAAACCCGTTTTTAATCTCAAATTCAGGCAGAAATCGATGTATAAGCCATAAAAAAGTGGTGAATTCACGTTAAATTTAGACAGTTTTATTGTTAACACGTGACCGGCTTCTCCGGAACAACCGGCATTTGACCACGTTGCAGATAAAAGTAACCGGCAAAGACATTTTTAAGTCACATAAAAGGACGATTCACCATAAACAACCAACAGAAAAACTTTATAAAAACTCAATCGTCGTCTTACCTGTTGTAGATGTGTGTTCGATCAAGTATTAAAAGCTTTTTGATTCAAGGGAGTTGGTCCTGCCACCGGTTTGACCGCTACAGTCACGAATGAGCTTCCTTTTCTCGTAACAGTTAAACTACTCCCGCTTGACGTCATCAGTCAGCTGACCGGTTGTGCGCCGCATATGTAACTTTCCTTAATAGTAGATGCTGTACTGGATCAGCCGGACGGACAGGGGGCGGTCGTTTTGCAAGACGAGTCGAGATCTGAGTTCTTGACCCATTTGGTTCGGGTTAAGGTCAGAGTTAGAGGCAGAGTAAACACTAGAGCGTCATCTGAGGTGAACAGCAACGCAACAATCGCGAACGTTCCAGAGTGACCGCCCCTCTCTCCCCAATCTAGCACCTTATTTAATTTATGTTTATCCTGTTTGAGGCCCAAACATTTGATACATGATCTTAAGATACATTACAAGACATTGTCTTATATACAGTATTATATATAGAGAAAACCTTTTAATATTACCTCATTTATAAGATGGGATCAATTCAGTCGATGACACATAACGCCATCTGTCATAACCAAAAAATATTTTCCTCCGCATATATTCTCACCCACATCTTTTCATGGTTATCCATACTACAAGACAGCAAACTGTGTCTTATGTCACACTGTTGCAAATTACATCAGACAGCAGAAAGGGCATTGTGACCAAAAATCAATTCACAGATAATTCACAGCCTTCCTATGCCTGCACTTCACCAACTTCCATCCACACACAGGATTCACACAAAGTGTGTGTACAACAGAATACCTTAAAATGAAAAATGTTCAGTTGTAACACAGGTTATTCTGGCAATGACAGGTTGTAAGACAGGGGAAAGCTTAAATTGGAGTATGTCAGAGTTCAGACTGCCATCCTTGAAATTTGATATCCAACCATTTTTGAGACAGCCACAGACAGATGAGAGGAGTTGTATGGCTTCTCTTGCCCTATGACTACATCTCAAATTACTTTTCCACATAAAACCTTCCACATAAACCCCACTGTGTGTGAGAATCCCAAGGGTACACAGGTTTCCAAGATACTATGCCACTGAAGCACCATGAGCATCAAACCATGACACACAAGTCATTTATGCTGCTCTGCTCATTCAAGCATCCAGTGAAACATTAGCTGCATCCCTTTATACCAACCTGCTCACTGTTCTTTATTCAACATAATAGGATAAGTATGTGTATGCTGCTTTCGGTGATGTCTCACCTGTTACATCATCACCACTTTCTGTTTTTCTTCCTGTTGCTGCATTTCTAATTGAGACCAGCAGGTAATCACACAGTCTGATCAATCACCATAAATGTACTCTGCACTTAAAGGCTTTACTCACCCAAACATGCATTTTCACTTATTCTTTTAAACAGACTGAAGTTTCTGAGTCACCAAATTCTATAATTTTAGATGGATCGACTTGTGTGTAGATGTTTATGTGTTTAAAAGTTAACAAATGCATTTTGCAGAACATTCCCTTTTCCAGAGTAAAAAATGGCATTAAATAAAATATGACTTTACTGAGTCGGTATTGATCTCATTCTATTCATTCTTTTAGATTTTGGGGTAATTATATAATTATATTACTGGAAAACAGTTATGAACACATTATGTGTGAATCCTCTTTTTTCTCCACAGTATTTTAAGTGGTTTATATATAATGAGTTGTTTAATTCTATACAAATGTATCAAAATTTATACACTGATCCCTTTTGCAAAACAATTAGTCCTGTAGGAATATGTTTCATTCCTTTGGGAATGAGGCACATATTGTTCAGGGCGATGAATATTCCTCGTTAAGGAGGTAGTAGCTATTCTTGTATAATAAATGTACTGGAATAAAAAAAGAACATTATTTTCATTTGAACTTTAATGGGATAGAAAGCATCTTACCAAAGTAGGTTACAGCCAGTGGGTTAATTCAATTTTTTTTGCTTTTCTTATTTACAACAAAGAGCTATGATATTATATCTCCACCTGTATAACCTCTGTAGACACCAGGGCCTATTAAGTACTGTGAAGTTGATTTTCTGGCATCGAAAATCTTCTTAGCTTTAATAATAAAACCATGACAGTGAGGGTTTGTGGCTGTGAAATGTATTATAAATGACCAGCAGCTGAATCTTACAGATAATATTCACCTCCATCCCGCTAAGCACAGATCCATCATCACATCCAATACATCTATCTGCAAATCTACATAGTTACTTTGCAGCGCTGGATTGGACACAGCACTTGTTTGCTGCTCATTAGTGATAATGACGGGATGGTGAAAGCTGTTGCCAGGCAACCAAATAGTCTATCCTAATAGTAATCTAAGTGTCATAAAGTAAAACTAAAAAGAAAACAGCAGCTAAAGGCTCCTGAGCACAGTGGTGATTTTCTGACAGGAAACGTTCACATTAACTGTTAAAAAAATATCAAAACTAGACTGCCTGCAGTGGCAGCACTGGGTTGTCCCCATGGCCTTATTAACATGACAGGGGACCTCAGGGTAAAAATATATTGTTGGGCTCCTGTCATTCCCCATTGTATATGGTAGTGTCTTTATTTCCTCAGGCACATAGAAACTGTTGAGACAAAACTGGTACCAGCTTGTCGGCTGTGAATAGTTGCCGAGTTTTGTGTTTTTTTTTTAATGATAATAAACTCAACCTCTTTGGGTTTGCAATTGTTAGCCTGCCAAAAAAATAAAATCCCAAATTGAATACATCAACTTTGGCTTCAAGGAATAATGATGAGATGAGTATTTTACATTTTTTCATTTTTTCTGACATTTAATTCACAGAACAATCAAACTATGATTAAAGAGAATAACTGTCAGACCTACTTATAATGAAAATAATAGTTGGCTTGGGCTCGGCAGTGGAATGATAAAATCTTGCCCAAGGTTTTCTGTGTGAAAACTTTGATAAAGCACAACTTTACAATAAATGAGCTCAATATAAAACGATACGATTCAGGTTTTAAAATAGACTTTTTCTCTGTACAAGACCAGGGCTCTCGTTAGTCAAAGACTCACATCACAGAACACTGAACTTTGAGTAAAAAAGTTCTTAATTAGACACATTTATGTCTAGGGTTATTTAATAGATTCAAATTGTGCTTTAATATTAACAAATGACTTGAAGCCAACTGTAAAAGATTTCTTAAACTGCAACTCTCAAATGATCACATGATTAATTATGTGCATGTTTAAATAAGGAATGTGAACTGTAGCCTGAATCTGACAAATACTGTTACAGATATAAATGCCTGTATTATAGATATAAACAGATATAAATCTTCTGGGAAGTTAGTAACAATAATTATATTTATAAAATGAATATATGACTAAAGATTAAATAAGGGAAACTGGCTTAAATGGACAAAAAAATTGGCTTAGATACATCAAAAAAAAATTATTCAATGAGAAAAATGTATAAGCCTAGGACAGTGACTTAGATAGTTAGACATCCATCCATTATCTTTACTGCTCATCCTGTTATGGGTCATAGGAGGGTTGGAGCCAACCACAGTTGACAGTGTGCGAGGGCGGGGGTCCACCCTGGACAGGTCGACTATATACTATATAAAGACACATAGAAAAAATTCATGTTCACATATAAACCTCCAGACACCAATTAACTTTGTGAGGAAGTTGTAGTATCTAAGGAAAATCCAGGTAGACTAGAGGGAACTTCACAAAGAACGACCCCAGCTCAGGCAGCAGCCATTTTTGTTTGTGTTGTTTGATTGTATCATTGATATATATATATATATATATATATATATATATATATATATATATATATATATAAAGGACAGTTACAGAAAAGTAACAACATAACATAACAGAAGTGACAACAGTAATATAATAGAAAAATATATCAATTGCTTTTCAACATTTACAATGATCCATTTCTATCCTAATGTTTATAAGTAGCAAATATTGATAATAATATTAAACAATAGTAAATAATATCTGTTTTTCTCTTTTCTTTATTCTGTCTTTAGCGATATACCTATTATTTGGACGTCACCTGAAAAACAAAGAAAGTTGTATCCTGATCTGACCCTGACGTAGTTTCACATGTTGACACACGTCATGAATGCTGCTCATACATAAGTACTAAAGTTTCAACTGCACGCTCCTTGTGAAACACGTGGCCTAAACTAGCCAGAGTATCCTTAGACGTAAGCATGGGTAGATACGTCATGATCAACAGCAGCGTATGTCAACATCATATTGTGAGTTTATCTATCTATCTATCTATCTATCTATCTATCTATCTATCTATCTATCTATCTATCTATCTATCTATCTATCTATCTATCTATCTATCTATCTATCTATCTATCTATCTATCTATCTATCTATCTATCTATGAGGTCCCTATGTCTGGGGTCACCGTGCAGTTCCTCTCTATGACCGGTAGGGGATCCAACCCAGAAAATTGGCGCCTTAGACTCCGAGTTTTATTTAAATCCACTTCCGTGTTTTGAGCTCAGCCGCCGTCCGCCAGTGTTTGATCCAGTCCGGTGCTTTCTTCCCGCTCAAAGCCAATCTTGCTGCAGGGAGGAGCGAGCGGAGTGCAGCTGAGCCGAGCTGAGCATCACAGCCCGCATTCAAGGAAACGGGCAAACACAGCACTTTTTTTTGACTTTCCATAATGTTCTAGCCTCCGTACGTTACACGTCTTTTAATTAGAAGAAACACATATATTATACGTGGATCCCTATGGACGCCGTTTATCTGTGAGGAGCTGGGAACCTCAGCCCAGTCAAGGGAGACCCCCTTCAATTGTTTCCTGCGCCAAGAACTGTAAAGACATGGTCATCAAACCGCAGCTGTGGTAAGACACTCAGCTTTTTTCCTTTCATCATAACCTCGGTTCATATTCAGAAGAAGCCACTATGTCACAGTTAATGCTGCGTTAAATGACGAAGATGTAGAGAAGCTGCAGCTGGTGCTGCTGCTGCTGTGGCGCTTTAGACTGAGACCCCAGCATCTCATCCGTTTTTCTTTCTTTTTTTTTTTTTTTTTTGTATTTGCATCCTGAGTGAATCACCGAGGCCACCGCTGACTGAGCCAGCAGCTGCTGCTGGTGTGACAAGGATCTGATAAGATCCCTGTATCCAAACATGCATGTCCCAACATCACAGGAACGTGATCCTGATCCTGGTCTAGGACAACCCTTCCAAAAAAAAAAAAAAAAAAAAAACATGGATGCAGTAGTGGGGTAATACACATCCAACTCTAACTGACTGAAGATATAGACGTAATGCGTCACTGACATTTTCACCTATTTTTTTTCTCCCACAATCCCTTTAGATGACTGTTTTCATCTATTACAGCAGTATTCATCAACATGGTCTCCACATATTATCTTCCAATGATCCACTCCCAACATGTTGTTAGTGTCAAGATGGCAACTAATTGAAAGTTAGCCAACTTCTGTCACTTCTAACATCACTCTGCTCTGCTTTTCAAAGTGAAGGTCAGCCAGTGACTTTGCAGTTGTTTAAAATAGCAGCGATTCACATAAATTAAAGAGCAGCCACATTGAACTGTGAAAGCTTGGATGCATTTGTGGTTTGACACTGGCTGTGCTTTTCTTGAATAGATATTGCTTTGATCAGCAGGGATGATTGATTTTCTGATATATTTCTTGGCCCGGCCTGAAGAAAACCCTCCCGTTGAAGGTGTCCCCGTCCCGTTTAGATGAAATCTTTTGCCTCATCCTCTGATTAAAGCACTTCACTTTGATGCTTAAAATACTGAATTCAGAATATGATTTCTGATATTAACGTCAAAGAATAAACTGCGTTATTACTAATTTTTACTAATTTAATTAAAATTAAAACACCATTATTAACTAATAGCTACATGGCTTTAAGGCCTATGACTCATACGTATCTGCCCTCTTTTGTTTGTCTCAATGATTGGGTCTTAATAATCACCAGCATGTCGCTTGTTCACTCTGTTATTAGTCTGATTAGGTTTTTTTGTTGTTTTGGTCTTGAAGTTAAGTGGTTGGCAACATTAAAATTCTTCTTTTTTTTTTTTTTTTTTAAATGTGTTAAATATTGACTTGATTCTCTTCAAAAACCTCTTTCACCACCTGAGAGTAAGTAAGCCAAAACATCTCGTCTTCTGTCATCCTGAAACAAGTATAAGATGCGGTGACAACAACTGACTGGATCTTCAAAGTCAACTTTCACTTCCTGAACAGTTTCCAACTGTCAAGTTTTCAATATGAGCACAAGTCAGGTCGTACTTACTAAAGTATTGCAGTGTGTTGCCCACTTCTACCTTGGTGATGTAATGCGTGCAGCGCAGGATAAACTGGCTCCATCCAGTTGGTGTTGTTTTTTTTTTTTTTTTTTTAAAGAGGCCTATTTAAAAGAGAAGTGCTGCCCACTGCTTTCAGATGACATGCTAGAATGACATAAATTTAGCTTTCTACTGTGAACCCAGGTTAATGGCAAAAACAAAAAACAAACAAAAAAAAAAAAAAACATCCCTGCGCTGATCGATATGCATTATTAGCCAGTTGTAAATTCAGACAATAGCTGTCCTCGAAGACCCTGTAATATAATCTTGGGACATGAGTCTGCTTTTGTTGGCCCACTATGTAACAGAGAGGGGAGATCAGCAAACTTGGTCCAGCGTAGAGTGCTGGTCGATAATGTGATATTGTGGGTGGTTTGGATGTGGTGACAACATAAACATAAATGTCTTTCCTCTCCTATTAAAGCACAGTTACCATCATCCCTCATCATGTTACATGTTAGCGCTGAGTGATGTGGTTTAATGTGCTCTAACAGCAGCAAACGTACGTACTAACAAAGCAGAAAGTTAGAACTGATTCAGTTTTTGCTCTTCTTGTTTTTCACTTGGTTGTTTGGCTTTGCATCGTCTGCTACTGCTGCTTCTCAACATGCTGAGCACCTGAATCATAAGTTTATTTTGCTTACCCCCTCTCAGATCTCAGAGCAGTGCACACAGATAGAGGGATTACCTGCCTCCTTTAAACCTTTCTCTGGCTCTTCTTGGCTTGACCCATCAGAGCAGATGTCACTGCTTTACTTGTGACACTCTATTGATCCCCGAAGGAGAAATGTGACTTTTCACTCGCTACACCTTGCTAAAATTGCAGCACATATTCTTACCGTAAAAAGCCCCTGGGCCTTTAGCAACTTCTTAGCATCTTTTTCGAAGAATTTCACAGAAGCAGATTGTTGTTTGTGATGTGGTTGTCACTATGCTACCCAGCTTCAACTGCACAACTTTACACTTGAAAGTAGAACAATTCACCGAAAACCCAACATCCTTTGCGTCATCCACTTCCACCAAACCATGAAAACTTAACTTTAACTCTTTATCGCAATGTATTAATCTGCTGGTGCAACTTTTTTTGTTGTTGTTTAACTTCCTGATTACAGTTTATGCTAGGAGAAAGAGGGAGACTTGGACATTTTACAGCTAATTATTCTACTGGGTAATCGGTCAACTAATAATGACTAAATAAATGGACGTCATGGATCCAAACCATCAGATCTCAGAGAATACAACCACCAGCTTGTAGGTGATATGAGCTAATAACAGAGATAAGTACTACAACACAAGAACACAACAACCTAATGATATAATAATGATCAGTGTGTAAATTGGTGGGTTTATGTGGCAGATCTGCTGCCAAAGTAGACAACAAAATAGTCACAAATTAACCTATTATCCTCGGCTGATACCCTATGAACTATTAGAGCCGTTGACTCAGTTTTTCTTAAGAGTCTCCATCGTCTAGTTCAACCAACTTTGTATGAGCAGCATTCCATTATAAATTTAGCAAAAAAAGAAAAGCATTTGTAACCAGATGATGGCACCAATCAGAGGTCAAATTATTTTCTCTCCCACACATCTCATCATCATTACTTTTCATTCAGAAAACAAGTCTCCCTCAATTATGTTGCTTTTCTGGAGCATGAAATGAGACATTTTAATAAGGGTTTTTCGTGCATTTTACATTTTTTGATAGCGACAGCGAAAAGAAGGGTAGAGAGAGGAGAACACGTACTCATTTGTTCTCTGATACAATGCTTTGCTAGTCCCTCTCAATAGCACTTGCAACCATTACAATTAGTTTAACCTAAACACAGAAGTACTTTTTGTTCGTCCTCTTTTCTCTTTAAATATCTTCTCATCTCCTAATTCATATTTAATCACGTTGTATTTAGAGAACCAATTGGTTTTGAATCTTTGTGACAGCTGGTTGCCATATTCTTTTTTGTTTTTTTAAATGTCCTTTGATATAAAGACAAAAAGGTTCTGTGCTTTGATGAACTAAATTTAATAGTGATAACATGTTATGACTAGACAGCTGAGCCTGTGGCAGCGAATTGTGGTCAAGTCGTTTGAGATTGGTGGCATTTTACTCCAAACTTGAGGCATTACAAGAATGTCAGCAGAAGGGTCCTTTCCTCAGGCTGTTACAGAGTAGTGTCGTTGTTGCCTCTTGTAAGTGAAGGCTCCTCTTTGTCCAGTCGTATATTGAAACACTGCAGCCACAAGCGTTCATCTAAACCTCAGACTTTCAGACTGCGAGAATATCATCTGTTCTGTTGCTGCTACATAATACTAGAATATTCTGTTTGACTGATACATTGATTTATTGATATATACAACTGAAATCATTTGAAAGATGGATGTAAGATGTTTCATCTTGCATGTCTTATTTTGAATAATTAGTCTCTGGACTGGAATTTGAGATCCCACATCTCCAGTAGCAACATTTCTCCGAGCACTAGCCTCTTCTCCATGGAACATTTTGACATTTTTTACAGTACATTTCATCTCAAAGTGTGTGATCCCACATTAGCCCATTGTAACACACGCACGCGCGCACACACAGACATTTGAGAAAGGCACTTGTGTGACAGAATTGTTTTGACTTTGTTCTGGAATGTCGCCGCAGCCTCCATGTGGCATGGCCAACCTTCCCCTCCTGCTTAGAGGATCATAATCATAGTGACTGGATTTAGGAGATTAAGCTCATGACTAATCAAGTCCTAGATGGACGTTCCCCAACGTGGTACCTGTCTTCATATGGAGCAATGCTCATATCTGTATGAGTAGGAGTCAAACAGACACAGCCCCATATGGAGTCTGTCAAATTTTAAGAATGACACTTTCATTTGCGTGTAAACTCAAAGTATACTCAGCTGGCTGTGTTTGCAAGTATCAGTTTACACTACAAATCCTCTGTGTTGCTGACATCAGTTACCATCTACATAAAGACTTAAGAGCTAACAACTGTTAGCCAGTTTAATCAGCGACTGAATTTGATTCGATTGTGCCTTTAATTTGTATACAATATGTAGGCTAATTCATGTTGCCGGTGATGAAATCATAAGTTGTGCAAAGAAAAAAAGGAGAAAAAAAAAGTGAAGTGAAAAAGGTTTAAATAGTCATAGTTGCAAGTTTCACTTCAGTTTGGTTCCATGAGCTTTTATATCCGTTAGGTATTTATGTCTGTAATGTACAGTGAATGCTATAGCTTTTAGCCTGTACAGTCAAAGATAAACAGTGTACTAAAACAGTCGAATTTACACTGAAAGTACTCCTCACTTGTACATCCTTATTAGGTCAAGGAGAGTGAATCTATTAAATAGGCTAAGTGGCAATACAGTGCACTATCTGTGTGGACTTAGCACGTTGTCTTACAGTAGCTTAGGTCCTCGTTGGCTTAAGACAGGGCCGGGATGATGACGTTGTCAAAGAATCTGAATTATAGATGAAGGCGTGTGTGTGTGTGTCTGCTGCACCGTTGCATATGAGGGTGTACACTGCTGAAGTGTGCAGAGCTGCACCGAAGGAGTTTCCCCTGACACATGGTAAAGCCTCAGCAATACATCCTGTAGTTAAAACCGCAGCGTGCGCCGGAGTTACAAACAATCTATAGATATAGAAGCATAATAGTAACAATGATGATAATATTAACTGAGTTGTAACTAAGTCATCTGAAGGTGCTGACTCTAAGGCAACTTCAGTTCAGAACAGAATAAGCCTCTTGGATTTGAGGTGAAACCTAACCCTAACCATAACCCTAAACCCTTAACCCAAGAATCTACAACCAAATCCGCTCAGATTTAACACCTTCAGATACTGTGACTTGAATTAATGAGAATCATAACAAACAATATAACTAGTGTATGTCCTGAAACTCTGCTCAAAATAATGAATCTGGTTGTTTTTTTCTGTCAATCAGCTGTTCAGTTTATTAACAGAATTATATTAGCAGTAAGAGTAACTACACACAGGGGGGAAAATTACCTCTTGTCCTGCCATCAAGTGCAGCACTTCTTCCACCTTCTTGTGGTCAAGGTTAATAGACCGTACCAGAGGTGATTTATCATTAAGCTGCTCTATGCATAAGCAAAATTTCTGGTTTTACAGACTCTCTCTCTCTCTGTTACGTGATGCAGTTTTCTAAGTTGCTTTAGTTAAGAGAAATGAACAAATAATATTCCTTATAATGTTCGTTTTATCCACATTACTGCTGTGTGTCTCTCAACATGATCGTGTGTTTATATTGCATCATCTGGATCTTATCCCTTAAAGTCACATGATCAAGACTGCGGTATTTGATCACAAATATTGTGTTATTTTCTCTTACAAAAGATCAAACACCATCTTCAGGAGCTCACCGAAGTGCCTCAGTTTCAAAACGGAACAGAGTTTGTTTATCTCGTTGCTTTCTACTATCTTGCAATCGATTTTATCAGTGCTCAGACCTCCTGAGAGCTCACACAATTACACAACACCACTGCAGCCTGTGTTATGGGTGTCAGCAGGGAGCAACATGGCGCTATGACTAACGATGAAAACGAGCGCTCCCCACTGCTTATTCAAAATAAGGTCAACCAGACATTTAAAATCCGGCACATTTATTCAAATCATGGCCCGGACTTTACTGACTGATTTTCCTGAAACCAGTTTAAACCAGAGCATGTTGTTGTACACGTGTGCAAGCTGGAATAAGTTTGCTTTAACTGGTTTGTGACCGTGCAAGTAGAGCTGTAGGTGCTTTCTAGTATTGATTCAATGTCATCACTAATTACCATCATTATCATGGTGGTAAAGAGATATTTCAGGATTGATGTTACAAACACAGTCCTCTGGGATGATCTCAATCTTCTGCAGTGGAGGAAGTGACTGCAGTCATGAATGGATGTGGTAATTTCCCACATTCCCTAATTGTAAACACAGTTCAATACCATGATGTTCAAAGATCTACTGTTTTCTGTTTAATGGAAGTAAGTGGACTGACAGTTATAGGCGTGGGTCGATATAGGTACGAGCTGAAACATTAGAGCTAAAGAGTAATAAATTGTTTTAGTGATTTATCAGATAAAAATAAATCTCTGGTTTTAGCTTCTGAATTTTTTGCTCATATGTGATCATATGTGACTCTTTTAGTCTTTCATTGACTAAATAAAGAAGTGAAAATATATCAATAACCAGAATATTTGTTTGATCAGTTTCAGCCCTAATAAAGGTTCACTTTGGGTTTAAGATCTTTTGGTGCATACCTCAGCTAAATACATCATGCTGAGTAATCCTGAGTGGCACCAAACTCATAGCAAACATAATGAAAGGCTTATGCACTAATGCACATGTAATGAGAAGAGCCTTAAAAAAACCCATGATTCAAAGAATAGCTTAGGGTGTCTCCATTGAGCATCTGTGAGTTGAATGGAATGAACATATTGCGACTGATGGAGGCCCAGAAGCAGCCCAGACACTCAGAGAGAATCAGAATAAACCAGACTAAGTGGTGTCTGATCAATGACTGTGTGGCTTAGCATTTGGTATAAACAACTGGAAGTGGATGTCTTATTGTGTGAATTACTGACCTCTTTTTTGTTTTTTGTTTGTTTCTTTTTTTCCCCAGATGAACAGCGAGCAGTGAGCAGTGAGGACAGTGTCAGAGAGAGATGCTCCTGATCTGCGGAGCCCAGTGCTGAGGGAGGTCAACAGAGCCAAACGAGTGGTGCCCAACATGTCGTACCACCACCACCACCAACACTACCAGCGAGGCCCCCACGGCCGCACCTTGAGCTCTGAGGAGAGGAGCTCCATGCCAGCCAACAAGACCTCCACACCAGTTCACAAGAGCGCCTCCTCCTCTTCGTCTTCCCAGCGCGACAGCCGACAGGTAATTTTCAAGCCGACAGAGGTAGTTTGTAGGGATGGCTTTGACTGAAGGTTACTTCATCAGAGGTAACAGTGAATATTATGTTGAGCTGCTGTCGACAGGACAGTTTCTGCAAGAGATATAACATACAGGGAGAGAGAAAGGAAATCATGAAATATTCAATGAGTTTTTTGTTGAATGAAACAAATTAAACAGTGAAAAAAATAGGGAAATTATTATGATGTGAGGACCTTGTCAGTTTTTATAAAATCAGCTCCAGAGGCAAAACAAAATTCTACAAAACCTCCACATTTTGTTCAGTTTGCAGCTTTATTCTCTGTGCAGAGAATCTATCTTTCCATTAAAGTTGCATGTTGTGTCAACCCTTAATAATTAATATTGATGCATAAATTCATGCAGCATTTTACAGTTATACCTGCTTTACACGCAGCTACTATATATGTCCTGTGTTTCACAATCTAAAGGTTAAAAAGACTTGTTTTCTATTCCTATTCTTGGCTTATTGTGATGATATTGGACGATTTGACCTATTTGTGACACAGCCATGCGAAACCTGTGGCGAAAAGCCCCCGAGAGACGCCACCCATTGATTTAGTCCATTGACGTTTTCTATAATTTTCTTATTTCTTATTAAAGAGCGCAACCGTATCCCGGTGTTGACAAACACAGAGCAAAGCAAAAAGACAACAGGCAAATATGGACAGATGGCCGCGAGGATGCGATTACTAAGGCTACAGAAACAGAAACATCATGCAGGACAGTGATGTGAGATTTCTTCCATGTCAGAATCCGACAGTCTAATCATCGATCATTCGGGAAATTAATCAGACGTCATGACTTCCCCTCAATCCGAACGTCAAACAGCATCAACAACCAATCTGGCAGAAATTTGTGATTCTAAAATTAGTCAGCTTTATTGCTACAGTGTTTTTCCAGCTTAATATTCCAAGGATTACTTTGACTCAGTGGTTAGATAAATCCGTCATATTGTTTTTCTATTTTTACTTTCAGATAAATTCAAACATGCAGAGAAATCTCCTCTTATAATGGCTAACGATCAGTCATCGATTCCCTGTTAATTCATTTGTGAATTAAAAAAAAAGGCCCCACAGGAACTTATCAACTGATTAGCTGACTAATCGGCTAAGAGAGAGCAACTCTAATCCCCTGGTTAGTAAATAAAAACCTTGCATGACATGGTAAACGATGAGATACACTCTTATTTCACAGTTCACGGGGCAGGTGTTTTAACTTAACCTCTGTTGTAAACCATCTGAAGCCCCCTGGTCCTCCTTACCTCACTGAGCTGCTGCGTCACTGCGGCCGTGCAGAAACAGGACACCGAAACTGGAATCTCTGACATCACAGCTTTTCCGTCGGCACCGGGTCATGAATATTTCATGAAGGGGGACAGGCGGAGGCTTGGTGCTCCACTGAACATGTGGCACGCTCTGGTATGCTGAGCGGGAGCCCAGCTTTGTGTCCGCAGGAGACGGCTCCTGGAGGAGAAGAAGAGAGCCGGTTTCAGAAAACATCAGAAAGTCAGAAGGCCTGCTGTTTGACGAGGCAGACGGTTAACCCCTCCAATCAACCTTCTGTTCATTGTTCCATTCGGTAATGTCGCCTATGTGCTTCTGATAACGAGGCCCTTGCGGGTGAAAGAGTTCAACGTTTCATTTGCCCGTCGCTTCATAGTCTAAAGACGAGTTCATGTCAAAGCAAGGTTATCTGTCATCCCTTCTTCTCTCTTAATGCGTGTCATGACGTCAGGTACTCGCCAAAGAGGCAGCAGCAGAGATAAAAACAAATTAAGTCTGTGTCCAGCAGATCTGGGGAAAGAAGGGTCTGATATCACCTGGATGTTAAATAACAAAGATGTTAAAATCAAACGAAACAGTGAAACGTTAGTCAAAGTGTCTTTAGCCATGATAATGTGACATAAAATGGAGAAGAGAAAACTGATAAAACAATCTCACTTTACCTCTTTTAGTAGTTTTTTCTGGTTATTCTGGTTAATCAAATTTACATCTAGTTTAGCACTTTAAAGACAAAACTTGATATTTCGGACCTCAGAGAAACACACAGCGTCCATTTAGCAGCTGCTCTGCAGTCAAACAGTCTCCGTGATTAGTCAATATGTCGACAGAGGTTAGTGATATACTTCCAAGGTGAAGAATGAACATAAACTAAAGTGTTATTATGACATATGTCGTTTCACAAGTGACTGGAAAACTAAGATGCTGCAATCTTTACCGACATGACGCATATTTTTTGACTGTTCCACTAAAACATTAGTCTTTGTTATTAACCTCTCTGGCAGCATCACCGTCTGCCTCGTGTGTTTTGTGCAGTGAGTTTTCAGAGATACTGTGTAGAGAATAGGCAGCACAGTGCATCATCCCGAGGGACATACTGAGGAAGCACGGCAGACACTGAGAAAAGACCTTAGCTGGCTTGGCTGGAGCCTCCAGTATTTTTTTTTTTTTTTTTTTTTGGGAGGAAAAATGAGAGCGTGGCATTTTGTCGGGGCAAAGCTTTAATGAGATCCAGCCCCCATTTTCGAATCGATGCGTGTCACTTTCCCCTCTGCTGACGACTACTGTTCACTCTGGAGACCCTCATGAGAGCAATTAGAGGCACCACCTGCAGTAAGCGCAGACCCCTACACACACACACACACACACACACACACAGCACATACACACACACACTAACAGTTTAAGCATCAAGACATGACACAGTGACTCGTCGCTCCCTGTTTATATAAGACATGTCAGGCTTAAACGAAGCAGAAGGAGCAGTTGGATCTGCACGCTTTATTTCTGGTAAATATTTATAAAAGGAAATCATTGATGTGATTATCAGCGGCTATAAGATCAGATAGCGTCTATTTTCATGATATTAACCAGAACATACGGATGCTGCTCTAAGTGAATGAATGATGGAGCACTTTGCCTGACTACTGGATAAGCCATTATGCCATCTTTCCCTCTCCTGTACAGATGTCTTTCTAAAAAAAATTTAATTAAAAACAAAAACATAATTTATTGATTCCACAGCCAGGTTATCACAGCGCGTTGCTTTGACTTGATCTGATGGTATCGTTTTCCTCAGCGCACAACAGAGCGGAGAACAGAAATAAACTGGAAAATTAAATGTAAGAGAGAGAGAGAGAGATGTGCTTTAGATGGAGCTTTGGCACACAGTCTGTGCAAATGGTGCCAGTGTTGCAGTGAATATTTCTGGTTTGACTGAAGTTTTGCCACAATCGTCTTAACCTTAACATTAACATTGTGTGATATGTTGTCAGAAAGGAGCAGATGCTCTCATCACAGCATATAAAGCTTTGGAACAACCTGGACAAATTGTTTTCTCTTTAATAATTACCTTAACTTAAATTTATGACGTGTAACATATAGATTTTCCATTTTTTTTTCTGTACTTTGTACTTGTTTTCTGAACCAAAATCAATTCTTGTGATTTTCAGCAGGTCCCACTGTCACGTGTGGCCTGCAGGTCTGTAACTGAACGCGTGTTGTTTACACATTGCAGTGTTTTGACCAGACCGCACTCATATGCAGAGTCTCTCAGCGTGTTGACTTCCCAACATCTTTACTGCTGTGCCAACCCAGACACTGCGGTGAAATCCATCCCCACAACAAGTTCCTCTGTGGTTCTGAAGTTGCTGAAAAAACATTGTCCAGTGGTGATTGTGGAAGACGATGTGGGGACGTGTTTCATATTTTTTTCCATATTTTGCTGGTGCAGCATAAGATAACACATTATTACATGTTTGGTGGTTTGTGGTGAACATTAGATTGTAAGGTTTTTAAATCAGTGAGATCCCCTCAGATCACACATTGTGTTGCTTTTGTTGACAATTAAATCGTCTATAAACAAACAATTTGGTAAAGTCTATAACAGTTACTCTTGGATGGTGTTTAGAGAGTCATCGAGGGCTCTTAAACACTAGTTTATGTTTGTGTCACGAGTACTTACTGCCAATAAACTGGAGCTGTTTAGATCTGATTCTTACATAAACATCAGTTGTAGAAAGCTGGTGAGAATGACTGTGGTTAGAATCATTTAATATAACCATAATTATTTCCACAATTATTCAATAAAACATTTGGATAAGTAGATAACTTTTTATTATTGTTATTATTTGGGCATTTTTACCTTTAATGACAGAGACGGTGCAGAGAGACAGGAAACGGAGGAGAGTCGGGGAAAGATGCAGGAAAAAACCAGCAAACACCCGCATGGCATAAATACACCAACCAGTCGACCATCCAGGCCTCAATAACTTGAAAATTGGGAATATTTGTCCCAAACCCAGAATACATTTAATATACAATAATATAAGGTACAAAAGCAGTTGCTGATTAATTTTCTGGATCAATCAATAAGCTGACTGGTGGTCAAAACAAAACATGTTGTTTTTCTCAAGAGAAAGTTGTAAACAACTCGTTATCACAAGTAAACAATGAGGCGTTTATCCCGTAATCTCCACGAACTGACTCGTTGTTTTTCTGAGCTGAGATAATTAATTTGTCGCTTGTAATCCCAAGATAACGGGATAATTAACTTCTCAAGATAATCTCAAGATTATTTGATAAAAGATATAAAATGAAAAAAAAAATGCAAATGCAGTTATTGTTGTTGACTAATTTTGACTTTTTTTTATTTTGGGTTGATCAATGATTATGAAAGCTGTTTAAATTTAAGATTCCCTTGAAAATGTACAATATTTTCTCTGTTTCATTGTTTTATCACTCTTTTTATTACATAAGTTATGTTTCATTACGGGTTGAATACACTAAGGGATGGGGATCAAGGATGACACAAGCTGAAATAATTGAAAACAAGACAATATTACAGGTTTTCAACAGTCTAGACTCTTCTCATACATCAGTGTCAATGGGCGATGGAAGATGTGTAACAAAAACTTGTCATCAGAAGCGTTCTGTAGTACTGATATTTATAGCTCTGATTCAGCCTAAGGTCTCCCCAAGGAGTGTTTGTCCTTTCTCCTGCTCAGGAAGACCTTAACTGTAATAGTTTGATTCATTGCAGCATTAAAGGGGGCTGCCGTGTTACACTGCTGAGTGTCACTGCAGGTAGTGGATCCAGCTCAGTCTATAAAACTGACACAAGAAGACCGTTGGATTGATTTAGTCCATGATCAGGTTTAGACAAGTCTTCTCACTAGAATCAAACTACATCCACCATTTATTTTGAAAGCATTTTTCAAAGAAGACAGATAAGACAAGATTAAAAAAAAACCCACAACAACTAAATAACTAAATCGAGTGAATCTAATCCACATCAAACAAACTCATGGAACAAATCTTTTTTTCAGTGTTGACACAGTCGAGCAGACAGCGTCTTACCGGGCCACAAGATCCGTCATTAAAGATGTAAACTTGCTAAAAGGGACCGGCTCATTCAGCTTTAAATTATTCTGCAGCGAGATCAATGAGTGGGAGCTGAGCTCAGGAAATCATTCCAATCTCTTCTGTTTGTTGGTTCAAGTATAAGAAAGAAAGTAAATTCTCTGACTGACTGGTTTTCACTTGACGTAGACTTTGGTGTTTACTGTATGAGGATGTGTGGATTTTCCCTTTAGGGAAATAAGTTGATTTTTATCACTGACCGGTTCTGATCTTAACACGATACCTAGGAAAGTGCATTGAATTGCAGTATTTGTAGCACTAGTCATTCTTTATGTAGCGTAGCATATTGATTTATCAATTTAGAGGCAGTTGAAAGTCTGTTTGTAATGCCTCAGATAACACAGGAAGTCTGTCTTGAAGGCCTCGTCATGTGTCCTAGACTGTTATGTTAAAGGGGAAGTGTTTATGTACTGATCATTTCCCAGGCAACACTATATTTTTGAGCCTTTTCAGCCCATGATGGCCCAATCACTTTGAGTATAACAAGTAGTCCGCTGCCTTTTATGATATGATTGCTCTGAACGGTGAGGTACATTTTGCTAATGAAGTAGATCTCCTCCACTTGGCTCTAAAAAAGGCAGGGCCACTGCCGTCGGTGGAGAAACACGACCTCATTACCAGACAGATCTTTTCGCGTGGTCATTAGATGAAACAAGCTGTTGTCTCCTTTTGTTAAATGTCCTGCAAACCAAGGTCGGGTGTCGTCACACCCAGGGAGCCGTCTTGAAGACTGCAACATCACACCGTTCAGTGAAGAGAGATACGGGCCATTATTTAGTTTCACCAAAGAAGCTTGTGCTTGTCAAATCGTGGATTTCACCTCAAAGGCTTGGCCTCCTACTTCAACTCACATCTACTACATTTTTATAAATATTCAAATCATTTTGAAGTACGTGAAGCACTGCCCAAGAGAGTAGACATTGTTTAAGGCTTTGTAGACTTTAATGATCATGGTTGGTCTCTCCAGCTACACATTCAACATGCAGCCAAATACAAGTCATTATCAGTGGCTGCTGAATCCTGATTGTTGCACAGATGTACGTCATAAACCTTTTTTTTCTTCGGCCAAGCCACACCCAATGTACTAGTACCAGCATACACACAGAAATCAATAAAGTAGAAAACATTGAGAGTCTATGCAGAACACAAGTAAGAAACTGGTGAAGGACAATAAGTTTTAGCAATAAGTTGACTTAAAAAAATGCACAAATTCATATATTCAGAAATCTCCAACATTGTTTAACCAAAGTTATAAAATAGTAAGAGAGGAGTTTTTTGTTTTATTTTGTTGACTTGTTGAATTTGACTCATTTTACACTAAGAATCGGTTTGTAACAAACAAAACAATATTTAGCTGCAGATGATTATTTTAACTACGACCGTGCAAAAATAAACCTGGCGAGTGAATCAATATTAATTCGGCATTTCAACATAATGTAGTTTGTGCTGCTACATGAAAAATGTTTCAGTGTTTAATAATGCACAGTAATTTATAATTAGTTATAACTTTTCCTATGAAGACATATTTCATGTTGTTTGTCTTTTTATACACCGGCCTCCATGTGTTTACAAATGTACTGCTTATAAATGCAAGCGTAAAAATCAATGAAACGTAACTTAATCAGTGTGTTGGCTGAGGTACCGCTCCAAACCAATGAGGTCCAGGCTAAATAAAGGAACATTTGGACCTTTTATACAAGTGACTTACAGTAAAGTGTAAAGTAACAAATTGGAAACATATAAACAGTTTTGTTTACCAAGACAACACAAGTAAATATCCTAGGAAACACATTTGTAACCCAGAACACTAAAAAACATTTGTGTGTGACACAGAAGTAAACGAGACAATTACAGGGAAAAAAAAAAGGAGCATGGCATTAAAAAAAAAAGAGCTGCACAAAAAATAACTTCTGTACAGATCATGTCAGGGCAGTGCAGCAGGAGGGTGATCATCATTTGCCTCGATTCCATGACTTCCGTCTACCCCTGTTGGGAAGTCGGTGTGATGTTGTGCCTGTCCCTGCCTGACCCTGCCATCTCTCTTCTCCAGAGGCGTCACCTTGATTTACAGACCGAGCCGGAAGAGCACAGTCAGGAAAAAGCTAATGGAGTGGAAATGCTGAGAGCAGGAGGAATTTGAATGGGGCAGTATTTCTTTAAATGTGGAGTACATAGGGGAAAAGAATAAACACGTATCCCTGTCGTTTCCATCTGTCTGTCAAACTATATGCATATGTGTGACAGTAGAGTCTTTTCTTTTTATTACAGCCACCGTATCTCATGATTTCTATTATTATGGAGGAGTGAGCAGATGACTTCTGACACTGCGCTGTATTTTTATTCCTCTCTAGGAGGCTGACAGCTGGGAAATCATTGAAGGGCTGAAAATCGGTCAGAGCAATGTCCAGAGGCCTGATAAACACGAGGGTTTTATGTTGAAGAAGCGGAAATGGCCCCTGAAAGGCTGGCACAAGGTAAGATCTACAGGCAAAGAGAATCACACAAAGCTTTTTGTTGCTCGACGGAAGAAGAAAGAAAAAAAGAATCACACACACTTTTTCAAACACAGCCGCCACAGGAATGTTAATCAGTTTTCTGTCAAGTAAAGTGCTTTTGCAAGGAAGTTCCTCTTTTCATGCATCTTGCCTCACCCTCGCTGGGCCTCTTCCACAAACTCAATGGAAATTTCGTTTCAAGTAACAACTGTCAGCATCAGCGTAACTCCTGTTTTCTCAAAACACGTGACTGCCAGTGGAAACTAGTTCCTGTTGTTATTATATTTCAACTTACAACACCACAGAACACACACACGTGAATGTCTCACATCAGTGTCTCACATCTGTCAATAAGGGATCAAATTCTAAATATTCTGAATGTGATCTATATTTAATGTCCGTCCTTCTTGTTACTTAACCAACACATTATTTTTGTGCTTATTTTCTCTGCAGCGGTTTTTTGTTTTGGACAATGGTATCCTGAAGTACTCAAAGTCCCCCATTGATGTAAGTAACTCTGACTAAACCCTACAGGCAGAAACAGGGCAGGCCAGTCTGACATCAGCTGGGCTTGGCAGTGAGTCAGCAGAAACATCTGCAACACCGACCGTGGTGTTCTGTGCTGCTTCAGGACGCAGCGTCACTTTGTAGGAAAACTCACATTTAAATAACAATACGAGAATGAAAGACAAGGCTGTGAAGGTGCTAAAGCTTCACAGCTTGATCTTCACAGACGTATTAAGCCAAATTAGCATAAAACATATAAGACAAATGGCAGCAAATCTTTACAGCTCAGATACTGCAATTTTTGACGTCCCCCCACCTGTGCTGCTGTCACCCACCTCAGATCCAGAAAGGGAAACTGCACGGCAGCATTGACGTCGGCCTCTCAGTCATGTCCATCAAAAAAAGGGCCCGTCGCATCGACCTGGACACCGAGGAGCACATCTATCACCTGAAGGTAACACAGACGAGTAGCGTCGCCTCAACATCGAGGTCAGTGAATAGGATGACAGAGTTTGAGGTCAGTCTGTCCCCCTCCTCCTTCTCCTCTTTTAGGTCAAATCCCAAGAAATCTTCGACGCCTGGGTGTCCAAGCTGCGTCATCACCGGCTTTACAGACAAAACGAGATTGTGCGATCTCCCCGGGACGCCACCATGCGAACGTTTCCTCCTCCCCCGGCCGCCATGGATTCACCCCAACCTGCTGCAACTGTAGTACATGAAGCAAAGGTGATCATCTGAACAGCTGATAGTGATTCTATAGGATCGCTAAGGCTCCCAACTTTGGATTAAATCCAGAAAATCCTTTTGAACAGGCTATTGCTGTATGGAAATGATAGAGTGTAACTTAAGAAAACGACTCTGCAACATTACAACACTACAGCAGCAGATCACTCGGAATATTTTTCATGTTTCAGAATTAAAAGTAGCTTCTCGCTGTGTTCCAAGCAGAGTGAAATTATTTATTGAAAGAGAAGATATGTCATGGGGAATGAGGGATCGCCTAGTTCCATTTTTTATTGGACACTAGCGAAAATATCATCCAGAAATTTGAAATGAAATACACCGAATAGTCAAAGTAATGACACAAAAACTCTACACTCAGCCCTCTTTTCACTCATGACTTATTGGTGAATAATATTTGTGTCTGATCTGTCTGCTGCGTTATGTAGCAAACTGTCAGACACGTAAAGTGAAGACCAGACTGGTAATCGTATTCATGTTATTAGGACAAATAACAAAACTGATTGTTTGTCTAGACTGTTTCCAGCTCAGTGTGAAGTACAGGTCTTTGCCAATGTGTTTGATTGGTGTACTAATGGGAGGATGCAGCCAGAACAGGTTCTCCCAGGAGTGACACTGTGTGCCGTCATATAGGCCATTAGAAGTGATCAGTGCGATCTGGATTCAGAGCAGCTGTTTGCAGCCTGATGAGCTCTCCCAGATGAAAAGCTTGAGTGAAAGACTCTAGTCCTGCGGTCGAAATTAACTGCTACTTCAAAGACTTAGAAGGAAATATATTCAAGATGTCCTGAAAGAGCCCAAGAAAGCTTCTGCCACGCAGGTGCAGGTAGTGTCACACATTATTCCCACTGTATTTCAGAAGTAAGTCTTGTCAGAGAGCATAATTTTTTCTGGTTACGTACATTAATCCAGTTACACATTAGCTGACAGCTGCTGAGTCTTACCAGTTCTTCACTGCAGGCCGCTGGGCAGATTCACTTTCGCTCTTGTAGGTGGGTCAAGTGACCTTGTCAAGGACACAGTGAAGAGCTACACACCAGTAAAGGTTTTCTATTCTTAATAGCCCTGAGAGAGTATAGGCAGCTATAAAACAAAAATTAGAACTATTTGCTTCTTTTGGCTTCTTAAACATGAGCATTTGTTGTATTTCATCATATTATATCATCACACATTTAGATTTTCTACTCGCGCAAAACAAGGAATTTGAATCAGTCCGGACACTGAGAAGCTGGTTTGTCTCCGACGTCTAACATTAGTCTGATTTAGCGCTGATGAAGTAAAAGGAGTCAGCTTTTATAGAAATAACTTGACTTTCGTTTTTAATATATGTCAAATGAAAATGTAAATTAAATTTGTCCCAAATTGACAAAGGGATTTGAGATCAAAAAGACACACAGCTCACCTGATACACACACACACACACACACACACAAAGCCCCAGAGCATCACAGCAATCCTGTTTGGTTATTAAATGATTTAGATTCATTCCTCTATGAAGAAGAGCTTTGCTTTTTTTTCCTGTTCATGTATCGTCGCAGCAGGCCAAGCCGAGCAGCTTGCCGTGGCAGCCGGTGGCCCCCAGCAACAACAGCAGCAGCAGCCTGCCCGCCTCCTACAGTAACGGCCAGAGCAAGGTGGTTGCTTGGCTGCAGGAATCAGAAGAGATGGACAAATGTGCGGAGGGTGAGTGCAATTTTCCACCTCATGCTGGCAACAAATCTGATTTCACAAAGGAGTGGATTAAATCAAGCCTTGGGCCTTTAACATAAGTCCCTGAAAAAAAAAAAACCCTGAGCCGAGGAGTCAACGATCGCTTTGTGACGCGTAACGCTAAAACGCTGAAACATTTCCGTTTTTCAGAGCTCGCACGATGCCAGTCCAACCTGACTGAGCTGACCCGGTTATTGCAGAGTCTGGAAATTCTGCAAAGGACCCAGTCAGCGCCCAACTTTACAGATATGCAGGTAAAACAGGCTCACAATGACAACAGACATGTATGCACATACACAAACACATGTGTATAGATACAACAGAGAGCAGGAGAGGCGACTCAGTCAGTGTTTCATATATAGAGGTTTCTCTCTACACTGAGATTTGTGAGTCTGAAGACAGACGCCATCTTTCAAAGCATCATCATTCATTTACCTGTCTAGACAGACAGGTTTCAGTCGAGCTCACACAACAGTTGCCTGCTTCTCTTACTGATCCCAATCTACTTTTTTTCTTTTTTTTTTTTTAATCTTATATATCATAGTTTTTGGCTGAAATGCATGTATTTAACACCACACATTTCCATTTGCCATGAAATTTCGTTTGCATCTCATTTGTGGGATTGTTGTTGTTTTTTTTTTAATTTAAAAAAAAAATCATTTCACTGCAATCATTCAGCGTATTAACTTTTTGCTTGCTTTGTGATGTGTTTATCCTATTAACCACACTCTGCATATTTTGATCCACGCGTGCCACAAAGACCAATTGCGTAGAATTGTCAAAGAAAGAAAAGCGCTTGAACAGAAGATGGAGAACAAAAAGTGTCGGCAAAGATGCAAAATTCCAGCTCCAGGTACTTGTCTTCAGATTTCTGCATTTTTTTTTTTTTTTTTATTTAATCACATTCAGTCACAAACACATCATAAGATGTTGACAAGCAGTGAATCACTTCTGTCACTTTCTCAAGAAAAATCGAGAAAAATATTTACACCATTAAACGTCTCAGATGTGAAGATACGCAGCTGTGATTTTAGATTGAATATCTCTGTCTGAGTTCTGAAGAATCTGAACTAACCATTAAATGAAAATTGTAATCCTTCAGTTTTCAGTACTCTTCTTCAGAGGCGAGGTTGATACACAGACATACAATTTTTGCGTTTTCTGCCTGTTCTTGTTCTTGTTTTTGTTGTGTAATTAGTCTGCACCGCAGCTGGCACTCATTAGTTTGGTGTGTCATGGCCCGAGTAATGATTTCTCCATCTCTGCTAATTTCACCCTCATTTTACTTAATATATTAATCTGTGCTTCTTGAAAAGACTGAATGTGCTTTCGTATGCTGTTTTTTTTAAACACCTACACTCTAGGGAGTTTTTTAAAGACTTTTCTTTCATGAGCAGATTACTGATAAAATGACGCCTCCTCGGCCGTCTGCCTTAGAAATTTCCACTACAGCAACAAGGAAGTTAAAGACAGCCGGACGTGTTGTTTGTTCTGGCTGTCAGACACAGCACATCAGCATTTTTGGACCTCGCGGGTGATTGACTGTGGTCCTCTGTGGACTTCCATCTTTCCTCAGGTCCCTCTGTCTGCCAGCATGTCCCCCGTCCGCCTCCACTCATCCAATCCTAACCTGTGTGCCGAGCTGGTGGACTTTCAACCGCCTGTCTCCCGGCTGACAGACAGCGTCGAGTGTGCCAGCGACTACATTAAACTTCAGGAGGAATTCTGCACCATCGCCCAGAAAGGTAAACAGGCAGACAGGCAGGTTTTGCTGCAGAGTCCGGGCATTATTAGGCAAGAGATGTAACAATGAGTGTGCTTACATGCACATTTTTTTTTCCTCAATCAGATTGAAGAGCTGTTTATGTGGCACCAATTAAACGTCCACTTTCCATCCGCGTTTACGTGGCCCAGAGCATTTAATCAGATTCCTCACACATTGCTTTAAAAACGTTTGAATAACTCGTTTCTTGTTACTTGACTTGCGAATGTCATATGTCCTATAAGTCCTTCTTCACAGCACTCACACACGTCATTACGCACGACCCCCACGTACGGCACACATGCACAGTAACAAGACATGGGCTCCAATAATCCGATCGCATGTTTGAATGCGTATATCAGATTATTAAAAGGTGTACACCACCTCTCTCAATCCGATTCAAATTTCCAAAAATCCAATCGAGCCGAATCTGATCAGATGGCGAGGATACATGAGGTATTTTGAATCCGATTCGGCCTATAATTGGATTAAAGTGGTGCATGTAAACATACTCAGTGTCATAAAGCGTTAGTCTGGTTCACAGCAATCTGGATGTTATTTTGGTTCAGTACTATAGGCCTCTGTTTTGTCATCATTAAAAAATACGAGTTTGTCGTAGGCTTTAAACACACACAGTGTATCTACACACAACTTGTGCATTAGCCAAAACAACAGTATGTGTAAGATTAAATGAAATGGGATAGTACAATGCACAATGGCTGTACAGCGAGGGATTATTATTCCGTGTGTTCTGTCATGTATGATGAGCATCGGACCAAAATGCAGAAAACCATCCACATAATGGAGGGTACAAATTGGTTGATTTGCAAAATCATTAAAAACAAACAAACAAAAAAAAAAAAAAACAAAAAGACAAAAGCGCTGGGAGCAAAATCTCAAGAAATCCAAAATCCAAACAACACTCAAGAGTCCAAGAAAAGTACAAACAAAAGAAGATCCACAAAAAGCTAAAGACTCTGAGGCAAAAACATAATGAACTCACTGAGGAAACAGACGGGGAATGAACGCAGATGACCCAAAAATGCTCACTGGGGAAATGGAGGTGTGTGTGTGTGTGTGTATATATATATATATATATATACACACACACACACACACACAAGGAAGGAGAGAAAACTAGACAAGTCACAGGTGCAGCACATTAGAGCAGGGTCAAATAATTACACAAGAGGAAAAAATGAAAAACACAGGAAGTAGAATATCAGATACTACAAAGGAAGAAACAACATTAAAATAAAACAGGAAAAGACCCAAAATACTATAAGGACAAACAAACTTAAAGCAGACCATGACAGTGTTCACTTCCTCTAGGTGAACTTTGTTTTGCTATTTTTACTTTATCATTCTCAGCCATTACTATAATACATACTCTTTTATGTGATGCATATTCTTAACAGCCAAAACCCAATAAAACATCTTTCATCGTTAATTTACCATCATATGATGCACTGACCTGATGTTTTTTGTGTTTGTTATGAACTACTAATAGTAATGTGTTATTATAGAGAACTAATGAATATTTGCTGTTTGTGAGTGCTGTGGTGCGTGTCTGGAATGTTGTATATAATCATTATTTGTACGTATAATAATAGTTATTTATGTATTATGTGCAGTGCTTTTCAAGATAGTCACGCTCCGCATGGCAAAATATGGCAAAAAAAGAATATTAAAAACTAAAAAAAGAACACAGGTGCAAAATAGCACAACATTAAAATCAGTTTTTGAAGTCTGTGTGGAAGCACCACGGTGTGCAGCAGGTAGCGTTTGGAGAAAATGAGGAACTGATGAGAGAGTTTCAAACACTTCTTTGAAAATAATGATATTTTTTTTTTCTCTTTTACTTTAAGCTTATGACTAAACAACTTTAGGAAACAGTTGTTGTAAAAAGGATGTGAAGGATATTTATCTTTTTTTTTCATGTTTTCTCTTCTCCCCCTGTGAAGTTCATTCTCTTCTGAAGTCGGCCTTTAACACTGTGGCCATAGAGAAAGAAAAGATCAAACAGATTCTGTCTGACCAGGAACAGTCGGACCAGGCAGCCCAGATCAACTCGCTCAGGAAGTCTCTGTCACAGGTAATGAGTCTGTTACCATTACCCATGGTGTCTCTGTCCTCCGGCTATTAGCTACAGTTTGTTAATCTTAACCTTTTCTCAGCCGTACAGTGTTTGGCTACTTTATATTCAAAACGCTAAGTGTGATGCTGCTTTAACGTATCATTACTAAGGAAATCGCAACAGTCATTTGAGCAACGTGTCTTTAAACTCCGAGCCATTTTGTAATTGTCATGTCATAATATATGCTCATCATGATGAGCTGTCAGATAACACACACAAGCCACAGTTTCTTCTACGCAGTTGCAATTAAAAGGGATGATGAGTGGAGATGAGAGCAGAGGCAAGTGAGTCGTGAAAGTCCAATCATCTTTTCCCATATTAATTGGTGTGTGTGTGAGAGAGAAATGTACATTGCAGTTCATTAACTGTGCTCCTTAGGGCTGTCTCTCTACCCCAGTGATTTAATTGTACTGATCCTTTGCTAACATTTGACATCATTTCACTGAAACGTTTCTGCTCCTTTATCTCTGCTTTGGGGCTAATTGGATGCTTGTGTGACAATGTTGTCACAGGCTGGAGTTTGTGTTTTTCTGCCAAAGCTCTGCAGGAGGTTTATAGTCAGAAGTCACGGTTGTTATAGCTACAGCTACTGTTTGATGTCCACTGTTTTGTTCCACATATTGTCGTACCTGTATTAGCAGATTTTTTTGGCCTCTTAGAGGCAGTGGAAACCAGTGGTAAACACAACTCCTGAAAGAAACATCTGACTCTAGCTGTTAAATGTTCCACTACATTCAGAAGTGTGTCGCCAACTTTGTCTCTCTCCAGTTTGGTGTGGAGAAGGTAGCACACAGCAGATTTAACAAACCTGTTTTCCCTGCTACAGCTGAAAAAGATGCTGATTAGAGCAGCAAGCGTGGACCAAAACAGTCAAGTTGACTGAAAGACACTAAAGTGCTCTGCTGGGATGAGAACTGCTTTAGTGAGCGATCTGTTTGCAACTAGTGTGGAAAAATAAAGCACAATTTCAGTGTCCTTTTTTAGGTTTAGTGTCTTGTTGAACTTTTCCCCTCAAACCGTTCTGTTGCTGCAGCATTTTTTCCAGATGTAGAGAGGAAATCATTTCAGATGGATAGATAGACAGATAGATAGACAGATAGATAGACAGATAGATAGACAGATAGATAGACAGATAGATAGATAGATAGATAGATAGATAGATAGATAGATAGATAGATAGATAGATAGACAGATAGATAGATAGATAGATAGATAGATAGATAGATACATAGACAGATAGATAGATACATAGACAGATAGATGGATACATAGATAGATAGATAACCCATGTTTTTTGTTGTTACTAGGCCCTGTCCCAAAACGCAGAACTTCGAACTCGACTCAACCGCATCCACTCTGAATCTGTCCTGACTGAACAAGTTGTCAGTGTGAACATCATCTCCACGCCTGACGAGGTAAGGTCACCGTGGTCAGTCTGTCACTGACAAAACTAATTTGTGGCTCCTAAACTGCTGAAACACCAAGGTTTCCGGGGGCTGACCAGGTAGTCATAGTATTTGCTTCCTACATTTGTCAATTGCATTATTGATTCCCGTCAGTATAGATTGATTATCTCTAAAGTTCTCTCTGGTTGGTAAGATCATTATTCTATGCAGAAGCTGACATCAAGGTTAATGGAAAAAAATGACTAATTAGTAACGGATGGGAGCTTGCCCTCTAGCAAGGATACACATGCTGCAAGATGAGCTCCATGTTGTCTTCTGACTGTGTTTGTGTTTGTTGTTTAGAACTGTCACAGAGGAACAGTGAACATCTCACGTGTTTGCGTGTGTTTGTGTGTCTGTAGACCGGGGAACAGATGGGGATCCCTCTGACTCAGCAAGCCTCTAATGAGAGCCGCCTCTCCATGTCTGAGTCGGTCTCCGAGTTCTTTGATGCCCAGGAAGTGCTTCTGTCAGCCAGCTCGTCGGAGAATGAGGTACAAAAGAGGGGGGACGGTTGAGACAGCGGTATGAGCCATGAGGACCAGAAGAGGACCGAGTTAAAGTAGCACCCGTTGCCGGGATCGCTATATGTGGCGCTGGGGTTAGTCAGGGTTAATGAGGGCAGCATGAAAAGCAGAGATAGTGAATAAAGGAAACTCAAACAAACGCACACACACACTCTTTTTTAATCTGCCGCGAGGTTTAATCCCTCAGTTGTGTCTCAGAATAATAACACCCCCTCCTGTTTCTTGATTTGCAGCTATGAGCTTTGTTAAAAGACAGTTTGGTCCATCTGTTGAAACCATCATTCCTTCCTTCTCTCTCCCTTTAACTCCTGTGACACCCTGCTTCAGATATATGTGGTCTCTGAAGAGCCATTAAGCATTGTAACTCCCCAGGCAAGGCATTGAGCCATGTTGAGGAATTGCTCACAGTGGAAATTTATCAACTCCCCTCACCACAACCACCGCCATCCTGTAGCTTTAACAGCAGACACATTGAAACCTGTGTTACCTTTGACCAAACCTTCACCAGCAGCAGGCGACTGTAACGGAGACCGCCACAGCAAGCGGCAACAATATATTTCTCTATGGTGGCGTCGGTGGCCTCATTTCTTGTGTTTTCTATATATAAAGCGGGAAAATGCTGCAGTGTCTCTTCTCACGATTACTGCAGTGGGACAGATAGCCGGCGAGTGCTGCAGTTTGTTAGCCACTGGCAAACTGCAGCTACGCATGTGTGTGAGTGTGTGAGAGCGTAAGTCTGCTCTGATCAGAGTTTGTGTTTCACTCCACCTCACGCTGACTCACTCGCGCTTCATACCTGTTCCCCTCACAGGGCTCAGATGATGAGTCATATGTCAGCGATGTGAGCGATAACATTTCCGAGGACAACGCCAGTGTGACCGACAATGTCTCCAGACAAAGTACGTCCAGTTCTGCACCGTCACGAAAACCAACACACTACACTACTACTTCTGTGGCTCCCTCATAGAAAAAAAAAGGGGGGTGGTGGGGAAAATTAATAAAGCTGAGAATCCCACTCAGTCACTCAGTGGATCAACTGTGCCTCTTATGCAAAGAAACACTCCGGCACTGGTGCGCTCAAATTATCTGTGTAGCCGAGGCGGCTGACTTTGCAGTGTTGCTCTGTGCCAAGGGCTTCTCTCTGGCTTTATGAAAGTTATCTGTGTAAGGAGGGATGGGATCTCCCTCCTCCATCTTTGTCACATACCGCACATATCGAGATATATTATATCTCATAATGATGAAAACACTCTGAATTCCAATACAAGTTTGCCAAGTATAGAAAAGTGCTGGGATTTGTATAAAACAACGTATCACTAATTTTTTATGTCGAGCCAAGTATTTGACTCAACATTGCACCTCTTTAGACAGACTTCCAGTCATGCGTTTCGGGTTTGATTTTAAGATCTCATCGATTACCTTTCTTAGTTGCCTTGTTCCTGGCTTTATTTTAGACCATTCAGTCTCATTCAAGTCTGTACGGAGCGTCTTGAGGCTGCATTGCACCAGGCTAATAACCTGTGGAGACAGAACCATTTGCAGTCATTATCCCAAGGCTCAGGAACAACCTGTCTCCGAGGAGCAAACAGGCTCACTGAATCAAACTTAACTTCTAAATCCCTCCTTAAAATGTAGATTTAACAGGGATCTTATTCAGTTTTTCCCCGTGCTCTAAAAATACTGATTCTTTTTCTTCTTATTATTATTAGAAGCATGTTTTCAAGAACAGCAGTGTCTGTCAGTGATGATGACGCAACATGTCAATTGTTAATGAGTTGGTATTATTTCCCCCAGTGGCAAATGGAGACTTTGCTGGCAGTGCCTTCCGCAACGGGCGGCGCACCTGCCTGCCAGCGCCGTGTCCCGACACCAGCAACATTAACCTCTGGAACATTTTGAGAAACAACATTGGCAAGGACCTGTCCAAAGTGTCGATGCCCGTGGAGCTCAACGAGCCCCTCAACACCCTGCAGCGTATGTGCGAAGAGCTGGAGTACAGCGAGCTGCTGGACAAGGCCGCCGAGACCGAGGATCCCTTCGAACGCATGGTAAAGGACTTGTTGGACACGAGAGCCGTGTCTAATCAACTGTTAATCAGGGGTTAACAAGCCTAAAGAACACAGTGACCGTTCACTGCTGCGCAAAGAGCTATCAGATGCTTTTGTTTGCTCAGCTCAGGATTTTCAAGTTGACTTTCAGACACATTTTTCTGTCCATCATACCTGTGTTTGTTTATATATGAGGTGACATTGCACAAGCCAATATTAACAGTCTGGGCATGTCTGTGAGGCGACAGTACGCTCCAGTGCAGCTGCTGACCTTGAATCATCCTGCTACTTTTATCTGTCTTCGTTCTTTTTCATAACGTCAGATGCATACTAACGTTTGTCCCATTCCTGACTAAGCCTGTTAAATCTGAGCTAGTAAATCCTGTCGTGTTTATGTTACTTGTCCTGTTCTGACTCTGACAGGTTCTCGTCGCCGCTTTTGCCGTCTCAGGCTACTCATCAACCTACTACAGAGCAGGAAGTAAGCCATTCAACCCGCTACTTGGAGAGACTTATGAATGTATTCGGGAAGACAAGGGCTTCTGTTTTTTCTCGGAACAGGTAAATCTGTCCACAGATTATGCAGTAGAGGTATTATTTTGGATTTACAGCAGTCGTTTGGTATCTCAGTGTATTTATGGGAGTGCAAAACATTAGTGGTTTTCAACCTTTTTCAGATACAGATTTACACCTACCAAACCAACCTTTACTCACTTCCTCGTAATCTTTTACATAAATTGCAAACAAATATGTTTTCTCAAAAACTAACCAAAGAAAATAAACTTGCAGCATTTACCTTGGAAACAGCAGCCAACAAGACCAGTTCTACACAACTTATACTTGAACTTTTTTACAGAAACAAAGTCTGGCCAGTCACCATGGAAATGGTGTATATTTAAATGACTGTATATTTTTCTATTTAAGTTGTTTTTTTGTTTGTTTGTTTGTTTGTCTGCAGTTTAAAAACATCTATTTTATGTTAGGTTACTGTAAGAACTAAGTATCACGAATCCAACAGCAACAGCTTGAGACAGCAGCATTTTATTGCCAATATTTGTTTTCTTAACGACAAAAGCTGCAGTGCCGCAGCATATGGCTGCGCTAACTCACTACTTACGATAAAACATTGAGTTCATACAGTATGCTATATTGTTACTGCCGTGGGAAGCTTCATCAATTGGATTTACCTACATTATTTATGACACAGTCTATAATTTGCATTGCATTTAGATTTGAACATATCTTTCTCGCATTTACATGGTATTCGCATATTTCAGGAGGATACTTTTGCTATTAATTATCAGAGCTAGGTGACGTGTATAATGACAACAGCTGTCAGACTGTTTTCATTTGATCTTGTCTCGAAGGTGAGCCACCACCCTCCCATCTCTGCCTGCCACTGTGAGTCGAAGAACTTCACCTTCTGGCAAGGTAGGTTATCTGTCTAATTAATGAGGGAGTTTTCCTCATGGGAACTGTGGCTTCACAGATGAGCCAATGTGGCTCATCGGGCCTCTTTAATATCCAGCTGAATCTTATTGAAATATGCATTTTACTTCTTTATGATTTTGGAGGAAACACAAAAAATATAATGGTTCTTTTTGCCTTTTTTTTCAGATGTGAGATGGAAAAACAAATTTTGGGGGAAATCCATGGAGATTTTACCGATAGGCACCGTCAATCTCATGATTCCAAGGTAACGTTGATCCAGATAGTTTGTGTGGTGGTTGAGTTAAAACAACAGACTTCATCCCAACAATCAAGGCAGTAAATTATAACAGCTAACAAGTGGTTCTGTGTTACATCAACGTCCAAAGTATAATTATGACTCAAGAACAGATTTTTTTGGAAGCGGATGGTGCAGCTACAAGGTTCAGTGATGGTTAAAGCTCACAAACCTGAAAACATCAAGTTTTACCAATGCTGTCTGTGCTGTTAATATTTTAATACCCGGGCGCCTTTATGGCTGAGGCGCACCACGTTGGCGTATGTGCCATGCAGTTGTTCACCGGACCGGGTCGACCTCTCCTGCGTGTCCTTCCCCCACTCTCCTCCCTGTTTCCTGTCTCTCTATACTATCTCCGTTTAAAGGAAAAAAATCCCCCAAAAAATACTTTAAATAAAAAAATATGTTAATACCTGAAACCAAATGAGTTAATTTGTGTCACCAGCTTAAAGTAAAAGTAAATATAAATCCAAACCCACACATATACTTGTGGTTCAGATGATGCCACAAGGATATACAAACCCGTGAATAATGACCTTGATGACTAGGTTTGAAGAGGCGTGCGTTGCTATTTTTATTGCCCAAAATCATTTAGATATAAATGCTCAGAAACCTGAGCTGCAGGATGTATTTTAGTATGGATCATTGTGTACCTCACCGATCAACCAGAACATCATGAAAACATTCGTAATATCGCTTAGTTCCCCATTTTGCTGTCAAAACAGCCTTTGACCCATTGAGCCATGGATTCCACCAGACCTGTGAAGGTGCTGTGGAATCTGACACCAAGATGTTACCAGCAAATCCTTTAAATCTTGTCAGTTATGTGGTCGGGCCTCCTTGGATCAGACTTTTTGTCCAGTTCTTCCCACAGATGCTCAGTTGGCTTGAAAGTCAACAACCTGTATGTGTTGTAGTGTTATAAGTTGGCAGGAGTTAGAGGTCACTGTCACTAAGGAATACTATTTCCATGAAGTGCAGTGCTTGGTTTGTACCAGTGTTTACGTAAGTGTTACGTAAAGTATTATCCACAGGAATGGCGGAACCTAAGGTTTCCCAGCAGAACAATCAACCAGGGCTCAAATTAGACATGGACACCCTGACTGGTCTGCAGCTATGTGACTCTATATGAAAAAATATTCAATGTACTGTTCCAGTCAGAATGAGAAACTCAAGCTACAGTAGCTCTTCTGTCCACACATGTAACGATGAGCCTCGGCTGCTATTAATTAGTTTTCTTTCCATTGGATCAAAATGTTCATTATCCCACCCACTGACAATTTCCATTATAACAAAATAATCACAACAATTACCCGTCACCTGTAATAGTGTTATGACTGATGGGTTTACATAGAGGGAGAGCTCACGTTGTTCAGCAGCACCTCAAGCTGACCGGCCGTGATTGCATCTCTGTAGGTTTGGAGATCAGTACGAATGGAACAAAGTCACCACCTGTGTACACAACATCCTCAGCGGACGACGGTGGATCGAACACTATGGGGAGATCACCATCAGAAACACAAAGAGCAGCGCCTGCCTCTGCAAACTCACTTTTGTCAAGGTACTGAAAACAAATGAACTCTGCATGTATGATGTTTGCAAATTAATACCGTTCTCAAAGACTGATGGAAAACCAACAGGAAACAACAAGCAGAGTCAGTACTTTGCAGCTGAAAATCCAAGTAATACAAATATAATTAATCAGTTCATGTGATCAGGGCCCAGGTAAGTGGCATATAATTGTTAGGTAAATAAACAAATTACAAATGAATTAATTCATTGGCATAAACGTGTTAGGTGGATAAACAAATTACAAGTGAATTAATTAATTTAATTTATACACTTAAGATATTTTCTGCTACTGAAACATTGAGCTTCATTCTACGGTTGATGGTAATAGTCACAGTGTTGATGCTTAATGTTGATGTGTATGAAACTTTAATTTGCTGATTTCAATGCTTTTTAAGATTTTCCAAGAATTGTTGATGTAGTTGTATTGTTTGTTTGGAGTCATCATTCTTAACTATAACTTGTAACTGTATTTTAATATACATTCGCTTCTTCAATACAAATGCATTTTAAATGGGATTTCTTTATTAAGGGAAGCCACATGTGATATACGTACGCTAATATTTCAGTATTTGTCTTTCAGGGAAACTACTGGAGTTCTAATGTGAATGAAGTTCAAGGATTTGTGATGGATCAAGAAGGGAAAGTGATCCACAGGCTTTTTGGAAAATGGCACGAGGGGCTGTACTGCGGCGTCCCGCCTTCTGCCAAATGTGTCTGGAGGCCGGGTAGGTCGTCATCATCAGCACTCACAGCTGGATGTGTGAACAGTGTTCCTGGTTACTGGCTATAGATGTTGATCCACTACACCACATGTCAAATTGTTGATATGTTGATTTTAAGATGTTAACTATCGATGTCCATGTTGTTCTGTCTTTGCCAGGCTCCATGCCCACAGACTATGAGCTGTACTATGGCTTCACCAGGTTTGCCATCGAACTGAATGAGCTTTGTCCCGAGTTGAAGGATGTCTTGCCGCGTACAGATGCCAGATTCAGGCCCGATCAAAGGTACAGCATCACATTCATAGCTGCCATCACAAGGTCAGAAAACGGAGCTGCTTAAGAGAAAAAAAAAAATTCCCACAAAGTCTGATGATGTTCTGATAAAGAAGCAGAGCACTTTGTTTTGTGATGCATCTACTGCTTGTGATTACTGAGAAGCGTGGTTTTGGGTCACACAGACATCTCGAAGAGGGGAATTTGGAGATGGCCTCTTCAGAGAAGCAGCGTATTGAGGACATGCAGAGATCCAGGAGAAAGTGGAACGAGGAGAACAACATCAAACAGGAACCGCGCTTCTTCAAGTAAGCACAGAGACGAAGAAGCGGAAGAAACGGGAAGAAAAAAGTCCGACTGAGACTGTGTCCACAAAAAGCACAAAGCACTGAAATATGCACACACTGAGTTGTTGAGATCACAAACACACTGAAAACATACTGAGTATCAACATTTCAATTTCTCGGCAACACAGTGGCACAATTTCAATATTTGTCGCATCTGCAACGCCAGAGCAGCTGTTGTTACACATCATTAGTACATTTTTTTTTAATCACTAATTCATCACAACTGCCTGACAGTCATCATCAGCATTTATACTAATTCTTCATCATTAAATTTCAGAAAAGTAGGCAATGATTTGTAGTGGACCTTACAAAGTGTTGCATGGAAATTAGCTAAGATTAATTTAGTTTATTAATGTGCATTTTACATTTTACACTGTATTTGAGTCTCATCTTATTTTTCCAACTGCAACTTATATCATCCACTAGAAAACCTTGTCTGCAGTGCAACTCTCACCACACAGTGTTATTATAAATACAGGCTCAAGGTCGACTTCATTCTCTCCATACACAGTAGTGTGTATGGTGCCACAGCGCTCAATAAGAGAGGAGAAAGCAGGCAAGCAGTACTGTGATATATTGATCTAAGTACATGACGGTGGCTCTTTTTTATTTAACAGGTTGTTTGCCCTTTTCCCAAATAAACATTTCAGACTTTTTCAAAACTGATCATGACATTACATAGTTTTATACTAACGTGTCTTCAGTTAACTTTCCTCCTAAAGAAGTGGCAGAACAGCAAACTCATATCAAGTTTTTTTTGTTTTTGTTTTGTTTTTTCTTTATATATTACATATTTTGAAATGCTTTTAAAATAAGCTACATTTTTTTTCAAGATTTTCACACAAAATTCCAGATGTTTCAAGATCTGGAAAACATTGTTTTCCAACAACTCCATACTTTTTAAAATGATCAAGACCCCCGTTTAAACAGTAAAATGTTCGTAAATGACATAAATCTGATCAAGCCTTTAATTCTCTCAAGTTTAACACTGAACAACTGTCACTTGTGGTTTTTCTTCCAGGAAAGTGGTTGATTCCAACCACAGGGAGCGGTGGGTCTCTAACAACATGTACTGGGAGCTTCGCAAAAACCCCGGGTTCATCAACATGGAGTCGACGGTTAACCTGTGGTAGCAGATGGATCGCTTCGTCCGTCATATCGTCATCGCAGACAAGAAGGCTGTTACCTATGCACAGCGAGGTGTTTAGAGAAACATATAAATGATGAGAAAAAAAAAAAAACATCCATGTGCATGGATAGGAGCGGCTGCAGAGCTGAGGGGACGGCCCGAGGCCCCACGTCTCTGTCGAGGTTCTATGACGCTGCCACGCGGTCGGTCGGTCGTCCATCTATGGAAACCATCACTTTCATCGTGCTTCTCCAAGCTGGGTTGTCAGGGCAACAATCGTTAACACTCCCATGTAGATCTATCCTCAGCTCCTATGACTTCTGAGTATGTCCTTGCCTTAAAAACGACACATCACACGATTTAGCGCTTTTTAGTTTGAAGCCATTTGATTTCTGACAGCTGTTTGGATTAGACTAGTCTCTGAAGTAGACATTTTGATTACCTACGATACCGTGCATGTTTAGAGAGCAGCTTTCACTGGGCCTAAAGCCGTATTTACTATATCATCAATTATTGTAGAAAAAAAAAAAGAGGTATTTTTATAAAATATCTTGGACTCAGAATTTAGTGAAAAAGTACTATGTGAATTAGCAGATTTTATTTATTCTTGCCTTTTAATACTGTTGATTCTATATGATAGCAGTACGCTCTCTTGGGAAACAACTCATTTATTTCAAACCCCCTCCCCCTCAGCTGGGCCACCGCCCCCCATTCAGCCACCAGTCCTCATCCTACTATGGTATAGTGTCTAATTATAAACATTGCCACATGAAACCATCTCCCACTTAAATGTATATACATATACATACCTCCCTCCATGTATAGTGAACACACATTCAGTTTGTCTTGGCCCAGATAAATGTCTTGGTTTAAGGCGATAAATGTTCATTTATCTAAGAATCTAGAGTTTAAGATACGATGCAGTAGATTGTATGGATTGTAAAGCTCTTGTGATGGATTGTGTCACTCTTGTGACGTTTTCGCTTTATGGAGGGAAAAAAAAAAAATGACAGTGAAAAAATGAGCACTGTCGCGTATTTCACGAAATCAAAACACATACAGTGCGTCTAGCCACACAACTAGAGCTTATTTTGATTTAAAAAAGAAAAAAAAAAAACCTTAAAAATGTAATCAATAAATCCTATTTTCTACCAGAAGTAATAAATTCCCATTACAGATTGCCAAAGCGATGTCTGAAGTGCACATCTCACCGACTAATAACCAAAAATGTTTATTTCTAACGTCATTAAACGAGAAAGAGTTGTAACTCTTGGCATTTGTAAAACTATTACCAGCAGATTTCTTTTTTTTTTCTCTTGATAAATTACCTAAATTATTAGTAAATTAACCAAGGAATACGGGAATACATTTTATTCTCAGTAATTAGTTCATCAGTCCACCGGTCGTTCAGGCGCATGCGAACAGTCATGAAACACCAGAGACACCTACAGGTCGTCCAGTGAAAATGCAGGAGACTGTATGTTTGACTCAAACACTTTTGTACGGTAACAGTTCTACTGTACAGGAATAAAAGCTTATATGTGAATGCGTCTGATTCCCCAGAGACTTTACTGCTATGATGTGGGCTTCTGCAAAGCACCAGTTACTTATTTGAAGTTTCTATGTTTATTGCAAAGCAGATTAGCTTTAATGTTTTAACTAATACACCTCCCCACCCAATTATGTTATTTTACAGAATAATAAAAAATAAAACACAGGACCTTTGACACATGCGAGCAGTCACTCGCATTCGTTTTAAGTTGACTTCCCTTGTTCAGGACTGAAAAAGATGAAGAGTGAATATAAATATGTAGAATGAAAACTATGTGAAGCAAAATCCATCCTGTGTGCACTGTTCACATGGTACTGTAGATTACATACCAAAAAAAAAACAAGAAGGTAGTACTGCTTTGCATCCATGTATTTTGATTTTTTGTTTTTTTCTTAATTTTTGTCACGTTTTTAAATGTTGTGTGCTTTTAATTTTATCCCCGATCACAGACTCAATGCTACAAATCGTCAGCGTCGGTTTCACTTGCTGTGCCTTAATGCATTTTATTAATGCCTCACAAAACACACTACTACTGATGAGAATCGCCATGCCAAGAAGAAGGTATGCCATGAAACAAGTCAACCTCTGCACGTTCTCCAGTCTCCAGCCTGTCCACAGATGGTCGAGTCTATCGAGGAGCGAGCTGTGGGTGAAATGATTTCGATGGAGATGTGTTTGATGTTATAAGGAGGAAAAAACATTTAAAAAAATGGTTTATCTGACTTTAAAATGCTTGCAGTGTTCAAAGATGTTCTGCACTGCTCTGCTACTCCAACATATAACCAATACATCTTTTTTTTTTTTTTTAATTTTTGGGCGATCACTGTAAATACAGCACATTTAGAAGATGGGTCACTACTGCAAAAGCTGATTCCTTGTTCCTCCTACGTCAGTGATTTTATTTGTTTTGTTCTTCTTCCTCTTCTTTTTTTAAACAAGACTGAATCCCAGCGGTTTTAAGCGGAGGTAGGAGCGATGCTTTGCGTAGTGTTTGGTATCATAGTCAGACTGTAGTGAAAAACAAAAAACAAAAAAAAATAAATAAAAATACAAAAAAACAAACAAACAAAAAAGAAATTCACAAAACTTTCTCATGCTTTCTTCGTCCATTGTTCTATCTGCATGTCTAGACAACTTAGCCTGCCAATGAATGTTGCAGATGCCTTATAAAAGAAAATATTTTTAGTTTTCTCAATTGGACTCTCATGTTTCGCTTTTATTTTGAACTGACATGTATCACAAAGCACTGTGTCAGCTCAGTTTTTCTTTCATAATCTATTTCCTAATGGGTACCTTCTAAAGTGCAATTTTAACAAAGTACATATCTTTCCATGAACACTGTACACTGCTGCTACATAGTGCTTGTTCTAATAAAACCGTAAAACTCACCCGAGTGCGTTTTTTCTTTCTACGTGAAAAGTCTTGTGGTCATAAGGGTGAAATATTGTCCCCATGAGCTTTTCTGTGTAAACTGATCTGTGTCAAATAATCCTTTGGTCAGTTTGAACTTAATATGCAGCTTAACACAAATGTGATGTTGAAACTTCAGTTTACATCCTCTGATTAAGTGCAGGACATCTTTTGTTGAAGCTAAAACTTTTCTATTTTTTTAAAAAAGATAATTTAACTTTTTTTATTTTATGGAAAAACCATACAGGACACAAAATTTCCGACCATTTCTCACAAGGATAATTAACATTAACGCTACTTTTAAATGTTCCACTTATTTTGTGACTGATGTCAAAGATAACGCTTAATGTAAAGTGAGCTATATCAGTCAACTTGATAAAACTGGGCTAGATGACGTCAAAGTTTTCTTTTTAAAGGTACAAATGGAACAAAGGGTTTCCAACAATCATCTGCCTGATTTTATGTCTCTTCTCTTCTCGGCTCTTAGTTATTAAACCACACAAATCAAGAGTGAATGAACCAGCGCGGGGGCCCCCATGTAATTGCCTCAGTACTAATACAGGAGGACGTATCGGCTCATAAATTGATGGCTGTCGAGCGGTCAGCTCCCACGAGAGACATTTCATTCAGTAAAACTGCAACAGCTCCTGAAGGCACCGCAGCAATCTGCTCTCTCAAAACCATCCGCACCGTGTGATCATTAACCGAAACCAACACTGGTTCATATTGAGTGTTTGGGTTTATTTTATGGATTCTTACACATGATGCTGATGCTGTTATTCTCAACCAGGGTTCAGTTCATACAACAGGGGACACCAGCCGGTAAATATATTAAATATAATCACAGAATTTTACTTGCAAGTGCTATGAGACAAACTGGACTAAAACAAACCAGCAGAAAAGGTTAATTGAAGTAACATGTCACGTCTATTTTTAAAGTCGACCAGATAACAACTATGTGGGTTGTATTGTGGTTTGCATACTGACTGATGGAAAAAGCAAGAACTGGGGAAAAAAATCAAAGTGCACACTGTTTTTTTTCTTCTTTTTTTTTTAAAATTAAAGTAAAAAATAATCTCTAAATAATCTCTCCTGTTCAGGTTACCTCAGGCGACCTCAGTTTATGTTTATGCAGTCCTGTACACTGCTCAATATGTCGCTGGTGAAGGCAACGATGACAAATAAAAAATATATATATAAACAAGCAAAAGTGAAATGGCTCAAACTGAATGCAAATTTCCATGTAAAAAAAAAAAAAAAAAAATATCTTCACAATAATCACTGTTGTGTTCTTACTTCATTTACACATTTTCATGTCCTTAAATATGTTTGGTATCTTATGTAAAACTAGATCATATCCTAACAATATGACGACAGAATTGATTGTTAAATATGAAGTTTGCTTCCTTATTAATTGGCATGATTTGCACTGATGTTTCTTTGAGTCACTGTGGAGCATGATCTTCATGTGTCTTACAAAAATATAACTTCATATCCTCGACACGCAGGAAGACTAAGCAGGGGAAGAACAATCTACAGCCTCATTGTGAGACATATTTATATATATATGTGTATATATAAATAAACAATGTAGGTGAAGCGATTGTTGACTGTGCTGGTGTTTACTTGATGGAGGCCATGATCTTGATGTACTGGAGGGCGCTGTGCGCTGCGTCGTTGTGGGCGTTACCACAGGAAATGCCCGTACCGTGGCACACGGTCACCGGGGAAGTGGACAGCTCTGCCAGACACTGATACTGACCGTTTACAGTCAGCTCATCTGCCAAAAAGACACAAACACACACACACACACACATATACACATCGTCACACACAGCGACACCAACCAGTAAAAACAATTTCAAAGTTTTACTTCGGGTGCTTTCTGTTCAGCTAAGAACGCTTCAAGTGTTTGTTTTAATATTAAACAGCAGTAACTGCAAGTGTCGCCTCAATCAACCAATGAAAACAGTAACAGTCTGTACAGTCTCAAGCTCCTCCTCTGCTTCTGTTTAGTCTAATTAGCCACATATTATGACATATCTAACTTGTTCTCTCGGTAACACATTTTAATTGTCCACTGGTATTTTTTCTATCATTCCCAGATGCTGCATTTGATCTATGCTATACTATACTGAGGGGTCATGAGGTGTAAGGCATTTTTCAAACTTAATTATTTCAACATCATACAGGAATGTTGAGATGCTGTATCTTATGTCTCTAGTCTGGAAACAGCTGATTTGGAACAAAAGGAAGTCAGGAAGAACGTTATCTAAATGAAAAGCAGCTTGACAGAGAGAAACAGATCATGTGCGATGTCTCACCAATATCAAAGTATGTGACCTCAAAGCCTTGCTCCTTGGACAGCTCCAACATCATCTGGATATAATCTGTGTTGGGAATGCTCAGAGGGTTTCTCCTCAGTAATGACATCTTCTCAGCTGATGAGTTCCTCAAGTTCTCAAAGCGAACACTTGGTTTAGGCATCTACAAGTGTAAAAATAAATGAAACAAAGCAAAAAAGACACATTTTCAAAACTTTTTAACTCAGAAATGTTGTTACCGCTTCTGAAGGTTGCAAAAAAAAAAAAAAAAGGGGAGAAATATCTGACATACCCATGTGATTTCAGAGCAGCCAGACAGACTTTGAAGCTTTGCCACCATTTTCTCCGCGGCTGCCTTCTTTGCTGCCTTTTTTGAATTTCCTAGAGCTGTCAAAACACACGGCAGAAGACTGAGAACAGAATGAACGACAAGAAAAGCTGTCACCTTTAAAGAATTTTTAAACAAACGTCTCAAAAACACCAGTACCCTTCTCTGACAGGGACTCCATACGACAAGTAACAGTGAATTCTTTCTTATGTGGCGGACCAGCCTCTGTTAAAACCGTGTATTCGGGAAGACGCCAACCCCTCTGCAACGCTAGCTCCTAAAATGAAAAACCAGAAGAAGATAAAGCGGCTTAGCGTTTTATTTATTTAATATTTATTGTGCATTTTCAAAATGAAAAAAAAAACTATTGTTGCAGCAGAAATACATTCAAAAAAAAAAAAACTCAACGCAGTTAACACACCTGCAATATCCCCACTGCGTTGGGATGGTTGTTTGTTTCTGCTGCTACACCGTTACTCTCAGACTTCACAGGAACATTCCTGTTGGGAATTACATCAAAGCAGTTACCACAGCTGCAACACATCAACGTTCACTGCAGGCAGTCACTTTGATTTGTGTACGACGACAGTGTGGGGGCCTCAACTAACTAATCATTTTCATTATGGATTAATCTGCCAACTGTTTCTTTTAATTAATAAAGGAGTATTTACATACTCCTGTTGTCTAGATAACACCAAACAGTAGCCAAAACTGTTACTTTTTAATTTCCAACAGTTCACGGTGCCTTCTGTAAATTACATGTATTGTTCAAATAATAATCAAAACCCATAGATATTGAGTTAACTATCATAAATGATGAAATAAACCATCAAAGTTTACAGCACTGGATTGTTAAAACAGCTGATGATTATTTTTGACATTAACAGTTACATGTGCCCACTAGAATTGGATGAATATTCACATAAAGGAATCTGAAAGCAGTGAAATTCTAACATTTTTGCTTTTAAGAAATTACTTCAATAATTAATTGAATACCAGAATTGCTGCCAATCCATTTTGTGTCCATCAACTAATCTCGTTTCATCTCTACTCACACTGTTCGAGCGTCTATTTGCAGGATATTCAGGGCAGCTTCTGCAGCCTGGTGTTTAGCAGCCTTTTTGCTAGGACCTTGACCTGAAACATAAAAACACAATCACCACACACGCAATGAAACAGATTATGTAATACGTTACAGAAACAGTTTGTTTTTAAAACAAAAATCTACATAACCTCAAATCACACAGTCACCAATAAAGGCTGAAAAGTCAATACGCCTGTAAGACAACTCTGGAAACCCACAAGGAAAGAGTCTTGAATGTAGCATCGATAAACCATCCCAGACAGAAATGATTAAGTCTGAAAGCTTACCGGAAAGGTCATTATTGATAAAATAAAGAGGAAGATTAGACTACAAAGACTGTTACTCTAAAGTAGCTGTTTGAGGAGAGTTTTGATAATGCATGTTATCCTCTACTCTGAGCCTGCGCTGTTCTACACCTTGATAACTGAGATACCATTGTTTAAAAAAAACAACAAAAAAAAAACAAGGCATGTGTAGAATTTATTTTGGGGTAAAATGTAGCAGGGCTGGAGTATCATGTAATATGTTGCAGACTGATATGAGATGCATGACTTTCAGTTTAACTAAAGTGCTTCGTCATCCGGTGGCGAGCAGCTATCAACAGCAGCAGGTGTGGGAGTGTTAACGTACCTCTGGAGTTCACGCCTCCAACTGTCACGCTGAAGATGAAGTTGGGCTGGTGCGCTTCTCCTTCAGTCTTCTCCATCACGTACACAGGGAGGTTGCCAGTTTTGGTGCCATATTCGTGCAGGATTTGTATCGGTGTTTTCCCAGGAAAGCTCCTCTGTGTTTCAAGTGCATTCAAGCTGTGTTTGTTAAACAAGGAAACACAGTGAATTAATATTTACAGCAAGAGATAACTAACACAGCATAAACCAAATATACTACAACACTAGTATCCTCTTTCTTTTAAAATGATGTTATTTTTAGCACATACTCATAGTTTATTTGCACATAAATATACAAACCACCGTCATACTTTTTTATGGAAGTGCTTTTACCTCATGACAATTATAATTTATAGCCTTATTGTTTATAGACCTCATAGGTCATAGGTCATAGAATTAATTAACATGTCTGGTTCTTTGGTTTGCCAGGTATAGTCATCTTAATTTAAACTATGTCAAGTTGTGTCTGACAAACATGCTGTTTGTTAATGTGCTTGCACTTTGCTAACCACAGAAATGAATCTCTTATAAAGTGCCTTTTACCATCTGATCCCTTCTACGCTAAAACACTTAAGCTCGGATCAGGATACCACACAGTCGACAAAGTGCCTTGAGTTTGCTTTCACTTTCGTCATCTAGAATTACCACTTAAATTAAATCTCTTTTCATTGCAAAATAAATCTCCGCTCGCTCTCACACACAGTTACACACATCTAGACTGTAAAGCTGGCCGGTATAATCACAGTCTGATGTGCTGGTGATTGAGCATCTCCACAGGAGCAGCTGGAAGTTAAAGGTTTCGCTGAGGGAAACCTCAGGTGGCTTCTCCACATGATGCTGATTTATCCCTTGAGTCTGGAAACTGATTCAACGAGGCTGCGTCTTTAACATTCAGACCATGACAGATGTAACCACATGGGTGCATCACCTTCCTCTTATATGATTATAAAATTACTGTCATGTGGTTTAGTGACATATGGTAACACATAAGGTTCATTATACTCATCAGATTTTATTTATATATTGATGCGGCTTTGCATATTTTACAGTATACTAACAATATTAGTGATGCATGGTTGTGTCACTACATGACTTGAATATGGATTTTAAAGTGTTATGACTGAATCTATATCTTTATAGAGGCATGCAAGTTTCCAATGTATATAAATTGGATTAAATAAAATGAAATTATTCGTTTCACGCGCCAAAACTAACCAATTGGTACATTAAAGCAAATCAAAATACAAAATAATCATTTAATAAAAAGCTTGAGGTTTGAGTTAATTGAGCTAAAACAAGAACATTATTAAACTGATTATTACAATGACACCGAAACACCAGTCAAATGTATCAGTGGTGTTGAAGAAAAGCACATTTTGTACAGTTTTACTTCTCTGCTGTTAAATGTTGTCGTGTTATTTTTAATAATTAGCAACAGCTAATAGCTGTTAGTGATAAAACTAGCTAACCTGGTGTCGGCGGGGGTCGTCACCGCTGGTGCTTCATATCCCTCCTGAGACATGTTCACAGGTTTCTGCGGTCAGAACTGATAAATTAGATATTTAAGATGTTTTTTCTGGACATTTAATTTTGTTACTGTCAAGATAACCCAAACGCTAACAACTCTTTATTTTTGGCTCGGCCGTGGAAAGACACACATTTAACATCATATCAACATCCGGGTCAGCGACTGACGTCACTAAGAGTTGGAAAAATATTTGTCGCCACCTACTGGTGAAGAGAAGTCACTGAGCCTCATGTGTTGATGGTTGAATATTGAATATTACAGAGGTTTTACTGCAGGAAAAAAAATGTTATAACCTCTTAAGAAGAACGTTTGGACTTCAGGTGTTTATTCTATATCATTAAAACAAGAGTTCAAGGAATATAATATTAGAAATTACATTTAAAATTAATTTAAACCGGACAATAAACACTGGAAAAAAAAAACAGACATTCAGGGTGTGGGTATTAAAGTAGTAAACTCACACCATTGCCTGGGTGTTCACTTAAACAATAAACTGCATTGGACGGACAATATTAATTCATTATGCAAGAATGGCCAGAGCAGTCGTTTGTTATTGGGTTGGTCTATTAAAGAGGCAATATTTCAACTGCAGACAGGAAGAAACTCCTCTGTGTTTCAAGTGCAAACCAAATATACTACAGCACTAGTATCCTCTTTCTTTTAAAATGTTGTTATTTATAGCAGATACTCACGGTTTATTTGCACATAAACATAAAAACTACCATCGACTTTTTTATGGAAGTACTTTTAACTGTATTATGTATGAGTATTATGATTTATAGCCTTATTGTTTATAGACCTTTGCTGATGACCACTCAAAAATAGATCCAAAATTACTGATACTAACCTAGTCAAGAGGGCAGCCTGTGTCCTAGGATGCCCCTGTGGAAGCTGTGGAGGTGAAGGTAGACTAGAAGAACATGCCCCCACCCTTTTTAATTAGGTGTATTCTGTCTGTACTGTCTGTATTGACAAAACCAGTGATGAAAAAGGACTTATTTTGGACTTAAGATCCATTTTTAATTTTATGTCATTTTATTATTTGTATACTTGACATATGTAGCTTTCATGTTCAGATTTAACATTAATATATACATATAAATAAATACATTGTCAAATATTAAACCAGCATGTTCAAATGCATGTTTTTGGTTCTTTGTCAACTGTCTGAAAACAGAGATCAGTTAATTAAATGAGTTGAGTCTGGTGTGCTGCTGCTTGGTTGGAATAAAAACCTGCAGTCACGCGGTCTTTTGTGTAATAGTTTGGACACCTCTGTTTTAGATATTGTTAAAACAACGTTAGCTTGAATATAACAGGATACACTTGAAAACTTTTTTGTTTTTTTACACTGACATGTAATATAGAATGTAATAAAATACAGAATAAAAGTGAGTGTTCAAATTTAAAAACATACATTTATATATATATATATATATATATATTATGTATGTATGTATGTGTGTGTGTGTGTGTGTGTATATATATATATATATATTCTCACAGTGATAGTTTGTAATACGTATTGCTTAATTTACAGAAATTGGTGTTTAAACTATTTAAAAATTTCATACTTATGACAACAAACATATATAAAAGTCAAAAACTGTAAAATATATCAGAATTAGTTAATAACATTACATAACATAATATAAGTATTTACAGTTCATTGCAAAGATGGGAATAATACAAAAATGACAATATTCCGTTTTCAAGGATTATCTATTGCGTGACTCAAACATCCGACAGTCTGGGAGGAGGAGTTGTAGGGACTGGAAAGACCACTTTCTTTGTCAGGGTGAAAGCTGGCTGAGGCATTTGTTTCTTTTTCATAAAATGACGATCCGTGGCAGTCTTCTGGCTAACATCTGCATTCACTTTTGTCAGGATAGAAACAAGGTCAAACTCCCTGTGAAAAGAAAAAGATACAGTCAGACGGTGGATATATATGTACATGTAAAAATACATCTCAATAAATCAATATATATCATGTATATACTTATATAATATTTATTGTGTCACTAACCTGGGCACCATCTGGACAAGGTTTTGGCACAAGGACTGAATAAACCAAGTGCCGGTCCTCTCTCTGAAAGAGACGCAGGAAGGAACAGTGGACATTGCCCGCAGGAAATCAGAATCACTTGGGATAGATTCTGTCATTTCAACTGCATCAGTAAAGATGTCACTGCTTGTAGGGCTGTCACTTTCAATGAAGACAGGCCATTGCTGGTCAGTGCCCTGGCAAGCCTGGATGAAAAACATCTTGGGTTTTTCTGCTAAAGAGGGGCAGTTCAGTCCATTCAAAGGTTCCATCAAATCCTTGATCGTGATGGTTTCGTCATCAACTCCTATCACCCCTCCTTCTATGCCATGGCTGAGAATACAGCATGCCACACAGTCCATCTGTGCATGGTTTCTCCTGCCAAGCTCTTTAAAGATTAAGAAATCAAGGAGAGTTAATGCTGAATCGTTGTTTTCAATTCAAATGAAAAGCAATGCAATAATGCAAATTGTCAACTGTATGATCATATCTTAGATTGACATGTTCAGATGCTACTCACTTGAAGGGCAAACTTCTTTTTCGCTTAGTTCTACAAGCCATTAAACCAGGTTCAAAGCATGAGGTATCAGACCATGATGAACTATAAAACAATGTGGAGACTGATAGTAATTTAAATATGAGAAGGTTATGTAAGAACATAATAACAAAAGACAGCCATAAACTTCTATTGACATTCATAAACAAATTCATGCATAATCATGTAACTTCGGTATTTGTACTTAAGTTTTCATGAAGCGTAGCAATATTGTTTCACGCGTCATGCAGTGTAAGGTGGGTCAGCAGAACAGGCCTAAATGCAGCATTGTGGCGACGTAGTCTCGTTTTTGGAGGAGCCTGCACTGATTCGCAAAGCGACCAAAAAGTGCTTTTCCTACTTCTAAGAACATATAAACTCACCTCAAACAGTACGAAAAGTTCTGTACAAGCAAAATAAACTGTCATTCTATACCTCATGCTTTTCATCTAGAGCACACCTCAAACACTGTACAAGCAGTCAGCTCTGATTGTTTCGTTTGGTGACTCCATGGTCCCAGAATGCTTATAGGTGCAGCATTTAGACCCTACCTATTAGATATAGATTGTAAAAGTTCAGCAAAAGATTTAGTTTTACACATTGTATAATAGACTCAGTACAATGTAAGAACTAGAACAATGATTACAGTGAAATTATTCTGAGTTAGATTATTAGCAGCATTCTACAAAACAGACATGCTAATTAGCTATATAGTTGTAACCTCAGTCACTTTGTCTTAATTGTCATGTTACTTGATCATCACTTATGCATACAAGATTAATGCATCTCGTAGCAATCACAGTATCCTAACAGTCTACAGATGCTCACTAATGAGTACTACATTTTAGTGCATCATAGCATATGACATGTCAAAGATGAATATCTAGGAGCTTTCTAATATGTATCACAGATAAGTTAGAGATTTGATGTGCATCAATCTCACTCAAAATCTGAATATGGCTAGTAGGGTAGAATTAGCAGTGAGCAGCAATGGTTTATAAGAGGCATGCAGAACAGGCCTAGCAGTCACAACGATCATCAACTCTAAGATCAGTGGACACATATGATGGCAATGAGCCCACCTAATAAAAAGATGATGAGCTACCAAACTTTACAGGATAAGGAATAACCATTACATAGAACATGAGTAATAGTGTAAATGAATGAATGTACATATTGACTAGTCAAAAAACCTAACAGGTTACATCTATACTTATCGCAGGTAATTGATTTACTTAGCTCAGTACACAGTAAGTCAGAGATGCTCTGCTGACACAGAGGCTAACCACTGTACAGACTGTGTGCCATGCATTCTGCCTTAGATGTTACCATGTCGACCCTGCCTCCAATAGATCAGGTCAACTACTGGTAATTGCCAAGCTAACTGACAGGTATTAAGCAATGAGCTAAGACAAGTGAAAATACTTATAGGCACAAGAGAGCAATGGGACAGCAACATACAGAAATTTCCGACCATGATACAAGTCTAGAAGATATGGATCATGAGAAAGACAGTGAATATAGGGCAGGGTCTTAAATTGGCACTGAACTAAATAATTAGGTTGAAGTTGATATCTCGACATGCTCAACACATACCAGCCATGCATACCTGCACACGAAATGTCACTCACTGAAAAAGGGCCATACTCGACATGAAGGCACTATTGCAGAGCTGATGAGAACATTACTAATTTCCATGCTCAAACATCTGCGAATCATCTCTTACTAAGCCTGCAAGTGAGGGCTATGTTCATGTAAAATGACTAGCTACTTCAGTCACTCGAAAGAAATGATCTTTTGTCATCACTTCGAGCATGTTTCTTTCCGCCTAGCTCAGTTTAAAACCATTCAGTTATACTCCATCCATCCATCCATCCATCCATCCATCCATCCATCATTATTCTTCACCTCATCATCATCTACTCACATATAGTGTATCAGTTTTAGCATTATGTGGCTCTCATTTAACATCAAATGGACACAATTGTTTTGCCATTCATTTATTTCTTTATTTATTTTGTTAAATTTCCTGGCTGGTAGTGTATTTGGGTACAGCCACAATAAATTAATGCATTGTATTTAAAAAGAAGATTCAAAGAAAAGTAAGAAACAAACGAGGAATCTTACAATCATTTAGGTTTGTCGGTCATACATTGTCAGATAAAATAATACATTTGATAGGGGTTATCAGGGCACATCAATTATGAATTAGTATGTAAGATAAGTTAAGTTAAACTTCAGGTGAACATAGCAACAAAACTGTTTTGCCAATTACCAGACTGAACAATCAGGGATTAGTGGTTTAAAACAAATCAAACATAAATGCCTTATTTATATAGGATCACATAATACATTGTCAATATATCACTTTATTAACTGATATATATTGCAATTAAACAACTGAAAAAGTAATGTGTTTTTTCATGAGTGGGATTTGTATGTGTTTCCAAATAGACGTGATATTCATTATACATTTCTAGTACGTAACGTTTTATATGTTAAATGAAATTTCACATCTCACTCTAGTCTGAACTGAATTTTGACCACAAACATGTAGTTATTGCATTTTGATTTTGAAGGGCAACACAGTTTTCATTGGGGATAAATGATCATCGTGACACAAATGGGGAAGGGGAAGAAAATATTGACAAAAACTATAAATTTGAAAATCTCATCATTTATTTATGGTAGTGTGTCTTTGTTTTGGGTTTGGTCTCCAGGGTCTTGATGTGTCCTCTGCGTCTCACTCGGACACTGAGCCATGCCTGCGAGTTCACACCTGAGCTGTTGAACCTAAAGGACTCTATGGAAGACAAACACAAACACATTGACATTAAATTATTTAGTGGCCTTATAACTTACAAAACAAAGTCAGACAGTTGCATATCCAGCAGTGCCACGAGGAATATTATGTCTGATATCTGAGGCTGGAAATGAAACTCATATTTATAACACAGACTTCTGCGGAGTGACGCTCCAGTCCTGCTGTGATTTCATGAGTTGTTGTCTGCAGTATACAGAGGGAGTTTGGTAAATACTTCAGGGATATGAAGTGCACATAGCACTCCAATTTCTCAAGTGATGAGATTTAGATTAATTTAGCCAAGTTAAGACGTCCTTGAATCTTTTCTCTTCGGGGCTCAAAGTGTCCTCAGGAGCATCAAAGAGGCAAGTAGAGCAGCTTCACCATTTTAGAGACATAGTTATGATCATCAAACAACAAATGTTCCTTTTACATCCCACTCTTGTTGTGATTTTCCACAAAAGACAAAAGAAAGCAACTGGACTTATTGATGTAGTATTTCATATTTGGAGACATTAAATACATTTAAAAGCAATTGAGTTTTATTTGGGGAAATCTTGCCTAAGATTTACTGCATCAATATGGAGCAAAAACATTTTCAATGCATTATTCTTATTCTTTCAGATAAGGATAAGATTTTAGAGGCTTCAATTGAGATTGATTCAGCTGTAAAAAGGTGTATACTAATAGATATTCTTAATTATTCATGTTATGTGATAAAGAAGCACTAGACACAGTCGACTTCTGGATACTGATTTCTGGTTCTGGGTGATTTTAATATACATGTTGACTTAAACTATTGTAATTTTGCCAACAATTTTGTTAATATGTTAAATTGCTTTAATATTACCCAGCATGTAAATTTGGACCCCATGCCCACTCCTCTTGTCAAAATCTGCCTGCTGGCAGATTGTCCCTTCCTTGTTCATATCATAAACACATCTCTTCTCACAGGCTTGGTCCCCTGCTCTCTCTAATTTTGCCAACAATTTTGTTAATATGTTAAATTGCTTAGGTATTTATCCAGCATGTACATTCCCACACACACTCAAAAGGTCACATTCTAGATTTTGTCTGCAACAGTGGTATATCTCCATCTGATCTTGTTCCTAAAGATCTTTCTGGCTCTGACCACATGGCTTTCCTGTTCAATAATGCTATTCCTGAGCTTCAGCACCATCTTTGTCCCCCACACTCCATCACATACAGGAACACTAAGAACTTTGATACAGCTGAGCTAATAGGCATACTGCAATCCCAGCTCAAAGATGAGCCACTCAAATTATGCCCTGATGATCTGATGTTACTTTACAACTCTCATCTACCTAGCACGTTAAATCAACTTGCCCACCTGAAAACACGCACTGTCTCCTTCCTACGTTCTGCTCCTTGGTTCACACCTGAGCTGCACAAAATGAAGGCAGCTGGCCGTCAGCTTGAGCATCTCAAGAGAAAGACTGGGCTGTGTTGGTCTACAAGGAGTCTCTTAATGAGGCTAAATCCTTGTATTACTCATCAATCATCACTAGAGGTCAGAGAACCCCCAGAGCCCTTTTCTCTACAGTCAATAAGTTACTCCAACCAACCAAACCCTTTCCACTTACCCCATCTACAGATCTCTGCTGTGAGTTTCTTAACTTCTTTCAAAGTAAAATCAGCACCATCTATAGACAGGTCCAGTCACTCCCTGTTTTATCGTTCTGGCTGACAGCCCCACTATGCCAATAACACTGTCTTAGTCTCTTTCTGCCTTTTCATCTATTGATGAGCACTCCAGTTCTCAAAAAATCGGGAGCATCTACGGATGAATACGGATGTATTGTCATTATTATTATTATATATAAAATGTACTTACACTTGCACAGTATAAAAACAACACCTATAAATGTTCCAAGATTATATAAGTGGATAATTGTGGCTGATATATTAATGTGTAAATAACATATTCATCTTGTGTCTGGTCAAGAAGTAGTTTATTTTACTTTATGTTTTACATACACTGAATGTAAAGTCTATTAGAAGCTGTGAAATAGCAATAAAAGGGTATAAAGTACAATAAAAAGAAAACAGGAATTACAAAAACACATAATAATAATAATTTATACTTACTGTCAGTAATAAGAGAGTGTATAGCGGTGATGTGTCTCCGCCCCAGGCCGTGGCTCCTGGACAGGACACATTCCACATAAATGTCCCAGAAGACCCGGGCCAGGTCCCAGAACAGCGCCGTGTGTTTGTGGTTGTCTGACGCCCTAAGGAACACCATGAGGTCCCAGAAGGCTGGCACCGTGTCAGCGATCCTCGGGGAGCGCATCTCCAGGAGCAGAATCGAGGCGGAGTCCCAGCACTGCGGGTTGACCCCGTGTGCCGACAAAGGGTCCACCTGGCCCGGCTTCTGGCCGTGCAGCGGCGCGGCACACATGCAGCTGAGCACAAACACCAGTGTGGCCAAAGGTATGTTGAGGAGCACTGGCAACATCTGCACAGGACACAACACAGATCAGGCTAGTTTGACGGAAATGAAACTAAAAACCATATACGTCTCTCTCGGCGTTTGTTGACGTGGTAGCCTACAGATGTTGAAGAAAAATAAAGCCAGCCCAAAGACTTAGAAATGACTCATTCACATTTCACAATCTTAATGCATTTCAGGAGATGCAGATTACATCTGCAAACATAGTTACACCTGCACAACACAGACATGTTTCCTTTTTTGAAAACGGAAATAAATAATAATAGACTAATAATAATTCGCCTCAATCTGTTTTTCAAATTCAGTTTAGGCCTAAATATGAACAACAATAATAAAGTTACCTTAACTGAGAGCAATTAAATTGTTTTCCAATAAAACAATGTACTTACCACAAAGGCTGGGCGGACTAAAAGGACCATAATGTAGATTTGAGTTAAGTATGAGTTGGGTTTTAATTGACGTCAGTGCCTCCCTCCTTTGCGCACTCAGTCAGTGGTCCCTTGTTTGATAGTCTGCTGCAATTTGTTAGATTTAGTATTTGTTGCATTATTTCTAAGGTAAAATAATCCAATTAACATTAAAAGAAAGTGAGAGAGATCACGTTTATGTTATTTGCTCTGTAAACACTGATCCATAGTTGTTTGTCTCATAGATACCTGCTTCCCTGCTGTCATAGTATTAAAAAAAAGAAAGAAAACTACTTCAAAATTATTTGTAATAGTAGTAGCAATGCCATGCACAGGTTAAGATCCTGCTTCACAACAAATTCACTTTTTTGTTCATTAAAGGACAAGTACGGCTTTGTTTAATTGTTATTTTTCATTATTAATGTGCCAATTAGTGTTGTCAGTAATCTATTAATTGCTCTTAAATAAGTAAAATACTTATCACTGTTCCCTGTAGTCTAAGTGGACTTATCATCATCACCCGTTAGAGAACTTTTTTAATCGGACCAGCAGACCTAAACATTTTATTTAGACAAGGAAGGAAAAGCAACAAGTCATCATTTGTAAGAGAATTTTGCATGAAAATTGTATAAATAAATAATTAACTCTTGGCTAACTAGTCAATTAATGAAGGCTGATATAAATCTTCTGCAAATTGAACATTAAAAATCCCAAACTTGGGCTCAAACATACAACAAATGTAATTTATGTGAAATTGTCCTTCGCTGACATCTGCTCGGGGATTTAAAGTAATATTGCTTTTCAGTTTAAGATAAAATTCCATCAGAAAATATAGTCAATCTGACCTGGGAAACTTGGGTGTTTCTGCGTTCTGTACAAACAAACTCAGTGACGAACAATGTTCCAGAGAGTGGTGCACGAGTTACGTCTCAGTGCTTTTACCGAAATGTCACATACATACTTGATCTCCAGTGTAATTACTTGCGCAGCAAGAGGCCAACGCTAAATGTATGGGGTGGGTCTTTCACTCAGTCATTCATCGTTCTGATGATGCAAAAACACAGACTTTACCACATATTTTGCTGCAACGTCTAAATTATAAGTGTTGAATGACTACCATCTTCATATGCATATTGAAAAACAAAATACAACGTTAGGATGTCTCTAGACAGGAAGTGAGGCAGGAAGGTACAAACAATTATTACCTAGTGAAAAATAGTTCAGCGCTCAGCAGGCAAAGAAAAAAAATATTTCTTAGACAAGATCACACTGATCTTTCCACACATTAATCAGCTGGTGCTTAGCAGTGATTCCCTAACCAGGAATATTTGTACCCCACAAGGTATTATTGTAGCTGCCAGAGTATATGTGGATTGAGAAGTGGCTCATTTATTCAGAAATATAGAAAGCACAGTTTGATTATAGAAAAAAAAAAACACTATATTGAGTTGTAGCATCAAACATCTTGTGTTGTTATTGAGAATGTGTGAAAACTACTTATATATGAGTAGAGATGTTGGCAACAATGACCAAAAGTAATAGATAAAGAGTTACAATAGCTAAAAGTAACAGATAAACAATTGAAAGTTCTTCATTGAATATTAGTATTAATCAGCCTTGGTTGATTGATTGTTTTATAAAATTTGATGTCACAAACACTACTTTAATGCAGCAATAAGCTAAGCTAAGGTGCTTAGCTATAGTCTTGGCAAAACAGTTATCAAATTTTTTGACGTCAAAAACAATAGATCGATATTTTGAAGTGCTTATAAACTTCTAAACTGTTTATTGCTGAGGGGTGAAATTTCATTAGTACCCTCATATCTCTCAATTCAAGCAGCTTCAGGCGGTCAGATAACTGGTGGAAACAGCTAGCACAGATTTATCCAAAGATATTAAATTGAATGTACCAGTACCACTAAAGATAAATATCTTATTTCTTAGAACTATATATTGCGTAAAATGAACAAAATCCAAAGCTTCACATCTGTCATGTGCTACAAAAAGAGGGAGAATCAGTTCAATGAGGATTTGGTAGAGAAAAAGACAGCAAAGTATAGATACAGTCGAATTGTACATGATGTAGTGAGACAGGATGAGGTGTAACACGGAGGATTATGATGATGTGATGATGAACAGTGTCATGACTTTAAAATAAAATTTATGATGACAGTTGTTAAGTTGTTTGCTCATGTCAAGAAACTGTCAATCAAATGTGATTTAACCACACTCATAAAGTCCTTACAATTAAATTAACTGCATATTTGTAAAATGTACTAGTATTAAACCTTTTAACATAATAGTATGCAAAGAGCACATGTTACTTGATACAGAGTTCAAAAGAGTGTCAAAATTGTAATTTACTGATAACATGATCATGTTTCTCTTGATAAGAGCTTCGGAAGCAGTCACTGTCACATCCTTCATTGCACTTACACAAACAACCCAGAGCAGAATGGCTGCTGCAACAGTGATCTCTTCGCTCCTGTTTGCTTTCATTAGCATCACTCTTTCAGAGGAACCTATCACCATCTTGGAGCAAAATGCCTCTTACATCTTCAAGCTCCCAGAGGCTGCCATCTTCTGTGTGATCTCCAGATTTGTTGGTGAACAGAGGCTTGTATTGTGGAACACCTCCGATCTCTGGTCTAAGAACCTCACAGAAATTGAGGACTTGGAGGAACAGCGTTTGTTTTTCAACAGGGTGAATATTTCTTCTAACACAATCCACAAGCTGACTCATTCAGACTCTGGCTTATACGAGGTGGAGTGTTTGACCGAGACGACCAGGACTCAAAGGAAAAACATCAGTGTTGTCGTTTGCAGTGAGATACATGAGACGAGAAAAGTCCAGGGAAATTTTGGGGGAACGGTGGACCTGCCATGTGTTGGAGCAGCTGACAAACGAACTATTCACTGGCTCCGCGAAATGTTGGATGAAAGAGGAGAAAAGTATTGGACAAGAGTTTCTAGTGACGACATGGACAATGAGATCAACAGACTTCAAATAGTTAAAAAGACGTCCACTCTGCGTGTTTTCAATTTCAATCTGAATGTCCTTGGCCCTTACACCTGTCTAGTAATGGACAAACAGCGCTGTATTAGCAGTCGCCCTGTCGCTATCATCATCCAGTCAGAGGTTATCTATCGGGCAGTAGGGGAGACGGCTGTGCTGGACTGCTCTAATACTAATTCAAGTATTGACCAGCCTGTAGAATGGATCGACCCCAGTTCTAAAAGAATTCCAATCCAGTCGCCTCAAACCTCCACTGAACAACAGCAAAACTTCTCTTTGATAAATCAGAGTAACTTGCTGGTTTTTTCATCGCTATCGGTCAATACTACAGGTTTGTATATTTGCATTAGGTCCCTCACCTGGGCGAGTTATTTCCTGGTGATGTGTCCTGAGTTTGGACCACCTGCCGTAAAGTACTTTTTGGAGGGAGATGTTGTCACTGTCAGTTGCAGCCACAACTTAATTCAACATGTGCAGCCCATTTGGTTCATGAAAACGGACCAAGTGGAGGATACAGTCATAGCGGTCAATCAGTTTTATGAAAAAACGTCATCTATCAATACACTTGTAAGAAACAAAACGAACATATCTATCTCTTATGACCAAATGGTCATCTCTAATGTCTCATTTGAAGATAGAGGAGAGTATTGGTGTGCAGTTGTTGCCCCGAATATGACCCATTGCATAGCAACAACCAAAACCCTTCTGATACACAGAGAGCCTTTTTGGATTCATTTCACCCTCTATGCATTAAGATCTTTACTGCTGTTTTTCCTTTGTGCTTTTTTATTCACTGTGATCTACAGGACCAGGAGAACAGAGCAGCTTTCAGACATATAGACTGAGATTACACTCTTTTCATGACACATCTCACAAAAAGAACACAGAAAGTATAGTAATTGTTCTATTTGGATTTGTAAAATACTATTTTGGATCTTTTTATTTCTTGAAAGTCATATAAGTATGTTTTTTGGGGGTGGAGGGTGGGGGGATAAACTGATATATATTTTTTACTTTCTAAAACTGATATTTTTTTTCTGATATTTTATTTTAGCTTATGAATGGCTATTTGGCTATGTCGACAGTATGAATAAGAAATTGGTGTGTCCTAAAATACCTGTTTTGTTTTTGTTTTTTTTGTTTAGCACAGATGCACAAGATATTGCTTTACTAATATTCCTGTGTTGCAATAAATATAATCAAATGTACATAATGCTTGAAATTTACTTGAAGATTACTTGATGCTTGAAATTTACTTTACTTGTTTACATCTTGTGGGGAAACAGATCAGGTCTGCACACAATTGAAATCCTCATTTCAAATGCTCAATTAATTAAAGGCTTGTCACATTTAAAAAGACAACATAAGTCAATACAATTAACAATTGTAGAGAACAAACTTTGTTAAAATATTTCAATTATTCAGATTGTTTAAAGAAAAACCATGATAAAGGTGTCTAATCCATTAGTGTTATTTTAACTCTTTTTGTCCAACACTGGTACAGTGTTAAATATTTAACTATTTCGAAAGTGTGGAGGGTGTGGAGCTATATAAACCCTGAAAAAGTGGGAGTTAACTCAACAAATCAGTTAGAGCTACTAATTTAGCTTCAGCCAAAACTTTTCTCAGAAAAAATTGTCATTAAAATGTTTTTAGTCAAATCAGTAGTTTAATATTCTAATGAACTTATTGCTAAGAAGTGCAAAGTTCATTACTACCATCATATCTGATTATTCAAGCAGCTGCATTCGTTTAGATAACAGGTGGAGACAGCTAGCATGATTCATACAAAGATTCAAAATACGTCTACCAGCACCACTAAAGCTAAATAATTTACTTCTTCTGATCTTGTATAAACTACACAAAAACTGTGTTTGATGTGGAGGTTATTGGTCAAACTACATTTCCACATGATTTTCTGCAGATGAGCTAATGTAACTAAGCCAACAGTCCCTTCGTAAAAAAACTTTATAGATATGAAAGTGGAATCAATGTTCTTATCTCAGTAATTCTAAATAAGAGGGCTAATCCGTTTATCTCCTAAATTTTACTTATTCTACTTTAGGACAGTAACTCTGAAGGATCTCAGTTTCAAATTAGTAATTTTAGTTAAACACAGTGGTTAAGAACATGATCCTTAATGATGTGGTGATACTAATGATAATAAATACAAAATGAAGTGTAGTTTACACTAATTCATAAGTTAAATATGTAATTTACAGTCAACTGCACTTCAGCTGCTGTGTCAGGTTTGGATCATGTTCAGCATATGTCACTGTAGTGATACTTCAGGGGGCAGAATCAGTTAAGTGAGGATGTGCAAGAGAAAAAGCAAAACAGAAAAGCATGGGTAAAATTTGTCAGTAATTTATTCATCGGTCCAACTGTACATGATGCAGTGAGAGAGGGACACCAGACGAGGAGTAACATGGAGGATTACAACGATGCCAGTGCTATGGCAGCACCTGGAACACACCGACCATCAGCTGGACTGGAAATAATAGCCCTGCACAAAGAAAGTGTTCAGGCCTCAATATGTACAGGCACCATAACAGTGTGTTTGTGTGCATGTATGTGTGTGTGTGTGTGTGTGTGTGTGTGTGTGTGCATGTGTGTGATTAAAAATATCAGACTGAATGAAAAACACACAAAAATGATTTTCAGTTCCACAAATGTAAAAGGGTGCTCTCTCATTTTTCACTTGATATATTAATTCAGTTCTTTTTTATTATTATTATTTTCATCATTACTGTTATTTTATTTGTCCATTCATGGTTTGAGTAACGTTGAAGCGAAATGAAACGAGATGTGGGAGTGGCCAGATACAAAAGATTAGCAGAGGTTTTTGTAATTCCATGTCTACAATGATATCATTATTACCCTTAGTTTGTGCAATATCTCTCTTTGCATAGTAAATAAAAGTTAAATGTTTTTGTTGTTGACATGCACCTATCTTTTGTAGCATATTTTCTTGCGGATTTTGGGGACTCCCATATAGAATTATAAGCCCACTATAGTGATTGCATGCAGCGTTTACCAGTAGAGCTGAACTTGATTTTCTACTAAGAGTTTATGAGAGCAAAAGGCTAAGCCAGTATAGTGGGTGTTGATGAGGACTGTTACGTGAGACCTGGCTGGACAGGTGAGCGCCTGCGTAGACAGACTTCATGCCCTCAGCAGTAGGAGAGGCACCACTGGCTGCAGACAGAGGGGAAAGTGCTCTGTGTGCAACAACATCCATATGTTCAGGTGATTGGTTCTTTGGCTTTTGAGTCACTGTTGAAGATACTTCAGGGGGGAAAAATCTTGTGACGTTAATCTGATGTGATCTCAGTCTGAATCCCTCTAGAACAGACATGCTTCTCCTCGACACCACAGCTGGAGTGAATCTAATCCTTTGACCTCTGTTGGGACAATCACCGCAGGCTGAGCAGCGTGCAACTACAATTTGAGGCCCAAATCATAATTGTAGTTTTTTTGTCAATAACATTGCCAAAAACACCCGCTATACAACATGCTAAGATAAAAAACAAAAGCAATTGATGTCCTTGTAAAATATTCTGATAAATCCAAACCTGAACTCCTTATTTATGTACAATTTTGTGTGTGTGCATTCATTACGTGGTCTGCACTGCCCTTGTGGGTCCTCACATGCAGCCTCCTTATTCATGTACAGCACCTAAATGTGAACTATAGGAGCTTCAACCGGCTTTTCACTGGGTTTGGTTTTTAAAAGAAGGTATTACCTCCATTGGATAATAATTTTTTTTCCTCTGTTTATATTTTTTTCTTTTTTTTTTTTTTTTGCAGTATATTCATAGCTTTCGTAGCCATGCAGAACCCTATAAAGAGGGCTCTTCATGCCGAGGGGGGGCCAGCAAGCAGCACGCTTTGTGCGGATAATCATGCCAGGTGAGAGAGTGGTGTGGATTCCGCCTGAACGCCTGTGCACTGGCACTAAAGGATGGAAGAGGAGCTGTCGCTCTAGAGATCAAGGTAAGTGGGTGGGTTGGTGGGTGGGCGGGGCAGAAGGGGTCGTTACATGAGTGAAGTGAATTGAAAAGGCTGCATTTCTTATGTCACTACAATGGAATTTGTTAAAATGTCCACTATGTCTTTTTCAAGTAAATCTAATGCCAAAGATCAGCAGCAATAAGTGCAGTCCAGCTGTCAGGTAGCCAACTAAGGAAGCCTTGGAGGAGTCCATCAGTGATTGATTGCCATCTCTCCCTGGGTTAAATGGCTGTGGCGTTGGGATCGTATCGCCTTTTCTTCACATTTCTTGCGAGGAGATAAAAGAAACAAGAGTCAGTGTTTGCTCTAATCACATCTGTTAACACAGCTAGTGCAACCTGGACAAGCAACCACACTCATCTCTTCAGTTGACAATATGTACTCACAAGCAAACAGCTTAAATCGGTCTTAAACTCACTGTTACATTGAATGGGATGAAATGAAAACATTCACCGTTGATTATCTGTGATTTTTTTTGAGAACTTCTAAGATCAAAACGCTGAAGACATTGAAGTGAGGAAAGGCTGGTCCATGTTGGCCAGTTTGACCTTGGCTGCAGAGGCAACCAAAGGTATTTATAGTCACAGATTTGTATTATGATGCACAGTTGAAGGCTGAAGATCAAATTGAAGACCAATGCCAAGAGAGACCAATGCCAAGAGATTTTTTTCTTATATCTAATCTACTTAGTTTTGGAATTTCACCAATTCCCAAGCAAAGGAAAATTAAATGTCCTGACTCAAATAATCTAATAGGTGTAAAAATTGAAGATCTGTGAACATGAATATTCACGGTTGCCTCCTTGCAGACAAGTGCTGACTGGCTTGTGCGTGCAACATCAGTTTACGAGGTGAAAAAGTGTAGGAGACACGTCTCATTACCAGTTTTGATGGGAAAGACATTAGTTCCACTCAAAACATAACCATCTGGGAGGAAAGAGCTAACATAAAATATACTCTATAGAGGAGGGAAAGAAGAGACAACCACATAAACAACAACCACAGCAGCAGCAGCAGCAACAATAACTACTACCACAACAGTGGGACAACAACAAATACGACAACAGGAGTGATGCATAACCTCCCCGTACTGTGGCTTGCTGTGGGGCTTCTATCACTCTGTCATGCACCTGTTCCAATAGTAGGCCAGTTGAAGGTGGCACTATTGCTGTGCGTGGTTCATGCAGTGCAATGCGCTGTGTCTGTACCAGGTCTGTGAAGCAGGCAGCAATGGCAGCTGGTGTGGGCGGGTCCGAGAGTCCTGCTCTGCTCTAGGGCGGAGCCTGGCCATCCAGGTGGGTGTGGCCAGCCATGGCACAAAGGCTGCGACCAACAAAAAGGTCCTGGCTTCTCTCTGTCTCTCTCTCTCTCTCTGTCACTCTCACCACTCCATTTAAAGTCTCACCCTCAAACAGTAACGGACTGAGAAAAAGATCATGGCAGTGATGAGAGCACGACAACCCCTGGACCAAATCACTCTGGGTTTGGTTCAGCCTTTGTGCAATGAACTGACCTCCTCCAAATCAACAAGTCAACATGCAGAAATGTATCGTTTCTTACTCTTTATTTCTTGCTCTTTTTTTTTTTGTTTTTGTTTTGGTGACAACCATGATGCTTTGCTACCTGACATGCTTTGGTGGCTGCAAGATTGTATTTGTCATTTACTCCTTAGGCCTATTTAGATCATGATGTGTAACACCCCTGTTGCTCAAGACATCAGGCTAATCAGAGGTAGAATGGAACTTATTAAACATAATCTATTGTACAATCAAGTACATTTCCTGGCTACACAGAAAAATGTTAGAGGCTTATCATTGTATTTCGGAGGGGATGTAAGATTTTAACTTACTAATACAGGCATACAGACTTAAAAAAACAAAAAACAATTTAGCTAGTAATTGTAATAATTCCCCTCCGTTTTGTTATTAGTTCCTTCACTGAACATGCATGTCAAGCATTGAGCTCTGCCCATCCAATCAGTTTGAGGTTCTGCTACAGATGCATAGATGACCCCCAGTGTCTCTCCAAATCACCTGTTACACATCTATACCCTGAACAGCATCAACATCATTTCCAGGAAATTCAAATAGGACTACACCCCAAATGAAGCTGTGCATTTCTGATATGTGATAAGCAAGTTCCTCTCTATGTTGCAACACTTTAAAAAAAGAGAGAGAGACTATTTAAAAGATTATTCACTCTAAATATGTAATGTTTTTGTGTTGTCCACCCTGGTGTCCATATTCTGTAGCAGGAGCTCAAACCCTGGTGTCTAGTAGCAGCAGGGATGCTAAAGTTACAGCAGGAGAGGCATGCGGCGTGTTGCTTACTTAAAGCCCCATCCAGTCCCCCCCAGCACTATGGCAGCCACAAGGATGGCTCCGGCGATGGAGCCTATTATTAGATTGGTGGCACTAGGACCTGTAAAGGGTTATGGGGAAAAAGACATGAGTTTCTCTACTCACTTACTGGATCAATAACATATAACTATACAATGACGACTTCACATGGAACAGAAAACATAACCATAAGTAAACTATTACAATAGAATGACTGAATCTGAAAATGTATTGTGCATGCTTTTCAGCCCCCTTTAGTGTGTAACGTGAGGATAATGAAGTAAAAGGCCTGGGAATATTGACATTTATATGGTGTCAGTTGAGGTTATCAGTGGTCTGTTTGATAAGGTTGTGCAGAAGACTAGACCCTGGGTATCCATCACAGTAGAGGTTTCATTAAACAGACACTGTATATGTGGCCTGCAGTATGAGCAGTAGAAAATGTTTTTAGGGGTCCCAGTCACCACACAGCCTACCACTGACTGACAAGCCAGGTCACTAACTGGACACTTCTCAGGACTGTTTTCCATCTAAATGCCCCACATGCCCCAGAAAGGAGAGGATCACAGGAGCAACCACATAACGACTAAGAATAAGAGAAGAAAAAGGGGGTAAGAAGAGGAAGAAGGAAGATGGAGAAAGAGATTTGTAGTAATATGGAACAACAGGAAGTGGCAGGAGAAGAGGAGGAGGAGGAGGCAGGGGGAGTCCATCAATCAATCACACAACACTGAAAACATCCAGTCACATGACAATTATATGGTCATCACCAACACACAAGAAAACACAAAGCCACCGGGACGCACACACGGGCTCAGGCCGGCTCACGAGACCGCCCGCACACTGAGGCACCACTATGAGAGGAAGAGCTGTGAAAGGGTTAAAGATGCTTACTCTATTCCCCACCCTGTGCCTCCAAAAATCACCCCCAGGGCCAGAATGGTCCCTGCTACTGCCCCTATCAGCCTGTTAGTGGCCACGCTCACTGTGCAGAGGGAAAAGGAGCATTATTACCACCCTGTCAAAAAAAAAGAGCAGACTTCTGCTTTCAGAGTCATGGATGAAGAGACACGGTTCCCTCTGTGATGCTTCCCCTCCCCCTTTAACCACCTCCCCGTCTCCCCCCTGTAGGCAAACCATCAGGTGTACAGCCGAATTGTGCGTTCATTTCATCTTCTGAATCAAACTAAAACAGGTGTAACACTGACTTTCTTTTTTTTTTTTTTTTTACCTTCAGCTGCCAATTTACATTTAAACTTTTTATGGCACGAGCACACCTCAGGTCTACAAATCTGTGCTGGCTCAGCTCAAATGACAAAATATACAGAATACACTCGTATGTCAGTGTGAATATTGGCTAAATTAAGTGCATACATATAAATTTGTGTTATTTATTATTCTATCTAATATCAAAAGCTGAAAGAGGTGGAAACCGACCCTTGGGTCCTTCGTCCTGAGTGGCCTCAGGCTCTTTAGGTGGATCAGCCATGCTACAGTCTGTCCCTGCCCAGGTGGCATCACAGGTGCATGTGGCTTCATTGTTGCACACCTGTACAAATAAGACAGAAATACATGAGGCCACAAGGGAACATAGGCGCTTTAAATAAAGCTGCTGACATCGCTTTGGGTTTTTGTTCATCCACAGTTAACACTGGACTCCAGGCAAACACTTACAATACTACACTGAAAAAAAAGGGTTGATAAAAATGACACATACTTGTGGAAAATGATCTATTCTCAGCCAGGTCAGCTTTGTAAAGACATTTAATTATGCAAACATCTCTAACAGCAGGCTGAACTCAATCCAGGTGGTTGAATTACACAGCAGTGACTAAAGCTACTGAAGTCCACTGGGCCTTTTTTTCAAGCTGACAATCTGTCGGCTTGGACTGTACTCGCTCCTCGCCTGCTATTTATATTACATCAAGGAAATATGACATTAAGAGTTAGGCATAGATAACCAGCATGCGTTATGTGGCTGTGATCGATTCTGAGCAGGCTTATCATTGACACTGAATGACCTTAGCAGTGTGTAGAGTTGGCAATGGTCCATATCAGACAGACTCAGATATGATACATCAGAGGATGCAGGATTGACGTCTTGTAAATAGCCAGTGACTGAGACAAACAAGCAGTATTTTGGAGGAAAGCCTGAACATTTTTGCCACTGATTTATTTTTAAAAATACTTTTGCAGACCAAGTTTTTTCTGCTTAAAACCAGAGGCAAAAAAAACAATGTCACATCCTTATTTGAACAGAAAATAGAGCAGATGTGTCAAAAGTTACTGCTTCATCTGACTGCAACCGAGCGGTAAATGTGGGTCAGTGTGCACCAGGACTCACCCCGTGGGCAGAGCACACCTGTCCGTTAGGTCCGGTGGGGCAGGTGCTCATGTTGAGTGACTGGATGGGCAGACACTTGCGGTCAAGGCACATCATTGACGGCCCACAGGGAGTCCCATCCTCCACGTAGCCTAAATCAGTGTCATCATCCAGGAGGACATGGCCACCACTATGATTGGTGAAAGGAAGAATTCAGAGGAGGATGATTGAAATAACACCAACTCTAACTCAGTAACTTTCCAGGATATGGAAGGATAATAGCTATAATAATATAACAACTGTGTGTTTACCTGCAGTCTATCTGCCCACTTTTATAGTTGAAGAAGGTGGTGGTTACCTCTCCTTTGAGTAATCCGATGCGTGGGTTGCGGCCAGTGTTTGAACACAAAAGGTAACCGCAGAATACATCACTGCAGCAGACAAGCGAAAAGATAAATATAACATCTATTTGCAAACAGTTTGCATCCTTTACACAACGGTGCCTTCACAGTAAACAATCAGTTTGTTTCAGTTGTGAAAAGTCTCTTCATGTTCAAGAGCAGGCCTGAGGTTTTTAACATGGAAGTATTCAGACACCTGAAATCATCCTTGTTGGCTGCAAACAAAGTTAGTTGATGCATTTCAACATTTTCAGAGATTAGAAAAGTTTTTGCTGCAGTGATGCAGTGAAATGAGTGACATTAAGGCAAACCTGGAGGAAAAACTGTTTGTTTAAAAAAAAGAAAGAAATAATAACAGATGAGCTCTGTGTTGCCCTCTATTGGTAGACTTCAAAATTACACAAGACTCCTCGCCAGTAAATTAAAAAAAAAAAAATCACAAGGAACAACCACAGCACAGCCTCTATGTACCACCAAGCTGATGCACATAGGAGAAATACCAAGGTTGGTGCTTCGTTGATCATTCTTTAAAACTCACTGTTTGCTACACTGGATCCATTTCTCTCCATCTTTCCCACAGTTGCCCTTCTCCGTGCCCTCTGTGTTCAGCTTCTCATAGCAGAACTTCTCCGAACTTCCAGCCTCTGAAGAAAACACAGGATGGGTGAACTGTACAGCTTCAGACTAAAAGAAAAAACCCTTTGGATGGTTATACTGACAGCAGTAAGAGCTCATGAGAAGCAAAAGACTATCAGTCTTACTTGGGCCCCAGATGTATTTACACTGGTTCTCTCTGGTCTTGCACTCTCCACTGTAGCAGCGACCCTGCAGAGGAGAAATATGTATTCGGTCTAGTGCATGATTTCTCCGGTTTGGAGAAATTTAAAGCTCTCCAATGTCATCACTCTGTGTACCTGGGTAACTTGACAGTAGTAACCATCTTGTTTATGAAGGTTGGGAGGGCACTGCAAAAGATGATAAAAGTATGACTTTTTAACCATTGTAAAAAAAAAAAAAAAAAAAATGCCCAAAAATGCCAAAAAAAAAAAAAACCCAAAAAATAAAAAGACAAACCTGGCCAGAGTCTCCAGAGCAGGTCTCTGAGATATCACAGTCGTTCACAGCATAGCGACAACTGACACCTCGTGGATGGAACTGACAAGAAAAGAAGGCGAGGAAAAAGTCTAAATTTAGTTTTCACAAAAAAAAAAAAAAAACAAAACATTTGTGCACTACAAGGTTACAAAAACATCAAGTTCATACCAGACATGTGTTATTGCAGCATGGGCCATCGCTGCAGTGTGCCCCGTTAGCAAGTGAACACTTCTTGCAGCATTCCTTGTAGCACTCCTGAAAAAAAAAAAGCAGGGAATATGAGTCTCTCCCGTCTGAATAAACAAGACGACAACAAACAGACGTGACTCACTAAAGGAAAAAGAAACTCACTGCTCTGCCTCCGCAGTCACACTCTTCTCCCACTTCGACAAATCCATTCCCACATTCTGTTGGCTCGAACAGCTGCCAAGAGAAGACAAGAGCATTTGATGGATGCAGGGGGAAAACAAACAAACAAAAAAAAAGCAGTGAGATTTATGACGGTTGAGACATTTTAAGAAAAGAGCACAATATTAAGCTACTAACCTTGTTTGGCCTGTTAAATAAACAAGAGCCTCCACCTTTCAGGAGGAACTCCTTGTAATCCGAGATGCTGCATTTGGAGAATCTCCGTGGGTGTTGGACCCTGAAGAGAGGAAATACAGGGTGATAATTAATCACAACAGGAAGCATGATTCAAAATGCTGTGAGGCGCCGTGTGTGATGAACTATTTTCCTAATTACATTTCCAGTCAAAATAAAATGCTTTTTGCTCCACTGTACATGTGAAAACTACATGCTCAGTCTTTGTTTTTCATCTCTGTAGTTAACTATCACATTGGTATTGGTATTTATTTTTAAGAGTTATTACTGACTTTGAGTTTTTATTAGTTATGCTCCCTAATGTTCCTGTCTGACGAGAACACTGTTAAAGCAAGGCATGAACAGTCGTTAACATTATGTTGAGTTACTTTATATGTATTATGATGGCTATTAAATAATGGCACAGTCTGTTTGAATTCATTCTAGTCATTTCTTCTTCATCATATGTCTAAAAATGTTAAGTTGTCAACTCTTTCATGTTTTTCACATTAAAAGCCTATAACAGGAAGACCACAGGACTTTTAATGTGAAAATTCAACAGGAAGTTTTGAGTTTCAAGTCTGAGTCTAATATAATAACAGCAGCAACAACAACAACAACAACAATAATAATAATGATAATGATAATAATAGGTTGACATTGAAATAAATATAAATGTATGGTATTTTCTAATATGCATACATCCAGTCTACATGCATTGCATCTTGACACTAATCCTGATTTGCAATATATTTTTATTAAATCAAAAATAAATACAACATTTTTTAGTGTTCAAGAAGTATTAGAACAGAATGGTGTGGAAGTAGAACAAACACAACACGATGTGTGGTCAGAGGAGACAAATTAACTTATGGTAATAAGAAGCAGATGCGTCTATCCATCTAAACTGAGTCATTAGTTTGCATATTGTTGGTAAAATGTGAGTAGGTTAACGCTGCAAAACAAAAAGGTTGAGAATGGACCAGGTTCGTTCAAGGATTTACATAGCACTGCATTTTTAAGTCTGATGACATCATACCCACATACCCATGGTGGTGTTAATTATATCACTGAGTGTACGTGTGTGTGTGTGTGTGTGTGTGTGTGTGTGTGTGTGTGTGTGTGTGTGTGTGTGTGTGTGTCTGAGGGACAAGTTGGACATTACCCAGTATCCTCCATTATGCAGCCAATCCAGGAATCAGCGCAACCACATTCCTCTGCAAACAGGAAATTAACAACCACAGTGAGACAAGGAGAGAGAGAAAGAGAACAAAAAGACATAAACTTTTCAAGATAAAAGTACATAAATAAAATAATCTAAATATGACTGTATTTCCACTTTATTATTTTAAAGCAAATCAACATTAAACATTGAATTTAGCTTCTTGTTTCCACAGAATTCTGACTCTTCTCTGATACATTTACATTCTCCTAACAAGCTTGACCAGGTTTTGGGACCACAGGAAGAATTTCTTTGATGGCTAGCATGTTTTTTTGGGACTGCAATTTTTTTTAACCTGCAGCTGTTTGATGACACTACCTCATTAAGCACCGCAAACGTAAAACCGATGGCATAAATCCTGACTCAACTAAGTCTACTTTTAGGGCCACTTGTTCGAGGATAATCAGTGCACTTCTCCTTCTGTCACTCCTGGCACTGGAGCTGTGAAGAGGCAGCTTTGCTTATTAAAATGTACCATTTTTCTTTTACAGGCGCCATCTGCTGTTGTAACTGACATAAGACGTTAAAATATCTGGACCTCAAATATATGAAAAATAATAATTTACAGACAAATGTCTCGTATTCAGGCCAATAAAGTGTTTGAGTCGCTTTTGTCCAACAGAGATGTTCTACACTGTGAAATTTAATGGGTCGGTAAACACAGAACAACATATTGTCCTTCTCAACGCCCAAAGGTATCTAACAATGCAAACTATTTTGGTTTATTTGCTGCGGTTTTTAAGAAGTTTGTTGCCACACCAACACAATGGTGAGTAATCAGATTATTGGTGCTCCAGGCACTAAAAAATGACTTAGTTAATCAAGTCAAACCACAAATTTCGTTATGGAAACTATTTTACCAAACATTAAAAAATGTGGAAAAAAGAACAATGGAAGTTTTAGTGCCAGAAATCTCCTCCTCTCCAAAATATATTTCTATCTGAATACAACAAAGGTTAGAAGCTCACTTATACTAGCTGTGATATAACAATGCATGTTTCATGTATACTTCTCTTGGACGCTGGGTCCCACTGGATGCCCAGATTCTGTGCAAGGCTCTGACACAGAGACACTGCCATGGACGGGGTGGTGCCGTACTGTGGACACAGATTCAAAAGAGGAGGTTATTCTCCAGCAATCATACTCATTGATCCGTGTGCAGGGAAGTGATAGAGTGATGGCAAATCTGACCTCATTAACCCCTACACCACGGTTCAAAGAACACGCTCCACCGAAGTATGCTGCGCTGCTTCTGCGATAGTGGAAGGTCACATTTCTACGAGATGGAGATGGAAAGAAAAGAGATCGGCATCAACAGATAAAAGATAAAAACATGAGAAGGTGTCTAATGTGAATATTAAGTGTCGTATCCAGCCAATGAAACTTGATGGGAACAAAAATGACTTGGAAAATTGGAAAAATTTTCTTCAAGAAAGCACATATGAGCACCTTTTAACCTATTTGACAATGACAAGCTAATTAACTCCAACATAGATGAGCTTTAAGAATTCTTTAAGTGTGTTTTCACATTGTTCATTGTGCTTGCATTTTCATATTCAAATAAAATATACATGTAAACCAACCAAAGTCAGCTGACATCGATATGTTTGCTATAAAATTATTCCCACAGATTGCACATAAAGTTGAACTAAATTGTAACGGAACCAGATTTCGTTTAAACAAAGAGCTTACGAGAAGAGGTGCACAGCGTCAGCGTGGTGTTTGATGCTCTGCTGCCGGTACTTGGAGAAATCTCGCAGCATTTCCAGCGGCCTCACGCTGATGGGGATCTGATCTTTGTCCGTCCAGATCTCCACGGCAACGAGCACCACGCGCGTGTGTAGTTGCTCTTTGAAGATCTGCCATTGAAGAGCACAGTGAATGGGAGGGAGAGAGAAAGACAGAGAGAGAGGCAGAGAGAGAGAGAGAGAGAGAGAGAGAAAGCAACAGTACAAGGAGAGGAGAACAACACTGGGTGTGAATTTGAATCTGAACTGTCTGTGGAGGACAGATGAAGGGATGCAGCACACTGGGAGCAGGGAGAAACAAGGGGAGTGTTAATGCACATGACGAGAACACAGATCAAACGCTAACACAACTAACAATTATTCCATTACATCAGACCATAATAAAGGTATTTTGTTCATTAAATGAACAACTTGTCATTAGGATTTATGCTAGGGGGAACATTCTTTCAATCCACCTGTATCCAAATGTAAAAAATCTTTGAAAAAAACAACCTGTGGATGGTGCTAGTAAAAAAGTCATTAGGATTCATCATCTGAGATACAGATACCAAATTTCATAACAATCCACCCAACAGTTCTTAAGAAATTAAAAATGAAAATGAGACATTTCAGCCGGGATAAACGCAATGGTCTTGGTTGACTGACAATGATTGACTTTATTGTTGTGTAATCTGTAATGAATCTGTATTATGGATAAACTGCACATTGATATGAAGTTGATACTCACACCATCCACAATGTTCACTACTGACTTGGCGAAATTCCCTGTGTGCTGCTTGGTCTTGTGTCTTTTATACTGCAGGCACAAAGAACAAAAGAAAAGACGAATAAGCGATAAATATGTGAGCCATTGTTGCAAAAGCAAAAGAACATGACACAGTCGATGATGCTGCTTCTTGCAGCAAGAAAAAAGTATAGTACGTTTAAAATAATAATAAGATTTTATATGTACTTATATATACATACACACATATGATAAACTATCATTCACACAGAATCAATATTATCATTGCTGCTTTTTAGTGAGAGCACATACCATATTGTGGTCGCTGACAATCATTATCTCTAAATATTTCATCTCTTCAAATACACTGCGAGGCATCTGCAAATCAAAACCAGACACAATAAACAATGACCACATGGTTCAAGACGTTATACTTTTTCTTTTTAAACTTCTGATATCACCAATAGTTAAACCAAAGCTCCAAAGAAAAGTATTTATTGTAGACTGTTTGTCAGCGTGATCAGAAACTCACGGCTCGCTTTTTCCTACGTCTCAGCCAGGCCAAGTCATCCAGCTCTGAGAAGAGCTGCTCTTCCTCCGCTGCAAACACAAACACACACACACACACACAAGGAAACAGTCACCCTTAAACACACATATTAGGTATTTACAACAGGGTTTGCTTATTTGTTTGACTTCAAGCACACAGCAGCATGTTTTTCTTTCATTTTTTTTCCACACAGAAATTCAAAAAATTGTTTCTTATGGAACACGTCTGGACGCGTCTGGTCAAATATCTTACATAAGAGTAGGGATATTCAACTTGGCTTTAAATTGATCTTAATGATGTTATATTCATTCCTTTTAACTCTTCAGATGTTTTCACTTTTGGACACAACACACAGTATAACATCTTAAATTGTAACAGCTGTTAAAACAACATGTTCTTGACCAGCTCAAAGGTTTCCAAGGTACTTGAATGTGGCAAATTCACACGCAAGTGAAGGGTAATAACAGGATAAAGGGGAGGCGTGGCGAGGGTCAGTGGTGAAGGAAGTTACATAAGGTGATGGATGACAGTGATGGGAACACCTACCCTGTGCTTCTGAATCATTGCTCCAGTGAAGGGTGGCTGCTCTTCTGAGTTTGTGAGGCCTTGCAGCTGTATCCTGTAGGGGCGAGGCACACACATGTTAAAAGATTGAAGAGGAACTGGAAAGATGAGGCATTAGTGGAAGTGAAGAGGTGGGGATTGAGGGGATGTGTTTACGGGGATTGCTAGCAGTCATTATTGTTACATTTAGAGGCTGGTGTTATAAGTTTCAGAGCCGCTAATCAGAAGGTCAGTGTTTTGATTCCTGGCTCTTCCAGTACGCATGTTGAAATGTCCTTGGCAAGATACTGAACCTCCAGCAGCTGTTCCATCAGCATATGTATGAATGTGTGTGAATTTAATTAGTGTGATGCATAGATATAGGCGGTGTGTGAATGAGTGACTTTAATGTATAGATGTAGTCCATTTACCATAAAATAATAATAATAATAGTAATAATAATACATTTTATTTGTGCTTTTACAGGTGCTCAAAGACGTCACTTTACATCACATACATCAAACAAACTAAAAAGAGCACAGCACTAAAGTAAAACATATGATCATATAATGTTATTGTGCTAGCAATGCTACCATACTGAGGTTTAGCAAGTATTTCACCTTAGTACAATATCTTAGTTTAGCATGCTAACATACTTGTGCAGGTATTTGTTCCTAAACTAAGAATTGGAGAAAATTAAAATTTAACCTCTTTGTGGTGCTAAACAATAATAGGCACAATGGTTAAAAGTTTTTGTTATGGTCTCAAATAACACATTGGTTTGAGTATTTGAGATGTGATTTTTCTTATTTACTTTCTACAATATATTTCCTGACATTGAATTAAATCAAATTTATATATCTCTACTATTCAAGCTACTGATGGATAACAACGAAAAAACTAAACGGGCATAAATCTTTTTTTAATAAGCAGTAAAACTTGGGATAAAATTCTTACTGAGAGGTTAAAATTGCTTAAATATAGAGAGTTTTTAAATGTTTTTACCAACATGTTAAGCAGACAAACTTCATGCTTTATATAATTATCTTATGAGTCAGCTCTTTCCTTTAAAAACAGGAATATCCTGAGGGTGATATCGATATCCTCAGGTAAAGATGTAAAAAAAAAAAATGTGTGGTAGAAGTGACTCAACATGAGCCACAGGGAAAATAAAATGAAAAAAATATATATATATATTGGTGTGATACATATTTTGGTTGCAGGCAAAAGGAATAACTTACAATTGTATGAGTCTGTTCTGAGGGCTCAATTAGATACAAATAGACTCCATCGTCAAACATCCCGCTGCCAGGCAGAGACAGAGAGAGCAGAGAACATTCGACAGTGAGTCAGTAGGAGCTGAGAAGCAGAGATGAGTGTAGCCAGAGATAGTCTGAACACTGCAAAGAGTACACACAGCTCTGCTGTTCACTTACTGCAGCCCGTTGCAGGTAGATAAGGCCACGTGGGAGTTTTCATTCCCTCTCACCTGGCCGTGATAGTAACAGTGCTCACCGCCCTGAGGGAAGAGGACACACAGTGCTAATGAAGCATCACAGTAAAATCGCAGCCAAGCCTAAAGCAAACATTTCTGGCAACAACAGCACACAGAACTGCATATACCATTCGCTACATGGTGAATGTGTCATTTTTCTACTTAATTATCATGTGCTTGAATTTTCTAGCTTTTCCAAGGATGTAACAGCTTGTCTCACAGATGCCGGTCTGGCATATATGCAGTGCGTTTCTGCGGGAGGGCTCAGTCTACACTTGTTAAGATGTGTGTGTGTGTTAAGAAGTTAATACGTTGAAACGTGGGTCCTGGCGCTATCTGTGACTCAGCTGTCACACCCAGGGTGAGCAGAGGACATCCTCCCCCTCTCTATCTCTCTCGCTCTCTGCTTCTCTCCCGCCCTCTCTCGCTCTCTCTCTCTCTTACTTCACCCATCCCACGCTGCACTGTTACTGCAGAGTGCTCTCTCCCTCGTCATGTGATCAGAGCTCCAGCAGGAGGCTGCAGGGGAGCAAAACCCTGCTGATTCAGCTACAGTATGCCCAGCCCAGCCCTCTGCCTGAATCAGCAGCAGCAGGAGGAACCAGCTCTCATTTCCAACCTGTTTTCTTCTCTACCCCTGTCTATGTCCTCTTTACTTACTGTTCTATTAAAATCATATACTCTCACATTTGTCCAGCCATCTATCTATCTATCTATCTATCTATCCATCTATCTATCTATCTATCTATCTATCTATCTATCTATCTATCTATCTATCTATCTATCTATCTATCTATCTATCTATCTATCTATCTATCTATCTATCTATCCATCTATCTATCTATCTATCTATCCATATCTATCCATCTATCTGCTCAATGAAGATTTACTACATCCAACTGCATTTTTTTTCAAATGACAGTGTTCATTCGATTACCAATTTGCCCAAGGGTTGACAACACAAGATAACAAGCCAACTGATTTACAGGAAATCAACACTCACATGTGTTCCTGTCTTTGGTTTCAAAGCTTATTTCGTAAAACCTTGCCCTTAGCTTTACCGACAATGAGCAAACAAAAAAAAATCTGCAGGACACAATGTTGCAAATGAAGGAAACAAAACACAGATTCCCATCAAAGATGCTTAAAATGTGTGTTTTGACATTTTTTGTTTTTGGTTTTGGTTACCTTTGATAGTACAGGTTTTCCCCCATCATAATGGATCTCAACATAATCTGAAGACAGCAAGTCACTGTGAAAACAAGGATTGCAGTTGGTTAGGGTGGAAGTATGTGATGCAGTTACAATAAAAAAACACACAGGAGTCTGTCTGCCTTTGCTTTCTCTGACTCACATATTGTGGTTATAAACAAGCACTGAGCACTGCTGTGGTTGCCATTAAAACAAGGGCACTCATCACCACAGTGCTTGGATTATTCTGCACAAACATGACATGGCCAGTGGCATCTGAGAAGTATGCAGAGAAGTCAAATTTTGCCTGCTCTTGGGAAATTTTTTGATGGATTTACTTCTGAGGGTAATTAATTATCACTGCCAGATGGTGCACCAGTAAAACTGGTGAAACATGTGAATAAAATCTGTCATAATAAGATACAGAGTAGAGCAGTTGTTTTATTTTTGTTGTTGTTTTATTTATGATAATGAAACAAAATGTAAAACCATTTGTCTGAAATTCCATTTCACGCCAGAGGTTCTTCTTCAAATTTCCCCCAAAATTAGATGAGTAGTTCAAACACACCACACATAACAGGAACAGAAACAAGTAACCACGTCTAAAAGCTGCCTAACTTGTAAATGATTGCGAGGCCTCGGCTTCACCTTGAACACAACAGTCCTCGCGGCAGTTCCCGCTGTCTGACTCAGCGTCGCTCACCATTACACACACTCAATCTGTTAGCTGACAGCCGCTTTCAAGAGGCTGTGATTTCTGCCACAATGGCGCTTTTTTTCCTCTCTCCTTTTTTTTTTCTTTTTTCTTTTTTTTTTACTGAGTAACCTTGCAAATCAAAAACATCCTCCTATCAGTGGACATGTAGTGGTGTTGCATCAGAAAAAAAAAATAACGAGAGAGAGAGATGAGGAACGAAAAGATGGATGCAATTAATCTGTCTGGTGATATGGGGCTACGTGACATTTTTTGAGCGATGCTCAGCGGCATGTGAGCAGGAAGTGCACCATTATGAGAGGAGAGTCGAGGCATGAGCAGCATGTGTGAGAGTTTCCTGAGTGAGGGACCTATTTTTAGCTTGACAGATGAGGCAGGGAGCAGAGCAGAGTGGGCCACGCCAGAGTGTTCTGATGTGATAGTGGGTGTGTGGGCAGCATCACAAAGCATGGATGGGTAGAGCGATGGAACTTGAGAGTCTTGAGCTGTGTGTGTGTGTGTGTGTACTGAAATATCTGTGCGACATCTGTGAATCTGTTGTGTGTGTGTGTGTGTGTGTGTGTGTGTGTGTGTGTGTGTGTGTGTGTGGAGACCACAAGAAAAGACTCCTGCCCCGAGGTCTTTCGGTCCACAGGAGACAGGGTGCTACAATGCAGCAGCAGCAGCAGCGGAGGAAAGTGAGACAGAGGCGAGGCAGAGAGGGGAGGACCAAAAAACTGCAGGGGGGGGGGGTGTTCTTACATCTGGCGCCAGATCAAATGCTGCTCAGAATCCTTCAGCGAAACATAACACCATCATGTCACGCTGTTTAAATGTCTAACACATAGACATAATCTGGTCTGAGTCGAAATAAATGAAGACATTCCAGCAGAACTTAAGATGCACAGACATAGCAGAGACAGAAGTCCATCACTGAGAGGATACTGATCACGTTAATGGTAAGCAACAGAATCCGGTTTCAATCAATATCAAGATTTATATTTACTTATTTAAGAAAACATCTTAGTGAAGGGAAAAACTAATTCTGTGGTTTGATTTCGCAGGTACAGTAAGAGGTGAGAAGATAAAGTAGCTCCCATTGGCAGGTTGCAGACCTATCTATATTTAGATCAGTATTGTCGCAGCTACAACGCCAAGCAAAATTCAAACCCCTGTTCTAACACAAAAAAGGTACACACGGAAGTTAGCTCATGTATCTCGTAGATAACCTACAGTGCAAGAAAGCAGCTGGGAATCAAGGTCAGACTTATCTACCGCTGGCCTTCCTGATACATGAGCATCATCCTTCTTTTCAGTTCAGATATGTGGTTTCTGAACAACATAGAACTCATTAGCAAATATTACATTCCTGTAAGTCTGTCTTACATCATCTGACCTTGCACATTTACACAATAAGACAAATACTATTTGCTGCAGATAAGTGCTGAAACATACACTTTGCCAGCCTCTATGCTGGCACTGAAATGAAACTCACAATACTACAAAAATGCCAGGGCATCCTGAGTTGCATTTGCAACATCATTTCAGTTAATTGCCATGTGTCAGCAGCTACTAAAACTGATGTAGTAAGGCTTTTCATTATAATAGTTTTTTATTTTTTATGTTTTTTGCTAAAGTGATAAATTTAGACTTTAAACCAGAAGGGGATGGAATTGTTTTGCAATATAAAATAGGTTCATAATAAGCTATGTTTATGACACTTCCTTTGGGATGGCTCTAGTTAGAAAACACTTCATTGGCACTCCTCCTCACCAAAGCCTGCATACCAGCACACATCCAGAATATTCAAGCATGCAAATTTGCTCAAGACTTAACCTCTAACAGCACTCAGACATGGCTAATATAAAATTACGATATCTCACTATAGTGTCCAGCTTTAAATCCCATTAAAGGACCTGAAATCCAATCAGCATTTCTAAGTCCTTGCTCACATATCTACATTAAGCCCTCACATATGTAGACCAGCTACTTTGTGAATCAATATCATTGAGTGTCCAGATACTCCTGTCTCTGAATGGGACAGTGATCAGAGGCCATAGAAACAACTGCCTCTCTACTCCTCATTAAAGATGAAGACTCTGCTTTTCCCCTAAATCACTTTGTATAAAAACAATTAGTCTTCATACATAATCTGGTCCATCTGATTTAAAATTGCTCTTTGTGTTTGGAGGATTCTGAAAACCAGCTTCCTGATAACATCTTCCTCAACTGGTGCTGCATTTATGACTAATCTGAAATACAAAAGTACATATCGTTTACAAAGAACAGCCAGCTAGAGATGTGTGGGCTATAGATAGAACATGTAGTCATGTTGTATTTCAGCTATGATGCATACTGCTCTTTAACAGTCAGCATCTTACCCGGATACATTCAAATGAAGATTCCAGTAAATTTGGAGGCCAAGGCAAGATGTCGACTGATGAGTCAGTGGGATTGATCTTTACTTAGTCAAAAAAGTTTATGTTATTGATCTTTAATCATCCTCCAGTTCAATTTGATTAAGTTTCAGTGAACTTCTACTCTGTGTCTTGTCATCAGTAAAATTTAGTTTGTTGATGACCATGTACAACTTAATGGCCCTGCAATAAGAAAAGAAAAAAAAATCTAAAGTAGTTTTCCTTTTGTGGTTTCCTGTCATTCTTTATAGACTATTTCCTATAAAAACCTATACAGATTATCAGTGAGGGTCTGTTGTTGCTGATGTGTTTAGGTACAGTTAACTTGACCCCTCTCTTAACCCCAGGATGAATAAGACGACTGATGTTATCGAACTTACAAAATCACAACATGACCTTGACAGAAGCCGCTGCTGAGAGAAGACCACAATCCTGAACCACAGTCTCACAGTTTGATACAATTAGTGGCCACAATGGCTGAGTTTTAACTATGAAATCAATAGTTTCAGCTAAAATGAATTACAGTAATTAGATGAGCTAAGGAGAACCTACTTGTTCAACGTTAGATCCAGGACAAATCTGGAGCCAAATGCCTCTAACTGGAAGCTGGCCTGGGCGAGGTGGACTGCCTGTTAAAGGAGGAAATAGAATGGTTACTGCAGACGATGGCAGCTTTCAAAATATAAGATAGATGGTATCAGTCTGGAGAGCAAAAAAAATCCTCCAGGGTACACCACAACAGCATCCACAGCACGGGGAACAAATAACAGATGTGGAAAATGACAGATGGTAATGTACAGTGGGTATATTGGGAGAAAGGCTTCCTTCAGCAGGGCTGCTCTGGCATGTTTCCAAGTCTTGGAGACACAAACATTAAGCATGTCTGTTAACGTGTGTGGTGTGTGTGAATGTCTCAGTGTGAGCAATTGTACCGACTCGTGTTCATATCCTCTAAAATAGTGTGTTTATGCCAAGCAGAGATCATGTCAATTTGTTATTTGGTACTTTCCAAGAGAACCTAATAGAAGAGTGTCACACCTAAACTCACACACACATACTCCTACATGGTAAACACACACAAAACTATTAAAAACAACTGTTAGAAGGGTTTGGTGGACCCTGTATTGACAACCCAGTTGCTCATGTGTTTGTGTAATAAACTCCAGAACCATCTCCGGTACCTTATTTCATCAACAACATGTGCTGTGTCTGGCTGCTGGTATCTTTGCTTTATCTGATGCTGTGTAGCAAAATAATGGCGTTAAAGACAGGATTGAGGTTTCAGACGAGCCATCCCATCTTACCATACAGTATGACTGGTCATGCTTTTGATCATACTATAATCATATTATTGATGAAAAAACACCTCTTTCAGTATCCCGTGTTGGATTACCTGGCCCTCTGTGGCTTGGTTCTTGGCCCGGGTGTCCAGGTCATGGTAGGTACTCTCAGAGTCCTCGTTTAGGTAGTAGATCAACCGCGAGGGGTAGGTGATCTCATGCTCTACTGCATGGTGTGTTGTGTTGTCTATGGCAGGTGGTGCAGTTGCCTGTTGCTTCAGCAGTGCTGGCACTGCATCCGTCTCAACCTTGTCCTCTACTCCTTGAGAAACTGCACAAAAAAAAAAAACCTCTGCATTGACATGAAAATATCCCCGACACACACATTTACAATGAGCCTGCCGTCATCCTTTATTCATGAAATGCATTGATAATACTGAGGCAAGTGTGGTCACGGCTTCATTGCAGTTCTTCAGGACACATTTCAGTAACACTGGTAACATGTCATATTATACTGAAAACCGCAAAGGGATGTTGTGATTCAGCTGAATGACAGTACAGAATCTGAATTGCTTAATTTCGCTGAAATCTACTTTTGATGTGCCTCTGTGCCAAAGTGAAAAACTCTGCAGCAGACAGATAAATGCAGTGTCCATTATGCAATATGAATCCAAAATTACCTCAGCTAACAACGGCAGATAATGTCACCCACTTGAACAAAATAATAGTCCCACTGACTGTTAATTCAAATGTGGTAGTCATACATAATAAAGAGGACTATTTTGTATGAGATGAACAAAAGATGCTGGGATGCTGTAGTGTCCCTTCATGCACCATCATAGTGAAGACGCCGCATATTATAGATAATATTTTTTCTCGCTAAAAACGGGGCGATTTTGCGCACCCGCAGCGGCACGGTGACATATTATTTCAGACACGTACAGAGAGGGGAAGGTGTATTTCATGAAAGATGAAAGTGACAAATAATAATATTATTAATAATAATAAGAAGAAGAAGAAGAAAAAGACAGCAGGCTATTGCCAATACGTACCGGATGACGCTAGTGATGGATGAAGCCAAGGCGAAAGGATGCTGACGAGCAAAGTGGCCAGAAATATCAAATGCATGATTCATATTTGATAACTGAAATATCTCGATATCAACACATCAACGCAGTGAAAGGTTTGCGGCCCATCGTGGTGCCGTGCAGGAGGGATTTCTTCATGGATCCAGGAGGTACTGGGCTGCTGCTGCTGCAGTAGCTGCTGAGGAGAGGAGGAGGAGGAGGAGGAGGGGTAGTGATGGGACGGATGGAGGGAGGGAGGGGGGGCGCAGCAGAAAGAAGGCGGTGGCCAGGCAGCTACTGGAAGTTAACCAGCACACTCCTCCTCCGATGAGCGCGAATAGTGTGTCCTTCCTCACCCACCCCCCTGCAGGGCCACCGGACGCCCGTGCAGGTGACTTCAAAGGCATGGCAAAAAAAGATCAGACAAACCTGAAACACACAGGACATGGACGGTGACACTGGACTGCACATTAACAACGATCACACCACGAAAATATGGGGACACTTGTCTATGAGACACAGTGATTGCTCTTCTGATGCAAACACAGACACATAGACACACAAAAAAATCTAATATGATAGTTAGGGTTGTCCCCATCAGCTTTTTTTGGCCCTAATCTCATTTTCTAAATATTGAGTACCTTGCTAATACCAAGTCCTGATCCTACACTTGTATTTGCTCATTACAGTAATTAAAACTCAGTAATGTGATTGGGATGAGGTGATCATAGTGACCGATCGCTGATCAGTAAAAAAAAAGCGCTGATCCCATAATACATCAGGATAGGAACATCACTATATAACTAAAACTGTATATGTAACAGTTATGTAACATACTGTAAAATATGTAATAATATACATGTTCAATCACTCTAGTGACAGTGATAATCGCATTTATTTGCTCTTACTAATAAATTCATTATTTTCACTGACATAAAGACATTTTATATTTTGTCAAGCAATATTACATAATAAAAGTGAAAGTAGTCTAATCATAATTGTATTAATGTATAAATATAGAGCTATATCATTGTAGAAAAAATAAGTATAAAAGATAATGGCAGTTGTTAGCTGTTATTAGATGGATAGATAAGCAGTAATTTGGGGTTTTAGCTAGTTACAGGAAAAAAAGGAACTATTTTATACCTGGTTGCTCAGTGGTTTGACCTATAACAGTGTATGACTTTGTACATAACAATCATATGATTTGAAAGAAATACTGATCCTCAAAATAACTATTTCTGTGTATATCAGTCAAAAAAGTAGTGTAATGATATAGAATTACAAAATTGCATAAAATAAAAAAGCAGGTACTTTAAAGAAACAATTGATATACCAGGACACTGAAACTTAAGCAGTTAAATGGAATTCATCACTTATTTTTTTTTATTTTTATTTTTTATCATTTTCCTCTATGCTGCTGTCTGTGAAAAAGGCCTAAGTGGTATTTCTGGGCCAGCTTTGACCTATTGACCCTAATCTAGGACGTTTATTGGTCCATCTCAGATACAGCAGTGGCAAGATCTCTCACAAACCACAGAAATAATAATACATTATATATATATATTTTTTTTTTTTTTTTATTTAACACATATAAAAGTATGTTCCCTAAAAATGTATTCAGTCTCGATAGGGTCCTCCAGTCCAGAGTTTATTATTGCAACAGTAAGAAACACAAAATTTCAGGTCTTTGGACCATTGAGACAAAACTACTGAGACAAAACAAGCAACATAAAGAGGTAAGCATGAGCTCTAAGGCCATGATGATTTGCATTTTTCACAATTCATGGAACAAATGATTAATTGATAACTCCAGAAAATAATGATGAACTGGCAGTTTAACCAGCAGTACTGGGAGTACCAAAAAAGTGTTGCAATGATCAATGAAAAAAAAAAAAAAATAGGAGAGGACTGATTCATCACAACCCAGTGTTTTGTGACAGTACAGTATGTGAGGAAAAGCATGAATGCTTTTGTTTTACTTACGACTATTGCTTCAGTACATTTCCTGAAAAGTCCCAGTGTAGACAGAGGACACAAGCATCCTCTGTGGTTAGTCTGGTTCTGAGATAGAATCACATCCCCAAGGAAAACTGTGTGGCAGGGTCACAGACTATAATCAGTGTATGCCGGGACTTCTGGGTTTGATTATAAGGCTACAAAGACAGATCGCACACACACAGACATAAAAAGTTTGAGGAGGATGTGACAGCTCCCCCCGCAGGACATAATGATCCATAGAGGGAGGAGATGGTCACTTTTATGGCCACACTGCCTGGCTATCTGATGAAACAAAAGAGATAAATATGCAACAGTGCCAATATGAACAATCCAAGTCTTTGTTTGTTCAACCTGCATCAGTTTAGACTGTATTTGGTTTCTATGATCTAATTTACAAATACATGCTGAATAAAATTGAAAGATTTAAACATCAACAATTTTCTGTGATCAGCAGTCATTTCATGCTTCAAAAAAATCTGTCTCTTGTTCAGGATATCAGATTAATACTATAGTTAGTAAAATAACCAAATCATCACGATGCTCAGTGACAACTATGATGAGAAATCTATCTAATTAGAGATTTAAATAGACTTAAATTAGAAACAACATGATGAAGTTTTGATACCTAGTATGCACTTACAAAAATCTCAGCATTAAGACATATAGTACATGATGCATTAGTAGTCCCTAAGTTTAGCATAGTTTTATGCATTGTTCATTCATTGATTTCAATCATGAACTGAATCTAGGTAGCAATTACTGTATGACATGATCGTAATTTAAAGCAACATAAGATGTAGAAATGATGAATGTAATGCCCTGAAGTATTAATAGATTACAGTACTGTCATTGATACATTTCAATTATTTATTGCATATATAACAATTCAAGTTCCACGAATGTAATGAGATAATCATAGATCATTAGGACATAATCACAGCATTGTATATATATGAAAAGATTGTTGATAGATATGGTATTAGTTCAATTTGTTGTCATAAGTCCTTTAAAAAATCTTAGAATAATCAACTTACAAATTTAATCAAAAAAGTATAGTTACAAACGTAATAGTGTTTTATGATAATTCTGATTCGAAAGTCCATTATAATGAATTAGCATACATTGACATAATACAACGTTGTGAAGTGTAATATATGACTTAAAAGTAATCGTTAATGTTATAGTATTATTAACATGGTTAAGTTGTTTACTCTCACAATTGTTAATCAAATCCATATTAGTGCAATTTTGTCAATGCTGTTATTATACTTCAAAGAACTGTATCTTGTAATTAATCACTAGTACGATGTGGTAATAGATTATGAACATATACATGATGTGAAGTTTACAAAAGTAGTCATTATAAATTCATAAAATTTATTCCTATTCTTGAATACAAAGGACATCTACATAATCATACATTTTAAAATTGTTTCGATGAATATTAATATGCTGACTATAGATTTGAGATGATTGTATTTTGTCAATTTAGTCTAAATATAGTTCATGGTCATAATGCATTTCTATACAGGTAAATTTTTTTTCGTGGCACTGAATTTATGCAATTTGTCTATACACTTATCGCTAATAAACAGAACACAATTTACAATTAACAGAAGTAATTTGAACAGTAAATTGAGGATAAAATCAACTAAATAATAATTAATAATACACTATCTATTAATCCATTATGAATAGTTTTACAACTTCGTTTATCTTAGCATCTGCATGATTAATATGATTTGGACTCAACTTAAAATACTAGATTTGGCATTCCTGATTATGGTCAAACTACCGTTGTCAAAGAGGTCAACGTAAATAATGGTGACTAAGAACAGTAAGTTTCGATAGGTAGTACAACAATAACAAACTACAGAAATGTTTATGCTTAAGAATTTGCAAATGTGAAATGGTGACTAAAATAATTATTTACAGGCATAAAATTTAATGACAAGATGACATTAACCTGTACAAATATAAATTTTATGACAATCTAAATCATTGTAATCATAACATAAGTTAATACAAATCTCCTCCAAATATGAAATGATTACATAATACACAAGCATTCCAAGAGTGAACAGATTCTCGATCAGGAATATTTGAGCTGAGGCTGGTCGTTACGGTTTTGTTGACATGCAATACTGATGTGAGAGTGATTGGTGATTCTAGAACTTAGAACAAAGTAGATGCATTAACATATGTGGGAACCAAGGAGAGAAGAAGAATCAGACTAAAATCTTAATTTACAACTTAACAGGTAAGAAAGTCACTAAAATGACAAGGATAAGAGAATCTAGAAGCATGTACCAAAAATTCATGACAACAATAAGTTATAAATTAAAAATTAGTAAGTAATTACATCAAATATAAATGTTCATACAAAGCTGAATATATGATGCTTGAAAATCTGACATTATACAATGAAAATACTATAATTCTAGACAACGAATTCAATTCCATGGTTCAGCTTAATGTTAATTGATTGCTAAGCTAGGATTGACAGCTAAGGTATCCATGTATCACGAAGAATCTACATGACAAGGCAAGTTGAAAAGAACTTGATAAGATTACAAGTAACTAAGATGAATGTGATAGGACCTTAAGTAACCAATGAAAAGTAAGAACAAATGCTGAAGTTGATTAAAGTAAATTAGATTTCTCAATAAAGTAATCATACATTAACTGTTCACCAACTATGTATAACTGTAAAGACATTCACAATTTGCCAATTTCATGTTCATTACAATTACACTGCATGGTAAAACAAGGATGAAATTTGCAAAGAGATACAACTCATGAAAATCTATTAATTGTAAGAAAGATTGAACTTTTGAGGCCAAGTAAGACGAGTTGACCGTCATGTTGGAGAGCAGGAGCAAGATGATCAAGAGAAATCAAGAATATATATTCACACAAGCCATAGTATCTCTGAGAAACAACAGGTTTCATGTAAACAACAACTATTAAATATTCCAGAACAACGTAAAATTTTAAAGTTAGCAGTAAGTTATGGTAAATTCATTAAAGGACAATCAATGTCTTGGAGGATTTGTAAATTCCCAAAGTCTGTGGTAAATTCAGATGTGTACTTCCTTCCTGTTTCCTGCGGGTCTGTTTATCGATCCTTCCGTGTCCTGTTATTTCTCTTGTGTGAACTTTGACTTATGTGAGACAAATCTGTGTGGTTGTAGATAGAGAAACATCCTGTTATGGAAGACTTTTGGTACATCAAGGACAATTCAGAGCAACCTTTAGTATTTGTCAAGATCTTTAGGGCACAATTAAATGTTTAAAAACATTTATATCCAAAGCACAATAAAGACTGAATTTGAGAGTAAAGAGCTGCTGTTTTAAACACCACAGACACAGTTAAAAAAAAAAATGAGTATCTGCTAGAAAGAGAGCACATAAAAAAAAACTGTACAATTTGCTTTGGTCAGTACACATAGAAAGTGTCTCTTCTATCTGGATTATGGTATACAGGATTACTTAATCCGTGACGCAGCAGAATAACAAGACAGTGCGCAATCTGCGTCGCAGCCAGTCTCATGAGGACAATCACTGACTAAGGTACGTAACTGATCACCGCAACAAAATATCACCAACCGTTGGATTATTTACAGTGCGCAACAAGGTTTTTAAATTAATCAGTGGAGTTAGCCGGGTGACGTTAGTTGCTGTGTTTTTGTCTTTAACAAGCTACGTTACATTTGAACGTTACAAACTGCAAAGCGCCGCTTCACGCGCTGACCGTTAATAATTATCGACTGACGTCAGAATAAAACTAAGGTATCTCGTGCTGTCTCTCGTTTGAGTTAACGGTTCTATCATTCTTTACAAACAGTAACGTTAGCTTTGCACGTTATTTAGCCGATCACGTAGCTAGCGGTTTTCGTGGATATTTCTGGAAAGTTTCGGCATTTTGCGGGTTACGAAAACATAAAACGTCTATTTATACTTGTCAAGCCTTTGTAGAGTGCGACCTAAATTATTTAAACGTGTTTTTGAAGTATGTCGCAGCAGAAATTGGTCACAGCTAATGTGTGGCTAGCTAACAGCTACTTCTGTTTTTGTTTTGGTGGTCGCGTGTGCGCTGTAACGTTCCCCCACGTTTTAAAATTACGTACCGACTTTGTGATATCTTTGTGGCTTGTCGACACTTAAAACGTGTCGATCAACCAGAAGAGCTACATCTTTCACATGCTGTGGCCTCTCTGCCTCTCTCCCAGCATGCTGCGTTTGCCTGTTGTGAGTCGGAGTCTCTTCCCAGCAACTGTTACTAAAGGAGGCGCGGCTGCATCTAACAATGGTAATAATATCTCATTTCATTGTCTGATTGATTAATTGATGATGCCCCCTTTTTACGCACAGCGAATCTGTTGTATTCTTTGCCAGAATGGTCATTTTGTTTGTTGTGTGTAAGAAAAGCTTTGTCACTTTGCTCCACTGAAGGATTATAGAACAGGATTACAGATTTGCCAGATACCACACTTGGTGCCAGGCTGCCACTGCTGCTCCTGCTGACCCAATAACAATCCATGTCACTAATTTGTTACGCCCAGGACATAAGATGAATATGATTTATTCATTTATTGTTTCCTTTAAGCTCGCACTGCAGCTACAGCAACAGCAGCCGCCAGTAACCTCCTGGAGGTGTTTGTGGATGGGAAGCCCATCATGGTGGAGCCAGGAACCACTGTGTTGCAGGTAATTTAATAGTAAATTCATGCATATAGTCAATGCATAACAGTTCCTGGCATCTTGAGTCTTTATATAAGAATTAACTGTGACTACATTCTGTGATAGGCATGTGAGAAGGTAGGCATGCAGATTCCTCGTTTCTGCTACCATGAGCGACTGTCGGTGGCTGGAAACTGTCGCATGTGTCTTGTGGAGATAGAGAAAGTTCCTAAGGTATGTTTTAGGCTGCACATATATTTGTTTTGTTTCTACTAGGGTCTAACTGATACAGGATATTAGGGCTCAATGTTAAGTAGTACAAAATTATTTGATTATTGATTACCTGACTGATATTCTTCATTTATATATCAATGTACATTTTGCCATAGTAACAGTAAGTCATTGGTATGGTCCATGGCTGAAGATGTTTTATAAAATAAGAGTAAAATAACTAATAACTATAAATAGTAAAGAAAAGGCCTATATAAATAGAAAGACCAACTGAATGAACATTACAGTAGAAAGCTTTTAACAAATACACTGATGGTGATATGTCTGAGAGCCCGTCAGGCTCTAGTTTCTAAACTAGAAAGCTACTCAGTCTGTCAGTCTTATATTGCTTTGCCTAATTTAACTGAGGCTGAGTTATGCTCTTTTAATATGATAAGGAATATGTTGTTATGTATCTTCTAGCCAGTGGCAGCTTGTGCTATGCCTGTTATGAAGGGCTGGAACATTTTAACCAACTCTGACAAAACACGCAAGGCCAGGTAGGATCAAACTCACAATTACAAGTCATTGTAGTCTGCTGGCTTACTGATAGTGTATATTGCTGCTATAGAGTTAAAATTGCTGTGTGATTGTACATAATTACGCAGTGCTTTACCTGTATTTTTCTCTTAGGGAAAATTATTCACCTGAGACTGTTTTATTCAGAACTGTTTCATTTTACACAGAGAGGGTGTGATGGAGTTTCTGCTGGCTAACCACCCATTAGATTGTCCAATTTGTGATCAAGGAGGCGAGTGTGACCTACAGGTAAATAAAAGACAATTCTGTTTTCATTGGTGTCTTTATTAGGTATGTTATTGCGTGTGTATATGACACATATGTCATATGTTGTGCAACTGAATATGATTTTATGTGAAGGACCAGTCCATGCAGTTTGGCAGCGACAGGAGTCGCTTCACAGAGGGCAAAAGAGCTGTGGAGGACAAAAACATCGGCCCACTCATCAAAACCATTATGACTCGCTGCATCCAGTGCACTCGCTGTGTGCGGTGAGTCACACTTTAATATCTAGAGTCAGTAAGTTGCTGAATAAATAATGAGTGTGAAAGTGAATTAATGTTATTTTTACTCACTGCAGTTTTGCCAGCGAGATCGCAGGGGTGGAGGATCTGGGCACGACTGGCAGAGGCAATGACCTGCAGATTGGGACTTATGTGGAGAAGATGTTCATGTCGGAGTTATCTGGAAATGTTATTGACATCTGCCCAGTTGGAGCCTTGACTTCTAAACCATATGCGTTCACTGCTCGTCCTTGGGAGACCAGGTTTTTTTTTTTTTTTTTTGCTTTGTGGTACATTTAATTAATGTTCCTGGATTCAAATTTTGTTTTTGTTTCATACATACTCTTTGTTTTTTCTACAGAAAAACTGAAACCATTGATGTTCTGGACGCCGTAGGTAGCAACATTGTGGTGAGCACCCGTGGTGGTGAGGTGATGAGGATCCTGCCTCGTCTTAATGAGGATATTAATGAGGAGTGGATCTCAGACAAAACCAGGTTCCTTTCATACCAGAGTTTGCTAAACTGATCTAGATTTGTATATCATGTGATTATTGTTGCTGAACTCTCCATTGTTCCATCTTGGCAGGTTTGCTTATGATGGACTCAAGAGGCAGAGGCTTACTCAGCCAATGGTGAAAAATGAGTCTGGGCAGTTAGTTCCCACGACCTGGGAAGATGCACTGACGCGAGCTGCTGGAGCAGTAAGAAATTTATTGTGAAATCATTGACTGTGTGTAATAATTTACACACAATCACAAATACTACATATTTTATTTGACAGTTGCAAGGAGCCAACGGAAATGACGTAGCTGCTGTTGTCGGAGGTTTGGTGGATGCAGAGGCTCTCATTTCCCTCAAAGACATGCTGAATCGTTTGAACAGTGACAACCTACACACTGAGGAGGTGTTCCCCATGAAAGGAGCAGGGTAAGACCATGAAAATAGAAAAAGTAAAGACGAGGCAACGCCAGTGGAACTAGCACTGATAATCCATTTCTACTCTGACCTTGACATAGATCTGACTTGCGTTCAAACTATCTTCTAAACACTGGGATTGCTGGCATCGAGGAAGCTGACGTGCTTCTTCTGATAGGTACCAACCCACGATATGAGGCTCCTCTTTTCAATGCACGAATCAGGAAAAGGTAAATTGAATGTTTTTAATATGTTGTTTCTGGTTAATGAACACATTTCATTTGAAATCGTAAATCTGAAAGAGACTACAACTTACTTCCTCTGCTTTAGTTGGCTTCACAATGAGTTACAAGTGGCTCTTGTGGGAAAAGAAATGGACTTAAGTTATACCTATGACCATCTTGGTGAGTCAGCCAAGGTTGTTCAGGAAATTGCATCAGGAACTCACCCATTCTCAAAGGTAACCATATTAGATGTATAATGAATGTTATCAGTCAAATGTTAAGAAAAACAATCAATCATTTCTTGTGTATTTTCTCCTCTTGCAGGTCTTGGCCAAAGCAAAGCATCCTGTTGTTGTGATCGGTAGCAGCTGCCTGCAGAGGGAGGATGGAGCTGCGATAATGGCAGCTGCATCAACCATTGCTCAAAACGCACGTGTCAGCAGTGGGGTGGAGGAAAGCTGGAAGGTTCTCAATGTGCTTCACAGGTCATTGTCTCAGAAAATTAGAGGAAAAGCTTCCAGTAAGAAGGCAGTTTTCAAGAGGGATTTTACTGTAATTCTGTTTTTCCTGTGTTTTCAGGGTTGCCAGTCAAGTGGCTGCACTTGATCTTGGTTACAAGCCAGGAGTGGACACCATCAGGAAGAAACCACCCAAAGTTCTGTTCCTTTTAGGAGCTGATGCTGGCTGCATTACTCGCCAGGACCTCCCGAAGGAAAGTTTCATAATTTATCAAGGTCAGCTCTTACTGCACAGCAGCATAAGCACTTTCACGGCATTCTCTCATTTACATTAATGTATGTAAAGCATCTAAGAGGGGCAGTGTAATTCCTGACAGACCATTTTTTTTTATGTGTACGGAAGAGTTAAATGAGCAAGGAAACACACTGAAAGCAGACGCTTGCTTACAGTTCATAAAGATTCACTAAAAGGTTTATAGGTAATTGTAACAGCAATGACACATCAATCGGAGATGAGTGTGTTACTCGAGAGACGTCAAACACCTTACTAAGATTTCAGTGCTCTGTGCCATAACTTCCCAGGTCACCATGGCGATGTTGGTGCACCTATGGCTGACATCATACTGCCCGGAGCTGCATATACTGAGAAATGTGGCACCTATGTGAACACTGAGGGCCGTGCCCAGCAGACAAAGGTGGCAGTAACTGCTCCGGGCATGGCCAGGGAGGACTGGAAGATCATCAGAGCAATTTCTGAGGTGAGCAACACTAAATAAAAATCAGTAATATTAAGCAGTAGGAAATAAGACTTAATGCTGTTTATTTTCCACATCTTATTAAAGATTGCCGGAGTGACTCTGCCCTATGATACTCTTGAAGAAGTGCGTGATAGACTGACAGAGGTCTCCCCAAATCTGGTGCGATATGATGATGTTGAGGAGGCCAACTACTTTAAGCAGGCTAATGAACTGTCCAAGGTCAGCTGTTATTCTTCTCTGTTGTGAGTTTAGTAGATCATAGAGAAGAAGCTAATAAAGCTTTATTTATCTCAGTTCACTTCATGCTGTTCCTCATGATGATGGTAATAAGTGGTTTATCTCTTTCAGGCAGTGAACCAGGCTGTGCTAACTGAACCTTTAGTCCCTCCACAGCTCACTGTGAAGGACTTCTATATGACAGGTGGGAAATTTTATGTGTAATGACATATCAGTGGTTTCCATTACATTGGATAATCTGTATGTTGACATTTTCCCTTAAAAAAAATAATGGTACATAAAAAACACAAGCCCTTAAATTACAGAAAACAACAATTCAAAAAAGGTAGTAGATGAGTAAAATAAAAAGGGTTTTATTTTGACGGAAATAGTTTTTTTTTTTTTATTGTTAGAGAGCAAGTTTTAGTGCCTCTGTAAAATTAAAAAGCAAATCAAAATAATGCAGTGTGCTGGACTAAAATAAAACAACAAAATGGCAGATATAGTAACTATATGATTGTGTAAATATTATCGTGGGAACTTGACAGCAAAGTAATAAAACAAAACTTAACATTAAGGAAGCACATGTCATTTTACAGCAGCTACAGCACTTTTTCCCACAGGAGAATATTTTGTTTGCTTCTGTTTTTACTACAGAACTTGAAAGTACGGGTTTCATTAAACTGAATAACGAAACCACAACTCTCCTAATGGTGCTGACTCTACTGTAGCACCATCAGTAGCGACATGTTATCTATCATATTAGTATCAAATAGATATATATGTAATTGTGGCATTGAATGTGTAAGTAATACTTAAAAAAAAAAGTACAGGGTTTTTCCTCACTAGTTTGCTGTAGTTTACAATTTTATATCTGCTCTCGATTTTCACCCACAGATCCGATAAGCAGAGCCTCCCAGACGATGGCCAAGTGTGTGAAAGCTGTCACAGAGGGAGCACAAGCTGTGGACGAGCCAGCCATATGCTAATACGCACAATGGATAGATATCCAATTCATGGAAGGAAAAAAAAAAAAAAGCATTATACGCACAACTTCTCTATTTGCACATTCCTAGAAACATATTTATTTGCATTATTGTAGACGCCTCATTTACGCACACTGTGGAAGTAACTGACTTAATTAACCTGCATTAACATGTCTATGCATTATTTGCAGAGTGAAAATGTGAGTTTAGATTTAACATATCTTCAGAGATTTACATCTGACAGCTTACGGTTGCACCAGTAAGGACAATCTGATTTCAATAGATGTGACCAAAGTTTTAAATCTTTATTCACCAAAGCTAAATCCAGTATTTTTGTCTTCCTGTAAAATTACTAAATATTTAAAGTGTTAGATTATATTTTCCTAAAAGTATATGGAGTATATAGTATTGCAAATGTAGCTACCGGTATTTGTGTGATTATTTAATAAACCAGTTTTGTCTAGCAATCTTAATGTATTTTTGAAAATCCCATATTTAAGTTTTCTGATCTTATTTAAAATATGTTCAAAGTATTAAAATTATGCCCTGCTTTAATGAATGACACTTTTCTGCTTTGGTGTTAAACTGACTAAACTTTTCTAATCTTGAGCTCCGGTATCTGATTGGCACGTGGTTCCATCATCAGTGAACAGCCCGTAACTGTGGCAGCAGGGCTGATAAGTCATTCATATGGAGGATGATAGCCGTGGTCCAGGTGGATTTTACACTGCAACACTTTACTGGACCTCTGAGTCAATGTGTTTTAACCCAGCTGTTTTAAAATGTGAAACATGCATATGGCATTATCCTCCACACAAACTATTTTTTTCATAAAGCGTTAAAAATGACACTTGCACATTGTATATGGCTTTTAAGAAAGTTGAATTTCCAATATGGTAGGAGAGGTTGTTGTTGTTGAGCGGATTGTTGTCATGTCCCCGCAGTGCCTGTAGTGGTGCTGTGAGGAGTCTGCTGTGGATCCAACAAAAATCCTCAGCAGCCTACCTACTGCTTGTAATTTGCTCTGGATAGCCTATATTTACATGTATCCTTATTTCAAGATATACCGAGCTCAATGAAGATCACTGTTACTATCCGATCTCGACTATCGATGCACAAATAGCCTAGCTGATTCAAATAGACATTTCGGCCGTCTATCTGGAGCGAATACCTTACACAGCCCATACCAATTCAAGGTAAGCAACATCGTTTACAGCCTCGGTCTCGATTTCTGTGTGTACCGTTTCGCAGCGGCTTCGATCGGCCAGGCGTTCTACTAGAGGTCGCTGTGCTACCGAAGCTAAAAGGCCTCCGATTTGAGACTCATTTATATTATAACTTGTAATCTAACCAAGTTACCGAGCGCCTTCAGGTGATATTTGGAGTTAGGCAACGTTGACACTTTTAAGCCTTGTGATATTCTAATGTTACTTTACATGACTGTAATCTATATCGATCATTACCGAGGCCTTCTATGACAGGCCTTAAGCCTCGTATGTAGACCCTTTGTTTGAAAGTATTTTGCCATTAATGTATCGTATTTGTATACGTTAAAATCCCACGACCAGGGCCGAATATTTATTGCATTTGTTATATGATTACGCCAGCATTTTCTAATTAAAACTAAACTGAAAATAGACCTTTACAGTATTGCCATTTGCTTATGTTTCCGTTTCCTGGTTAGCTACCGCCTACTAATTTGTGTTTTTAGCTTTGATAGCTAACTAGCAATTTTGACTTTTGGTGTGGTTCTATGTCGATAATGTGTTATATGTATCTGAATAGGATACGTGTGTGTCTTATGGATTAATAGATGGGTGTATGTTACATACAGATGTGTTTAAAATACCACATTATGAAGTTAAACATCTGTCTATCGGCTTCAAGCTAATACGGGAAGCTAGCTCCCCGAACTCAAATGGCAGTTACGGTAGCTAACATTAGTCACCGTTTGTTGCCTGTCCGGTTCTCCGTATTTTTCAAAACTTGTGAACTAAAGTTGAGCAGGTTGTTATAAATGCCTCTTGGCCAAGCTGTTTTTGTGTGTCCAACATTTGCCTCGGGTGTCAGAGTCGTAGCGTTCTCTAAACCAACTTGAAAACACATATTTAAAGTTAAAGGCAACAGCTAAGCTTCTGGTGAAGCTGGTTAGCTAATGCTACAATCATCATTACATTGTATTGTGTTTTACTAGGAGCTACCTGTCTGTATGATTGCTCACTACAAAGCGTCATATTTAAATATAGCAGCTTGCGTGTTTCTCGTTTGGTCAAGAAAATATATATTTAATTTAGTTACGTGATTGTTCATCAAGTCTTGTGATGAGTCCCTCACACTAGCAAGTGACAGTTTTTTTTCTTTATAGTTTTTAACTTTTGACCGACAGACCGCTGTCATAGAATATAGTTTTATTATTATTATTATTATTGTTTTACGACCATCGTGTTTTCTAAGTGCTAGCTGTAAGGATAATGAAATGGATTGGATAGTAAAATCACATAGCTTCTGTTTTACAAGCAGTTCCTCAATGAGAGACTGTGAGACTGCAAATTATATGGTGTGAAAGTAACTAGTCAATATTCAGAGGCAAAGTTTTCCCGGACTGTGATGTCAGGTATGAAGATTTAAGTATGGTGCTGGTTAACAACATTATAGTGGTTTAATGAAGAAGTGAATGATGGATGAAACTGGTTATAAGGCTTTGAATGTTACTTTAAGTTTTATTTGACAACACAAATGTCTAAGCAGCCAATTGTTATAATTTCTTAATTATTTTAGTTTGTTGATTATATTATTAACAAACCAAAGCAATCAATCACTATTAAATTTAAGAGATTTCCCTGCCTCTTAACTCTGCATGTGCAAGCATGGTTACTTATTTAATATGAAGTGTTAGTGATGTAATTCTTTCTTTTTCCTTGATTTTTTTTTTTTTTTTTTTTTTTTTTATCCCATCAGCTGATGTTGTCAAGGACAAGAGTCACGTGATGTATGAAGGCAAACACATACACTTCTCAGAGGTGGACAATAAGCCGTTGTGCTCTTACAGCCCAAAGCTGTGCAAGCAGCGCAGACTAAACGGCTATGCTTTCTGTATTCGGCACGTTCTGGAGGACAAGACAGCCCCCTTCAAACAATGTGAATATGTGGCTAAGTACAACAGCCAACGGTGTACCAACCCCATCCCCAAGTCTGAGGACCGCAGGTGGGTATGAGGCTTGTAGATGTGTGGCAGAGTCCACCGCACTGTGCAGAAAGCTTTTGTTACAAGTGTGGACACTGTGCTGAGGATGTGTTCCTGTTTTTCAGGTACTGTAACAGTCACCTGCAGGTTCTCGGCTTCATCCCCAAGAAGGAACGGAAAAAGAAACATGATGCTTTGGAGGAAATGCGCTCACGGGCTCACCTGGACTCGGTGGCACTCAATATAACTGTGCCCTCTCTAGCTCTGAAAGCTCCCAATGGTCTAGATGAACTTCCACCATCTCCTCCCTGTTCACGGTTGTTACCCCTCCCTGATGGAGAATTCCTGGACCCTTTTGCCTTTTATGAGGATGACACAGATGGGGAGGAGGTGGGTACTCCTCGGAAGGGTAACGCCATCAAGAAGAAATTACAGAGTCGCCTGGTTCTCAACCAGAAACTCTGCCATGACACGGACCTCTTCCAGCCACTCCCTGAGCACTTTAGTCCCACCCCTGTCCCCCGTGTTCACCCTTCCTCGCCGCTCAACACTCATCTCCAACGGCAGCAGTCAGGTCTTGTCCAGCCGCTGCAGCACTCCAGTGGGACTTCCTTCCCAGGACAGCAGCAGGGTTTATTATGCAATCCACCACCACCTCAGACGGTCAACTTTCTGCCTCCAGGGATGCCCGCTAATGCAGCACCCAGTCCAGTGCAGCCTTCTGGGCCATCACTTAGCAGGAAAATGCCTTTCACTGCTACTCACTTGCCAGTCAGTTGCAAGGACAGTGGCAGCAACAATCAGCGGCATGTGGTTGTCATGCGTCCCACTGCCTTCTCACCTTCTGCCAGCTGTTTGGCCAGGTTGCAACATCTGGTGCAGCTCTGTGCTAAGAGACAGCGTGAGCACGGAGACCTCTTTCCACATCTAGGTACTCAATTTGAATACATTTACAGAGTTTTCAAACTCAGGCTGTTATTCTTTATGAATTTATCATGTGTAAGATAGTAGACGTGCTGCAGCTAATAAGAAATTAACCCCTCACAGGATTGGACTGGTCAGAAGACAGCGCTGATGACGATGAAGAAGAAGAGGAGGCAGGAAGATTTGTTCCTTTTCAGACCTCTTGGAGGCCACAGAATGGGTTAGTATCCTAATACTTTACCTCACCTCACATACTTTGACATGAATTTGTCTGTCCTTACAACTTAATACAATTTCTTCCCTAAAAAGGTTGGACGACGATTGTGGTTCCTCGAGGAGAACGCGGCTACTTAGGCTTTGCTCGTATCTCCAGGAGAAATACAAGCACATGTGCAGGCAAGAGAGAGCGAGTATCCGCCAAAAGAGATACCGCTATGCCTTCCGCAAAGCCTTGCTACACGCTGCCATCAAGGATCCAAACTGTGCCGGGCAGCTGATCCAGGACTTTGGTGGTGCCTCTCAAAGCTCAACTAGGTATTTTCACAAATGTCATATCAGTCAGTGTTGCGTATGTCTCAGTCCTTACACAAACAACCCTAATCTTGAAATTCAGTGGGATTGAATTGACATTTACAATTTCCAAACTGGATAGTACTAGTTGCAGCGAAGTGTGCTGCTTTTCAAATCTGACTGTTCTCAAATCTTACATTCTTTATCTTCTTATTAGAAGAAGCTCAAAATGTCATAAATGTCAGTTGTTTGCAGTTTTGTTTCTCTTCGCTCACTCCTGAGATTGTTGTATCTTTACAGTGTGACTCCAGCAAAGCAGCAGAACACGGACACAGGGACCTGCACAGGCAGCACAAAGGGCCAGGCCTGCAACAACAAAGCTCTGCCCTTCACTCAACACTGCTTTCAGCGTATCCTTTGTGGTCACTAGACGTGCACAAAAAGGGCCGTGACTCTGTTATTTCATTTAGAAAATGATTTAATCAAATTGAAGTCGTACATGCTTTTCTAAATACACATACTGTGACAGTGTCCCTGTGTGATGGCGTATTGCGATCACATGTCTCTGTCTCGTAAATTGTGTTATTTCCTTCATTGTTCCCTGCAGACATTCTGTTGAATCGCTCCCAGCAGCTCTTTGCTAGTTGCACAGCCAAATTTGCGGATGGTCAACAGTGCTCCATCCCAGTGTTTGACATCACGCACCAGACTCCCCTCTGTGAAGAGCATGCCAAAAAGATGGTGGGTTCAGTGTTTGAATGAAAAGTTTAACACTTTTTGGGAAAATGCGCCTTTTTGCTTTTTTTCCCCCTTGCAACTAACAGTTTGATGAGAACATTTCATAACTCAGATTTCTGCTCTGTACATTTCACACAGGATAACTTCTTGCGTGGGGATGGAAACCGGCGAGTGCAGCACCAGCAGCAGCAACAGCGAAAGCCACGTAAAAAGACCAAACCACCGGCACTCACCAAAAAACACAAGAAGAAGAGGAGGAGAGGGCCGAGGAGGCCGCAGAAACCCATCCCGCCAGCGTTGCCGCAGGGGAACCTGGGAATGCCTTCTACAAGCCTAGCAATGCCCTCGCAGGCCAGCATCAGGTGCGTCTGCTCTGTCTAAAAAGAAAGAGATCCACAGTCAAGGAGAAGACCCACATTCACTGGCTCTCATGTCAACACAGTTATTGTTGTATTATTTAGCTTTTTTTCCCCATCATCTCCTATTTGTTACAGGAGCCCCTCAACTCCAGATCTAAGTACTGAGGAGCTTCCTGATGACATCACCAATGACATGGCAGACATTCCAAATGACCTGGAGCTAAACCAGGAGGATTTCTCCGATGTGTTACCCAGACTACCTGATGACCTGCAGGACTTTGACTTGTTTGAAGGTTACAGCTTGTTCTTGGTCACCAGTATGTCAACATGACTTTCATGGTCTGTGATTTTCTAATAATCTGTATTGCATTATTTTGTTTGTGCGTAGGTAAGAACGGGGAGCTCCTGCCCACCACTGAGGAGGCTGAGGAGCTGGTGCGTGCACTACAGGCTATGGGTTCTTACCCAGACTCTTTGGTGTGCATCACCTCCATGGGAGACCTGGCCCCATCTGAAGACCACAGAGCCATGACTGTGTTCCCTGGTCCGGTCCAGCCGGGAACCATGGGGGATCTGCTCAACACCCGCATCCCTACGGAGAACTTCACCAGCCTCGAGCTGGAGGACAATATACTACAGTCCACGGGGGAGCACTTTCCCCCCTCGCCACCATCTCAGCCTGTTACCCAGCCCCCGTCATCATGCTCTAACCTGACCTCGTCTTCTTCTACAGTAGCCCCCTCTTCCACCTCCCTGCTCACACAAACCTCCATAACAGAGCGAACGTTTTCCCGGACACATACGCCCCACGTCCTGGCCAAGTCAGACGTGCCTACATCATCTCCCCAAGGCAGCCACTACAGCAGTGAGCATGTGCCATCACCGTACAGTGACCACATATCTTCTCCCCATGCCAGCTCTTTTCAGACTGACACCCCTCTGCTGCTGGACGTTCCTCTCAGCGGGGTACCAGGCCCCCCACGCTCGTCATGGAATAACCTCCCTCTCCCCCTCACCGACCCAACACAGTTTGGCAATCTCATCGGATCAGAAAGTCATCTCATATCCACCTCCCTGTCCACTCCCCCGACCACCAGCCACTCTGTGACGCTGCAGCCGATGGCCGCCCTCTCAGCGATGCCGCAGAGTGGCCTGACGGGTTTAACGAACCCCCCAGCCCCCTCATCCTCCCTTCCATCCTCGTCGCATGACCTTCTGACTTCCACACAGCCCAAGCAACAGCTCCCTCAGTTCAGCGCTGCCTTCGGCCATCAATTGGCCTCCCACAGTGGCATCCCGAAAGACGTGCAGCCCAGCCACAGCTCCACAGCGCCCCCCGCTGGCTTTTCTATAGTTAGTGCCACTGCTGCAAGTGCCAACAGCGCCACACCACCCTTCACGCAAAGTAAATGAGAGCAGGCAGCCCGTAGCGGCTGCACAATGGTCTGTGGACTCATAGTCACTTAAAATCCCGTCAACTGGCCCCCGATTGACCACCCCTCTTCATCTGCTACATGTGTGCAATGTGGTAATAGTGCACTATTTAATAATGAATTTGCACAACCTCAGATTTTCCTCCATATTTTTCTGTTGTCGTTATTTTTACTCCGTAGCCGGGCAGTCTCTGGGATTTTAAGTCGGTGTGAGTCCACTTGTCCGATGCCTTGTGGTTTCATCAGCAGCGTGTTGGAGTCAGACTCTCCGCAGAGTTTGCGATAAGTAAACGGGTGAAAATTGGCTGAAGGACCTTAGCAGAGATTATCTGTGTCACAGTGCTCAGAATTCATAGACGCCTCAATCAGTGGTCAGTTTTTTTTGTTCATTTTTTTTTTTGCTTTGCCAGTTAAAGTCCTGTCTTAAAATAATCACCTGTACCCTGCCTTGCTCAGATGGCCATTGCATTTTATTTTTAAAAAAAAATACCTTTTTCATACACTGTTTATGTCACCCCCACCCCCGCACCCCCGCCCCTGGAAAAAAAAAGAAAAAAAAAAAAAGGAAAAAAAAAAAAGTACAAGTTGTGACATTTGTGACTCATTATGTTTCAAGCTATTTAACTGTAATCATGATATAGAATCTTACGGAGTCGGATTTCACAGTCATATGAATTTACCAAAATACTTTTAAACAGCTGTTTTTATATTGTGTAAACTATATATGTGCTCATTTATTTGTTTGCTCAGACGTCAAAATCTCTGACCTCACCATTGGTTGTGGGACCCGGAGCGGCCTAGTAGACACTTGAAGGTAAATATAGTTTCTTAAAGCAATAAACTCATTAACATAACTAGCATTGTAAGATGTTTTATTGGTCTCATTACATGTAGCTTCACTCGCTGAATCCAGGCTGGATCAGGCATTTACACTTAGGTCTCTGTAACTGTTGTGAACTCTGTATTCATGCAACAGTTTCACTCAGAACTAGAGCATATACAGACCAGCGATCAGGTCAGCTTAACTTCTCGTCTGGGGTCATACTGAATGGATTTGTGAGGCTAATAAATTTCAGTTACAGGAAGGGTGATGATGATGACGACGACGACGACAACGACAGAGTAATCCAGGGACTTTTAAGTGTCTACTTTCAAAGGTGCTCTCTGGTCCACAGTTACAATGGTCTTTAATGACTTGCATGTCTCAAAAGGCGAATTCAGTTTCAGGACTTCACAGAAACCCACTTTAAGACGTCAAGGCCGCACTACCCTGAATAGACAGACAGGCAGTGATTTGGCACTGGAAATGAATATTTTTAATGTGATGGTATAAATCGGTGTGTTGAACACATCTGAGGTAAAGCACTGTTTGTTTTACTCAGTTATAAAGTGATTTTTAAGCTAAATGATGCAAACTTGGGGTCTGGATGTTTTTTTTTTTTTGTTTTGTTTTTTTTTCTCTTTTAAACAAAAGTGAGGACTTGGCTACCTGTCAATGACTCATACAGCAGTACGACCATGGCTTTTTGATAGATATTATTATATTAGACATTTGACAGGTCTGTCAGACATTGTTGAGTATTAGGTATATAGAGTAGCAGTCTCTATCTTGGGGTTTGTCGGTGAATTATTGAGTAGCAATGGATTGAAATTGTTATTTGCAATGTATTCAGTGGAACCTGTGTCTTGTGGAATGAGTCTCTTGTTTTTTAATGGCTATCAAAATGGTTGTGAGTTCTGTTTGGCGTCGAAGGGATCAATGTTCGTATGACATGTATGCTGTTTTCTTTGTAATAATATTCTGATGGAGAATATTTTTGATAGCTATTAAAACTCCAGGAAGAAGTCTGAGATCACGTGGCTGGAGGGAGGGGAGGGGGCAGTGACCGACTGTGTGAGAGCGTAATAATATCAATATTAAACTATGGTCACTTGCTTATTTCTCTGTGATATGAAACATTGGAATATATGCATCGCCATTTCAGTTCATTATGTGGAGATTAAACAGATCATCGTACAGTATGTTGCTTTTTCAACATAGATTTGCACAGGAGTGGATGAGGTCGGTGGTGTTTCAAAAGTCCCGTGTGTCTTTTCTCTTCTGTTTTTTTTTTTTTTTTTTTTCCCTTTTCTTTTCCTTTTGTCTTTTGCTCGGATGCTCATTAAATGAACAGCTGCCATCATTACCAGCTCTGAGCCTGCACCAGACCCCCTGTTTCCAGCTGTGAGAAGGCCCAGTTCTGTCTCTCCCCTTCCAAAGACAAAACACATAACAAAGTGTATGAACCTGTAGCTTCTTCACCGGAGACGACTGGGCTTTTTCAGTGACTGCAGTTTGTCACGATCAGGTTGGAAGAAGAAGAAAAAAAAAATGTTTGCAAGGCAATACTGCTGTATCCACATAGCATGAGATTAGTCGCTGCGCCAGTTTACTCTCCCGACAACCACGTAGAACAAAAATTAACAGGGCTCGTAGGCACATGTAACTGCTTGAATTCAGAGATGGCTGACAAATTCCTATACTCATTGAATGTACTGTATTACTGTTTTTAAAGATAGGATGAGCTAATCTAGTCACCTTTTGTTATTGGTCCTTGTTTAATTTGTCTAAGGTATTTTTTGTATACAAAAGTTTACATTTTTATGTATATTTTTCTTGTGTACAAATTATGTAATATGTGTACAAACACTGTATGTAATATCTGTATATAGTGTGAGAAATTTGATCTTTTGTTTTTGGATGTATAAATAAAACTTGCTGTGAGGTATTTACTGACACAGTTTGATGTGTGTTATTCATTTCTATATTATCAACCTTAAATCTATATATCTATATATATATATATATATATATATATATATATATATATATAGATATGTTTTACTTCATATAACATACAACAGGTTTTACTGTTAAAACACTGTCATGGTTTCACATTCATTTTAAATAAGCCGTGGTTTAAGTGTTTCACTTGGAATATAATATTACACCCTTTACCAAGCTGCTCGTTTTAAAAAGTAATTATGGTAATTTTTATCACAAAATATTTCAGATTAAATTCCTGGGTATATATTTTAAGATTTGTGAACTATTCTACCCCATAAAACAAACAAATCTTCTGCCTATTCCCAGAATGAAAACATGACGTGTTGCTGTCAACTATGAGTCGACACTTCGCAAAAATACCTCAAACAGCTTTTAACAGCTGTTTATCTGCCTGGAATTTGGCATTTTCCTGCTCCACTTTTAAACTGCCTAGTTTGGCTTTTGTGCTCTTCTGTTGTTTTTACCTGATGAATCAGTTTCAGCTCCTGCTCTCTGATGTTTTTGCTAAAAGTGTGTGTACGTGCATATTTTCCTACATTGTGGGGACTAAAATCTGTCTAAACACTCACAAATGGGGACAAATAGCAGGTCCCCATAATGTGAAAAAACAAAAAATAAAATAAAATAAAATTAAGATCTCTAAGGTTTCCAGGAAAGTCTCCAGGAAATGAATGCAAGTCAATGAAATGTCCGCTGAAGGCATGAAAACACAACTCTCTCTCTGTGTGTGTGTGTGTGTGTGTGTGTGTTGGCTCTGTTAACCACATTTCAAACAAGACTATGACTTGATCAAATAATGACAAAGCCGTTCTTCAAATTTGTACTGGATTTTAATTCTTTTTTTTTTTCCTCGGATCATTTGACAACTTCCAATATATCCAACAGCACTGGCCTGAATTAGCAAACATGTAAACTAGACTATAAACTGTCAGCAAAGTCACACAAAATGAAACAAACGAAACATTTTTAAGTGATTGCTATCCAGTGTTTACTGAAACTTAACACATCACGGAACCAAACTTTACTCCCTCTATTACATAATACTGCTCTTTTGGGTTATAAAAATAGTTTAACAGAATATATGCCTACTTGTGCTAAGAATTGAGTCCTGGCGATCATACTGCTTTATTGCCATAAAAAAATGGGAGGAAAATAAAACTGGTGTAATTGAAACATAATATTGTAGCCTTGTTAAGTACCATTAAAAAAAAAAAAAAAAAAAAGAGAATTTCTCAAAAGTGCAACACAAAAATATAGAGTCATATTAGACTATGTAAAAGGTGCAAATTGAATTGAGTGAATCTTGTTTGTGGTAGAGGGCTTACATGGCACATTTCACCCGAAAAGTCTGAATGAATTAAGAGTCAAACGCAAAGGAAAATTTAGAATGACTGTGGAAATAATCGATAATCGACTGTGGAAATTGCGGTAATTTATCTTGATTTGGTTTGTACGTCTTTAACCTTTTCTTACTCGTGTAGAGACATTCAAATGCGCTTGCAGAGAAACTGGAAAGAAATAGTAGTTTTTAGAGTAGGTTGATCGTTTGGGAAAAACACATGTTCATTTTTAGTCGCTTTGAGTTCTCTCTTCTTTTAAAGGTCAGAGGGAATCTAGAGCCAGTTAGCTTAACATAGCACAAAGATTGGAAACCAGTGAAAAGTGCCAGCTTTTTGTTCTGTCCAGCAGTAACGAACCCCACCTACCAGCACCTAGAACTAGTTGCTGGAGGAACTGGCAGAGAACCATGGGAAAAAATGACTGCTAAAAGCCAAATGGATTTCCCAAAATGTCAAACTTCTCCTTTAATCTGTGCCACGTGCTGCCCTGTGGCAAAAAGAATTCATCATGTGAGCCCGAAAGATTTGTTTTCTCCTGCGAGAAGTGAAACGAGAATTTGTTCGTGCACATATTACTCTGGGAGGGAATGAAAAGAAATATTTTTGACCTGGTCTCATTTAAAGTATTGCTGTGTATGCATTTTAATGCCAGAGGGGAAAGAAAAAAAGAAGTCTTAACAGAAAACAATCTGATCTAACATTTTAAAGCTGATACTATCCATCCCATTCATTACAAATACTCTAAGGCTGCTTCAATTCTGATCAGGAATCAACATTCCTCCCCGTCCTGCAGAAGTATGCTACAACACATACTGCTCAGGCCAAACCAATAGGCTTTATACTGTTTACACTGTCATGCACATTCCTTTTAAACTACAGTCTGAAGTAGTAGCAGTGCCGCTGGTCTCTGAACACCACCTGGCTTTACGATAATATGTACATCTGAGAGCAGTGTCATCTTCTGTGAGAGAAGTCTACATATATATGCATTTATTGTACAAGTGGAAAATTTCTCACAATTTTCAAATAGAAAGATACAGCCAAGCAAAGTTAACACCGCATGACCAACTCCAGAGTCCAAGACTTCAGGTGGTTTTCAGGTTTTTTTTTTTTTTTTGTCCCAGATGGTACGGTCCATACCTGCAAAATACTGTAAGTCTCGTGCTACTGTTTTATGGCTACTTTTGTTTATAGTAAAAGGCATTTATACTTGAAGTGCAATTAAAAGCTGCAGGTACGCTGAGGAGATAGATAGTACCGCTGCAGCTCCTAGGAAGACTAACAGAGTCTGCCCATTTATAAACTAGATGATGGCACTGCCCTGTTTATGGAATGAATGGACGAAACCTCAGTTTATTTGATCGTTCAAACACGCACGGCAAAAAAAAAAAAAAAAAAAAAAAAAAAAAAAAAAAAAAAGAAGAAAAATAGGGGAATGAGGCAAAGTCCAACAAAGCAACACAACTCAAGGCCTTGTGGAATCAGGGCTGCAAACAGAGCATCCAGTGTTTCAAACTGGCGGAGGCTTCAATGATCCAGCCACTTTTTTTTTTTTTTTGTTTGTTTGTTTTACATTCTCCAACATTATTACAGCCATAGCATAGAGTGTGAAATCAAAAAAAATTAAGAGAATTATATAAGAAATATATCAAATCAATAGTACAACATGATAGGGCAGCCATTTTCATTGACTGGATGAGTACTTAAAAAGTTTACTACAGAAACCAAAAGAAGAAGAAAAAAAAAAAAAGTACAAAGGCAAGGCAATCTCATTTATGGCCATTTTAGTCTCTCAAAATATTTACCTCACAACCATTATCTACAGTTTACATTTGGCCATTTGTACACAGTGGTTCCATTACAGACGCTCCATTATTTTTTCATGAATCTGTAGAAATGAGCTTATTTACAAGTCTGTACAACCACCCGATAGAGCTCTTTCCATCTCCCAGAGGATCCACTCCACTTAAAGCAGGATACCTGAGTTTTCAATAGAATGCTTCAACCTCTCATCACGCTTCACCGCACGTTTCACAGGGTATCTCGCACAGCCACACAATCATGCACACAATTAATTACGCAGGAAACTTTCTCCAAAAGAATGCCGAGTGTAAACCTTTGTGAAAGAGCCAAAAAAACGCATCTAAAATAAAATAAAAAAAAAAAAATTCAAAAGAGTCTTCGTGGAAAAGATCGGCGACACCACCCTTAAAATAAAACAGTTGTGAAGGAGGTATTGAGAAGAGACATCTTACAGCAGGTGGCAGTCATGGTGGCAGCAGACAGGCTGACCACTGACTGTCCTGAATAGGACCCTCTGGTGGTGTGCTAGCGTATAAACAGACAATAAAGTAGGCTAGGATTTGCTTCAAGCAAATGAGTGATGAGACCTTCTTGGGAGACTTCATCTTGGCTGTGGAGGTCAGACGAAAACATCTGACTGTTGCCACTATGGTGGAAAATTAGAGCAGAACTGGATGTAGCTCCACTCACTGAGCGGCTGCTGCCTGTGGCACAGAAAACCTGACAAACAGACACAAGGTTAATTTTTACCTGCTCAACAGACTAAACATCTATGATCACACTATGACCTTAATATTACTGGGGAATTATTACATCATATGAATCATAGATTATGGAAAATACTGCATCTCTGTGCCTACATGTATCCATAAAGGGCTGTAGACCGTCTGGACTACTTATTAATGTGATCCATTTAATACTGTTGAGATGATGTGGACCAAAGTGTCAGACTGTACTTGAATGCCCTGGAAACATTTCCATGAAAACACTGCATCGTTTCTTAAAAACGGAAACACTTTTGTGGAAACAAATATACAATTTCCTGGGAGTTTGACATAAAAACATTTTAACAGGATGGTGGGATGTAACAAACATGAACTGAAATTACCTCTGAAGTCTCTGCACTAGTTCAGCCACCAGGGAATCACAGATGCCTGGGTGTGTTTCTTCTGCCAGGAAAATGGCTTCCCGTAGCTCCTCTGCAACTTCTGGTTTGCCATTACTTGTCCCACCCTTTTCTTTCAGCTGTAACAATGGCAACTTTTAGCTAACACTGTAATTTAATGATCCGCCTCATATTATATTTATCCTCTGACAAAAACAAGTTTTGTTTGGGACTGACCAGCAAAGATTTTTCATAATATTTAGGAGTTCAAGAGCTTTGTTAGAAATCATCCACACAGTGTTGAGGGAGTTCATAAAAGCCCTATTCTGGATGATTAGAGCTTTTAAGGTTGAAATTGATGGAACTATGGTAACTTAAAATCATTACATCATCACAAATTTACCTCGGAAAACAACGGAGAAAAGATTGATGATAAGCTTTGTGACAAAGGCCTCTTTGGACTCTCCTGCACCTGGAGAAAAAAAAGATGATTGTACAGTGAGAAGTGAAACCTGAGCACCTTCTATAATGGTGTCTTTGATGGCGTATGGTCTCACCTGTTTCCTTTCCAGCTCAGCAGGTTGTGCTGCTCCATTCTGAACCTTTTTCAGGTCTTTCTCCCTGATGGTGTTGAAAATCCAGGAATCATTGTTGGCATTATCGCCTCCAGATGCTTGGTCATCTGGCTCCCTAAAGCAACACGAGGTTTTAGGAATGTCATCCAAGTACGGAGAGCTGCTGTATTTAGCTTACAGGTATAAATCTGCCAACTTACCCGTCAGAATCGTCAGAGCTGGATTCGTGGGACCGCTGTGATTTCCACCTCTTGTATCTGTCAATCAGCTCTGTCAGATAGGATGTCTTTTTGGCATGCCTTACAATGTACTTATGTTTTAACAGCTCTTTGGCAGTTGGCCTCTAAATAACACACAACAGAAAACATAACAGTGACTATTAAAACCAGTTTTCTTTCTTTACGTATACTGCACTTTATCACTCATAATGGCACAAACATGAGTTCATTAAACTTACAAAACTAGGCTCCTTGTTTAAACATGCTTCAACAAATTCTTTAAGTGGTTTACTGTAGTTTCCTTCCAGTGTCGGGGGATTGTTCTTTGGGATGAGGAATAAAACCTTCATGGGATGAAGCTCAGAGTGAGGCGGCTCTCCTTTAGCCAGCTCTATCGCCGTTATCCCTAATGACCAGATGTCTGCCTATAAAATAAAAATGAGGGACAAAAAGGCGTTTTTTTTGGTTAAAGCAACAGAACCTCACATACACGCGGGCAGTAAAAATACTGTGTGAAATGAATGACATTTAAAACCGTAAGTCTGAAGCCTCATGGGTGTATTTGAGGAAGCGGTGTGCAGTGGTTATGTTGACAAGCTGTACTGACTCATTCTGTGGTTATTCCAAAAATATTTACACTGTCACTTCTGATCTCGAAAACCTGCCTGTGCACGAGTGCACATCAATCAACAGAGAAGAAGAAGAAGGGAAAAAAAAAAGGGTACAAATGACTTAAAACTTTTCGCTTTAGAAAATGTTCTTCACCACTACTGTATTTGTTGATTCTCATATTGATGCTAAAAGTCAAGAGAGCAGGCTTGTGTTTTCACCTGGGTATTGCCTAATGGCCCCGAGTCAATATTATCTCATTCAGGCCGAGTGTGTGCCAGTGCTCGACCTTTTCATATGAAACAGCTGTTACATTATTTATCTTACTCATCAATTTTTCACTGTTTTGAAACATTTTTGTCAGATTGGGTTTAAGACAGTGATGTTGCGCATATATATATATATATATATATATATATATATATAAATAGTTGCTACTTCCTACTACTGTGTAAACTTATGTCTACACATAACAGACAGTGTCTGTATACAGGCATTTCCCTCTTTCTAATGAACTAGTTGACATGTTTGACAGTTACTTTAACTTGTGCGCCTTTAATATACACCCAATGCAGTCTTTGTACAAACTTCCTGCAGTGCATGCTATCATCATGAGGGTTATATTGTTCAATATCATTGACACATTTCTTGCATAATCATTCTGTAGGATGTAGTTTATGATGCTGCTGAACTGCATTGCATCACACGGAGAAATTTCTACAATTTTGATTACACCGTTGACATCATATCAGTAGATTTTGCAACAGCATCGTACACTACATCCTGCAAAATTGCCAAAGCGATTCAACAAAAACTGAACATTATGACCTCCGTGAAGACAGTAGCTACTGCAGGACTACTGTATTAGTCAGTGTTAGTTTTAGCTCGGTGTACCTAATAAAGTGGACACTGAGTGTATACTCTAGTAATGTATACTCTAGTAATGTATTATTGCAGCTTTAAACCGCATTTGCTGAATAAAAAAAAAAAAAAAAACTTTACATGGAAAGTGGAGTTTCAGTTTCTTTCTACATTGGTAAACACATTATTACTCACCTGCCCAAATGTGCAGCACTATCTGTAAAATCAGAGTGCGTCGACTGTCTGGGCTGACACAATTCACTAACTTGTCTCCAAAGGACACATCACTCTGAGTCTGATCAGCTAAACTTTTACATTTTCCTCTGTGAATTATATCATAATGGAACCATGTTGTCACAGTATTATCTTAGAGAAACTCTCACTACACCTCTGTCTCCAGTCCCACTCAACTGATATCATGAACTGACATTAAACAATTCAAACCACGAACCACAAAGTGATCCGGCTGTCAGCCTGAGACACTTTATATACCTGCATCTATCAACCATACATGAGCAGTAAAGGTTACAGATAAACATATATATAGATATAAATGAAGCAATAAATAATGTTCCCGGGTTAAACTCGACTGTGAAAACAGAACGTGTCGAGATGATTCTGACCTTTGAGTCGTAGGCAGATTGCTTTATAACTTCAGGTGCCATCCAGAAGGGTGTTCCGACGAAAGTGTTCCTCTTTATTTGCGTGTCAGTCAGCTGGCCCGCCACTCCAAAGTCTGCCAGCTTCACGTCACCTTGTTCTGACAGCAACACGTTGGCAGCTGACGGAAAAAAAGAGACAAAAATATGAAATGAGCATTGTTTTTGAAAACATTTGGTGCTCACTCTTCCTTAATACGATTGTTGATATTGTCCAGCTTTTATCTGCAACATTAGAGCTCTATGTTTGAAATACCTGATTATTTAGACATGTGAAGTATAAATTTAGGTTTCTTAAAGCCTTTCACTTAAACCACAGAGACCCAGAAAGAGGAAACTCGGATCAGTAGACCTACTCTTGTCTTCATACTGCAGCTAAGAAACATTGCAGAACAAAAAACAGCCATATAAAGTTCCTCTCTGCACTCACACTCTTCAATCACCTATCAACTGCTTTAACAGAAATGTCTATGTCTATTTCTATATTTCTAATAAAAGCAGATTACAGGTTGCTGCATTTATACACAATAATATTCAAGAGTGAAATGTGAAAACTGAAAGTAACTTGAAACACAGGTAGGTTAACCTTGACCCAAATGATCTCATATACTGAGAGTTGTTTTTTGTTCTTAGAAAGCAAAGATTACAACTTTGTGGTTGTGTGTGTCTGTCAATTTGTCCAGTTAGAATTAATTACTGCTCAAATTCATGAGTTAGGGTCATAAGCATGTGCGGTCACAGTGACCTTGACCTTGACCTAGAAACATCTACTCAGTTCCTCATCTTTGAGGCTGATTGAACATTTCTGCCAAACTTGTAGTGATTCCATAAAGGCAGCCTTGAGACCAAAAAACATTATTTTACACTGATCTTTAGCTTTAGCCGCCAAAATCTGGACGTCATAAAGCTGCTTGTTGACATTTCTCATATAATGTGTTCAAGAGGATGTGAGGTCACCATTAAGGATGGGCGATGTGTCCCTGACTGGCATTTGACGATGTTCCTGGTGCCGTCACGGTTGCCTAGAGACATACACCCCACACCGGAGCTGCTCACAAACCCTGATACTCCACCACGTTCTCAAAAGCGAAAACGTTTGCAAAAGTACCGACGTGAGTGGGAAGAGGCACATCCTTGAATACATATGAAACGCAATTTGTTTCGTATTTTTGACAATCCAGTCATTTCAAAAACCATGACATTAAAATTACATATTAGACAACCAATGAAGATCTGGATGAAGTAAAATAAAACCCTCCTCCTCTATGTCAGCCTCAAGTTTGCTGTCATTTATCAAACTGAAACTGCGCAATTTTAACTCCCTCCCCCCATCATGATGGTGGCCTCCCATCGTGATGTCAGACATCAATCACGATTGATGATGGTATCATCCATCAGCCCAACCCTAGTCACTGTGACCTTTGACCAACTGAATGTGATAAATACCTAAATTTGTGCAAAATTTGAAGACATCATGTTCACAAGAATGAGATGAGATGGGCAGACAGACAGACAACCTCAAAACAAGCACAATAACACCACTTACAACCCTATAAAGTGATTAGGTACCTTTGATATCTCTGTGGATTTTCTTCTCAGAGTGCAAATACTCAAGTCCCTTAAGTATTTCTCTCAGGATTGTGGCGATCTGTGTTTCATCCAGTGAACCTGGTTCCAACTGATAGAGGGAAATCAGAGAATAACATGTGATTCTGGCCTAAACTTTGAAAGATTTTGCAAATTTTACATTATATTTTCACATTATGAAATGATATATATTTGTATTTGTGTGTGTGTGTGTGTGTGTGTGTATGTGTGTGAAATAGTCAAGTTTATAATCATTTTGATTATGGACTTACCAAATCAAGGGCTGATCCTCCACCCAAGTATTCCATAATAATCCATAGCTTTGTACCCTGAAAAGTAAATCATCTACTCAGTCTGGATAGTGTCAGCATTTATCACAACATATTAACAGGTTTATATTCAGTTTGCTCATTTTATGAAAATAAGTCAGAATAACTTAAATTCTCTACTTTCCTTATTTTTTAAAATAGTCAACGATCCTTATTTATGTCGTTGTTTCGTAGAGGACTCAAAACTGTACTAGCTAACTTACTCTTGTACTTTTAGGAGATATAAAAAAGGAAAAAGATAGGATAAATATTTCCATTTCTGGTTTGACTATTTTTATTCAACACTACCTGGCCATAGAAACATGTTGTACATATAACAGAGAGGTGACAGTAACATGGGGCAAATCTTCTGTATAAAAAATGAAACTCAACTGATATTGGAGATGTCAACATAATGTCTGTGATGTTTATTAGATGTTTATTATTAGTAACAGACACTTATATGTAATATGTAAAAGAAGTCTGTTTTTAATTGTTCCGTGACTATTAACTGACAGTTTCCTGCTTATCAACTGATACTATTAATAATTATATTCATAGTACATTTTTATCAGGCTAATTTATGTTTTCATTTTGTTGACTATCATATGTTGTATTGTACTACCCATCAAAGGGACAAATGGAATTACATTTATCAAAGCAGACTGTAAAAAAACAAAACAAAACAAACAAACAAAATAATAAAATATATCTGGTTCTGATTCAAATTCAAATAAATGATAAATTCAACTATTGCTTCCCGAATTACTGATACATTTAATTTCTAACTAGACCATATAAAATACCAATAAAATAAACTTTTTTTGTATAACAATCAGTAAAGAGACACATTTAGACTGAATAAAGAAAAGAGCATCATGCAAATGTTTGGGCACCTCATAAGATCATAATATACACTGTCGAGTACGTATCTGGGATAAATCCTCCCATGCTAATTCACTGTTGAGGAAGTTCTTGTTTCCATAAATTAATGTCACATAACTCTGATCAATGGTTGCCACCATTACTGAGCAGATAAGAAAAAAAAAACCCTTTAGAGATCCAATAACTACTCATATGTGCGTGTTTGTTTGTTTTTTTAATACACTAATGTAAATACATGTACACACAGCACAAATACCATGTTCACACACTACACACAAATAAGCTCTAATTCTCTTTCAGCCAGCAGCATAACTTGAGCTAATGGACCACCACGTCTCTCCTTACTGCTGCTAAGTACCACAGTAAATGCTGTAAGAGGCACTCTAAGCACCATCACATGTAGGGTGAAAATCTACTATTGTTACAAAATATGTTTTGCAACTTGAGTGATGTTGTCAATACACTTCCCACAGATGACCATAACACCGGAGACATTTTCTTTTGCAGTTTTAGTCCTAAGCTGTCTTGGGTTATAAACAGAGTAGATCAGGGGTTCTCCAACTCTTCCACAAAGGGCCTGTGTGGCTGCAGGTTTTTGTTCCAACCAAGCAGCAGCACACCAGACCTGACTCATTTAATTAACTGATCTCAGTCTTCACACAGTTGATTGGTCAAACTGTGTGATCTTGACTGGCTGGAACAAAAACCTGCAGCCACATGGCCCTTTGTGGAAGAGTTTGAGAACCCCTGGAGTAGATTATCGGGCATTTATACTGCATAGAAAATGTTAGGAAGCTGAAAGTTGGTCAAACCTCAAATCCAATTTACTGGAGTACAGAGCAAAAGTAACACAACATATGTTGCTGTCCAAATATTCTCAGAGAATGAGGTAAATGTGCAATGTTAGCGCATTTCTGGTCGTTTTACAGCAATCTGTGTCATATCACTAAAGCAATAGTTGTTCCATTACTTGTTCTTGCCCATATGCATTATTTATTGACCTACATTGCTCACACTTGCTTGCAGGAACACACTACCAACATATTATGTCATGCATAGACTGTGACTAGCTCACTAAATTACGTTCTTCCTGAGGATAAAGCTTACCTTGAGATAAGATCCGAAATACTTGGTGATAAATGGACTGTCACACTGGCTGAGAACTGTGATTTCCTGTTGAATGTCCTCGATTTCATCCTCCGCTTCCTCCAGATCAATAATTTTAATAGCCACAACTTTCTGAGTCCGATTGTCGATGCCTTTAAAAACTTCACCAAAAGAGCCTTTTCCTATCCTCTCCAGCTTGGTAAAAAGCTCCTCTGGGTCAGCTTTGAAATTCTGTGCGACAGAGAGATGGATGGCAACAGAGAGAGAGAGAGAGAGAGAAGGGCAGTTTAAATGGTTTAGAACCACAGGAAACTGACTAATTAAATTCAGTCACCAAACTACAGATCAAATCTGCAAAAGAGGTCTGGGTGTTATTTTTATTTGGCCACAATCATGACCACATGATCACTGAATTTCTAGTATGGTACAGAGTCTCTCACTTCTGAAGATTTCATAAAAGCTTGGAGCTGTTTAACTGAGCATCTGTCACCTGGGTGACAGCTTACGTAATCAGAGTTCAATGAAGGGTAAACGAAAATGAAAGAACAAGGAAAATGACTGAGTTTAGTAAACTTCTGTACTTACATAGGGTACAAGTGGACCAACCTTTTAACCCATTCAGACCAAATTTTGTGGCTTTGAGTGAAGCACAGATGTAACTAAAGTGTAATGACCTCTCCCACAAAGGCTCAAAAGAATCTGAAGGACTACACCCTGACTTATTGACTGAACTAAATGGCTTATTTCCCCATGGAGCACCAGGGCGGGAGTAATGGTCTTCAAGTTGGCCAGTTCAATTTCCCCTCATGCATGGCAACCATTAGCCTCAACTGCCTGCCTGAGTAGCATCTGCCGTGCCATGCTTTCCACCATAGAACCAGAATGAAAATAAGTCGATACTGAAAAACATTTTTTATTAAAGCATGTATATTTAAAATTAATTTAAAACGCATTTTGCACTATGAAGCAATTAATGCCAATTCTCAATTTACCAGGTGCCCCTGCCCTAAAAGGATGATTTGTTAGCTCACACAGCATATTGCTTTAAGGTCCCCTCGAGTATAGTTTCCTGTAAAAGTGCTAATGGTGGTCAAACCTATATGGAAAAGGGAGATGAGGAGCTGCACTTTGAAAAACTGGCAAAGAGGGGGGATGCTGAATTTAACAGCAAGGGGACTTTACATTAAAGACAAGTCTGCGCAGAAATAAGCAGAGTAAAAACAACACAACCAAAATACTATCATAACACTGGTGTGGTCAGTCATCCAGGTGAAAATTATTATGTCAAAGCTGACCTTTGTAAAAACAACAAGGGGACTGTGACCACAGTCTACACATGATGGGAATGTACTTGCCATATCCGCAGTCAGCAGGTTTACTGCGACAGCTAAAGCTGCCCAAACCTCGTTCTGAAAGCATGTGTTTGATGCTCTCCCATCTGCACTACACAACTGTGCAGTCTAGTGTCATCCACGCACCACACCCTCAGGGTTGAAGGCTCACTGCCAACTCTCTAACCACTAACACCTCTCTGTGTAGTAACCTGTGTTCAGATCTGTTGTTTCCTCTCTATAAGTATGTGTGTGTATGTAACATTCAGAATCTAAGCAAAATAACTACATTATACGTTACGAATGGAATAATCATGATTTCCTGATGAAACCGGAGATTGTCATTCTTACATAATACCTAATTACACAGTGTAAATGTGGCCTGACTGAGCAAAGTGTCAGCTGGTGGCTGATTCATTTCAAAATAAAATAAGTTCAAAATAAGAAAAAATACATTCTTCATGCGATCATATGATCGGCAGTCCATAAAATCCAACTGCACAACAGTGATTAAAAAAAAAAAAAAAATTCTGATCTAATGCCAAATATTTAAATATCTTAAACCATCAATGAATCAACCATCCAACTTATCAAAACAAAAATGATAAGGAGATGGTAATATTAAGCTGAATATTCTAAAACTTAGAAGGTCTGGTTGGAGAAACTAAGCTTTTTAATTCAAGGCAATTAATTGATCATTAATGGAGGGACATATTATTAGATTACAACTATGATTAAATTGATTCATGTAATTAAGTTATTGAGACAATAAATGCTAACATACTCTGGTTCCAGCTGCTAAAACTTAACTGTAAACTGAACATTTAGTTTAACCCTGTTGTATTGATCAATCAGTGTTAACTGATATCAGTGATAGTTTTAGATCATATTTACTGGCTGCTGTCATGAATAAGATCATTTTGGACTTATCTATTTTTTCAGTGATCTTCTGTTGTTTGTTATTATTCCAATTCAAATAATGCCAAATATCTGATATGACCATTTTCTTGAAATGTAAGGCTTTACAGTTTCTGCTTATTTTACACTGAAACAAACTGAACATTTTCAGTTTTGCACGCAGCAGCATAGATACGTCAACTTCTGCGCCAAGAAACTCGTATGGACATTTTAGTCTCATTGATTAAAAATTGCACTTAGTTCGAATAATGTACATGATCATAACATGTCGGTTTATCTTGTCATTCATTTGATGTCAACCTTTTGTGATGTCAAACGCAGCTCATAATGCAGTCTTTCTGGACTTTTGGTAAAGAAAGCATTTATTTTTGAAACGTAAAAGTAGTAGGAAGAGTTTACCTGCAACGCAGATAAAGTTATTTACAAGCTGATACTCCCAACTTCCGAGGTGAAGGTTAGAGGAAACGTTAAGTAAAATGTCGGATGATTCTGCGCCCAATGAACTTGACTCTGAAAATCAGCTTTTAATATAATTATAATAAATAATGTATTTACCTGAATCCCAGGCAGTCCACTCTGAATAGGAGAGTGAGCCATGGCGTCAAGTCGGCAAAGATGACGCCTTCCCTCTTCTTTTCTACTTGTCTTGTCACAGGTCTGATAAGATCGATGGTTTACCTGAAGTGGTTCGTGTTGCAAAGTTGTTAATGTATCAAACGGAGATGTCGCTTAGTTTTTTCTTTCTTTCTTTCTTTTTTTAAGAGAGCTTGACTTGACGACTTGTACTTCGAGCTGCCTGCCCTCTCTCCTCACTCGCCTTCCGCAGTTAGCTAACGTTAGCTAGGCTAGCTACTTTAGCAGGTAGTTAGCAAACAGTTAGCTGAATAATTATATCTCCCAAAGCGGTCTCTCAGCAGGTGGACGGTAGTTTTCCTGGTGGTAAACTTGAGCTCTGGTTTGAAATAGACAGCGCAGCGCAAATAAATGCACACTGTTATATAGTTGTATCGCTTGTTGTTCTATTCTCCCATCACTTTACTCCGTCTCCCCGGCGCCATCTTGGTTAATGTCATTTTCATTTCCGGGGGGCCAATCAGAGAAGAAAGTGCACTTGTCGTCATTCGTAAACCAACCTACGTCACAGGAGGGAGGACGTTCACACAGGTGCCCCACACATGTGGCCTGATACACGTAATTTAAGTACAACTTTATTCTCAGCTTTGAACAAAAAACTGTTCAACCTATAGATAAACAGTTGCACTGATCTTTTAATTGAAAAATATAAAAAAAATAACGACAGTTGAATATGACAATTAGTGTGCCTTCTGAAGAGATGAAACCAGGGTGGGAGAATGTAAGAAATGTACCAGATAAACCATATTTATAAATGTGCTTTTATTATTTACTTGAACATAGTTTTTACACATAAATATAAAAGAGTAGTTACATCTGGTGATAAGTAAATATTAGGAAATAATAAAGTACTGCTGTTGTTACAATACTATGGCTGACATTTCTTGAATTTGTTATACTGAATATATTATTAAATTACTTTGTCTACTTTACACAACAGTCATTTTATTAGCCATTATTTAAAATCTATACACACATACACATATAGGCAGCACTGGCAGAATGAATCAACATTTTCCCTAATGGGTTTATGTGCACATAAACCCATTATGGACATTTTTTTTTTTTTTTTTAGTCCATTCAGAATTTGGCCTTTTTCTCTTCATCATTTGGAGTCATCAGATGTATCCGAGCCTCTCCTGACCATCTCAAGTTCTGTCTTTTTGTTTTTATCTTCATCATCATCAATAGTGTTCTTAAACTGGGCCTCAATTTCTGCTGGGTCTATGTAGGTGTAGAAGTAGGCCATTATGGAGAAGATGACACACACTACAACCAGGAGAGAGGCAAAGAGGATGTACTCTGCCCACTTTAAAAGAAGAGATGAGAGACAGAGAGACAAACAGTCATTACATGGCATAGAGATACTGACATGTCTGCTAGAAATATTCAATCACTTTTAGTCAATGAGGATTAGTTTTTTTTTTTAGAATCAGTTATTGGGAGTATATCTTCCTATTTTTTGCTTTTTTTTTTTTTTTACCCTGTCTGGGATCTTTGCAAGTTCAGCCACAATCAGGACGATGAAGTTGCCCATAGCAACAGTAAACAACCAGCCTGCTTGCAGCACTGCTTTCATGTTACTGGGTGCCTTGAAGACAAAAAAAAGACACATGAGTGAGGAAGCCATTAACAAATAACCTTATACAGAAATATTATATAGTTTAGGGACAAAGAAAACAAAATACTTTAATTTACAAATGAGAAAAATACAGTCAGACGACCAGAAATGTCTTCTAAATGATCTCAATGTGGCCTGCAAAGCCCTCGGAGGAAGATAAAACGACCCTCAGAAAATCAATAAAAAGCAACATCATGTTGATGAACGAGTCTACACTGCTGTGTGATTCAATTCCAAGAGAGGGCGCTGTCTGCATTTAGATTGGACTAACACAAGCCTCAAGGTGACTCTTGCTCACCTCAAGAGAGGACTCAGTTAGGATGAACGCTTTATAACAGAGAAGAGTTTCATTTTGAACCAGTGGAGTGGACATTTCAAGTGTTGATTCAAAGATAGTGTGTTTGATATGCCAAGAACATATCACAGTGTTCAATGAATAAAACATCAAGAAACATTTAACTACACTACAGAGATGAAAAAGCTCTGAAAGTGTGACCTTTAATGACCTATAATGATATATGACCTATAACCTCACCTGTGAATAGGAGAACTCCAGTCCAGTGACAGAAAACATCACTTCACCAGCAGTTATAAAGAAATACTGTGGGATTTGCAGGGCCATGTGAACTGAGTTGGGCTTTATGTCTTCAGCCGCAGTAATAGACTCCTGACACTAATAAGAAAAAAAACAGAAATAATTACAATAGTTACCAGAGCGCACACAATTACTCATTAGGGAATATTTATAGAACCAGGACAGTTTATGGGTGTGACTTATAATAAACTGCAGAGCCCTTGTTAATTGTAATTGAGTAGCGTGTTACCCAGTGCAACAGACATGACAAAAAAAAAAAAAAAAAAAAAAGCTCTGGTACATAAGCATTAAAAAAAATCATAAATATCTCAAATGAAAGAAAATACATTAACAAATCATTGTGAAACTTACATTTGTCTCAAATACCAAAGTGCTTGGGATAAAGAAAGTATATGAACTTCCAAATCCAAAGTCTCTGCTGTATTCACACGACTTTGAACCACTCCGTAGTTTGAACGTAGCCCTGATGAGAAAAGAAAATTTGGTTAATGTTTTTATTTCCAAAAAATACAAAAATAATTTGTAATAAGGACAGTGAAGAAGGAAAAGAATACAAATATACTTACTTTCCATTTTTTACCTGGGAGTAGTTAGAATAAAAAAATGACTCAATTCGTCCAAAATCAGCTCCAGATGTTGATACATTCACCGATATGTTCATTCCATTTATAAACCTGATATTGTTACATATTGAAAAAACCCATTACAGACAGAAATTTTAATCATATAACCATTGTCATTACAGACAAAAATTAGGGTTTTCTGTATTATATGATTAATTAATTGTATATTTGTTAGAATTTAAATAGATTCAATTCAGTTTACCTGATTTCATTGTTCCCTTCTTGAGGCTTAGTAATCAAATCATCAGTCTGGGAAAATAAGATGGTGAATTTCAGTTAATTTAAACATTACAAGACATTTTATATCATTGTTTTCATTCTTGTGTTAAGTAATACTCACCATCTCCCATTCGTCAGCGAGGTTTGAAGGAATGAGAAGCGTTTGTCGGAGTTTGTTGGCCAAATGAATAGTTTTCTTTACTGAGCCAACTGAAATATTGATATATCCTGCTTCAAATGTGAAGTACTCAGTACTGGCCTGCAAAAATAAGCAAGTTGTTGCAGCTATGCAAACATTGATATAAGAAATGTGTTTGTAAATTTGTTGTTGTGGATGACAGGACATACCTGAGCTGCAGGAACCGTTTGTGAATCATTGCCGGGCAAGTTAACTGTGATTGGATTATTGCCCATGTTAAGTAATTTCAGCTGACTTTGGGAAGATGATGGGAAGCTGGGCAGTGTTTGCTGAAAATTAAAAAAAAAGAAAAAAAAAAAAGGTAGAAATAAGAATTTGCAGTTGTTATGAAGTCAATTGTATTTTACAGGACATAAAGAGGTAAATGTAATATACTTACATCAATTTGAAGCTGAACCAGACCAGCACAGACAAAAGCTATAGCTGCCAGAAGCATCCCCACTGTCATTCTTTTCAGAGAGCTGTTGAATTAACATAAAGTTATGTTTTTAATTACAGCACTAAATATATTTACGGTAATATGGGAGTACCCATCATTCTTTGTGGTGAAATGATGAAGTTGTTTTATAGGAATAATAAAACGATCACATTTTTCCAAAAATGTTGAAAGCAAATGATTTTTAAGAATCTTCTAAAGTTATTTAATCATCCCATAAAAGACCGACAAATCCAGGTATACTTACGTAAAGTTCAGGCCACATTTTTTGATCAGAGGGTAGATCACGCTGTCCATGAGTGGCACCAGAGTCAGGATGAGGATCGGGTTGAAAGTCTGTCAAAAACATAAGTTGTACGGTGAGTACATTTTTCTCAGATTTTCTCAGCAGTATATCAGTTCAGTGATAACATAATAAAGATTATTTTTTAACTTACCTGCATCTGGTCAGGCTGTATAACAAGAAGCCCCTGTAAACACAGAAATTCTTATTATAAGTATGTTTATCCGTATTTCTATAGTTAAGTAAAATCCACTCATATTTAGTTTTATCACCAAACTTACAAAGTTTCCATCCATGGTGGTGGCTTGTAACGTCCATCTAGATCCCTGTAGGACAGATGTAAAATTTAGTGTAGTTCCCTCTGCTGACAATGCTGCACAACAACAATGATACTGTATTTCAAAAGGTAAGTAACTCTAAGTTACCTTTTGGTCAAACAGGGTCCAGAACATTGGCAGTGGGATGTATAAAAAGAGGACTTTCAGCACCATTTTGATTTGAGCAATGAGGAGTTTCTGCAGAGAAAGACAGAGAACATGTTGTTACTTGATTTTTTTTTTTTTTTTTTTTTTTTTTTTAAAAAGCACATCAGACACCTAAGAAAATTAAATAAAGTGAAACATACGTCATATTTTTCCTCAGCCCAGTCCATCCAGTGTTGCCTCTTTGGATATTGCTTTGCTTCTGTGGCGGTAGCGGTTTTTAATGGCAAACTAATTGAGAGCAAAAAGAAAAAGAAAAAGAAATAGTTTTAGAAATAACCAGAATGACTGTTGACTGTAAATGTTAATACAAAATGTGTTGATACAAATGGTGTAAACCAGACTCACCCCAATGCATTTACACACATCCAGCATGATGTTTCCCTGCGGTTCAGCTTTGTAGTACATACCACTCCCAACGATAAACACCACTGTCAAGGACATCATGGGCAAAATATTGGTATTGATATACAGTGTTGCAAACCTTTACATATCTGCATTATGTGTAGAGATACAGCCTTCAAATATGTTTAAACATACCAAGTGCAACCACCATTAGTGCTGCAGGGACACCGAAGGCCAGAGAGTAACACTTCTGCTGAGTGTAGATGCCACATTCCTGAGCTGCAAATGGAGACAAACAACTGTCATTTAACCATGTTATAAATGTCCCTCTTTCGCCAAGGCTGGTATTAAATTTATGATACTTTTTGTCATAAACCTTGTGTACTTATACGTACCTCTGAGGATTGGAGTGATAATGGTTGACAGGAGACTTCCACCATTGATGCAGAGGTAGAAGACTGAGAAGAAAGTTCTTCTTTGTCTTTCCTGCACAGAGAAGTACATCACTGAGCTTCTGTAATGTGTTTGTACTCATATTTTGTCAATGTTTGACAAGATGTGTAACTGTATATGGCACAGATACTCATGACAGCTAGCATATATTAGCATGCTTACATACTAAGATCGTAAACATAAACCTGTCAAACCAGCATATTATCTTGCTGGTGTTCATCTGTTCTGCTTCACTGGGTTACCACCATATTGATTGAGCATTTCCAATATCAATAATGTGTGATTGAGAGGAGGCAGTTCAATGCTTAAACTAAAGATGTTTTAATTACACGTTCAATGTCTTTGTGGACTCAACAATAAAACAGAAAACTCAGCTCAAGATAAGAGCAGAAGAGAAACAATCGTCTAACCTGGCTGTCATTAAACTGGTCTCCACCAAAAGCAGCCACACAAGGTTTGATGCCACCTGTACCCAGAGCGATGAGGAAGAGTCCCACCATGGATAACACGCTGCGTGTGAAGAAGAATATGTACATGAAACCTGATATCTGGATTTATGACAAAATTACTTTTGCATTAGATTAGACACTCACACATGAAAGGTCATGTTGTCTGCTGTCCCATTTCTGTCCGTGTCTGTGATGTCATGGATTGCACTGATGGCCATCGCAATCTGACCAAGTGCATAGACAATGGACAAGTAGATGATGGTTCTGAGGTAGAGAGAGGAAAAGAGATAGTGTTGGTGGGAAAATGTACTGAAAGTACCTTGTCATTATTGTGCTTGACATTGTTAATGTTACATTTTTAATATGGATTCATCATGAAGTAGGATTTTATTTCAGCTTACTGTATTTACAATTTTATGATGTATTTGTTTGTCAAAATATTGAAATAATATTCTTATGATCTGAGGCTGTATTTTTTGAATGATTATCATAAATTATTTTTATAAATGTACTAAAATTAATTATTTGCATTTACTTTTTTTTTTTTTTTAATGTAGTGGAGAGTAATGTAAAATGTATAAAACTGTGTGGTGCTTTCACCAATGAGATAAAGTTATGCTCTAACAACTTGCACTTGTAAAAAAAAAACTCTCACTTTCATCTATATATCAAAGGAACCTGCAGTCACTCACTTAAACTTTCCCAACCAGGAGTCGGCCACAATGGCCCCGAGGATAGGAGTGAGGTAGCAGAGAGCCACAAAGGTGTGGTAGATGGAAGTGGCCAAGTCATCGTCCCATTTCAAGAAGTACTTGAAGTACAGTACAAGCACAGCTGTGGATGGGCAGGAAATGTGGTTAAGATTTGATTTGGCTCATGCAAAGAAATACTGTAGCTGGATGGAAGTATCATGCCTCAGGTTAGACTAATTTAATAATTTAATTAAAAAATAAAATGATAATATTTTTAGGTAGAATTATATAAGTAATCGTGTTGTTTAGATTCAAGAAGAAAGTATCCTCACCTCGCATTCCATAGTATGAAAACCTCTCACAGAACTCATTCACAACAATGAAGAAGATGCTGAGAGGGTAGCCACACACCTCTTTGCTCTGATGGGTAAAAGAAACATCAGCGTTACATGAATTATTTAACGAAAGTATAAATGAAGCAAAAAAAGAAACTGCATCAAGAAGTACTAAATCATACAAACTGGTCCATTTCAGAACAATTCATATTTAATAGTGATGCACGATATTTTATTGAAATTGTATTATTATTATTAATGACAATTACATTGCATTTACATTACAGTTACAGCAATGGCTCCTATTTATTACTGCTGGGTAGTTTGTGATTTCCCTACATCTATCAATTAAGTGTTATTGATATAAAATTGATTGTAAATTATAATATTACATTATAAGTTTTTATTCTGGAATATATTTTGCCTCAGTCTGAATCTTTAAAGTTCAAAGTTATCAAGTGACTATAGTGAATTGAAAATTGCAATATATTTCTCACAAAGATAATAGTAAAATAATAAAATGTTATTTAATAAAAAACAGAATAAATTAAAAAAATTGCCATGAAAACTGTAAATAAAACAAGTACTTTACCGTTCCTCTGCGCTCCTTCTTGGGATCCTCATTATCTGTGCATAAGATGAAATCAGTTGAAATAACTTTTTACCATAAAAAAGAGTCAAATGCAGCAAATGTATTCCAACATAATAAATTTTAAAAAAATTATTATTTATCTTCCTTTTAATTTTTGAAACAGTTTTTCTGTGCGGAGTAAAAATGCACAGAAGTAATTAAGCGTATGATGTGAATGTTGTTTTTTTTCACCTTCATTATTGTGATATTTAATTTCTGTGAGTCTAAATAAAAACAGAATCAGTAATTCTCACCTGCCATGATGTCTCAGAGGCTGCTGCCTGCTTTCTGCTCTGAATATTCCTTTGAGATTCCTTCAGGGAGTAGTTGATAATTTATCCCTCACTGTTCTCAAGTGTGAGTGGGAGTGTTTTGTGTAATATCACTTCTTATTAGCCCTTGATCTGTCATTGACACTGCTGACTGTGTTGCTTTTATGATGGGTGGGAACATGAGATACAGGAGATAGGAAGTTTGCTATGTTCAGGCCCAGAAAACTCATAAAATGGATTAATTCCTGAGACCTTTACAACTGGAGCAACACAGCATGAATGAACATGAGAACAAACTTTTAACGAAGCGGCAAATCAGTAAGGACACGTGAGTACAGGTGCTGATACATGAGTGCATTTTATTTAAAAGAAAAGCATAAGGGAACATCTTTGTTTACAGCAGAACAGTGAATTTGTGTTAAATAAAAACTTTTATAAAACCATCGCTGCCCAAATATAAAATAATTTCTTGAACATCTGAATGAACACTAAAATGGTAAAAGCTTCATATTACTCCCACAGTAGGCGTAGTGTCTGGTTCCACACCTCGTCGCTTTGGCAAGAAGGTGAACATTTCTTTACAGTGTATAAGCCCCACACAGCAAGATTCTTTGCAAATATTGCACACACTCCTTTTCTATATACATTAATAAACAATTTGCAATATACTTTTCATTTGCAATGGCTTTAAATACTTAAAAACTCTTCCGCTCTAAGACATTGCAGTGATTTAAAGTTGAACGCTAACATAGGAGGCCCTTTTGCAAATTTTTGTAGAAATATAACTTCATGTACAGGGGATGAGTGCTGATGTATGCAGCATATACTGTTCATCAAGACATCAGTACAGTGGCTTATAAAAGTGGAATACTGTACATAAAAACACAATGTGAAACATTATCAAAATAAACAAAAAATGGGCTGTTGAGAGGGTGCAGGTGTATTGTAATGACATGCATATTAAAGATCCCAACAGGAATGTTTCCGTGGAAAAACTGCTCAGTCTTTCGAGGAATAAACAGTTATGTCTGGCCAGGAAGGAGGGTCTGAGTCTAGAAATCTGTCCCACACAGACCCTCTCGGGTTCTCAGGCCTCATCTCAGTCCTCTTAAAGGAAAATTCAATTGGCCACACTCAGCATTATTACCATGCCTACTGTGTAAGTTAAAAAGGTCCAGTGCCTTGGTCATGGTTCACCGAGAAGAGTCACTTCTCTGTGCTTTGTGTCAGTTTCCCTTTGAACTGATGTGAAGAGAAGCAGGATTCAGATAAGAAGTGACAATATGGCTTCACTGGCATGCCTGGTTGGCAAGTATACGGGGACGCTGAGGTCATAGGTCAACCAGGGGTGGCATCATACCACAGAAGAAGAGCTGGGGATGCCCTGGATGGTGGCACTGGTTGGCGTGCCACTAATAGCATTAAAGATGTGAAGCGAGTCTGGAAGAACGTTCTTCATGCCATCTTCCACGGGACTAATCTGAAAGGAAAAGTGGAGAATTGAGATATTAGCAAACATCATTTTAGATTCTTATCATTATTTTAGACCTTAATAATTGTAAAATACTTAGATAGAAATTATTTTGATATTTTGAGAGGTATGCTTATTTGATTTCTTGCAGAGTGTTATTTGAAAACACCAACACCACTCACTCGCATAAAGACTGGAAATAGAGGTGAGGGGCTAACATGGTTCAGTCCAAAGTCCACCTGAACACTGAAATGTTACATAAACATTTCTTGTACAAAAACCAAAGTGTAAAACTAACAAGTCATTGTTTTATGGGGATTTTTATGTCTATTTTTTTGGTCTGAACCACTAACTCTCCCGGTGAAGAGATGTGCCTGGTAGCTGCTATCAGTCAAGAAATAGCCATGTACACAGTCAAGTACAACTCATTGTTTATAGACTTCTTAAACTGTTTTTGTTACCTTTGGACTGAGACAAACTAGCTTTTCCCCCCTTGTTTCCACCCTTAGAGCTAAGCTAGGCTAACATGCTGCAGCTTCATACTTTGAGGAGGACATCAATGTTTTCATCAACACTTCATTCAACTTCATTCAACACTTGCAAGAAAGCGAATAGCCATATTAAGATGGAGTATTTGTGTATGTATGCATATACACAAAAACAAAATCAATGCTTAAACATACACATCCAGATACATGTACATATATATACTGTTCCTACAAGTACAAATGTATGTTCACATACATATATGTACATGCATAAATACAGCGTGTATTGTATGCACATGCAAAAAATATACATCAACTCAAAATCCAGGGGGGATTGTTGGTCTAGCCAGTTATGTCAGGGGTGCTCATGGCAAAGGGGGAACAGGTAGGTTTTAAGTTTTTATGTTTTCAATATCAGGAGAATATGTGCGCCACGTGTGATCATGCTTTATGTCGACTGATTTGTAAATTATTGCAGTTATGTACTGATAAGGCCTGTTTGTGATCTGATAGAATAAGGCTGTCATTATATACATAGCTTTTAAAGGTCAAGAGAGAAGCTTTAGATTAGTAGCATCAAAAGACTGAACTGATTTCATTTTGTTATTTTGTTCATTGTATCTAGATAGAATAGAATAATAAATATTGCAATAACTCTCAATGAAACCACAATAAGCTAAGGTATTAATGTTTCTGCTTTGAATGGTTTCAAAAAGAGCAGATTCAAGATTTTATGGCAGAGATCTAAAACTGATAATCAAAAGTTATTTCAACATCAGGATCAGTTTGAAATGACAATCTAACAGGTGCCTCTGTCTGGCTGGACCAACAGTTAACAACTTAGTTTTTATTACAGTCTGATTCTTCTTGCATTACCATCCAATCTGCTCATGTCAGCACAAAGGGAAAGACAAAGAATGGTTGTTATGAAAGAGTGTGTTATCACTCACATTATCAAACATTGTCAAGAATGTCACTCTGTTTAATTTGCTTGCCAAAAACCGCACCAGAGGCAAATTACACTTGTAACATTAGCAATGCAAAAAGTGATTACACTGTTACCTGGGTTAAGTAACAGCAGCCAGGGCAGTGTTATACTCACTTGCTCATGCATGATGATTGACAGCTCCCTGGCAAGGTCTCTATAGTTGGCTTTCATCTCATCATGATATTCCTGTTGGTCCTCTTTGATTAGGCGCTCATTAATGCCTAAGCCGTGGCCACACGCCTCCACAAAATGCCTACAAAAGAAATAATATCAATATGTGTTCGAAGAGAATAACACAAAATAGGGATCAAACTTTGTACACACATATATGCATATTATAAACCTTTGACATCTCACCTGAAGACCTCTTTCAGCTGTTTTACTTTGTTATCAGGATACTTCTTGGCGCTCGCATCATCCAGGAAAGCTCGGGCATATGCAAGGGGTCCTGCATTTACCTGAGGGAAAATGTATGAGCTGTGTTATTTTTTCCCCTTCATGATAGTCTCATAATTAATGTCCAGTGTGTTTGAGGTTGCTTGTATGTAGACAATTTTCAAAGCAGGCACCTGGACGCTGATGCTGCCCTGCAGTTTGAGCTGCAGACGGATCATGTCCACCTCGCTGGACGAACACAGCTGTTTGATCTCGGCCACTTTCTTGCTCATTTCGTCAATGGCCACCTCGATAGGGCTCAGGTCGGTGTGGTGTTGATACATCACTGCGATACGTTTCTTTACGTAGGGGAAGCAATGCGTAGCTATGGGACAAAAACACAGTGATGAGAAGAGTTGCGCAGTATACTAATCATTTCTTCTTGCATGTGCCTTTCACAGTTTTGCAATTCAGCCTCCACTCATATGTGTCCCTCTTGTATAATAAAGATAAAGAGCTATGGTTAAACCTTTGGATCTTTTGCACTGTAAAACAATAAATCTGTGATTAGGATTAGGAAACAACCTTGACAAACAGCTGACATGTTCAGATTCTAATCAAGATCTTTCTTTCACGTACAGAAACTTTCTGCTGAGTAATATAACATATGAATAAGTGACCTGTGTGGCAGCCTACCACATAGAGAGTAGTAAACACTTGTTTCACTCTTATGTGATAATATACAAACAATAAGAAGAGATGATATTTTCTATGTAGATCATTTCTCACCCTCTTTACTGATGTCTTCTCCATAGAACTAAAGAGCTAAATACAAACATCACTTAAGTAATTGTTCCTACTAAAACTGCAACCAGTTAAACTGCCCTTGTCACTGAAGCTCTCATCATTTGTGTCCTAACAATAAATCTCCTTTCACACTCACTTAGATCCGTTTTTCGATCATTGATTTTTTTTGGCCCCTCTTATGTGCCACTAAAACTCCTGCTACATTTAAGGATACCTACTGGTTAGTATGGTCCTACGTTTGCACTGCTCTTCCACTCCCCCTTGTTTTTTGCCAGATACGGTAAAAGGCATCTCAAACACAAAGCGACGGATGTTGTGGCTCTTTTCAAAGTCCGTCTTCCTGTCCGCCAGCTCCTTCTCCTCCAGGTATGGGGTCACATGTGTCACTTGGATATATGCATACTTAGAGTCCAAGTCTTTGGGATTAATCTGAAAAAGACGCACATCATTGTGAGAGATTAACGTTAAATCTTAAGAAGAAAATCAACCTTCATTAAAAAGTGAAATATCAGTGAAGACCCACCCTTCCGGAGTCCTGAATCATCTTCACGTTCTCCTGTCCAAACTTGTCAGAGTACAGCTTTAGGAGCCTCTGAGAAATCTCAGACAGTGGAGTGAATTTAGGTTCTTTGTAGATATACTCTTTACCGTCTTCATCCTCAAAGAAACCCTGAAAAAAAGATAAAACAATCAGAATCAATACAAAATAAACTCTAATTTCATATAATAGGATATAAATAAGCAAACCATATCAAACGATACGTGGGCTGTGAGTGGAAGTCGTCATGACAAATTGTTAAAAAATAAAATATTGTTTACATCTTAACATATGTTCGACTCCACAAATACACAACCCTCTACCTAAAGGCCAGACAAACACACTACACTGCAAACATCAACTAGTGTCAGTTCAATGATGTGAGACAAACCACAGGACAGAGGAGGAGGCATGGATGTCACACTGTCAGTGGGAATATTTAGTTTAGTCATTGTCTTTTATGTAAACTGTTAAAAGTCCCATGAACAGATGGGTAAACACATGCATTTACCCAGAAAGGGATGAATCCTGCTATTAGCCCTTCAAGGGTTTCCTACTATGATTAGGACAACACTGAGGCTATAATAGAGGAGGAGTTAAAGGACTGTAACAAAGGTAATGCACGTGAAATAGCACTGACTGCATTAGCAAAGGAACACAACACAGTCTTAAAACATCACTGCTTTCCAAAATGCAGTGGTAGCTTTCACATTTCACATTTACCTCAGCCTCTGAGTCAGTAAACTGGTACTGCTACAGGGTGTGGACAACAGAAAAATAAAACCATTGTTATTTCATGAGAACTACCTAAATAATGTAAAGAAATTTAACATTTTTTATTAATACTACATCACTAAATTAGAGCACCATGTCATTATAGACATGGATCTGTGGATCGAGGTAATCACACCCAACAAATCATTTCTAAAATTTCTAATTAAAATTACATTAAAATTAGTTTACATTAAAATGTAAACTAAGATCGGTATTAATCACTTAAACACTTAGATCTGTGACATAAAACAGAAACACTGCAATGGGAGCAGAAGATAGATGCCATGCTACACAGTCCTGTAAAACGGAAAGCAGCAGCGGTGACTGATTGTTACTGTGGCATGAAGCAACAAACTATGATTGAGAAATGCAATGGATTACTGCAGCACCAACACCACACAAAGACTCAGGCTGATCAGAAAAAAGCTAGCAAGGTCTACTGCGCAACTTACCGCTGCCTTCAAAGAGGATAAAAAGCAGAGAAGGGATATTAGAGTGGGAGATAAAATGCCACCGCATGTGATCATGCTCTTAAAAAGTAAAAAACAAAAATGCCTTTAAGAGCGCCCGTGTTGAATGTGAATATTCTGCCATTCCAGCAAAAAATAATACTTGTTCTCTTTTGTGAAATCAAGTTAGTGCGTAAAATTTTAAATCAACAGGCTTATAAAGAAAATTAAACTCACCTGGCCGAAGAAAGCCACTCTGAAGTAGGTGCCCAGAAGTCTCTTGCCTGTGTGCATCACCTCTGTCACTTTGCTGTACGCACGATGTAGTGTATCATAGAGGTGCGCCAGTTTCTGTTCAAAAGATGTATAAATAATCTGATTAGAATCTACAGACACTGATGGTTAAGTATTAATGGGGAAGGATGAGATAAATGTGTACCTCAAAGTCTCTGCGCTTCTCATAAATGGGGATTATGAGCTTGTAGATGTCAGAGATGAGCTCGTAACGTTCAGCTTTCCACAGCCCATCTGCACACTCCTCCAACAGCTCCATTAGGACGTCCTGATGGAACAAATTTAGTTTGAATGAAACAATATGTGCCTAAATGCTATTCAGCAGAATTACAAGTAACATGATGTTTAGTACGTCCCTCTGCCCTCCACTCCCAATTTTGAGAAAATTGTAATCTAATCAATGATTACTTTTATCAATACAAGAAATTAACAGTAGGAAAGGGTAAGTACTTCATTGAAGTGGACATCCTGCATGCCGACATCCTCCATCATTGCTGCTTCTTCATCTATGTTTGGAGTCACAACGCGGAAAGCCGAGCAGCCCTGTTTGAACATGCCTGCACACAGATGAGACGAGACAAATCAGTCTAATCTTTATTTCACTTTGTTCCACAGACAATTTTAACAATTTATTAATTTCGACAATTTATCATACAATTTCAACACTTGTGAACACACAAATGAATCATTAAGGCACCTTTTCTCCGCAGGTACTCTGCCACAAGCGCTGCAACATGCACATAGCACATGGCTGCCTGTAAAAAAAATAAGAACATTTTATGCATCATTTCAGTATCAGCCATTAAAACATTAGAACATAATAAACTGACTGACTACTATTAAGTAAACCCTATCAGTATTTATCTGAAATCATAAGACGTATTATTAGACAACAATCAAACAATGATTCATCACACATTAAAGTGGCCTCCATTATGTCCAACCTACTCAGCCGCACAGACTGAGCAGTGTCTCTTATCACAGACCTCAGACAGGTCTCCGTTCTTCACGTGGATCCGGGCCATGCTGTCCAGCCAGGTCTTGCGCAACTCAGGTGTGCTGGCGTAAGACTTGGCCAGGCTGTACTGCAGGTCCACCAGCATCTCTGGATCTCTTTCGTGCTCTTTCATCTGAGCCGTTGCCATCAAAACTGTCCTGATGCGTTTGGTCAGGTCCTTCACATCTGATGGGAAAGCTGTGTTCTGTTGAGGAGCATAGAGAAAATAGTTAATTGTGTTCTGTTTATTGAAGTGAAAAATTAAGTGAAATAAAAATACACAAATGACTTGCTAACCTTGATACTTTTGTCACTGTTGGCACAGTTGTTGATGATCGACAGCGACTGCTGGAAGCGTGTGCTTCCGATGCCGATGACGTCAGCAATGAGTTGACTCACAGCAATGACCACCTAAAGAAGAGAAAGAAAAAAAGAGATGATCAAATATAATTTGTCGTGAAAAGTCATAATTTATCAAGCTGATAAAATGTGTTAGGTAGATTTTGTTTTGATTTGTCAAACAGGGTCCTATGTCTACAGGATCCCAAAACATTAAGGTTTTTCTACCTGTAAGTGTGTCCGGACAAAGGATTTGCGACTTGTGTAGTCGAAGTTGCTCTTCATGAGGAAATACAGGAGATGAGCTGCATCGCTGCGAATGGAGCTCAGCTTGGAGTTACAACACTTCAAGATCTCATAACAAAACGCAGCGCACATGTCAGCACGGCCTTCAAAGAACGTGCAGGGAAACTAAAGAGTGGAAGAAGATGAGAAAAGTCATAAGTTACTAGAAAAGACAAAGATCTTAGCAGAGTTTTGTCAATAAAGACACTAAACAGTCTTTCAGACCTTGTAGATGAAGGTGCGCAGTGATGTGAAAACCTGCTTGAGAGCCGTTTCTGACTGATTGATCCGTAGGAAACAGAGGTGGACTTCAAACACTTTCTTCATGAGCGGACTGTGGCCGTGGTCAGAACACAACTGTGTCTGTGGAGACAAACACAAAGTGACATCACCTAATTTAGAAATCAACAAAAATGATCTGGTAAATATTAGAACCCGATTATTCCGATGTCCTCTTTAGATGTCATGTAAATTAATTTAACCTGTATTTTTATGTGTGTTACCTTGAAACTCATGATGAAGATACTGAGGGTGTCGAGGACGGTCAAACACACTTCGGTGGCGATGTTGGCCTCCAGCAGGGACTGATTTAACACGTCGGCGTCCGAGTGACTATAAGCTAAAGAAGACACAACAAGAAGCTGTACCTGTTCCATGCCGACCAATAAATAAATTAAAAAACAAAACATATAATTTTATTTTGTATCACCTCACATCATATAATTTAAAATTATATCGTTAAAGGCAAAGCTGTTGCAAAAATGATGGATTTCAATAAGTTCAAATATTAAAGTTTCATTCCAAACTGAAAGAGAAATTATTTTATTTTATTGGAAAATCATATTTATTTTTCATTATATTTAGGAATTAATTTCCTGAAATGCACAGGAAGTTATTTTTTTGTTGTTGGTCTTGCTTTTGGAATGAAACCCTTTATTTTAAGTGTATATTTTTTTCTTTTGTCAAAGAATTCAAATAAAAAAAATGTAGTTCAGAGCGGATGAGCTGGGCACAGGGATGAGAAGATTAAAACATTAAAAAAAAAAAAAAAAAGAAAAAGAGCTGATGTTCATTTGAAACAGGCATGCTCTTAATCCAACCAAATAAACAGAGCCAGTATCAGTCTGAAAACTGCCTGCCAACCTGACACATTCTTACCATGGTCTACAGATATTCCAAGAATACTTGAAATCTTTCTTACACTGAAAACACAGAGAAACTTTATTAAATGGTGCCATTTAACAGACCGGTCACACAGCTCAACCCCAAGTAGATATAGCCAGTGTAGTGATACACACAGCTACTTTGGCCCCACGTTTTCTGAAGCATTTCCTGCCTGAAAGCGCGCTGGGTTTAAAACGGAAGATGAGGAGGAAGATGGTATTGATGATGATGATGATGATGTTGAAAAGCATGACTACACATGGTGAGGCGGATGAGGACAGAGAGTGGGAGGACCTCTGGTAGAGGAATTGTTTGATGAAATGTACAGTATGGGGGCACTTACTGTGGTTAAATGTATATGAGTTATCCAGGCTGCTGAGCTGCTGTAAGCGGGCATGCATCATTCCTGCCCTGTTACGGGACACAGGCAGAGTCTGAGACTTCCGCTCATGTGCTACAGGTCCTGCCCCATCCTGGTTCCTGATGAGGAAACAGGACACTGTTAGATGAACTGCTGATGACCAGCAGAGCCAGAGTTAGTGAAGCAGGTTAGGATGAATTTGTACACTATTTTGCACACTTGAGTACATTCAATAAATATCACTCAAATGGCCTTAGAGCTACAACAAATTAAGATAATATTCTAAGGTGCCCTAATATGGAATTATCCACACTGGAAATATGAAATTAGAACAGTTTTAGCATTACACATTTTGCATGTTTGGCGTGCAGATTAACAATATAGTTATCAAAGAGTAACTTTAAGCAGTGAGTTATAGCACAAGCCATGCATGAGAAAGTGAGACAGGCGGCGTGTGAGGTTAGAGAGGAAAGAGTGGTGTCACAGCACTGCAGCTTTAATTGAGTGAGAGGATATCATGCAATTAGTGTGAAAAAGTCAGTTCCACCCTTAGGCTTACCCAAGCAGGACAGGGCTGGAGCCAGGTTTTTATTTCATTATGTTAAACTTGCCAGCATTTAAGTGAATAAAGATAGAAACAGTGGGGGGAAGGTTAGAGAGAGTGAACAACCAAAAGCCCTCAGGGAGTTGAAGCCAGAGCTCCCAAACAGTGGAGAGAGAATGCAGAACACAACAACTTTATACATTTTAATTGCTTGAAATAATTGTGCTGAGTAAAGAGTCGCACGCATTTGGCAATTATGTTTTACCCTGGATGATCCAAAATTAAATCTCTCAGCAAATAGCTACATTACTGTCAGATACAATATAAAGTTTAATGATAAATTAATAAACAGGAGAACAATAGACTTTACATAGTCTTCACTTAGTATGTGCCTAGATTAAGGATTTCCAACCAGGGGTATGTGGCATGAGGGTTGTTAAAGCTGAGTGTAGCACAAACTAGTTAGCAAAGGAATAGAATAGTTTGCAAAAAGTAAAGGAAAAGCAACTGAAATAGGAAAAATGATAAAATAATTAACTAAAATTACTCAAATTCCTGTTGAAATCACTAAAGGCAAAAGATAAAATCACCCTAATTTAGTTAATTATAAAGAATAAATAATTTATATATTATTGAATAATACTAAATAAATATTTGATGTTGATGATATTTAATGATAATCTGTAACAATGTGTAACAAACAAACCCTTCAAATAACATTAGTGAGCCAAAAATAAGGAATAAACAGTTAAAAATATAATTAAATTAAAAGTAATGTTGAAATAGCACAAAAGCAAAAAGTTACAATCAATCAATGTTAGTTAAACACAATAGAGGTTGAAACATCCAGGTTCTATTGCTCCAATAAGTCATAATAATAATAACGCATGCAAATTAAAGTGCCCTTAACAATTACAGTTCAACCGTTTGGGATGATCATTGTGTGGGGTTGTTTCACAAAATTATCGACTATGATGTAAGATTTAGCCACAGCAGCTTTCAAATAGAGATATCCATGTATGTCATTCAAACAACAACAACAGCATTACCTTGCGATGTATCTCTTTCCCATGTATCTGAACTGATGGAGACACACTCTGTGAAGAAAAGCGAGTGACATCGGTCACCATGCATCATTTTTTCCAGCATCACTTACATCGTCTGTTCATATCAGCAATAAGAGACGTCTTACTCGACTAGAGTGAAGAAATCCATCAGGTCAGAGGACGAGGCCTTGTTCCAGTATGTGAACAGAGCATCTGGGGGAGAGATAGGGATTGATATTGTAGGGGGAAAATAGCGTTTGTGGATTGTAGAAATGTGCTAGAGGTTGTTCAGTGTTTAAGACTCAGACAGACATAAAAAGTGTGATTTTTTTTTACCCTCAGACATGCTCTTAAGCACATGTAAGAAGCACATGAGGAGGCTCTTGATCTCTGCCTGCTCCAGTTTATCACATCGCAGCAGGGTGCTGCCCAGGGCGGAGGCAGGCTGGTTCTGTGGGGCAAAAAGTTTGGTCAGACGCAGACGCATAAAGCTAATGCTTACCAATCTCAACATAACCTAAGGTACCATTTCCAAAAACTATTTGTCAGATTTCAGCCAAAATGGAGCACGCCATTTATGTGGACAATTTCAGAACACTGAGTCTTAGTATTTGTTGGAGACTTTGTATTGTATGAAAAGAAGTTTCCTCAATTGGCAAAGTTGCACCAGAGGCGTCAGACGTTCACTCACTCAGACGTTAAATGAGTGGTGAACAGACTGCTGGTGGAAAACTGCTGAGGCAAAGAGCAAGTGGGGGAAAACGGCAACTCTACCACAGAAAGGGGTTGGCGATACACCAAGCACATTTCTTTGCCAGCAGTTAGTCTAGACCATGAAACTGGTTGGAGATGACTTCATGGAAAGCATGAGGTTAAGGATTTGGCTTTTTAAAAGGTGCTTTGTGGGGACGGAGAACAACTTAAAGGCTAAAGTTAGTTTTACTGAAGAAAATGGTGCAATTATTCAAAATTTTTATTGTCATAAGAGTGTCTTTCTGATGTTGAATGGTATCACGTCACAAAACTTTTTCCACAGATGAAACAATCAACAGCACAAACAGAGAAACTGTAATCGTTGTTTTTCACAGATATCTTCTAAGATTTATCTTGAGTATGTCTCCTTCAAAAGCAAAAACGACACAGCACACATGAAAGGAACTGAAAAAGTTTGCATGCGTTTGCAAGATCTGCAGAACCAAAAGAACAAACAGGCCAAAGCCTGAGAATCATCTGGCAGAGAAAGGGTTTAGAGTTTAGGACGCCAGTATACTCGCACAAACACACACTTTCACATTCCCAGATGGGACACTCCTAAGAGGAAGGACGACTACGTGAAAGCAGGAGGCCTCTTTTTCTTTTTTTCTTTTTTTTTTTTGTACTTGTAGTGAAACGCTGGCCTGGAGAGTGCTGTGTGACACACTGGGGACAGAGAGCAGGGAGAAGTCCATCGTGACGCGCTTGTTGTCCCTGGAGACCACAGACTGTTCGTTCTCCGAAAAGAAGCGCAGGACATTGACAGAGTGTCTACGTACAAATTTTTCCGTCTGCCTCGACCAGCCGTGCAGGTGGGGTGGGAGGAGTTAATGGCACACGCTAATAAGGAGTGGCTTTTGTCATAACAAGGGGAAGTGTGAGGAACCTAATAAACACATGTCACAGAAAACCTGAAACTTGATTTCTCTCAAACATCTTGCAGCAACATCTACCTTGTCAAGAGAGCTTCCTTTGTCGTTGTTCTTCTCAGGCAGGCTGTTGCCAGAGTCGGTGCTGATGAGTGAACCACGAGAGTCGGCGTGGCGGACGGAATTAATGTTTGGGGTTGATGTCGTGTGAGGAGAAGCTGTTAAAAAGACAAATTAATATTCATATAAAAACTAAACTGTATTTTTTTGTGTCATTTTTCAGATCATTGTTTTCACTCACCAGTGCCTGAGATAACTCCAAAAACATCTTTGTGCAAACTGGTGTCCAGAAAGGTGCTGGACCTGGGAGGTGTCATCAGAGCGTTGGTGAGGAGCATATCTTCTCTTCCATTCTGAATGAAAATGGAGAATTTAATAATCACATGCCCACAGAAAATATGGTATCTTCTTTCTAAATATAAAAGCTCTGGTTAAAGGTGTAGCAGTGTCTGAATATGTGTGTAAAATTAGGAGTGTATCCATAGATGATAAACTGGATTTTTCTGTTGATGCCTTATATTCTATAGAATAGAATAGAATAGAATAGAATAGAATAGAATAGAATAGAATACCTTCATTGTCACAATACTATTTTTCAATGTACAATTAGATTAAAAGCAGCTCCTTCTCCAGTGCAAACATATATATATATAGAATATGAAAACATAAAACAGAATGAGTAAATATAAAACACGTACAAGACTAAGTAATAGTGCAAGAAACATATCAAAATATAAAAGTATAAAAAGTCTAAAAAGCAAATAAAAAGGGGGTGGGAGGGGGGGTTGGTTGGGGGGGCATGCACAGTTCTGAGGATGCTATATACAAATATACAAGAATAAATATGCAGTATGATATGAATATATAGTGTGTGTTGAGGGGTTTAGGCTGTGCAGTTCAGTGCATGTATAAGCTCAAGGTGGTTATGGCTTTTGGGAAAAAACTGTTCTTGAGTCTGTATGTCTTTGTCCTGATGCACCTGTAGCGCCTCCCTGAGGACAACAGGTTGAACACATCAAAGCCGCAGCTGCTGAGGCAGAGTACTTATGTTTTGTGTCTTACTTTTTAAGGTGTGGATATGGGTATAGATGTTACATTAGAAGGTTGTGTGATGCTTTGATGATTTTTTTTTTTTTTTTGGTTTGTGACATTGCTGAGAACCGATATTCAAAAGATGACACCTTCAAATGAGGCCACTAGGTGGCGCCCTTACATTGTTAGAGTGGTTGACTGTGAATGGTGATACTTCTTTCACATTCAGCCTGTTGACATTCTCCTGGAGCAGACCAAACAAGGGCAAGTACAGGGTGGCCAGCCTGGCCTGCTGGCTCTGGAAAACAACAGAATATCACAGAGGTTGGATGTTAGATGATAGATACTGATGCGAAGTGAAAAAGCAAAAAACAGAGCTATGAAGGCAGTGCCTACCTTGGAGGTGTAACGGTCATCGAATGTGTGCTTCATCATTAGGTTCTTCAGCACCTGGATGGATATTTGACGAATTTCTCTGAACTCCTGCAGAGCTGCACTAACCTCCCTGAGCAGCAGCCCAACCAGGAAGTGGTTCTTACAGAAATCATCTGTCAGCGAGTAATCCAGCTGAAGATCTGAGGGGAAGGAGTGGAAGATGATGAGATTAGGCCTGGTTGACAGGAAAGTAAAGCCAAAGATGTCAGAGCTAAATAATGAGAGTAGATTTATGATTTACTACACTTTGGATATAATGAAATATACAACAAGAACATTTGGTAAATCTGAACATATGGAGATTGAAGCTGAGATTTAGAGAACAATTCAAAATGTACCCTTATATAATTCTGTTTGATTTCAGTTCATGTATCTATATGAGAGAGAGAGAAAAAACAGCTATACAGAGAAGATTTATATTTATATTTGACAGATTTCGTTGCTGTGTAACTGAGCTGCTGCTCTACATCAACAGTGATCATTGTGGAAAAAAACAAACAGGATTAAAGGTAGTGATTGAACAGCTGTAGCTGTTCACAGATGGTTTCCAGCAGCATTTAACACCAGTAAAGCCACAAACAAATCACACATACAAGATTCAATTAAAGGCATCATTTTGTCTACTTTTATTTTTTTTTTTAAAAAAAACCTTTAATTTCATGCATGCAAGCATTATAAAATAAAGCATCTTTTGGAATCACTCTCATTTCTAGGCTCCAAACAACATGTCGTCTCCCACATATCCAAGAGCCAATCATATCTTATGTATATGTACTGTATGACAGCCAATTATCAGCAGTAAATTCTTTCTGTGCTATATCTTGAGTTGGATGTATAACTTTCAATTTTTTTTGGAGACGACATGTGTGCAACAACACCTTGAACCTACCTACTGGAGTATCGTCTGACTCCACCATATCATATGGAGATAAAAAAGCTAATTGAGGAATACAAGAAAAACAGAAAACAAAACACATACTGTAAAATGATCTGAATGGAATCTGTATGATGTGGCAAACTGTTTTATATGTGCCAAGCCTCAGACTGTAAAGCAGTTTGGTTTGATGCAAACACAGTCCACTTAAACATGTCAACATGAGGCTTTAATTTTATCTTCTCACCTTGAAATCTCAGTATCCTTCCCTTTCCAAATGGCATGGGTAGGTTTAAGGGGACGTAGTGCTCGTGGTTGCACACAACACGCAGGAACTCAAACTTGAACTCAAACAGCGTCTGCATTTAGATAACAACAGAAACCAATGAGGCAGCTTTGATACAACACCGAAACACAACCTTGTCCAAAATGTATCTGGAGCACAGCCTGATTTCTTCCATTAGAGAACTCCCTGAGCCCTGACTATGTTTAATAAATCATTTTTTTTACAAACAAGCTGTCGGTTTGTTATTGTTTGTGTCACCAGCATACCTTCGGGTCTCCAGGCATGAAACAGTTGATATAGTTGTTGATCTGCTTGAACACAAAGCCGCGGTCCATGAGGTTGAAACAACGCTACAGAACGAATAAAAGACAAAATCAGTTGTCATTATTCATGGCAAAGGGGAAACACAGTCTTATGACATAAACCTCTTCTGACTGAACACATCTGAAGAAGAAACAACCATGGATCCTGACCTTGATGAAGACTGCCAGACTGTGATTGGCGTTTCTGGCAGCATCCAGGTTGTCCTTGTACTTCTGTGTGATGTGTGGCATCATCATGTTGACCAGCGTCTCCACTGTGTGATGAAATGATGCTGAGAAGCGCTGATTCCTCGACAGCTGAAAGACGTAACCAGGATGTTGGTACAGTCAGGTTCACTGATAACACTAAATTTATCAATATGTTATATGAAACACTAATATAATATATGAAAAATGAAAAACAATGAATTGATCGTAATAATAGCTATCATCTGAGGACCCAACGCTATGTATCACAGTTACATACAGCACAGAGCCAAAATGTATCTGTTTACATTGTTTGTTAAAAGCTACAGTACCCTGCTGTTTTTATTATTTTATTTTAATAGTTGCAACTGTACATTTGCACCATATTTTTAACATTAATATCTTCAATACATAATACAACCCATATATAAGCCATACATAATGTATGGAAGTTGGGAAGTACTGAGTGACTGAGATATTATGGTTTTGCTCATGTCTTTGGGATTTGTTGACAATAAAAGTAGAGTACTTCAAGCCTCGTGTTCAAACTTTACAAAACATGTTTGCTTTGTTTCCAGTGGTGTGATCGCCTCCCCTGGAGCTTTCCCTTGCTCCTGTTTTTGGCCTCCAGATTATGCCAGTGGAGGTTAAACATAGGGATGTGGTTGCTTATGGGGTATGAACAAATGCAGCCAATTAAACTGCACTTGAGTGTGGGACAGACTGTGGATACATAATACTCCGACTGTGGTGCTGCGGCTGTCCACAAGACTTGGCATGTCGTACAATACAGTGAAGAAACTCAGCAGTAAAGGAGAGACACCTCTGAGTCACATGCACATGTTGTGGCAGACTTACCTTCACTTTGCAGCTCTCAATCAAGTACTGAGCCATGGACTTGACTAAGGCTTCAAAGAAATACCACGAGTACTGTGGGGCAGAGAGACATCAATCAGAGAACAATAAAGAGGAAATTCACATTGATTGTAATTATACGCCATGTAATCCTTCAAAAAGTACAAGTATGTTACCTTGAGCAGCTTGTTACTTGTGAGAAAGTCAGTGGAAGGCTTCAGGATCGCTGTCATGGCTTTAGCCAACTCTTCATGAACTGTTCGGGTGGTGGAGGACGTGTACGGCTCAGTCTTGAATACAAACTAGAAACATGCAACGAGAGACATATACTGTAAATCCTCCAGTGCAAATTAATAATATGAGTTGTGATATGTACCATACATGGGTTTAGTAGTACCTTCACATAGGATCTCAGGTAATGTTCCAACCCCTCCTCATGGCACTGGGCAACAATGTGAATCATGACTCTAGAAGGAAATGACAGCAAAGGAAAGGCTGAGAGAGGGTCTGAATGGACTCGTGTATTAACAGTTTTAACACATATACAAACAGATGACACGTGATGGGTCATACTATCCAAACACAAAAATATATATCCATAACAAACTACTTGTAATTTATGAAAACAATCTTTCTACAGGTTTTTGGATGTGTAAAAACGGTGATAATGTGATACTTTTATTTCTTTGACAATTTCCTTTAAACAGTTTACATGAAGTTACTCAAAATGGAAGAAGTTGCTGAGTCACAGGAGGTTTACCTGGTGACATTGACAGCCACATCCTCTTGGGTGGCACTGGTTAACACCCTGAACAGCTGATTCAGGATGGTGGGCAGGAATTTGATCATCACGTGACTCTCCATGGCATGCAGACTCTGATCACAGAGATATGATTATCAAGAGTTGAATAACACAGATATGAATGAACGGAAGGTTGTTACAAAATGAGAAAACTAATTTGATAACAACAACAGGAGGACCCAGGTGATCCACTCTGCTCAGGTCAACATTGTATGCTCTAGTGGCTGGAACATAGCAGAGAGTACGTACTCATGCATCCTTGCCTGTGCACAGGAAACTAACACATGCTCTGCCAAAGTCATTTGGCAAGCTGCCACTCGGCACAGCTGACCTGCTGTTTGACCCTCGAGCTATTGTTCATGTTCACTGCTGTGTTTACATTAGAACCCAAGAGATGCATTGGACTAAGTGTTGCTTTCCATGTCAATGTCCACCAGGGGAGCACTGAACTGAGATTCCCATGAACTGGAATACGAGAGTGACAGATGGAAAAATAAATAATTGTACTACTGGTGTCAAAGGGAAGGAAAAAATGGAAAAAGATCTAAACCAGCTATTGGCAGACTTTACTGGTATCAACCTGGTTCTTTGTGGTATAATTTCTACATCAGTGCTAAAGGAAAAAGCTTTGCACAAAGTGTCCAGAAGAATGCGCTGTTGGAAAGCTACGGTGCAAAGATGGATATAAATTTCCATGTGATTCAGCATCAACCAAGTGTGACCGCAAGTATGAGATTCATTTAGCTGGCAAGTTAATAGAGAGAGATGTGAAAACATACTTAACCTTCAAAAACTCATTATATATAGGCTTTATTCCTTATTCTCAATTCATGCACTCTTGCAAAGCACGTGTACGTGTCAGCATTTAAAGTTGTGGTTTTATTGCGACTCATGAGACTCATTGACAGGCTGTTAGCAATTTCTACCAAGCATGCACTGGTATCATGGGACAAATAACAAACAAGCAAGGTTAAAGCAAAGACAAAGACCGACAGAAATTCTGTTTTCGTTTCTGTATATGTTAAAAAAAATCTTAAAATCTTTACCTTCAGGTATTTGACCAGTTCTCCTCCTGATACCTGGGCTGCAGACGCGATGCTCTGACAGTGATGAAAGAAATTGTGCAAATGTTGATCCTGAAATGTGAAACGAGACACAAAAACAAAGTCAGTACAGGAGGTCATAGTTATTCCATGATACTCGGTTGCAAAGAAACTACAGAGCATGTTCATTGAGATTTCAAGGGTCTTTACAACAATGAAAACTAACCTGAGTGTAGACAGTGGACACAAGGTGAGTGGAGACCTTGAATAAAGGTTTTCCTCCATCCACCCACTTGACTTCAGGACCTGAATGCTGTTAGAAAAGAGATCAACAGGAAATAATGTGCTCTATATCCACACTGTAATGTTGATACTAAAGAAAGATTAAAAAAGAAAAAAAAACACACAACTTTCTGACAATACAAGGACAAGCTATGACTGTTTAACAACTGGAGGATGCGCTCTACCTTGCTAGCACCCTCCTGACAGCTGAGGTATCCAGCAGGCAGGTTGGCTGCCACAGGGATCTGACTTTCATTCATGATCACCCGGCCGTCCTTCAGCAGGGGGAGCCAGGCGTAACCCACTGAGAGCAGACACAGAGGAGAAGATAGTCGTCAAACAGTCTGATATTTCACGCCAGTAACATCAATAACACAGGGAGAAAACTATTTCATCGCAGCAGTTTGCAGAGGTCGAATGGAAAATACAGATGTTTTAAATGATGTGGTTTTGAACTGTCTTGTGTTGCAGTGTTTTACCTTGTGCCTCCACCAGGTCTCTCTTTTTGGTGCTGGCCTTGCTGTTGCTATCGCAGCTGACATGATAGAAAGTGAAGAGCAGATGATGTTTCTCATGGAGCTGGGTCGGCAGCTCAATCTTGAACTAGTGGACAAAAGCACAAAATAAACATTCACAGATTAATAAACAGTCACAGATTGTACTGACTGATACGACACAATAGTGATTTACACCACCTCACTGAAGCTTAGTACAGACATGTGGTGCAGGGTGTGTTACCTCATCGTAAAATTCAGGGTTGTGCTGGTGGTGTAATACTGCAGCAAAGGCATTTTTGGTAAACAAGGGTCCTCCAGGTCGTCCGTAGATGCACTGTGGAATAACAATAGCTGCTTATTTCCTATAACGGGTGGGGTTATCCTTTGAGGATTTTCAGAGGCACTTTAAGGACACGGATAAGTTTACCTTCAGTGAAACAGCTTCTTCTTCATCTGAGTCCTTAAACTCAATGCAGACGGCTATGTTTCTAGCCTGAGGATGGACACAAAGAGGGAATTTGACCCAGTGAGCCACACGATGGGAGAAAAGCGCTAAGAGAGCATAAGAAAAAGTGTGAAAGAACTGATACCTTTGCAAACGACTTTTGGCTGTCGTACTTCAAGTGCTTCGGGTAGACGTAGAGGTGATTGTTGTAGATGGTGAAAGGCTGAGAACATTTGGCTATACACGGCACAAACTCCTCCACTTCGAAGAAGATGTTGGTCTTCTCGCTGACATCAAACTGCTTCACAGGAATGTAGGATGAGGTAACACAATCTATATACAGAAGCAGAGGGGAGGAAGAGAGACCAAATAAACAGCCTGCAGACAACGTGGCCGATCTGGTCTGAACAGAAGCAGCTTTCATCTTTCGCGGCTGGCTGTGTGAAGTGAGTTTGGAGGGCTTACTTGTCAAGTCAGGAGCTACACTGTCAATGGTAACATCAAGGTTTCCTAGGATTACAGGCAGCTTGGCCATCTTCTCTGGCCTGAGGAAAGGAAAATAAACTCTAGTTAAGCCTTTGATATTATCTACCAAAAGACTGAATAAGTAACAGGCAGGCAGCCTAGACATGAACAAACGGTATTTGACCACATTCACAGATGTGAGCAAACATCTTATTTTCAAAACTGACCAGCATTTTCCAAAGTAGAACCTATAGGAAGATATTTTCCATATTTTGCTTTCCGAGGCATCTGCAAAACTGCTCAGACTTTTTGTTTAAAGCGTGCACACACAGAAAGGTTACTAACTTTCTGAAATCAGCCAGCAGTTTGAGCATATCATCGTTGGAGAGCTTGTTGCTGTCTTGTCTGTACAGAGCCGAGAAGCGAGCACTTTTGTCGAGCGCTCCTGAAGCATCTCTGAATAAAGGCCTGCAAGGAAGGCAGGAAGGAAGAGTCATTGTGATTTGATTCATTCTTTCTCTGTATAGGTTGAATTGTATTTGAATTTATGGATTGTGACATTTCAGTTGTTGAAAGAGTTTAATTACCTCGCTGCCCAGGCGAAAGGCATCCGGTACTGACCTAACCGGCTACACGCCAGCTTGGCATTTTTCAGGACCTTTTGTGCCACCTAGTGAAAACAAGGACACACTGTTACCTGAGCTTCAAGGCAGACACAAACAACCTGGGTCTTATTACTTAACAGCAGTGCGACATGACATATTCTGCCATTCTCAACACAGACACATGTTTGAAAACCATTGTGCTTGTAGATAAACGCACACACTTTGCGTTTTTTTTTTTTTTTGCCTGAATCACATTACTACCTGGTGTGGCTGCTTTTTGTGCAGCCAAAGTCAATGCTTGTGTTGAGTGTGTCTGTGCAGCTGGTCAGCACTTAAAAACAAGGATGATTATCTGTGTATAATGTGCAGTAATCTGGTGGAATCTGCTGAGCATGGGTTTATACGAGGAAGCTGGCGATGAAAGTTCATAGGTCGGTCAGCACCTTGGTGGAGTCTGAACTTTTCATGTATGGCTCGGCGCAGTGGTTGATTCCTCCCTGAAGCACCTTCTCTATACGAGCCACCAGGAAGATATCAGGGTGAGGACATGTGACCGAGAACACTCCCTGTGGAGACGAAAGACATATTTAAATACGTACCAAGAAACCAAGCATGTCAGTTTTGGCTACTTTTCTGTATTTAAGCATTATTTACCTGTCTTGGATACTGCATGGCTGCCTCTGGCACCCCGTTCACCAACCGCTGCCCCTCAGAGTTAGCATCTCCTCCTAATTTCACATTCTGGCTGTTGTTACTGGGCACCATGCCCCTCACAGACGGGTGATTTAAGTCCACATGGAAGTCAGACGATATCTTTTTCCCATTCTGGATATCAAACAGTGACAGAGTGACATAGAATGGCTCTACCTGGAGAAGAAACAGAGGAATAATTCTGCATTAGATGGATGATACAAAGGTGTTATTAGCCCTCAGGCATATTTTCCACATCATTTTCTGTCAACCAGTCTGTATCAAGGCACCTTTAAGTTGTGCAATATTATCACTCTTAGCATTAGCTGTTAATAGTTACTGAAAAACAACCACTTTCACTCAACAACAAAGTTCAACACAGCAAAAGTTAGTGTGCAGGATGTTCTTTAGGTCCCCATTTACACAAAACTAAGGACATTGTAAACTTCTTCTTAATACTCAGTGCTAAGGATGTACTAAATAGATTCACTGGATTTGTCATCATCAATCAGATTCACTATTAGCAGGGAGTTGCATCAGTGTACCCGTCTTTTAAATACGGGTAGCTATACCAATTAAATTTGGTTGGGGGAAAACACTTCACAATATCTGTACTGCTTGTGTGTGTGTGTGTGTTTTGTGTGTGTGTCACGTCAGTGTCTCTCTGAAGACGGAGCATGTTTGGTCTTTAATAGACAGTTTCTGCTGGGAGGGACAGCAGGACATCAGACTCCATTATACAGATTGTTCACCATTACTGAGCCCGTAGCCTCGTTGCTATGCCAACATGAGTCCATCCGGTCTGTTATAACAAACCATCTCATCCATCTTCACTGAGGCAGATAATGATATTTCTGTTATTTAGAGGCCTATTGTGGTCCAGTCTTACGTTTGTCGTCGGCCCCTCTTCGTTCTCGGCGACGCAGCTTTGCAGATTGAATGAGAGGTCGTTGCAGTTCACCAGAACGCGTTTGCCAAACTTCTCCTCGAACTGCTTGACGTCCGGTTCTATCCCTGAGAAATCTAGTTTCTAAAAAGACAGAGCAAGAGTATTACATTTCATTATGGAGCCTTAAGGTTAGATCTTATTACCAAATGAGAATAAGTAAACTTAGATGTATTTTACATTTAATTACCTGTGTGTCAGGGTCCAGGGTGAACAGCTTCAATCTGGTCTCATTTCTCATCCTAGATTCTATATCTCTGGTGCTCTGCGGAAAAGAAAAAGAATTTCCTAAATCGATTTACACCAAAAAAAAAAAAAAAAAAAAAAAGTCTGAACTGCCAGCAGCACTGTCTGGGAGATTTGCACTCAGTTGTTTTTATCATTAGGAGATTTTCTGTCTTTTGCACCCATCTGGAAATGAGGCTTCATATTTTACTGGCTTAGCTGTGAGTCAGGTGGTACCGGCAGCATACATTTCTGCTCACTGTAACCTGTCAAGCTGTTTTCCAGCTCACTGTTACCACCAGTTTCCACGCATAGCCACATATGGCTTTACTATTGCGTACCACTCAGTGCTAAGAGCTTTCTCCTAATACATTAAATATCCATTTAGGGGAAAAAACAACAACCTCTGCAGCCTGTTAGTCATCACGCCTGTGGAAAATATTCAGTTTTAGTTAATCACATGCTAATAGTGCTGTGATTAATGTCAGATCAAATTATCAAAATCAAATAAATGACTAATAAATGACACTTTAACCTGATTTCTAATCACATGTTTGTGAAAAAAAATGCTGGTTTCCTACTAACAGCTGGATTAAGAGGCAGAGATTCAGTGGCTCAACTCCATGAGATGATGTAGTGAATGTATGCCCATCCAGTGAAGAAAGCAGGACCCACCTGAAAGCTGTCCATACTGCCAGAAGAACTGTCTGACTTTCCAAGATCATCATCTAAAAGAAGAAAAACAAGAAATCGTTGGATCCGGCCCGAAAATGTTGAATATAAACTTAACAACTTTGTGCTGTAAAACCCCCTTAATAACTTACTGACATGTGAAAGTTCAGTAAACACTAATTCAACTACGCTGTAATCAGTCAGGATTGAGAGGGAGACACCACATCTCCCAGTGGCATATTTTAAGAAATCTCCCAAAACTCCCCAAGCAGAGTTGTTGTGTTTCTTTTCTCCCTCTCCCTTATGCACAGCATGATTAATAAAAGCTGAGGAGTTAGGAAGATTAGTGGAGCATTTTGTACAGAGGCATTCAACCTCTTTCCTGCATGGCTAAGCCTCCTATGAGACAGGAGGTGAGTATTAAAAAGCCTGGGTGGTCCACTATCACATCACCACAGACTATACACACACACAGAGCCAGGAAGACGTATGAGACAACCTTGAGTTGATGTTGTGAATGAACAGTGTGTCATTAAAAAAAAAAAAAAAAAACCTTCAGGTATACACAGGTACATGAAATATCCCAGAATAAATACATTACTAACAATGAGGAGATTTACTGGATCTTCTGCTACAGATAATAATTATGGATAAAATAACTGAAGGAATTCTTCATCTTAGAAACTCAGCTAAGATAATAGCATCACTGTTTACTTCTATAATCACATATATTACTGAAATACACTGCAAATTCAGGCAGATTTATCAAACTTTTAGGGCTGCAACAAATTTTCTATCCGGTCCATTGTCCTCCTATTAATCATTTGTCTTCAAATGTCTCATTTATGCCCCACAAACTGTCAAATATCCAAAGACATTCAAGTTTAAATCATCAATCATAGGAGGACTAGAGCAGGAAAACAGAAAATAATACAATTTAAGAAGCTGGAAGAATATCTTTTTTTTCCACCTCAAAATGATCAATCATTTATCATATAATTATAGCAGAATCATTTTCTGATGTTTGATCATTGCATTTTTACAGCTTTAAAGAATGTACAGTATCGATTACATTGTCTGTATCACAACAGACGACTTTGAGAAATAAAAATACATGTAACATTTTGTCCAACATATGTCAGTCTGCCAAAGAATTATTAATTAAATCATGGATAATCTTACAAGAAATATAAATCATTTTCTTATCAAGGAGTGGAATAATATTTGGACAGGACTAAGACAAAATAATATTCATTTTCATATTTGTATAACCTTCCAGCGCTGGACAAATATGGATTCACACACCGTCATGAATGTCTCCATTCCTCTTTTCCTGCATGGCGATCTCAAAACTGCTGTGCAAGATCTTATTGAGCGTGTTGATCCAGTCTTCCATCTCTCCCTCGCTGTCTGCAGCCAGCAGGTAGGTGCTCTTATCTTGCATCTTCAGCTCGAAAGCAAATCTCCGAACCTTGTTGTTCTGGAGAGACAGAGCGTGAGGAGAACGGTGAGAAAACAAAAAGTTAGAGCAGAACATAACTTTTTGTTATTAAAAAGTAGGAGAGCCATGTTTATAATTAATCGCCAATTGTGTTGTGTCTTATACTGAAACACGGACAGACTTAGTTTAGTTTTTCACATTTAAAAATCAAAATCCAAACTGTGTAAAATGGCAGAGCAACAGGAATGTTTTATCTCACTCTCCAAAGCTAACACTGATCCTCAGCCAGCTCACCAGAGGGCAGCTGATATTTGGGTTTTTGATTTAAATCATGACTAGCTTCACATTTATTTTACATTCATCCCACTGTTCTTCTACTTTTTTTTCAGAAACTTACATATACATGCAAAATCAATATTGAATCACATAATTACTGGCCTAAAACTGAAACTATTTAGCTCGTCGTATGACTCCACAGAATGTGAGTTACTGTTTTTGGGAAGAAGTGGGCAGCTGAACTATATGATTTAATTTATCTTTCACAGAAAACTAATGGACAATGTGAGTAAAGGGAGGGACAGAGTGATTCCATCTGTGTTGCAAAGCTTCCAACCTCTGCCAGGACCACAGTGGAGACTTTTTAAAGCAAGATGCAGCTGCTGAGCGAAAATGAGTTGGATCTGCTGAGGTGAACTATGACCTGAAAACAGCCAGGAGGAGGAGCCAGGAGTGTTGTCACTGTCCTGTTTGGGCTGTGGCGTTACAGCCCAAATTTTAAATCAGAAGCCAAAAAGCCACTGCTTTGACTCTGTCTTTATTTGCTTTATTGAAATATTTAGGTAGTATATCTTTACAGGGAATAAGGAAGTCATGTCATTGTCGTGAGCAGTGTGTGTTTATCACTGTAGCTCGCCTCTGCTGGTGAAACAGGAGAGTGGGAGTGATTGGGAGGGAGAGTTATTATCTACAGGCTGGCTGAGTAAACACAGAGAGGGGTGTTTAGGACAGAAATAAAACTGTAGTCCTGATAAACAGACTTAATCATCTGATGGGTAGGAGGTTGTGTCTCAATTTTCTAGACAGCGCGCACATTCTTGGAGAGAGAGGGGAAATTATGGAAGATTGAACTAAAGGGACTATTTATAATTTTTATCCCTTTTGATCCATTTAACCTACACCGACTGCTGGTCACGTAGCTTGACTTAACATGTGACGATGCTCTGCCTGTTTGAACATTACCCTGGCGTCTTAATAAAGTGCAGCAGCAGCAGCTTGAGGCCTAGTATGATGTCACTCCACATGCCGTTACAGCTGCAGCCGAGTTAAACATCTGCAGCTCCGATCGCAGAGCAATTTTTGCTCGTTGAGCTTAAGTCACATCACACACAACTAAATATGGCACATCAGTGGTTGTGCAATGCTGTCAAATGACTTTTCTGACAATTAGCAGAAGGCCTGTTAACACGTAATGGATTATTCATAAAAGTAAAGGCTTTCTACCACAATAGCACTTAATTATATAATTTGTAAAAACAGACGGGGTAAAATAGTGGTAAGGATTATATAAAAGCATCAAATAACATGACGTGAGCCAGAGGATAGAGAAAAAAAAAGCTAAATCTGTAATGGCTTTATGGGTTGAAGTTTACAGTCAGGAAATTTTTAAGCGTTACCTCACTGCATATGAGGTAATCCTTAGAATTTCAATGCGTTGGTTGCAGATGTATAAAATCTAAACGACAAGAAATAACCCTGTAGATGGTTTTGAGGTCATTTGGAGGTGGTGTGACCACTGCGGAGGAGGATTGTTTTTGGGACGTTGTGTCAAGTGAAACTTTTCTAAAGAAATAACTCTATTTGAGGTTAAAGATTAAATAAAAAGTTGCATTTTGTTCCCCACTACTAATCAGAGGTGAACTAGCAGATGCATCCTTGTTTGTCACAGACAAGATAACCTAATCCACCGCCTCTCACCCATATGATAGGAATCAGACAGTACTATCCAAACACGCAGTTACTTCACGATTCCTGATCGGAGCCAGCTGGACGCTTCGTCGGTAAAATCAGGTTCTTTCCATCGTCTGAGATAACAGTCCGATGATAATGCGCCCTTCTGAGCCTTCATTCAGACACTGGCACGTGACATTGACTGCAAGGCCAATGTAAAGTGCACAGAAGTGAGGTTTCAGCATTCACCTAGTTTCACCAGATGAGAGTCAGCAGTAAAGCGTGACCTAGGGGAGGGAGAGGGGCTCAGGTTTCAGGGAAATGAACAAGAGATACTTTTCAGCCACAGTCCATCACTGTTAGCGCAATTTTCTTGACACGTTGCCTGTTATAGTTTACGTTTTAAGCCTGCGAATTGCGAAAGAGGAAGTGACTCTCCATATTTTCAGTTCATTCCTATTAATGGCCTATTAATTTCCATGGGGGACATGACTACACCCTCTGTGACCATGGCGGCGACAGGGATATCCCGTTTGGCAAAGCAGGTAATGGGTCATCTAGGGCTGTTGTGGTATTTAACTGCCTTCACTGCCTTCATGCCAGAGATGACTGGAATACTTTACCTGAACCACACCCATACACGAGTCCAGGAAAATGGTTCCTTTGGGCTCTTTGGAGATCTTCTCATCCTTGTAGAAATTTAAATTGTAAGAGCCGTCCCCGAGCTGAGTGAGGTGGAAATATCTCCTCTTGAATGACTGAAATAACAAGGAGAAATGATATTCAGCTTTAAATCTTTGGAAAACTATGTACAACATTTTGTCAACAACAATTAATCTCTTATTCTAAACGCCTGAGCAACATGTATCTGTACCCCCACCTTTCTTTTCCCCACTTCCCCACGTACCCCTTGTACCCCGCTTTTTCTTTTCTGCTGTAAAATGTCTTTAAATATTTATAAACAAACAGAAAAAATAGGTTCATATGCAAAGCATACATTATATAATTTTGTGTAAAATTCAAACAGTCGTGACCATCATTTCTGTTAATTGTAGGAAAGTGAACAGAATCAAACCCAAAGATATTTTTTTGCAATTATTTGTTTATAAAGAGAAACAGAAAGTCAGACTGAAAATTTGGTATTTTTGTTGCCAATAAACACAAGTCATTATATTAATGGACTGACTGAATAATAGTTTAAGCTCTTATTGTGACGATCACTGTTGCCTCACCCTCATAGTGACGCTGATAGCGCTGTTCATATTGCCTTTGTAAAGCCAGCCATGTTTGGTGATTCCGCCTTTCTGGGAACCTAGGGAGGCCGTATCCTGCAGGAGACAAAGAAACAAGATTAGACAATGTGAAGTAAATCACACTCAGAAATTCCACTAGCAAAAAAAAAAAAAAAAAAAAAAAAGCAGACAAGGACAAGGAAAAGGCACCTTGATATTGTATCAGCAGTATAATATTGTAACAACCTGCAAACACCTTTCCTCTTGGTGCAGGAAAAGCTTTGATCTTGGTGGTCTGAGATGACATTGTATTAGGTGTGTCTCAGTCCAAACAAGCAGGCAGAGGAATATTAAACAAACTGTGAATGGGAACCCAAATAAATATCTACATCTTCACAGCAGATCCACAGCACATGGACTTGATCATCTGACACTTCTAAGCACAACACCGCACCTTTCATTTACGACTGACCTGCAGTGATAAAGCTGCTATCAGGGCCTGTAAAAATAAACCTATTAGGAGAGTAATGAAGGAAGAGGAGATGAGGACAAACTCTGCAACCTTGCCCTGGTTTAGATCATCACCGCAAGAATAGAGGACGTGTCATTTACAGTTAAAATTCCCAACTTTGAAAGACTACAGCGAGTGAACTGTATCCCTGACAGTTTCACACAATGAGGAGAGCGAATGGTCTTTCAAGATGTCATCAACCTGGTCCAGCATCGTTTCTTCTTCTTCTTCCCTTTCTGCTGCTGCTGCTACTTCTCTCAGGCTAATAAAGCAAAGAGGGATTTTAAAAGTGTTGGCAAGAATATATAATATATCCAGTGTGCCGTGTGGAGTGATCTGAAAAGCATCTGGAAAGGTTCAGTACCAGTTTCTCTTCGTCAATGTCTAGACAAAATTCACCAGTCCCCAGAGAAGCAAACAAATCACTGAGTTCATTTTGTGTGAACTCCAAATTGCTCCAGCAAACTTCAAGGACAAAAAAAAAAAAAAAAATGCCGTGCAAAACTTAAGTCAGAAAAAGACAAAGAGAAGACAAACCTTATCACACAATAAATGTTAGATGTGGTCCAAAACACATAATTATTTGAGTGGAGGAGTTGAAGAGTTCAAATGAATCTTTTTCTGGCATCTATAACCTCTCTGCAGCAGAGAGATAAAGGGTTGAATGAGGATGATTTGATTTTCTTCGTTGTCATTAGTCATTAGTTGTGGTGAAGGCCTGCACCTCCTGTGCTGTCAGAGGTGAAGTTGACTGTGAGGCTTAGCAGGACAGACCATGACCTGCAACGACCCGCCACAGCTTTAGTCTGAAGGAGGTATTTCCCTAAATTGCAGCTGGATAAACTAAAACAGTCAAAAGAGAAGGAGACACTGCAAACAGTGTGAGTCAAGCTGCCTATAGGAGGCGCAGTTTGACATATCACGTGTGGAGAGAAGGTCAGCATCATCATCATACATCATCCTCCCGAGGCAGAGTGACGTTCTAGTGTGTATAATAATATTTATCTCAGCCACAGCTTTGTATCGTCTGTACAGACTCCCATCAAATCTAAGTGTTTAATGAGCCTCCTTGTTGTTCACACCCACAAACCATTCCAGAGACAACAAATACTCATTTAATCAGCAAGAAAACACACCCACTCTGTTGTACATGAATCAGCGAAATGATCCAAATGATAAATTGTGGCTTTGAAACTTTCCTTCTGTTTCAAAAAATACTTTTTTTCCAGGACATGGTGCACTAGAAAAAGTCTTTTTCTTTCCATTAAATCCAGCTATTAAACACAAAACCTCTTTTCATCTTGTTAATGATTATAATAAAACTGACTAGAAAAAGACACTTTACGCAGCTTGCAGTTATTTCTGTGTAAGGTTGATAACTCCATTTTATGTTACATCAACTGTTAAACTAGTTGATTATACTAAGTAACTGAGTCATTTGGAGTCAGATTAAAAATCTTTTCACCATGAAATCGGACGTAAACTCACCTCATCTTTGTCAGCGTCCTCATCCACTTCAAACACATGGACGTTCAGTTTTTCAGGCCGGGAAACTTTGCTGTAAAAAGTATAATAAATTCATATCAACAGGCATCTATGTCATGTGTTCAAGATCAAAGAACATATGGATAATTTAGTATCTGCATTATTCTATTTGAGTTTGCTATATCTTGAAATAAAACATCATTATTAGCTCCAACACATTTATTTGATGGATGTAGCTACTTCTTATTTAATGGATTTAAGATATTATTTAAGAATAAAGCATTTAAAATAGTTACTTTTGATATTTAAACACATTAAATACACATTCCTTTAAATGGCAAGTGAAGTGTTAATTTATCAGCAGTGACAATCATCAACTGACAGTTTGAGGTAAGTTAATTTGCACTGATTTGTCTTCAATGTGCAAATCGTTCGACCACATGTGGCTTAAAGTGGTGTGACTGAGCTTATGTGATTTTTCCTTATGTTTTTGTCTTTTGTTTTTTTTTGTAAGTAATTTTGCATATTTACTGCCATCTCAAGAGAGTGAGAAAAGGGCAGCATCAAGGCAAATGCAAATTCCAGGAGCAGTGAAAAAAAAAAAAACAGGCAGCACTTGACTGCTCATGGAAACATGTTAGCGTGTGTGCTGCCTGCTGGAAAATGAAAATGTGCCAAAGGTAAGAAACACATCAACTGAAATTAGCGTGAAGCAATCCGTTCTGTGTCAAGATGCATTGTTTTAACTTCCCCAGGTTCAATGAAGTGACACAACAGCTGGCAGCAATAATACGGTTAAGGTCATTGTCAACTCATATTCTAACATATTGTCAGTAAAATTGATACTCTTCAGGGAAGAGGCTGGAGCTGATGACACAATCTCTGGACAATGAGGGTGGTTTCCACTCTGGCAACAGTCGGGAATTATCCAGCACATCATAAAAAGGAAACACTCTTTTGTTGCAAGGAAATAGGAATTATTTTTCCTCTCCATTTCCTTTTCCTTGTAATTAAGTCACAACAACATTGTGTGTGCACGGTGTGTTTTTGTTGAAAATCTCTGGCATCCACGTATTAGGCACAGAAGCTGTCCTTACTTGCCCATCATAAGTATGTCTTGGCACATCATAATGTTACCTCTGTGAGGGTTTTAACTACACACTCACTGTGGAAGCTGTCGAAAGTCTCCGGAGTAGTCCTCGTACTTGTAGTTGACGACGTGCCAGTCAGACTTATAGGTCTTAATGCACTGAGAAGAGACAATGCAAATTAATTAAAAACCACCATAACATTGTGTTGTGTTGTCCAATCATGTTTCAAGACAAAAACTGTCTTAAAATCAAAGGCAGTGTGAAATTCTGGCCAATCATACACAGGAGCAAGACACTTGGTCACGCCTTTAAAATTGCCCTCCATTGATCAACCATTGTACTCCCACATTATAGCACTGTCAGACTCATGATGGATGGGTTAGAGGAAAATCGATGCAGCAAAAAACAGATATGCCTTCTTTTATGTTTCATAAATTATTCTTTCTTGTAAAAAAAAAAAAAAAATGATGCCACTGACCACCAAGTTTAGGTTGAGATTTGGGTTTGTTTCTTGTCTTAAACAGTGATAAGGAGGGTTAAGATTAGGGTTAGGGCTACAGAGGTCTGGTAAAATCATTTATTTTCACTCCACATTCTCAGATTATGCTCATTTTCATATTTGTAGTCTTCAGTCCCAACTATTGCTGACTCTTATGTGACATCACATCAGGCAAGCAAACAGTTTTTCCTTCTGTAGCAACAAAAGCCTGTTTCCAGGATGAAATTTCTTTTGTTTTGAGCAGAGACTAAATTCTATATGGAGAGAAATCCTTAAGGAGAAAGGAGTGTCCTGTATGGTGACCTCAGTCTATCCATCCACCAACACAAACGGGGAGGGAGTGTATCTCCATCTCCCCTTACTCGGAAGGGAGACATCTGTTCATTGTTAGTCAGTGATAGCAGCAGCTCGCTGGTATCTCTTCTACAGAAATATGTGCCTTTTACAAGAACTGCCTCAACAGGAGACCGAATGCAACCTGATCAGGAGAACGATCGGAAACAAGAGAGGCTCTCGCTGGGTTAATCTCCACAGCTGTCCTGATGATGTCACACAACACTTGACCGGGAGTTTTTGTATCTTTAGGACTTCAGACGAAGACTCGCTAAATCTTGAACTTTGACCTGGAAGGTGAACTGTCAGCAGCCAGTTGCTCTCTGGCTTAAGAACACAGTAAGAGCAGTGTGTCTGAGACGGGTCGTAAACTATTGTGACAGTTAGAGGAAAATACATTTCCCCTCTCACAGTCGTAATTCATCATTTTATCACCAACATATGGAAATATAAAATATTAATATCAGTCACACTGAAACTAACTTTCTCAACACACACATCTTAATTTATGAACTTGTGTGTTTTAAAAAATATATTTAAAACTTGTTTGGCCTAATGATGGAGTTCTTGCTTCAAACGGACTGTCCTTTATGAATGAACTACAACTACAGCTGAGTCATTTGAGAGTGGGCATGTTTTCAACTCGACACAGGCTGACAGACAGCTCTGTAAACCAGAGATGACAGAAAGTAACCAGGAGGCTGATAAACATGTAGACTGTAAAAATTAATTGCACTTTATCATTTCCTACTTCCCTGCTGTAAATAGATATTACTGAAGAAATGCAGGAGAAAGACCAGTTAATGAGGCATAATGAGCCTGTTTACCATGGATGGAACAGTTTATTCAGGCTTCACCAGTTTAGATGGATGTTCTGCTTAATCACAAATTGTGTAATGACTTACATTTGTCACTGTTTTGCAGTGGGTGGGGTAACTGTTCCTGGATGTCCCTATCATTTTCAAATTTACAATGAAGTTACGTGAAAACTGTTTATTTGGTTTGATACAGCATGATCTTCATGTGCTCGTTCCAGTTCTTTTATCAGATTTGTTGCTTAAAATAACCAAAACCCAAACCAAAACTCTGGGGTGCAAATGAATTTGTGTGTTTATGTAGGCACCCTGTTGCTAATACTAAAAAGTTGATCAAGGAAAAAAAAAAATTATGGATTACCTCTTGAACAAACAGACTCTGGGCCTCCCTCCCTGCATTTTCAGGCACTGTGGAGTAGAGTGTCCTCCCTTGCCGCCTCAAAGTCGAAATCTGCAGAACAAAGCAAAATTTTTATCTTCAGCAAGAGAAACACAATGAGGGGGGGAAAGCAAACGGACCGCAAAATACGATCAACACAGTAAAAGTGAAATTGAAACAAAATGTGGAGGACATTTCTCAAACTGGACACCTTTTTTCAGTATTACAGTTTGTGATCTCAGCTGGACACAGTTGCTCTGGTTGTTCTTTTAAATATTATTCTGTGCTTGGGAACAAACTTATGTCCTTCTGAGGTTTTCAAAGAGGCGGTATGTGACGGAGGCAGGAAGCTTGTCCATATTGTTGAGCTCCAGGACGCACAGACACACCCTGAATCTGGCTCTTTTCCACTGTACGGGGGCTCTGTGAGTAATCAGTATCTCAGCACCTCTGAAGCCTTTAACTAATGACCAACAGGTTCAGACTGCAATGAGGCCAAAAACCAGTTTAACAGCAGAAATAAAAAGACATCAAGGCAGTGCACTCTGAAGAAAAGCCAACAATTCCAATTAAAAAAAGTGCAATGCAATATATAAAATGGAAAAACCTTTTGATGTGATAGAAAAATCGATATTTTTCCTTCTTATTTAGCCATTCATTCCTAAAGCTTCTCTTGAAAAGATAAGCACATCCACTTTGAGCACTTATATAATGACCGACATGTAGGATCAATACTGTTAGGTTGCTCTTTTACGGTTATTTATGTCAGATTATTAGAAATTTATCTCATTTAGAACTTCAATTTATACCTCATTTGGATGGAAATCCCTTGCGAGAGAAACCATTAGAGACTAGAGGTACTAACAGAGCTTTGAAGACCACAGTGGAAAAAGATTTGCCTCACATAGCTGAAATATATCCAAAAACTAATAAACACATTCCCTTCTTAACTTACATCCATTATAACTCCTCTATTAGGACAGCTCTGCCCATGAAGTCATGTTTTTTTGAGATTACAGCAATATTTAAAAACTGAAATAAGCCGTTAAAGATACCTGTACAAAAAGTATTACTTCTATTGCAAACATCCAATGGTTTTTTTTTTTTTTTTTTTTTTTTTTTATGTTTTTGCTTTTTCTTTCCTTCTTTTGTTTTTTTTTTAAACCCTGAGAGCGCTGACGGAAATACTGCGATGAGCAAACAACATCACCATCAGGTCTTGGCGGGAGGATTAAGTCTGACTGAAAAAAGCAAAAAAACAAAAAACAAAAAAACAAAGAGCATTTGATCACACATAATCCTTGCAAGCGAGTGAAATATAAATATAACCATTAAGTGATAGCGGTTCGGCTGACTGAGTTAAAAGGAAACAAGTGAATTCTGGTTCTCTAAAGCTTACCGGCTGTGACTGAAATATGTTTTACTGAGATGAAAAATACGTTCCATGTTTGCAGAATACTTTACTTCAGGCATAATCAAGTGAACAACATTGACATCTTTGTTTTAAATGTAACCAAACATCTTTACTATGTCTAATTAAGTTAATGTTGGTCCAATCTTAAGGTTTTGCTGCAAATGCACGATGTTCAAATACCATCCAATGATCACAATCACTCTGTGGCTTTTTATGATGACGTAAAGCTAAAAATACCAAATTGCTGTCATCCTCCTTGCCTCTGTCTTCCTCTCAGTGACCTTGTGTTTGGTGTTAGACTGAGTGGTGGTTGTGTTGAGTATGACACATTCCATACCAGGCTTGTATTTGTGAACCTAAAGTCTCCCTTCCTTTCTACTAGCCAGGTTTCCTGCAGGGGAGACGGTAATCTTCACAGTCCAAGCAGGAGAAATAAACAGGCATCGAGGTAAAAGGGAGGCAGGAAGTGGGCGACAGGAAGCTTTTAATTGGGCTACACATCGCCAGAGAGAACCATAGGATTCCCTGGTGAAATAAACCCTAATTTAGGATGGGATGTAGCTGCACTCAGCGGGACCCCACCAGCATTTCCAAATCATTCTCCTTTCTCAAGCTAATTCAGCTGTGCCACAGATCTCTATCCTGGTCCAAAAACTATTAAACACTCATCAGATACACTGTGGCCCTGATTTAATGTTTACCTCATTATGATGAAAATGGCCACAGTAGTTTATTTGGAGTAAATCCAACACACAGTGCTACTATAAATATACAGCAGCCCATCAACTTTGAGGTTGAAAATCCAAAACATATACTCAGTTTATAATTTACTAAACACTACATTGCCTCAGTGTTTATCTAAATTACTTAAAAAACACAGGTCTGTGAAACTGTTCTGTGCTTTGAGCTAAATGAGTGACAATGCTAACATGGTGATGATTGGCAGGTACAATTGCTAATTTGCATTAAACACAATGTATAGTTGAGGCTAATATCTCTATATATGTTTACAAGGTATTTGACCATAAACTAAAGAATTTGGACACATTTTGCTGTTTGATTTAAAGTGGCATAAAGGGAAAAGGCAGGAGTCCAAAATCATTAGGGTAGCCTTCGCTGTGTGTGAACTGTACATAGAGGAATTCATGGCAATCGACCAAGCAGATGTTGAAGTATTTCAACGTAAACCAAAGTGATGGACAATAAATACAGACATATTGCTACCACAGCATAAAAAACTTAAATTTACATCTTATGTCAGTAAGAACAAACGGATGTGGGCTGAGTGCCACTGACAAGGTATGGAAGTCAGCAAATATTGAGAGATTCATGGAAATCTGACAATATCACATAAAACACCATCCATATGAATTAAAGACATATAACATGTGGTGTTCAAACAGCATTCAAAAACCTTTTGGAAGCTGTAAAGTGGTTCAAGAAGAGGAAAGAGGATATTGTCCTGATTTGAGATTTTTGTAACAGAAATGGGCGAAGACCTCAAGTCTACCTCATATTGAGGTGAAGAGGAAATAAGGGCCCCCTCCTTATAATCCAGGACAAATTTCTCCAGAAACCTTCCACAGAAAGCAAACACAGACCTGCACAGAACTGCCTTGTGCCAACAACTTCCAGATCCAAAACAGATGGAGATGATATGAACATTGGCTCCACAAAAGAACAGTACCAACACATGACTTTTGATGTGCCAGTGGGCTTAAGATAAGGTACAGACAACTGATAGTGGTTTCTACAATTGAAAACAGCCAAAGGATTTATACAAAAATAACACAGGCCGAAGAGGTTGTTCTTTCTCTTCTGACCTTTAATTTAGCCTTGACTCACATGCATGTTAAGATTTATGGATGAACACACTTGCCATACCTTCTTTCACTAAATGGACCCAACACTTAGAGCTCCTTGACACAGAAACTGATTAAACCCTCACTCCAAGTGTGTGGAGAGATTGGAACAGATGTCAGGTTCAATCACTGTGCCTCTTGTGTTTTCTGTGTCTCCGTCAGAATCACCTGTCTGCCCCTGACAACGCGCTGTTTGTGTGTAAAGCTGGTATGTTATGTTCATAGCAGCAGGCTGGAGGAGTGTGATACAAGAGAAGACAAAGTCAAGGCTGCCCCGCTGTCACTGAGCACCCAGCTGCCAGGCCTTTTAAACTGTAACAAACCCTGACTTTATCCAGAGCCAGACCCAAAGTTAAAAACACTTCCTTTCATCCGTTTCACTTTCATTCTAATCCACGCTGCGGACCCCATTCTCATTCATGAGTTTGTTTAGCCTTTATATCCATTGTATAATGCCCATGTTTGCTATGACAATCACGGATTTGAGAAAGTGTTGCAGCCTCTTAGCTGAAACAAGTTTGTTAATAACAAATTTGTTAACACATACATTGGTGGTGTTGGTCTTAAAAAACAGCTATATCACCAATATATCTGGGGGAATTTTCTGGTCAAAATTGGAAGACGACAATTTTGTGACAGTCTAAAGTGGACAAAAAATTACAGCATGATGTATTCACCATCTGGGAATCTCCCTCTAGAGCTAATGGAAGAGTTACAGAAATCTGTGTCCTCAGTGTCTTACGAGGACAATCAATCACAGCTGCTGGAGACTTTACAGGTTAAGATACAGTTTGGAAAGGGACAATCACATAATACAATAAATATTAAATTTATACAACTGTTACAGGATGTAAACTGTCAAAATTACTCATTTGTCCACTGTCCCTCTCCAATATGTAAACATTCAGACAGGAGATGTTAAAGTCATCATGGTTAGTGAAACAAAGGCGTCTCTCACTCCAAGGGGAGTTATGACAATAAAAACCCAGACTCTATAAAACTTCCACTGAGCCAGAGTGGCAAGGTCAGATTGCTCCTGTTGGTATGAACATCTTTTAAAGAAGTCCAATTTCCTGAAGTGCCAGCACTGGGCCAGATTTCCATTTTGGATTTTCCATCATCAGCGTGGAAACTGTGAGGAGAGTGTCCGTCCTGTACAATGTGGCTGCAGATAACACTTTGCTCTCTCACAACATAAGAGACAGAATGAGCCAATTAAACAGATGGCCCCTGACCTCTCCCTTGTTATAGCATGTGAGGATGTAAACAAAAGGAAAGGCTCTATACAACCCCACCCAGTACTCACTGGGTGCTGGCCACGCCTGGACCAAAGGAAAAGACTGCAAAAGCCAAACAAATACAACAAAGAAAACACGCAAGTGGGTGGGTAAATAATGATGTTGGACAGATAACAATAAATAGTTTGACCTTGTATGGTTGTGCAGCCTCAGACTCCCTTTCATGACTTTACTGTATAGGCAGTTGGACTGTGTAATTTCAACAATTAACATACATTATCTAGGGGAAATTTTTACCTCCCAAAACGCCTCATTGTGCACAGCACTAACATGAACAGCCCCCAACAGAAATCAAAGCCCTAAATCTGGCAGTGTCCTTATGACTTCTTGGGCTACACACACAACCATAAACTTTACTCTACTTCCATGGTTAAAACTTTATTCCTAAATAATACAATCCCAGTGACAATACACAGAGCCAGATTTACTCTGGTTAGTTTTTCACTAACAAAAAAAAATTCAAATGAATTGTATGAAACTCACCTCAAAGTCCTCCAAAGGGAACTGCAGCATGTCTCGAAGGACATCGCTGAGGATTTGTGTCTTCCGTTGCACCAGCACATTTTCGTAGTCAAGAGGCTCAATCACCTTGGGTTTCACCTGGAGGACACAGACAAAGAACTCTGTTACGGCTTCCAGCCAAAACCAACTACCAGAGGAATTATATGTAACTGTCACAAGTGATTTTAATGCTTTTCTGGAATAAAAAATGACTGAAAGATGAACCACATGTACCAAAGACCCACAGATCAGACGCCAACTAAAGATGTGGAAACTCATAGTCCAGAGTGACTTTCATTACTGAGTGAAAGTGAAAGAACAAAATAACCCTGCACACTATTAGACACCACTTACTTTATTAATAACTGCCTCCTTTCATTAAGTATAATTTACAGGATGAGTGACACTTGCAGGCTTATCTATCAATGACATTCAAGCATATTGTGTCATGACCAATACTAAATATTACTATTATTGTTAATAATACTGCTTAATACTATTTCAAATGCATTAAAACATGCTTTACAGGCTTAAAAAAGAAAATATTTCTTCCATTGGAAATTAACTAGGAGTTAATTGAACTCAATAATTGTGAAAGACCTCACAGATAACAAACCACTACGATGTGTAGTAAAGACTTATGTGCATTAAAAATGAATACAACATTTAATAAGTGGAGGTTTAAGTGATGTCAATGTAATGATGTCTCTGCCCAACACAACCAATGGAAACCATACATGAATTTGTAAGCTATAATAGACAGATGTGACTGCTTACTAAAAACCAAAAGACCAAAAAGTTGATCAAATATTCTTAGTCCTACTTAATGACCAGATCTAACAGGGCTGTAGCTGCTATGCTATCTGGCAGATACTCAGTGATAAGTCTATCAGACCTCCACTTCCCCAGTGAGAGGATCTTGATGAACTGATCCCTCCGTGTGAGCAAACACGCATGACGTGTCTGTCAAGAAAACAGTCACACTCCACTGCAATTACAGACACTACATAGAACACAATTATCCCCTACAGCGTACAATGAACCTCCATAATGTACTTAACAAGAATCCATGAGCAGATGATGGTTTGAGCTTACTAATGCTTGTGTTGCTTCATAGCTGGCTCTACAGAGCAGATGTGCCTATACTATCAAAAGATTTATGATGTGGTCATGTCATAATGTCTGCATAATGTTACTGCATTAACCCACTAAACTCCAAAAGCTGTGGGAAGATAGAGCATAGAGCTGTAAAGATACAGTGGCCATTAGGTGGAATATATGCTGTCAACACTTACAGATGGGATGGGAGGATACATTTAACAGCCAGAGTCAACAAAGTGAAAAATGAGCAGTGACACATCAGCAGAAATTGAATGCTGAGTGACAGCACAGCTCGCACGTTTGTGTCGCCACATCTGGGACTGATAATACAAGCATGATCTCAGAGGGAGAGTCATGGATATTGGCATGCCTAAATACATCTTTCTAGCAACATTTGTTAATAACAAGTCACGCTGAAGACACAGGAGGCGAGAGCTGGTATCAGCTTCAAGGACGAGGAAGAGGATAAGAGCGAGAGATGGTGCCACCGTGTCTGTCAGCTGCAGCAGGTTGTGACTTTATCCGTCTAACATTTATACACAGACTACATCTCTCCTACTACAGAAGAAAGTGAGTGAGATTAATGCAGACAGGACAGGTGAGTCACAAGGTAACGAAAGACAACAGAGAGATAAGATGTGTTTGTGTATGTGTCTGCGTCTTGCTTGATCCGATCTTTATAAACAGACAAGACGCTGAGACCTTTAGAATTGTAAATCCAACTAGACTGCAATTATTAAGCAAAACAACAATGACACGGAAGAATAGATTAACCGGAAAGAAATGAAATGAGTTCATAATGAACAGCCTCATAATGTGATGGGATGTTACACACCCTCAAATAAAACAAAAGGAAAGTGAAAATCTCTCAAACCTCTAAACACCCAAATACCTAGTGGTAATAATACTGGTTTTTAAATGAAGCAGCTGGTGAAAGATTTGACCCCATTATAAAGGTCGTGCCCTCTTCTCACCAGTGATGAATTCTGTTGTTGTTGCTGACTATTGTTTTCTTCCAAAATCCCTCTGGGCTCTTGCATACTGCTTTGTCAGTGGCTCAAGGTGGTCAACCACACAGTACACTCAGCACTGAGTAAGAAAATGAATGAGCATTCATAAGCGAAAGCTCTGTCATTCCCTCAGCCCACAACGCTGACCATGGTCAGTGGACTTAGTCCCGTTTCATATCGTGTTGCTGTCACAAATATGACTTTTACTTTAGAAAAAATACTTAAACTCTAGTTCAACTATTTTGAATTCAGTATAAAATATAATCAAACTGCAACAATGCAAAGCTGTGTGTTTTCACTAACACAAACGGTCATCCCGGCACTGGAGCATAAAACTGAAACTCATGAGGCCATCTCCCCTAACAGCTGTTTAGCTGCAGCTCCCATTCCTCCCATCACTGCACCCTCTCACCGCCTGAAACAATGGTGCTGTGTAGTGCCTCTCTGCTGAGTGATACATCAAATCTTTTTTCGCTACTGACTATTCAGATGGCTCTGCAGAGACCCGATCACTGGACACCTTCATAGCAGAACATTAACACAATCACTGACATCAGCTGTTGACTTTTGAGCCAAATAAAATCTTTTACAAGCCAAGGGAAATCTTTAAGAATAAACTTGAGGAAATGGAGTTTTGATTCCCAAGTGCTGTTAAAGTTCAACTTCTCTCTGCGCTGGTGCTAACACTGCAGATTTTTAATATGAGCTGGCACTGGTACGTATAGTAAAAGAGGTGGCAAAACACCTGACTCTTGCTTCAGGACTTTATGACTGTGGTTAACATTTACACATGTTCCTATACATCAGAACAGCTTTGACACACCAATGCAACAAGTCTCACACAAATGTATATTAGATCCTTGAATGACTTACCGCCACCTGTGGCACTGTGTCTACCTCAGTCTCAGCTGCAGTCAGGCTCTTGTACTGCTGTGGACTCTCAATGACCAGCTCCTTTTTTGGAGCTTTATTAGCCCTTCCTTGCATTGTCAACAACTGTGGTGTAATATCTCCGTGCTATATTCCAGAGAAGAGAAGCAGGCAGCCAGCATATCCGATAGAGAAAAAACCTCACACTGGATAAAGTTTTGGGAAGTTTCTCCTTTTCAAACTTGCGCTCACTCTCACCCTCCCTACTCGACTGCTCTGAAAGCAGTGGACTCACACCCAGGCTGAGGAGGTGGCCCCTCCCACACTCAGCTGTGCTGCCTGGGGGAGTTTAACTCCACACACACACACACACACACACACACATAAGAACACACACTAAAAAAAAAAACAAAACAGTGAAGTTATTTGACTCCACACTATCCACCTGCACAGTGACACAGGGTTGACAAAGACAAACAAAAGACACACATTCCTCAAGTATTACAGTCTGGTCAGGGACTGTCCACACCTTGTACGAGACAGCTGTAGTAAGAGCCACAAGCTGAGAAAGAATGAGATAACAGTATGATACTTCGTGGAAATCAGTCAAGCATCAGCAAAATACATACAACACGAGGGACGCCTGCAAATTCCACATTGATGTAACAGATAAGCTGTTAATTTGATCATAAATAAGGGTAAAAATAAAGACTGAAGAGCAGATTGTTTGGCTTGGTGGCTGCCAGCAGCACAGGAAATTGAATTAGTCACAATCTCTGACAATCATTAGTCACTGGAGTTTTTATTGCCGTTTTTCTAACTCTGGATGACTGTAGTTCAGATAGTAAGCGTTGGTAATCACAGAACTCTGAGATCTGGCTCAGCGTCTGTCTTGCTGCATGTTGATGCAACTGCTTGAGGGGCATTCCAACATGACGTAGACCTCGTCGACCCACCTAAGAGCCGGACCGACCTGCAGATTCCTCAGTGGGCCACAGCAGGGGAGGTTGTTATTTTTTCACGCTTGCCTCTGAGCTTAAGGTTAGAGGGAGGGCAGCTGCTCCGTTCCCACCCCTGTGGGCCCCACACAGAGCTTGGTAATCAATATGATATTAATTAGAATATGTTCCCATAACAACATATATCAAATTACAGCTAGTCTATGTAGAATAGCATAACATAATCAATTGGATGATGATTGGAATAATTCCCTTGTGTGACTGATTTAACCTATTGATTAGACGGTGGACACAAAAATAACTAGCAGCTGTTTTGGTAATCACTGTAAGTCACTGTATCAGTTGTTTTGGAGAAATAGTGAACAAATAGGATTTCAGCCTTTCAAGTGTGTTGAGTAACTGCATCTTTTTAACATATACAGTATTAAACAAGTATTTCTGTTTGTCTTCCAAGGCTGAGCTCATAGAAATTACGATGGGCATTTTTTAAACGTTAAACCATATTTGTTGGTTGCTGCCCTAACCACGGTCCACCCTTGGTCCATCAGCCCTCCCTGCTCGCTATGGAAAACCTTTACCCCCAAACCCCTCTTCCCAAATTCCATCTACCACACTTCACTTGGTACAAACACAGTAGCCTCAGGCTATATCAAATATTTAAATGCTTTCAATTTTGGCTTCAATCTACATTATAAATTTGAACAATATGCACAGCCGAGCAGTGAAGGAGTCAAGTTACATTGGCCTCTGACTCTCGCTGTTGTCATTTCATTTGTATGTCGATATAACAGATAAATAATGTAAGTGTTGTAATTGACTTATTTTTGGCACAGTTACAGTTGGATATTTCAATTTCATGCTACTTTTCAATTCAAATGGGAATTATGGCCTTTTTACACGACCATATTTGTTAGCAATTAGTAGTTACAAAACATACAAAACAAATGATGTGTTCAGAAAGTTTTTTTAATGATTCAGATTTAATGAAAGCAATGATTTTATGAAGCACTTAAAATTTGTTTTGCCTTGCCCACCTATATCCGAACCATTCCTGTATTGATTCATAAGGGATCAATACAGAAATGAAGGAAACATTTTGATTTACTTTACACCCAAGATTAAGTTCCATTTTATTAACATTCACTTGCTAAAAAGTATTGTTTTGGAACATTTCTAATTTTAGTTAAAGTAAAGCAGAGTAAAGCAAAGTAAAGCATCTGTATATCCTCCTTCAAATAAGGTGTCCCACTCTATCATAAAAACAGTGATAAAAAGGTAGCTGCAGTGTCAGTCAGTTGTCATTATGCAGTTAGGTAAATAATGATAAAAAAGATCAAATGATAAGGGCGAAGCCTGTGTGGAAGTAGTAATCCAGTTGTGATAACACCACAAGTTACCAACACCATGACTCATTCATATCATGTCTCAAGTGGAAACCTTAGTGGAAATCTTCTGCAACAGCAGAGCCGTCTCTTGCCGTCTCATCTGAAGACAGACGAGATGATCAATATCAGTTTAATCTCTGTGAACACAACGAAGTCTTGGATGTTTTTGGTGATAGCTTCAGTTAGTTTGAGGGAGTAAAGAAAGAGGAAACAGTTAGTTGAACCTCAACCGGTGTCTTCTAGTTTCATGTTAACTCTAAAACAGGCTTACAAAAATAAAATGAGACACTAGTTATCAACAAGATGTGAGTTCAGTAACTACATGCAGCATCTTATGAAGTTGCCAGCTTTGAATGCCAGTGTAATGCACACAGGAGCTAACAAGATATAACATGTAAGTAAAGAAAACTTTGCTTGATTGTTGAAAGGTGCTTTTCTTCACTTTCAGTGGAGGATAAATATCTCTTCTTGATTCCAATGCTGAGAGTTACCATCACTCCATTCGATCATTGGGTAATGTGGGTAATGTTGAGGACTGGGACAGGAACCATGGGAACAGACACAGAACATTCAACAGAGGTCTCCGGCTGAAACTTAACCTGGGATGTTCTGTTTATATGTGATGAATCTGAAACAATAGGCCACCAGGCTTCCTTTCCCCAAAGTTTTGGAAGGGAAACACACTTGGAGACGAGACTGGGTCGTCTCTGTCTGTCTCATCATAAAACCACAGACTGACGGTTTAATAAAAGCTGACAGAGAAGTTCTTTGTAAAAGGCTTGCTGTGAAATGACCTATGACTGAGATCAGTATACCTCTATATGTATGTATATGCAGGGCCTATGTCTACGTGCGTTTATGAAATATTATCTGATCCACTGCATCAGGTGAAAAACAGGTGCCATGGAGGTTAGGAACAGCAGGGTGAGTCATCGTACATTTCCTGTCCCGGATAACTGCATGCTTTTCTGGCAGTTTCAACAAATGTTTTCCAGAAAACCTAAAAAACAGACCTTAGCAAAGATAATGGCCCATGCATGAACAATTTCATTTGTCAACTCGATTTTTCTAAGCTTCAGTGAAGGTTTATCACAACCAGAATTCCAGTTTGGATGCTCACTGCAGATAATACAGCATAACCCCCCTCTACACACACACAAACACACAAACACACAAACACACACACACACACACACACACACACACACACACACACACACACACACACACACACACACACACACACACACACACACACACACACACACACACACACACACACACACACACACACACACACACACACACACACACACACACACACACACACACACACCACCGCTTCTCTCCTCTAACCACAATCCTGGGGATAGTTTTATCAAACAGTTTTTGTATAACACAGACTTGTTTACCACATGTTACTCCCTGATACTGTTGCTTAACACTGACTGGTGCAGTCATCTTATTATCTGACCGACAGCTGCAGAAACACATACAAACTATAAAATGAACCATGTAATGTAACACACTCAGTGTATTTCCCTTACTATACTTAATTGTGCCTGTAGTATTACAAACACGAGATGTTTCACTTTGATCTTGGAGTGGTACAAAGCTGAGCTTCCTGTCCCAGACATCTCATATCTGCAGCAATAAGAGATAACTTTAAAGAGACTTCCTCCACCCTCCACTCTACACAACAACCTTGGTGTTTTACTCATCAAGCGGCTGACAATGCATGTTAGTGTGGCACAGTGCTCACTTTTTCCCCCCTCTTTCCTGACTCGGCGTTTAAATCAAATTCAGACATCATGTCGACTGTCCAGTAGTCACCAATACACATGTATTACTTTGGGGAAAGCTGGCACTTCAGTTGAAGCAGGAAGACTAACTGAGTCTTTTTTAGTTGCACAGCAAACACTTTTGTTGAGCAACAACTAGTTTCAGTTGCCAGCAGCAGACCAACAGGATGTTTTGGAAAATTGAATTGTGATCGAATGCAGTTTAATATGCCCTTTTCTCGGTGTAAATAGAAAGGATATGTACAAAATAAGGCTGTCTGGCGAGTACACAGGGACAGAGGAAAACAACTTAGCCTCATAATCAGACTGAATTGGCATTTAATTTCACTTCAGTCGCATGAATTGCTGAACAAATCAGAGATGAGGACAGCGAGGGATGTAAATCAATCAGGCGAAATGTTGAGGTTTTAAGAGGTTTTGTTGTTGTTCTTTAGAAACATTTAGGAGTCTGGTTGCATCATTTGCGTCACTGCAGAGAAGACACTAACAGAGAAAACTAATTTAGATTTACTGTCATATAATCTTGCAAAAGAGTCAAACAAAATTGATTTATTAACACATAACAATACATAATATAAATTTGATTTAATTAAAATGTTGTTTTATCGTCAACAGCATAGAGCTTTTTTACATCCACACCCTTTATGATATCACCCCTGATGCAATGGAGACCAAAATTACTATAAAGTTGCATTTTTCAAAATTGTTTTAGTCACTATAGTGACCATAGTTGTTCAGTTAGAGGAGAGAGGACTCATTCATTTTTTTCTTCTCACCATTTCATTTCTGCTTATTGTGGCTGCAGTTGTGCAATGGTTACTACGTTTATCCCGTTCTGGAGTGAAGAAAAACAAGGTAATGGCCAATTAAAGGTTTTTATCTTATCATTAAAGTTTTATCTTTTCTCTCTAAAAAAATGTAGTTGTTAAATAAAAACTTTCCTGATTGAGCAAGATATATATACTCCACTTGATCTCTCTGTTACATAACTAGGACTTGATTCAATCACTATTCCTTCCCAGCATGAGCCGAAGCAAAAACAGGGTGTAACCTAGAGTGCAACAAAAACACGGCCCACCCCTCGATACCCTGCTACAACAGCAGCACCAGGACGCACCACCCTGCAGCCTGATTTCACTCCATCCCCCTGAGAGTTTGGAGAATGACATTTTTTTAACGTGGTGGTAATTATGACACCGTGCGTTGTTGAAACTCTCTGTTAATAACATCACTAACTTAGGAAGTTGGATACAATAGCAACCAAAATAACAGGATATAATCATTAAGCAGAGACAGTTGTCTCACGCAGCACAGGTAGAAAACAAATTAGAAAATAAACAAGCAATAAACTCTGTACTAAAATCTGAATGGGTCATTATGAGAATACTAAAGGGTTTAATAGATCAAGAGCAAAAAAAAAATTATGACAGCTTTATTGATCAGTACAAGCCTTAAATGTGGTATCAAATATGAAAAATGCTGCTCTGGAATCTGTGGGAAAAATCAAACTGCTGTTGCCAGACTTTTTGTTCTACATGACCCTGAGTGCTGGAGATAATGGCCTGAAGCATCAGTCAGCAACTAAGAAGCACAAACACAAACACGAACTCAGACGCAAACACATGAACACATCAATGCTGTGACGTTGGAAACCTTCAGAACAACTGCAGGATGGGTTGAAACGTCTAAAAGGTAGGGAGCAATCACCAAGAAAAACAACCCTGTAGCTGAGCAAAGTGTCCTGTTCTTTTATTGAAAACCCATTGAAATCCATTAGGCCAAGACCTGAAAGCTGTAAGGAGGCGATCGTATTAGTTGTCTAATGTCCTCAGGGAGGTTGAGGGTGAACATGGTGTGCATGTAGCACTGGCTATCTGTCAAGCTGCTCCGTCTATAGAGAGATATCGAAGAGAAAACACTAGTGTAGCAGATGTACATGTTTACACTGAGGTGTGTACTTGCAGAATATACAGGGAATTACTATATTAATGTAAAAAATAACAGTATTATTCATCTATCTAACTAAAAAGAAAATTTGATAAGTATTGAAATATCTTAAAAATGCTGCACTAAACAATACAATTAAAGAAAATAATTACAGAACAAATATATAAATCAATGCAGAAATAAATACAGGAATAAACAATCAATAAATAATATTGTAATAATATTGTAATATTGTAATATTGTAATAATAAAATAAATAATTCCACCTGGTTATGAATAAGTCTAGTAAATGGATTTAATCTGTGAATAGTTTCTTGATGATGACATGCAGACTTGGTTTGGTATTTCATAAACTCCCCAACATAAGGAATGTATAAACATAGTATAATTGACTCATTAGGCTTGGTTCATTGTAAGCAAAAGCATCCCAGGTCTCAGTTAGGAGCATCACTCCTAAAACATCACTGGATGAAAGGCACTTTCATCTCTTGGCTGACTGACGTCAGCGCTCTCGCTTGGTTTTCTTGTAACAACATTCCTCTGATAAATCTAACTGATGCGTCAGTGCTGCTGTTACAGCCTCAAACTTCAAATAAAAATAAGAGAAGGATACTAAAACCTTGTGAAAGAAAATAATAATGAGACATAAAACAACAGTGAAAGTCTGTGTTGATAGCTTTTTCTTGAGAACAAGACTGAAACATAACACTTTTGAAGAACAGGAGTTTACGCATCGCTGTATTATCTCAAATTGGTGACTTTTATTTTTAAAGGCAGATTACCTGAGAGTGAGATGCGAGTTCCCATGTAACAGGAAAAGGCCAAGCTGCTGTAATCAGTGAGTAAAATAACAGAGCAGTAAAAGAGCCAAAGCAGGCAGTTTAATTACTTACTCCTTGCCAACAGGTCAGCCTCCCAGAGACAGCTTTGTATGTGCCTGGCCTTTAAACCCCTTCCCTGTTTTAAATTCCACAAATTAATGACTAGCTGCAATCAAAAAGCATTAAAAGGGAAAACATAGTGGTTTATCTTTTTATAACCAGGCCTAATGGATTAAAAAGTTACAAATAGTGATGAAAAATAAAAGATAAAACAGTCACAGCACATTTGTTGCTAAATTTTAGATGTTCCTGTACAAATGTAATGTCGGTGTCCCCAAACCAAAAAGTGAATCTGCAAACTTGTGTGTAAGTCCTGAGTCCTGAAACTGACAAATATAAAATGTTTTCATATTAGTCATTAATGTATCTTAAAATAATAAATGATGGGCAACAAAAAAGTAACTTACAATCAATTATGTACAATTATACATACAATTATGCTTCACCTGCTGACTGCATTATCATTCGTTGGCTGACTTTATCTGCTTTATCTTAAACCATATGGTTAACATCAGTCTGCATACTGGCTGGTGTAGTATTACTAACAAAGCTAACAGACACATAAGCTTCCTGGAGGAAACTGATGGCATAACTGTAGGTAAAGCATTGTTAAGTAATAGTGTCACTATTGCTAATCAAAAGTTCACTTTACTGACCCTTAATGCTTTGGAGCTGAAAAACAAAGCCAGAAATCATTTCATCAGCTTTTACCAATGCAGTTCAAATGTATTCACCATACATCCCAGTTTGTCCAAAATTATACTTGTTTCAGACAAATAACTGTCCCAGTTTTCAGTGTTTAAGCCACATATATGTTTATCGTGCTGTCCTACACATTATTATCTAACCCAATCAAAAACTGTGTCTGGATGTGTGCCAATCAATCAATGACTTGTTGTCAAGGCTGTTGCTTGCCAGTGAGTCAGAGGTAAAACCTGTCAGTATGCTAACAGTTAGCTGTCATTCAAGAAAAAGTTGGTCTTCTCTTTAAGGATCTCCAGGAATCTTACTGATCCTTGCAATGAAAGTTGTATGTTCGTAGCATCGTTATTGCTGAAAGTCCCATCTGCTGAAATGAAGACACCTATGGGGTTTGTGCATAAACTCTTGCATGTGTATGCATGAACATGCTTTACAGTCCCAGTCCCAGGGCTAAAAATATGGAGATCCTACTATTATTGCCATTTGTCAGTTTCAAATCACCATAGACTTGCACTCTGACACAAATGTGTCAAGCAAACCACATGCCCTGCACACATGAAACCATTGATTTGTAAAAGTGCTAAATACTGACAGAGGATTAATTGACCCCCGTCTGGATGATAAGACCATCCCTGAGCCAAGAGAAGCAACCATGCCCTTGACCTAATTCCCTGCTCTCAGCCTGGGCCACTGTCACTTATCTCTCTGCTGTGAATCTGATGAACCAGCGACGGGAAGACAACATCACACACACACACACACACACACACACAGTAGTGATTAAACACAAACAAGAAGGGCAAGACAAGCTGGTACGGAGCAGCAGAAGCCCTGCCAAGCCTGCCGGTTCACAGATGAAGAGCGGTGATTGATTTCCAGCAGACACAGAGTGCACTGTCCAACCCACCCACCCCTCACCCTCTTCCCTGCCCACTGAGGCTTTAACCCATGCAGTGCTTAGTGGGAAGCAAGATCCAGCCCTCCTGCTGCCCTACATTTTATACTGTCAGCATAGATGGATGAATATTCACAAGGCTTAAATGAAGATGTGGGAGACTGATGTTGCTGTATCTATGACTCTGTCACATATGAAAGAAACAGTATCAGTAAAATGAAATTAAATCTGCAATTTGTGCCAAAATTGATCAGTTTTCTTGGCAGAGGAAAAGCTCACACTCAGTGAACCTGCACATACATATTCTATCTACTACTGTCTGCATAATTTATGATACTCATGTTGTATGTTTTGCATCACCTAATACGTGAGATCATGGAAGTCATGCAACATAAACAATTAGCAGTTTTTATACATCTCAGATTAAAATGTCCAATGACATTATGAATCCACAACAATTAGGATAATTCATTTATGAAGCCAAAATGATAAAATCTTACAGCATCAAGCTGTTGATAAGGCTGCTGATGTGTTACTGTTTTCTAATTTGCTGTCATATTTTAATTATTACCAAAACTACTTTAACAACGCTGCAGTGATAAGAGATGGTCACTGAACAGGAAAAATACTCTAAAAACAGTCTTTTTTCGCCTTTTACAGGCTGCTGTTTTATAATGGCTGAAAGTATTTCACAATGCACTGATTTGTTATTTGAGAGAAAATAACAAAAAACATGATAATCGACTGATAAAATTACTTGTTAGGGCAAAATACAGATTGAGCTGATTGCCTTTTTTGTCATTATACTGTTACATATAAACTGTTATATACCAAAGAAAACACAAAATCTTTCAGTTCTGGACTGTTAATTGGACAAAAACCCTGTGTTCTCCCTTCTTTCACATAACTTACAGATAAAAATATGAATTGATTTTATGCAAAAGTAATCATTCATTGTTGATATATACAGCTATGTGAACACAATGCAAATATATACAAATCTTTTTTTTCTGAATGAAATGAAAACAGCACTATTTTGTCAGCACACACACACCTTGAATACTCTTGGTGTTGGCAGTGCACGCGACTCTCTCCGACTCAGCGCTCGCTCAGCCTCAGATGGCCCAATGGGCTCAGCTGCTCCTTTACAGATGTAGCCACTACAGTTCCTCTCTAACACAGTACGCAGCCCATCATACACAACTGCGCTGGTGGTGCACCCCATTCCTCCAGGTCCAAACAGGCATTAGTCAGGACAGCCTGCCAGTGACCCAGTTTTGTCGATTGTCCCCTGTTCCTCCTTGGTCCATGATCTGACTCTGACCTGCAAATCCACAGCTTCTGACCCCGAGGGAGAGACAATGCTAGTGTCCTGGGATAAAAAAAGGGAAGATCCAAACCGGAGAGCCCAAGGAGTACAGCTTGATAGAGAATTTATTCATATACAAAAAAAAAAAAAGAGGCTCACTATAGTTGCTAGCTGTTCCCGGTCTGTGCTTGTAGGAATATCTCAGTCAGCAGATGAGATACAGTGAGTGAGTGAGGTAGAGCAGAGAATGAGGGATGTGGGGGGATGAAGGATGCTGTGTGAGCTCTGCTGCAGCTTCAACCAATGCTGAGCTTCGGTACTACGCACGCTGCTATGTGCAGCTGTCTCACTGACACTCACTTGCTCCTCTGAGTCCTAATGTGAATTTGCAAATTCTCTCCTACTTTTATGATTTTTATTTCTACATTTACAACTCTGTAACTTTGACTAAATGTGAAATGAATTAACCTCTTTCAAATTTAACTGCAGAAAATGAGATTCCTTCAGGGAGCAGGATGAATAATTGTGAAATAAATGGGTTATACTAAATGCAGTCTTATATCCAGAGGGAGAGACTGATTCCATGGTCAGGCAAGCAGCAATATGGCTGAATGCTTATTTAGTTCAGCTGAGAAAACCAGGGCCAATGGCAGAATAAGTGGATGAATCACATTGAATAAATGGCACGTAAGGAGCTGTAGTCAGCAACCCGTGTTGTAATAAAAAATGTAGTGTGAATAGAGAAATATGTTAAACAGTCCATTAAACACTTCACAAAACAGATTAAACGACCACCAAAGGTAAAAACTACACTAAAATTCAAATCTTTTAGAAAAGCCAGTGACCTGACTCGAGCCTCAAAGAAATCTCTGTTTACAAAACTTACCAAGGACACGGGAGGATTTAAACCTTTTAGGCCAAGACATCAAATAGTCTTTTTTTCTATAAAAGATTAGCTGCTGCTTGATCACGGGCTGCTCATGCTGCCAAGTACACAGATACACTGGGAGCGGGACAACAAAATTTGATCATACACAGGCTTTTTGAAATGTCAGGGAATGATTCATCCGCTACTATGGCCTTTGATCAAAATGTCTCTGGACTGTGATCAGGAAAGACAAAAGATAAAAGCAGCCAAATATCAAATGTCATAAAAATCTCAAGTCTTGAAAAACAGTCACTCCCCAGTCAGTGTGGCTACAGTTTGTGTTGCTGTTCTTGCATTTCGCAAAGACTGGCAATTTCATTTTTACAGTCATTCACTGGACCAGCACAGATGGACACATGCTATCTGCCTGCTGCGGTTACTATGTTCTACATCCTGATTATGAGGGGGGAAAAAAGGGGAAAAGACAAGGAAACAGGCCTGTGTTCATTTTGGTTTATTTATCACTGTCTCTTCCTTTCCTGCAGCTGCAAGTCTCACACTCTCTGTAGGACTAGAGGGGACTGTCACAGAAATCATTGTGTGATTCTCATCACAGTGGCAAATAAACATCCCTGCTACTGAAATACAGTACGTCCTCTTGGCAGCAGCTGTGCTTACTTTCATAATGTTTAATTCTGTAACAAAATCATGCTGCCATCTGTCAGGAAATGTCCGAGATAGAGAAAGTGAGAAACCTTTCATTTAGTTATATTAGTATAAGTATAGAAATGCTTTAGTGCAGTCACACCCATAAAAATACACTAATTCCACAAACACAGATGTGTGCATGTGGAGAAAGTGAAGTGCTTTTCTTACATCATGATGGTGCACTAAGCCTTATATGCTTGCATGCATTCCTGCTCACTGCCTGTTAATATTTTAGCAGTGCTTGACACACTGAACTACATTTAACTGCACAAAGAGATGAGCTGCAGAGAGAAGCATTTGAGCACGTGGTTGTGAGGATTCAGGGAGAAAGAGGAAGACAGAAACGCGGGGAAAAGAGTGACGAGGTTCTGATTATGCCCATTGATCTCCTAGGACGTCTCCTCCTCATCCCATTTCTCACACCTCTGATCCACTCTGCATCCCTCTGCCACTGCAAAGAGGGATTTTAGGCTTACTAAATGGAATAACAAGAGGCAATCGGGTGTGAAATTGGTAAAACTACAAAGTCATAAATCCACTTTTTGAGGTATGTAGCTGTGCAACAATGCAGATTTTTATTTAACTTCAGCTCCTTCTTCCACAGTTTAAGTTCTGGGCACCCATGAATAAGCCAGTGTTTACACTAAATCTGACTCATATAGATATCTAAAATCAAAAGCTTGTCAGTTATCGCTGTCAACATAAACAGGAGCGAGACAAAATGGACAATGATGCATGAGTACAAGCAGACGCTGTCTGAAGTGTCACACCTGCCGATCGTAAATCTTTTGCCCCGAGGACACGAATTCCTCTTGTGCGTGTAAAGACATGTCCTAAACCTATGTAGTGACGCTACTGTGAGGGTGCTGTTTGGGATTTCCTAAACTTGGAAAAGTAATACTTTGTTGGTTATTTCAGCTTGCAGAACCAAAAAAAAACCCCAAAAATATACAGCTTATCTTATAGAAGCATTGCAGGGAGAAGAAAAAAATCCAAACCAGAACAGATGGTCAAACACAACAGAAACTGTTATAATGCTGAGCTATAGATTTTTTTTTCCAGGTAACCCAATAAAATTAAACTCCCCTGAAGAGCTATAAAACCTGACTTGGAATATGTTAGAGGAATGCACATAAGGAGCTACAGCTGGTTATTTACATTGTGAGGAGACGTGTCCATTACTAGACAATCATAAAGGACAGAATAAGATAATTTCTATAAAAATAATTCCATAAGATTCAGTTACTCGCTTCTACAAATGTATTCTAACAAAATTCAGTAGCATAAGCGGGTCGGCAACATGTCTGCCATGTTGGATCTGTTGCAGGTTGCATAATTCCTGACACTTGAATAGAAAAAAAGGCACAGTGCCAACAAAAAGTTTGATTATACCTCCCATGTTTGCTTGAGCAATGGGTTTTACCACATACTCTTCCAGTGATAAATTATTAAAGCCAGACAGGGGATTGCTGAATCATTAGCTGCAGCAGCATTTCTTTCTACTTTCCTCACAACAAATGTTGCTAGAGAAGTAAAAATATCCCTAACATTAGAAATCGCTTTACATCTCCGGCTGATTGTGACACACACACTGCCACAGTATAATAATCAATAGATTATATACTGCATGTTAGTACTCGACAAGACACACATTTCCAGTGCTCCTGCTCAGCTTGAGGACATGTATTCTGTGCATGTCTGTAGCTGACAAATGAAGTGATACTGTAGCCTCAAGCAGTACACAGTTGGACTGTGTCAGCTGTACTAAATCTTGAGTTAGAGCTCCAGGCAAAGCAACATTGAGAATGATGGCGGCGGTGGTGGTGGGGGTTTAAAGTGTGTTGAAGCACAGCATGGGTCAATCTGTAGAAGTTCAAGTGTGAACATCCACTGTGGGATGTGGAGACACAGTCGCTGCACAGCTATGCTCCAATCAGCAGCAGCTGCGGTGGAGATAAGAGCTGGTCTGAAGCACTGCTGGGTGCATGGAACTGCATGGTTTACTGCTGCTGTTCTTGTTACACAGCAAGACTTCGATCACATAAGTGGGCTTCACTTCCTGGCACAGTATTACTATTATTCTCTTTATTATGTTTAACTACCGTAATGTATTGATAACATTGCTGACTGTCCAAATTAGATACATGACTAAAGGATCCTATATGTTCAAACTCTTCTTTTATCATAGTGGTTTATACTGAAGTTTTCCAAAGTGTCAAAAACTTAGATTTGATCATTTGAAGTGAATGTTATCAGCCAGTCTTATTGCAAATTAGTGTAACTTTGAACCATCGCTATTCAATTATATTCAAAAAGCTACTTTATTGATAATATATTTGTATTATAGTTGCAGCTAAAGATTATTTTCATTACGAATGTATCTATACAACCTGTGGCCCTTCTCTGGAGCTAGTGTTTGGTTTGTCTGTTCTGGGCTCCTTTAGGGCAACATGTTGGAAGAAGACCCACCTCCTGATGTTCATATTTAGAGCTTATTCAGTGGTGATAAAACCACAGCAATTATTATAGATGAATTATGAATATTATATTCAGTTTCTGCCAATAAATCTCTCTAAATCCTACACACTGGACCTATAATTAATGACCTGAACAGTCATTTGATTGTAAAAATAACTGCAGATGTAATTTGTTGGGTTCTACATAACTTAAAGTTTAATATTAAGAGGTTTTATTTAAAAGCTTCATTTCAGTTACAAGTACAAATCACTATGCAACCAACGTGACTACAGGCCCATACACACAGTTTTATAACTGATTTGTGTGTATGTAAGACTGCAGTGATATCAGATTGATGTCAGTTTTTGTCTTCGTCAACCTCACACTGACACACTTAGTTACAACATCTGCTGCATGTGGACACATCACTGAGCTACAGTGACCCACAACATAACACTACTCACACTAATGCGGCCACTTCCAGCTGTTAACAGCAAGCGGTGGGTGGAGCCAAATTAAAAACATCAAAGCCAACATATGTGGACACAGAGGGGTCAACTTGAATTTCACGCTAAGCAGTAGACCCTCACACACACACAACAAAGACAGAAATGCCTCTGCATGGTTCAGAGGAGTAGAGAAGAGTTTAGGAGAAGTTGGCACCTCATCTGAGGAGCCTCCCTACGAATGAAGGTCAAGTCTGCAATTGGTCATGTTTCAATACCCAGGATCTGCTGTAGAGCTCCGTAGGGAGTTATATGTGTGTTTTGTGTGTGTGTTTGTGCAGAGAGAGGCCACAATATGGTGCACCACAGTGACATCACCTACATATCCAGCAGCTCAGAACCGATAAAACGGGCTGGCTCCCAGCTGGAGCTCTCCAGGGACTTCGAGAAGGAAGTGGCTGTTTCCTGCTGATGTGTGTGTGTAAACCCGGTCATAACAAAGCCGCCTCTCGTGCCCACTGTCCCTCAAACCCACTGGGCTGTGTGAGGATTTGTCAGTGTAATGCTGACCTCTTATAAAATTCAACCACACAGATGGAAGAAGGAAAATTTTATAGTAGGACCAGGAGTGCTATTAACCCTTGAGAGGTTGTTGATAATATTAAGTGTGATGTTTCCTGGAGTAAAAAGTTTCTCATGTGCTTTTGTTATTAAGAGAAAAGTTATTTGGGTGCTGCCCTACCACTACCAATGTGGGTGGGCTGCATAGATAGGCCTGGAATTTCAATAAGTCAAGCGCTTCACATTTTAGATGCCAAGTTTACATTACAACCCCAAGAATACTTGACACACAACACAAGAGAATGAACTCCGCTCACTCCCTGAATAGTCTACTGAATAGATTAAAGTGTGGTCTCTTTTTGACCTGGAGCTGAAACTCAGGTTATCCTGTCCATCTTAGAATGGTACAAAACAAATACAACAGGGGCCACATCCTCTTCCTTTTTCTTGGTATTTTGGGATAGTTTATTTATCCCAGGAGAAGAAAATGACCCATTTTCCTGAGGGGTACCACTTCCTTTACTTTGTAGTGGCGTAGAATAAGTATATGTTGCACTAGAGGACACAGGCACAAATTAAAAGTATGTACACATGCGTACATGTGTACACACACACACACACAGTACACCAGTATGCAGCTCTGCAATGAGTGAGGTTGCTGCATTGGATTCAGGTTATCATTAATAGATGCTGCTAATAAAACAATGCCTTTCCAAAGCCTCTGCTGCAGCAAAAGCAGGGAAGGTCTGAAGCAGTGCCAAGCCCAGAAGGCCTGCAGTCACCCTCTTACCCCTGCCAACACTGTTTGGCTTCTATAAACATGAACACAACACAAAATAATCTCATAAAAAAAATAAAACTCGCTTACTCAAGCAAGCTTGTCGCGCCGCAAAGCTGATCTCACTGCATATGCAAAATTACCTCTGGTAAATAAAATGCTGTTGCCTTGACTTCAAGTTTGTTTTTCTTAGCAAAATAAATGATGAACTGCTGATTACTGCACCACACACAATAAAAGAGCCACAGGGGAGCACTGAAGATAAAGAAACTGTAGAAATGACTTAATTTCTAATCAGCTTTCATCTGAAAACAGAAACTAGTCATTGAAATTCTGTTCACACACATGTGAACACATGTGCGCACACAACAACATACACAGAAGGATTGGTAAGCTCCCACAGAGGTAATAGGTATAACAACATTAGTGTATAAATGCTGTTACTGCCCCCTCCAGACAGACGATGGTAGTGCAACGAAAAACAAACGATCTTGGTGAGAATTAAGTAAAACACATGATTCAGCAACAATAAAAAAATTGCAAGATTATGAGTAATTTATACATAGTGACAACAGTGTCTTTCACTAAAAATACACAACAGTGATGGTTCTTCCTTCAGTGCTGCAGTGTGATACTATAGTCAACAGAAACAGCAGGCAGCACTTTCCTCTCAGCAGTCATTGATATAATGCTGCCATTGTTAGTCACATGCGTGTCATTTGCAGCAGCTCAGCGTAGAAACAATCATTCCCAACACCAGAGTCACTACATTGAGGAAGAGGTGACCGCACACAAACTGAATCATACAGGAAGACAGAGTTAAAAAAAATCCAGTTAACAACCTCATTCAAAGGCCAATATAAGCTTATTGATAACACTTACAGCTGATGTGATGACAAAGTGTCAGTAGTTTTATCTAAATGAGGCAGGACACCTAACTGTGTTTTGCATGGAGCAAAAATGTAAAATAAATAAATTAAAATAAATAAATAAATGAATAAATGACAATGCTCTCATCACTCTGGACTTAACCAGCCACAGGTCAGTGTCCGGTGTCCAGGTGTGAAAGAGATTTCAGAGAGAGTGTGTCATCGTGGTCAGGCTCTAACACGCAGTGAGGAAGCTCTGAGCTCAGAGATCCTGAAACAAGCCCAAACTGGTCTGACATGAGGCCATCAGCTTCACTCTGTTAGTCACAAGCGCAGGTCCAGCGTCGTTGCTGTAAATGAAACACTGACTCACTGCGGCATTGACCAATCACCATATTACTGAGGTTAAACATTATAAAAGTAACATCATTTAGGGGGAAAATATAGACAATATTGCTCTGTTTAGTAACATAAGTAGTGAGAGTTAACCTGTGCATATCTCATGACAGCATATTGTTGCTTCTGTGCAGTGTTAGAATTAAACAGGTTGTAAATAAAGCAGCTTCATGCTAAAAATCACCCCGGAGGGGCTTTGAACCGAACTCCCGCTAATGTTTACTCAGCTTGTTTCTCCGATAACTTATGATTCAGGCGTTAAGGGTTTTTTTTTTTTCACCAGAGACCAAATTATCCACAGAGGTCTAATTCTCCTCAAAGGAAACGGAACTAATGACAAAATCTGGTGTGATACCACTTAATAAAGCAATTTTATATTAAAAAGAATAATAAAAAAAAAAACAGACACAGGACGTGTCAGCAGGGTTGTGAGTAATGTTTGCTCAACTTTTTTCTCCTACGTGCAGATCCAGACATTTGATAACAAGAATCTTTCGTCCAGTTTAAATATATAATTATAAAGGACAAAAAGATTTAAAAAGTACGTGGCAAAATGTGGTAAAACATCACCATTGTGTTTCAGTGCTGACACACACATAAAGCGGATGGGACACCTGTCATTTGTTACCATGATTAATTTTCAATCATGCATTTTTGTCTCTGCATGTTCAAGGCGTGTCTTATATTAGACTGAATATGTGGTTTTGCTTTTAGTTTTTTTTTTTTTTTTTTTTTTTTAATTTACAGGCTTAGGTGTTGTTTTATAAGGGAATGAAAGAAGAAAACCCTCTGGCTTCTTTGTTTGGAAGAGAAAATGGAGGCGCAAACTTAACAAACCAGTTTTAAATCTTTTATCATGCAATGGGTGGAATCATTGTTCATTCAGAAAAGTGTCTGAATGATGTTAAAATACCATCAGTTAAACACCCTTTAAATATTATCATTTGGAAAGCAGGTGCTGTGATGTTATGATAATACATGATAGGCACAAACTGGGATGAGTCACTCAAAAAAACAACCCTGTAAATAACAAAAGTTCTCATCAGTCATTAACAGGTAGATGGCTTAATAAGCTGTTTAATAAAAAAAGAAAACATAGGTCAGTTAGTTAGGTTAATAGTTAACTGTTAATCTAGGTGCACTGCTTTTTTTGTTTAAAGCAGCTTAAAGATAATATCATTCAGTCTTTGGCGAAAACAAATCTTGTCCAACAGATGGTCCACCCAAGATTTCCCCAAATATCCCACAATGAAAGCCAGTTAGACTGAGCAGATTAAACATGATACTGTGCATCTTAATGCTGAAGGTGGGTGAAGGGAACAAGGAAGAACAGCGGGACGTTATTGTAGGGGAGGGAGGTATAAACACGATCTGAGATGAAACGAGGGGGAGATTAATCTTTACAGCCTCTAAACGGCAGATCAGCATGAGTCTGGATTTAATGTGAAAGTGAAACCAAAGATGAACAAGAAACAGAAAACACTGATATTTAAAACAGATACAAACAAAAAGGTGTGGTTAAAATGTGTTCAGAGAGATCTCTGTCTGATTTTGCAGTGACTTGAAGACTCCATGATGTAGGGAGGCAGGGTTGGGGATAATTAAGGGGGATGTAGGAGTTTGGGAAACCTTTAAGGATCAGCTAATCTCAGTAGGCTCTTTGTTTGTCATCAGTGGAAATCCTCTTGATCCAGGTTCAGTGAGTACGGCTGACAATCAAGGGAAGCAGGAGGAGGAGATGAACGCATGTCCGTGCACCTGCGCCACTAAAGTGGCAGTGGATTTAGCGGTAACGCTGTACCCACACAGCTCCCCTGGGGAAACCACAAACAAGAGGCCGTCACATCACACATGGCGGTTACACAGTCGGCAAAAAACACATTTGCATTGTGCAGATACAGGAAAATGTTTTGTTCTGTAGACACCATCAATCTCTGATATTGAGTCGGACAATATGTTGATACAATCTGCATTCTCAGCAAGTGACGACATTGCAACGCAATTTACTTGCCCTTTAAAATCGAAAACATTCGGACAAAGCAGGACTACATTGCAGAAATCATATTGAAACTCAGCAATGGAGCATGACTGAGTTTTGAAATGAGTTTTTGATTAAAACGATCTAATGATTCTGAGTTAATATATAAACAGTCTCTGACTATATTGATATTGCAGTACAAACTAAGAATTTTATCCATATCTCCCACTCTAAACCTGATGCCAATCAAATGTCATTCATGCACACAAAAACTGCAAAAAAAAAAACATTAGATATGATATATGTTGAAATATATTTGCATATGTGCACCATTTAATACTAAACTGCATGTAATAGCATGTAGCAGTAAATCAGTGAATTCCAATTGTGGATAATACACAGATGCAATTTTCAGCATGTAGTCATTAGAACTTTTAGGGAAAAAAAAAATCAGTAGTTTATCAGCCATGTGGTTATTTTCGATTGCTCCACACACATGGGATTGGCTTTAGAAAATCCAGGAGTGGCACACCACCCTCTTCCTGTTGTAGCCACATTTGCTGGTACTGCCTGCAGTCAACTGAGCTGTGCCCCAACAAACACAGGTCCCCACCCTTCCTGACAGAGGAAACACACATTATGGGATACATCCCTGTTTTAGAGTTGGACCGTCAATACTGAACTGCACACTTTGTCTCATGGGCGAGAGCATCGTCGGTAGGAGCACACATAGAGCAGCAAAAAACTCACAAAAAAAAAAAAAAAAAAAAACTCATTATTTGCTGCTGATCCGGTCTCTGTTGTTGACATTTTCTGGATCAGGCTAATGCCACAATGAGCAGAGTGGCTGCTATAGCAACTAAGATGGATTTGACATTTTTGCAAGTCTTATGTGAATCACTTGAGAAATGGTGTCAAGAAATGGGAAAATGACTGAAAGCTGTAAAGTTGAAATTAATCAGGATTCATTGAGGGTTTTATTAGTCATACAAGGAAACAATGCTGGAGGAATTTCATAACAACGGACTTCCGTTTTCTCATATTTTCAGCCAAACAGAAGGTATTACAGCTAATCAGAAGGGCGTAGTAAATTCATCACACTGCTACGTGAGTGGGGGTTGGTGTTGTTGGTCTAGAAAGACTGAGTGGAGACACTAATAGGAGATTAAGTTAAGTTGGGGATATTGAGCTGTTTATCTGCACAGTGGTGAGCACAGTGAAGACCAAAGATGTGACCCTGCATGTTTATGATGCACACCACCATGCAGAGTGTGTGGTTTTGAAGGCCCATACGATGTGACGCGTGGCTAAATATCAACAGTTTGGCATTTAGGGTCCGGGATCATTTTGTTTTTCTCCATTACAAACAACTTTGATTAAACACAGACATACTGCTGCGCCTCCATAAACACCTCATAGCTAACTGTATTTATCCACCCAGGCAATGGACACTACAGCAACACAGTGCACAGCTCAGTACCAATCCTGCCTCCTCGTGCTAAGTCCCTGCAAAACAAACAGGGAGCAAACAAAAACAAAGCATCAAGGAGGGTTCTGTCTCTACTGTATCCACAGGCTTCGACAGAAAAACCACACAGATTACCAGGGTCACTTGTTTTCCTCCGGCTAAAGACTTTCATTTATTTCTCCAAGCTATTGTCTAGTGTTCCTCCACCTCATTTTTCCGAATGTCAGCTAATATAACAGCAGACGAAGGGATTTTTTTGATAAATAAAGGCCCCAAAACTCACTGAATTTGTCACTTTTAACAGAGCTCATTTGTTTATTGTGGGCTGACAGTGCACAATGGGCTTGTTTTGGCTTTCAAAGAAAAAAAAAAGGATCTCAGTGTTTCATGTAAATGTTTCTTGAATGGGCAACTCATCAAAATTCATTTTGCACTGGATAACTTTGTCTAAACTTTGTACTGTAAGTGTTTAATGTTGGACAGCATCAGTGGAGGAAAAAAGCAGAGAGCTTTTACTCAAGTGCTCTACTGATACTTACTCCATTTCATGTCACATTATACCAGTAATCATTTCAGATGGAAATATTGTCACTTAATACCACCACATCTATCTTATGGCTAAAGTTAATGCTATTTTTTATGACTGTTTGTGAAAAAGCAGAGCATAAAAAAGGGCCCCTTGTCACATTCCTCATGTGTATGAATTACTGCGTTACAAAGTAATGCAAAATCAAACAAAGATAAGAGAAAAGCCCAAATAGTGAAAAGAAATGTTTGTAGCAGGACTTTGTTATTTCTTCTTTCCCACCCCATCAATCACCTCTCAGATTAATCTTGTGACTCTTTGGTGGGTCTGCACCAAGAGGTTGGGAACCATTAGACCAAACAACCTATTTAAATGTAATGTAGTTATTCTAGCCATTTTAACAAGCTACCCTAATAATATACTGTTTATACACTGATACATTAGCCAACTAACAAAATATGGTGGGATAATTCAGCAGTATTACTTTAGGAACTTCATTCAAACTTCAAATTATTGTGATTTTGTGCATCATGAATGTGTGACCTTACACAAGACAAGACATTTTGTGCTCAGTGTGTTTCTTCCCATGCCCAGTTTACATAAAAATCCAAAGGTGGGATGCGATTCCTGTTTCAAAACCATCCTCAGCTCAGCCCCACCCCCTGTAGGTTGTGCCCCACCCCCTCCCCCTTCTCTCTGGCCTACTGTGTGTCAGAGTGAGGAATGTCAGCTATGCAGCCGGCCTGGTGAAAAGTCATTACGCTCTATCCCCTCTGGCTGTGGCAGGTTCCATCCACACACTGCACACAGTGCACAAAGCCACATGAACACGCACTGAGAACTGCAGAGATCTTTTTAATCTCTGTTTAATTAAGCAAACAGCATGCGCTGTGGGAACGAGGGAAACATCACAGGGAAGGGTTAATGTCACAGCGAGGAACCTCTGACTTTCAACTATTTATCTTACAAATGTTGGATTTATACGCCTCTTCTCTAGTGCCTTGGGTGTATTCAAAGTGCCCTAAACATTCAGGGAAATCCCAGATGAACGATAACAGTGGCAGTAGTAACTTTCACTTTCATCTCTGATAACAGTCAGTAACACAGTAGGAATGTTAAGTAGTTCTCCGTAGCAGTCCTCCCACACAGAACAAATTAATACTTATAGTGAAAAAATCATCCAAACTTGAATAGCATGTAGGTAGGTTTTAAACTCTAAATCTCAATGAAAAACAAGCTTTTGTACTGACTAATTGTACGATAATCCGTCCCCCTGTGTTTCACTACATCCGCCAGCAGCTGATCCTGTTGTGATCTATGTTGAGAGTGTGAATGGGAGGTCAGCGACCATAGTGAGGCAATGTCAGAGGGGATAGAGGGAGAGATACGGTGTTCAAAGCAGATTAACCTACTGAGCATGGAGTAAACCCGGGTAGTCACCTTAGTCACACTGAAGAGTGACAGAGAGTACAAAAGAACACGAGTGAATATTTTCTCACAGTTTACACTACTCTGAAGTTCATGTGGCACATGACTGGGTTACTGATATAGAATGATTCATTCAGAATTTTTCTTCTGTGGCTATTTGGTCACAAAACAAAATACAGAACAAAAAGACAACTTGACTTGATACTCTAGATGAACCACATTACAAGTGGGAAATGAATTACAAATGTGAATATTTTTCTGGAACTGCAGGAAGTGAAATGGGTGCAAAGGTTTTTAGGATTCATCCTCTTAAAGCCATTAATGTACAGAATGTTATGGGACTCCATCCAAGTGATGAGATTTGGTCAGGACCAAAATGGTGCATGCACAAAACAACAGACTGACATTGGAGACTCACCATTCGTATTGTCAGGTTTATGAGACAGTATAGTATGTTACAAAGGTTATCAAAGTTCAGAGTGTTTCAAACCACAGGAGTGTAATGTAAGATACATCAAAGACACAAGTCTACAAACCTCAGAGGCAAAGGCAAATCCTGTAATTGGCAGTGATTCAAAAATGGAGAAAATGCCATCCACTGGGTGGAAAAAATAATGACAAGGTTACGAGTATTGGCCTGCGGCATACCCTCCAATCTCTTCTGTCATGGGAGCAGCCACATTTCAGCAATTACAAGTTAATGGTCAGTTTCAGACAGCGAAGGATGGGAGGGAAACATTACTTTTATAGACAAATTAAGGAGGCTACACACATATGCTGGGACTTAAAAGGAAATGTGCTAGTCATTAGTCTGCTCTTTCTACACATTTCCCCATCAATCAACATGGATGTATAGCTCAGTCTCCAGTCAGCAGTGCTGTAATGCTTTTCAGGGCTTAATCCAATGAGTTTAATCCGTGGGTCGGTGCACGGGTGTAGAACCAAGTGCTTTCGTCTTGACCAGTGTCACCTCGTAGCTAATACTCTGGCTGGCTCTTTTGTAAAACTAATGAATCAGTGATGGCGGGCAGAGCAGCGTCCACCTACACTTGATACATTTCATTCATTCACTTGTTCTTGTGTGGGCTGAGACATGTAAAGCCTTGTTTGTAATGGCACCATTCATATGACCGTTAAGCAGCTTGTGGCTAATGGACACTCTGCCATGCAAGCCTGCACTTACAAGGTCCTGGTGTAGGGAAGGCTATAAAACACATGGCAAAGAACTAGCATGACTAGTATAAACAGTGTTTATAGAGTGTTTCAAACACTGTCTTCAAAGATAGAGGACAGAAGAAGGACTACACAACCTGCTTAAAAAGAATAACAGCTATGTTAGCAGCTCTGTGATGCTACTAAGCCACAGAAATGTTTTGAGCTAAATGCAAACATCAGTGTGCTGAGCATTAACTGCACATAAAGATGGAAATTAAAGAGGATTTACTATATCAACATGGTTTGAATTATAGGGACTGCCATGTTGTCCACCTTTGTATACAGAGTATGGTGCTAACATGCTAACAAAAATGTATCCAGTGTTTAGCAGGTACAATAGTTACCACTTTCACCATGCTAGTTTAGCATCTTAGCCTAATAGAAATAAAACAGCAGAGGAAAACTGCTCTTGATTGTTTTAGTTTAGCAGGAACTGGAGAAACTGAATTTGGCACTAAATAAAAGAGATGAACATATAGTTTACCCTCGTATGACAAAAACAAGTTTCATGCCAAACCTATTTTAGCAATAAATGAAGAATCAGTATCTCGATATCAACTGCTGATGAGAAATTTTTTTGTTATCATCCACATAGCCATGCTGCTGGCAAAGTAAAAACTGTTATTATTCAGACTATTATTAGTCTGAATTAAGATATCATGTTGAAGTCTTTTGTGCAACATGTAAACTGTGATCTCTATTCCTTTCATTCAACCCTGCAGATCCTTATTGGATTAGAGATGATGATGCCAGAGTTGTTATCAGTTTACAGGGGGAGGCAAATTCGATTAACCACATCTTGATCAGAGGAAAAAGAAAGCCAAAGGGGTTGTGAGTCAGTATTCTTGTACAGCTGCACTTTAGGTGTGTGCTCTGGTGACTCAAAAATAGCAACCTTAATGGCCTCGAGGATGGAAAGCAAAGCAATACTCCACTTGATTGCTAAGCTGTTGATGGTAATGTGCTGCAATCGTGACTCCATAGCAGGATGTATGCCTCAGCGGTGAGCTGTGAGGGGAAGTTTGATTCAGAATGATGTGCTATAATTGTATGAAAGCAGCTTTAGCCTGTTAAAAGCAATGTCGGGACGCTTCTATAACAGCGACCACCCAGCTGCTTTGCTGTTCCACGCTCGTCTCTATTTGGGTGGATAGAAGAGTGCCAAAACTAAACAAACTGTCAGAGGCGCAGAGAAAGTGTTCCAGCTTTCAGCAAAACAAACCTCACCTCAGCAACAAGAAATGAGTGGACATAAAGAAACAGTGGGGTAGAAACACCTTCATCATCGTCTCAGGCATTATTAATAGTGGTGCTGATTTAGAAGAGGCAAGTTAAGTCTTGCTGGACTTGGGGAATGTATATGTTCTGTGGAGGTGATTGCTGTCATGCACTTGCTAACAGAAAAACACCCCCTTGGCCAGGCTCCTCAGTGGGCTCTTTCTGTTATGGTAACCTCCTCTGTGCTCCAAAACAGACTTGCTCGATCAGGCAGGACACTCAGACAGAGTGGGCGGTTTAACAGCGAGCCCTGCCCAACACTTCTGTTCTGCCCCAATACAGCCACAGGAAACCTGCTCTATCTAGGAAAAGAAGATGAAGGACAGGAGGTTATGGGCACTTCCTTTCCCCAGGCAGGATGGAAAACATTTTGAAGAGTTAAGTCACAGTGGCAGTGAGCTTCTATGAGAAAAATAAAACAAATGTGCAACAGCTCTGACATTTGTCTATACTGCCACAAAATTATAGCTGCATTTGTGTAATGGAAATGCCAATATAAAACGAGACAGTGATGTAACAACCATGAAATCTGAGCATGCGCAGAGATCTCACCGTGCAGCCGCTGTGACTGAAAAATCAATTGATTACATATTTCGCAGTACACAGATTTTTCATGGGAAAAAAATGCAATTAAACATTTCCTTACTTCCCACATTTGACCACGAAATTGTCATTGCAAACCAATTATTTGGATCCAGCCTTGGCTTAAAGTTCATATCTAACACTTCAACATGTGGTCAAACTATATTCTTCACATTCAGTTTGACGATCAGCTGTCCCAAACAGATGAGCCAAATATAATTCACATCCATGATTTTTAATCAGTTTTCATTCTGCTCTGCAACAAAAACTGTCTGTCTAGCCACTGGATCATTTGACTTGGCTTTGCTGCCACAGTATTTATGAGCACTAACCATGGTCGGTCAAGGCCGGATGGAGAAAAACATTTCAATTTTTTGACAAAGTGCTTTATATTATCCTGACATGTCCTCAGTTGAGGAATTCTCTCACTCTCCCACTCAAAGGCTCTAGCTCAAAGGAGTTCTGCATGGCAAAAATCTGGTTTAGATTATAACCACAACTGCTAAGAGGCATGCCCAAACCCAAGCAGACAAATTTTATAGTGAGTTAAATGGGTGGGTTTTTATTTCCCACTTTCCTTGAAGCCTTCGCTCCACAAGTCATGTGTCACTGTTTATATCTGGGTCTTACAGAGTTGAAATGTTTCCACTTCAGTTATTGTGAATTGCAATAACCTGAAAACATTTTAGATATGACAAAGCACAACTACTAAACTCTATGACAGGTGACTTGTGCCTTTTGGTGCCAAGTAGAAGCTGGACTCTTGTCAAGTTAAAAGCAGAGTAACATGTGACCTGAATATATAGCAGCACAACTTCTTCCTTTCTCTTAAACTGGGTGATGACAAATATGAAGAGTTAAGGTAATCTGGCAAATATTTTCAACCAATATACTGACATTACAGTCAATAAAAATGGATAAAAAAAACATATGCAAAACATTAAACATTTGAGTTGTGAAACACCATTATTCACTGGAGCCTATTTTACACAGACGGGAACCAGCTAATGTTTATATTTTGTCTTGATGAATACCATTAAAAATTGAACAATTATTATAGTAGTTGACTATCGATTAAGTTATTGATTGATCAAGTCATTATTTTGGCTCTAATCAATATCATTTTAATGGACATCTTAAATGATAAAAAGCTTGTTCCCACAACAGCATGCGGTTCTCAGCAGAACTTAGGTTCATTGGCTGATACAACAATAAAAGACAAAAGACAGAGAGTGATACTGTCTCTGATCTTATCTCTTTGTCTGTCAGAGGTTATTTTTAGTCAAACATGGTGTGTTCGATGGAGGAATTTCGGGAAATTACTTGGTACGCCAATCTGCCACATCACTGTCACAACGCTGTGTGGGCGGTCACTGTGGGGGGGAGGGACTTACATGCAGCAACACGTACACACACACACACACACACACACACACACACACACACTAATTACTTACTGATACAGAAGAAAACTTTTATATATAACAGACATTTAGGAGATAATGAGTTGTGTTTGTTCCTGTGTGTTCAGATGTGACTGCTTTATGACACAAACCTCCATAAACCGAGCATCACTTCTGCTGTTGTAACCGTTGATTGAGTCAACAAGCAGCCAAACTACAACAAATTACTTCCTGTTGTTTTTAAGGCACCTGCATACACCTGCCCTGTCACTTCACACAGTATCTGTGCCTCATATCCCTCTAGATCTCTTCACGCAAAAAGTACCCTGATAGTTTGTTAAAACAGGAAACTACCTCACCTAGAAAAACTAGAATGGCAGCTGCCATCACAGCCTGTTAATCTAGTGAAATCTTGTGATCTTTAAGAGGGTTTAGAATAATTAGTCTAAGGAGGCAACCATTTCACAGTTTTTCTTTGTTGTGATTAATCTTGAAAATTAATTTCCAGTGCCGTTAAAAAAAACAGGCAAATGTGTGAAACAAGTGAGAGTTGTTGGTTGCTATGTGACAATGATGACTTTCATATTTATTCTTTTCTAATGGTGAGATTTCTGCAAACTGACACGCTTCGATGTTTGAAAAGTTTAGTTTGGAAATTAGTGCCAAGTGATATCAAAGTTTTGGGCTCATTTAATCCACAGCATAAAGGAGAGAGTCTTTTAATGGGTGTAATGGTTACTAGAGCAGCCTCATGTATTATTGACCCTTTCGGAGAACTCATCTGCTCTCCCATCTCGACCTCCCTGGGTTTGTTCTCGTGGAGTAGCATTTACCATCACTGTAACAAAGGCAGCTTGTGCAGCTGACACCAACAGGCCTTTTACTGAGACAGACAGACAGACAGACAGAGAGATGAGTACGAGTGAGGTCAAGCTGCTTAGGCCTCACACAACACTCACAGCCCTATAATCTTCCGACTGGCTCGATCCTGCAGCATATGTGACATCCAGCACCGGCTCCAATCACACAAGACACAGCAGGGTGGTTGCTCTATTTTTCTTTGCAGTTTGGTAGACCAGGGAAGGACAATTTCTAATCGTTTGACTGATCCCAAACTCTGCAACAAAGGCATTACTGTAAAATCCAGCTTCACTGCATGAGACGACATGACTGTATCTCTGCTACTGATCAAAGCAGGAACATGTTCTGTCAAATCTTCCATCTGAAAAAGTCCCAAATACGCTTACTATATCTGAAAAATGCACAGATACACACCCATCTGAGGTAATCCTGTGGTTGCCACATCTTAACAAAACCTTGAAAAAGCCAAAAAGGTGCATGTGCCAGTCGGGTCAAAGGAGCTTATGAAAGCAGAGCGTAGTGTACTTTATCACCAAAACAGCAAAGGCCATGTTGACTTCGTAAAATGAAACTAGAGTCTTCGCAGCATAGCAGCAGGGGCTCATTACAGGCAATGTTTGACCTGAGTAAACAATATGTAAAGCACAGCTGGTCATATGACGCAGAATAAGGTCACACAGGTAAGAGGAGGTAGACAAGATTGGAAATGGAGCAATTATATGCATGGAGGGTGGATGAATGATCCTGGCTTGTTGATGTAGAAGCTACGTTTAATTGGGTGAAACCACAAGACAGGAAATGTTGTCCAGCAGCCACACACATTAAGAAGCATCTAAATTGTCCATCAGCCATTCTCACAAACACAAAGGCTCCCACGAGGCACAGAGACTTTTGTTATAGCAAATTAGCTTGAAAATTGGATTTTTCCTACACAGTTCGATGCCTAAAGACAAGACTAAGCAGCAACATGTGTGTGTGATCAGTTAATAGTTGTCTACATTGCCAATATTTTAAACGTTCTTCCTCAGAGTTCACTTTCCTTCTCTGTTGCACACTGAGTAAGTAGGTTGTGTATTTGTTGGCCATTGGCGTTTAATAACATCACTCCTACATAATAACACCCATCTGGTGGACGGCTCCCTCGGGTCAGGCACATAGCAGGAACACTGAGGATCTAAATATGTCACCATTAGGGGTGGGGTGAGGAGAGACAGTTAAGACTATTGATTACAACTCCACAATTGCCCCCCAGCTGCTTTATATGCTCTATAAAATAACTCAACATTTCCATCTATCATTGATTTGTTACATACCATCCTCTGATACACTAATGACGTTTACATGTTGAGTGCAGATGGCTAATACACTTTAAACACAGATCCAACTCCACTTAAAGTGAAAGGTGTTATGTGAATGTGTAAGTGCATCAGCAGTTCAACAGACTCAGAGCTAATGACAGCCATCATGGAGCTAATAGTCTACTCAGCACGCCCAAAGTGTGGAGAAACAAGAGGGACGTCTCAGCTGAGAACTCTGTCCTGTTACAAGTCTCTCTGCTCTCCACTGCAACAATAAACAAAGAGACTGTGGCCAGTGTGAGCCTTCACTAAAATGCACAAATTGTTGGGAGAGGAAGAAAGCAACAAAATGCACTTGACTCAAACCCAGCTGGGAAAGGTCTCCATAGTCTGCAGATACATACGTGCTGTACAGTACTTTATCAAACAAATTAAAAAACTTGTTATAAGATTTGTATTTCGAGTCGAAACAACATTATCGTAAGAATCAGGATGGACGACGACAACCACAATCTTCCCTTTATGCCACTGTCACAGATCCCTCTATGCCTGCTGAATGCATGTACATGTTTCATGGGGGAATAAATTATAAGCTGCGTGGATAGCGGTCTTGTGTGCAGTCACATTCTTGTCCCACTGAGAAAGCTTCAGCAAACACTTGAGCTCAACAACACAGACATATGTTCATTTCATTTCATCTGACGTGGAGTCAGATGAGCGGCTGAGGGTGGCACAGGCCCCAAGGACCAGATCCAGTGACTGCTACCATTTCCTGTTGGGAAGTCAATCAAATGACAACAAAGAAAAAGAAAATGACCACTCTCTCAGTCAGGGAGTCTGGCTCCCATGTCTGTAGGAAGTTTGGAGTTAGAAATTCCATCCATCTATTGCTATTGCTAAAACTCCTATTCAGATGTTTCTGTGTTTGAGTTTATCAACAAATGAATTATGGATGCCTGCTGATAACAACACAATAGAAAGTCCCACACAAAGTCCCTACAAGTTGGTTCACTTCTCCTCAAGCATGTTGATTTCTCAATATGCATAGTTGTATCTCATTTCTGCTCTCCTCCCTCAGGCGTCTCTGGCAGTGCACCAGAGTGAGAATGAATAAATAATACGAAGGTGTGGTTGGATGTCTGGGATCCTGACTCAGGATTCCATTTCCCTGACAGAGAGCCTGGACGGTGTCCGTTTCTGTTACCAAGCAACTTCTTCCTGGAAAACTGGAACAATCAAGACGGAGCACCGAACACCCAACTCACTCGGACACAACAAAAGGGGTCGACTCCTTTTTCCTCTTTCAGTTCTGTGGAAAACTGATACCGAGGAGGGTGCACCACACCACGGGTCCTCATTGCCCAGATGTTCTTGTGAGGACGGTCAAATTCAGCCTTATGTCATTGTCACTGGACACCCCATGTGTCTGAAGCATGAAACTGAAGCCATGCGCTTTCCCTTGTTAAGGAGGTATTATACCATTACCTTATGAAGCTGACACCAAGTACAAAGCACCTTGATCAGGCACTGATTCTTTAACGCCTTTCTAGGAAATGAGACACTTGGAACAAGTGAACTTTTGGAGGAACTTTGTTGTATTTTATCAAGAGTACTCAACAGACTGCAATATTGTGCTAGCCTATATGCAAAACCTCACTGTCTTCCACTCGTATACATGTTGGGGTCACCCACTTGTACCATCACCATTAAAGCCAAAATGTGCTTCCGAACAGCTGATCTGAGGTCAACTGGAAACGAAATATATAAAAATAAAACATATAAAGCCTTTTATACATCGGCTCGAGCAGACATGATGACACTGACCACGAGGAGGTGTGTACTTACAACCAGCACTGACGTCCTCACCACTTCTGAGACACTTTGCCTGAGTTCAGCCGCCGTGCCCGGTTTACCCAAACCACGCGTAAATTTCCTGGTCTCCGGATGCACGGGAGTAGACATCATCGTTTCGCACCGTTTCGTTTCGCATCAATAACCGTCCGATCCACAGGTTAGATCAAGCGAAGTTGCAGATGATTCATCAGATTCACCATGTCTGTGCCCCCCGGTCTAGTCCGATCCGCTCTAGTGCGCACCGCTAGTTTGAAGCTGGGTCATGTTGCCTGCGCAGATTTTTTTTTTTTTTATTATTTTTAGATTCACTCCCACTTGTCGATCTCATAACTTGTCGCTTTTAAAAAAAATAACTTGAGAAGCGTCATCCCCGAGCTCTGCCTTCTTCCATCGGATATCTTGTTGTCATTTTAAAGTATCCTCTTCAAAAGTGTTTCATTGGCCGGGCAGCACCAGACAGGAGGTGTATAATCTGGTCGTCTCCTCGGCGCACTCCGCCCCTTACCGGCTTAAAGGCCTGCCCACTCCCGGCTGCAAGGGTCTGGACTTTGGACAGCGAGTAAATACAACATGAATGACTGAATCAGTATTTTCCTATTATGAAAAAAAAAAATCACAACTCTGGAGAACATGTGGTTTGTGTTTTGTAGAGCACACATTAAATCACACGATTTCACAAGGATAAGTTGGGAAAAGTGGGTCAACATCAAATAATCAGGTTGGTTCACTGACTTAATAATAGCATGTAACCTAAAAGCTTCAGTGCTACAATAACATATAATTTAATAAAATATAATATGTTAATCTATTTTTATAAATAAATAAAAAAAGGTTAATTTCGTGGGGATAATGCACAAGACAGGGAAAAGATTCAATCTTCAAAGTTAAAATTAAGTTTCTTCACATAGTGGCAGACAGTGAAGCGCACTGTTTATATTCTTTTGTTATTACTTTGCACACTTGTCAACACTGCATATTTACCATTTTTGTCATCCAATCCGAGGCGAAAGACAAACAAGAAAACACATGAGCAGTTTTGTTTTCTCACCTACAAAATCATCCCTGTAATCAGGTTACATATCTTCAGTAGCTGTAATCATAAGGTTGCATTGCTAAAGGGGAAGAGCAAAACAAACCCCTGAACATCACTTCCTGCTACTTATATTGCTACCTACAACTTCAGTTCACTACATGGGATATTGCAGTGTGGCTGAAGCAAACTTCTTGATCCATGATGCCATCTGTAGGTCACGCTTGTAAACACACTGAGGAGGTGTCTCCTCTCATGAATGTGATGAGGCGATATTTCCTGCCTCTTGAGCCACAACAGAACACAAAAAGAATACACAATTTAAAGTCTGAATATTTTTTTTTATTGCTTTCATTTCCAAAGAGCTCTCTGTTGTCTGGAAAAAACACTTCAATTCCAAGCAGGAGCCGAGGTTTTCCATCTCATTCGCTTCACTGCAAAACCCTGTCAAATGCATATTTCCATTCATTTAGACCCATAAAAAGATCTGGTATCTGTAATATGGGAGGCAGCCGAGTTCAGTGAGGGCGATGGCGCTTAGAACTGAAAGTTTCTATTTTGTTTCACACATAATCTTTAAAGCTTTCAATGACACTCAGTCTTCATAATACAATGACCATGAACACACGTCTCACAGTTCATCATCATACAGCTGAAGGACAACTTCAGATTCACTTTAAAAAGAGCAACACAGTCTGAGACATATTCATTCCACAAACATCAGCAAACAAAATATTTACTTGACTTGAAATGGCATTAGTGGTGATGGCAGCTACCTCTGGCCACATTGTGATCCTTCCTAGGGTTATGTCAATAATACAACAAAATAATTTCATATTTTCATCACCTTCTTTTCTATTTATTTATTTTTTTTAACAAGAACACATTGTGCTGGGCCAAGTGTGAACAGAGCACTGACCTTTAAAAGGTGGCCTGTTTAATATGATTTAAAATTTCATGGTTTACAGTATAGGAGACGCTCCTTGTCACCGATATAACAAAATAGTATTAAAAAGTCCAGGACATTGATATAAACCAGTTTGGCACTGAAGTTGCAGGATATTTGTCAAAGCAGCTGTTTTCAGTAAAATGAACAAGTAGACAAAATGTTATGACAATGCAGTGATAGTTTAACCATCTAAGAAAGAATGCTGAATATCTATATCAACATGTTTCTGTTGTAAAAACAACCAATGACAAAATGTAAAATCAGAAAGATAGGAAGTGGTTCAGACCATTAGAAAACAGTATAAAATGACATCCTTAAAAAGAGGTTTCAGAGTTGAGAGTAAAAATGCCAAAAAATGCAGTCTCTGATGCAGTCTAAACCAGCGGACATGTCACCATTAAAGCATTAAAAAGCACCAAATGTGCATGGACACATATACAAATGTCCCGGATATGTGTAGAAAAGAAAAGCAAAGAGTCCCGGAGGAGGGGAACAGGAAGGGCAGATGCCACCTGAAGGAGACAGCATGTGGGAAACAAGTCGACTCAGTGTGGATGGGACTCTTTGTGGTTCAGCACACGAGTGCGCCTGGAGGGAACCGTGGCACTGCGGATGACCTCCATCCACCTGCAGGCGGAGAAACACATTTTTATCACTCCATCTGACATCCCCGGATGTCACAAAACAGCAATTACATTTAACAAATGTCAGCATGGATGTTAAGGCTCTGTACCTCTCAAAAGTATATTCACTCTCTGTTCGAAAATAATAGATGTGGGACTTGAAATGCAGTTTGAAGACATAGTCCTTGTGGATGTTTTCAGACTCTGAGGGGATTGTGACTGAGTAACCCAGCAGAGGAAGGCTGGCCAGTGGATAATCATCCTAAGGAGAAATAGAATTAGTTAATTACAATAAGAGGAAACATGTATATCGAGAGAAAGAGAGTAACACAGCTTAAAACAACGCAACAAACCCACTTGTGGAAGAAGCATTGTGATCCTTTATTTGAATAAAAGCTTATTCTTGTAGCTTTTTTTAAGAGTATTTTAAATCTTTGAGACTTTTATGGTTATTTGTTTTTGTTTAAGAGAGACAGCGTGAGTGTAAATGTCTCATTTTCTCATTAACCGTTAACTGAAAAGTGACATTTCCCAACTAAACACTGATTTACCACTTGTGATTTACCACAAGTAAAAGTCAAATAAATGTATTGGAGATGGAATAAAATGAAAATTGGCCTCTACTGATTTAAAAAGGCAGGAAGAAGCAACAGCTTAGTGAACTCTTCTACACTCGCTTCATAATCCATCTCACACTAATGTAAACATGCCAGTTCTATTGCATATATTTATAGCTTTTCATTAAACAATTTTTGAAAGTCTATGACACATTTTCATTTCTGCACTATAACTGTTCCATTAGTTTTGTTTTTGTCCTTATATATAATTTGTGCTGTATTTCATTCTGTCATTCATAATGCAGCTGATGGATTTTGTTGAGAAGTTTTTTTATGTATGGAAATGGAAATTTAAAACCCAGCATCTTTTGCACACAGAGAGCAGCCAAATATATATATATATATATATATATATATATATATATATTTTTTTTTTTTTTTTTTTTTGATGTAAAAGGTGAAAAACCTGCATGGGAAAACATGTTCAGCGTTAATATGGCACAGAGATTTGACATTCAACACAGAGGTGTGATGTCTCTAAGCCCAGAGGAGGGTAAACACTTTGACAGGCACACAGAGCGAGGAGGGGGGTGAACGTGAAAGAGATGTTGGTGGTGTTGTGTTTACTGGACAAACAACAGAGACTTGATGGTTCATCACCTGGTGAGACTTGTAGAAAAACAGGCTGAAGTTGGTGAAGACCACCCAGAGCTTCTGCCAGCCGTTGCTGTTCTTGAACTTCCTCAGTAAATTTCCTGACAGTTGATTCTGCAAAGGGAGGAAAAAAACAAGACTGAGATCTTCAACTACACAGTCACAGTTACACATCACACTGTAAGGCGACTAGATTCATGTTTTGTTTTGACTGTGGAGGACGGGCTCCTGAAACGTAACCTATTTTAGATGCTAGTTGAGCAAATAAGTGTCATGTGAAACCACCATTGGCAGTATTTTCTTCTATTTTACTGTTAATCTACTGTCGTTTAACACTATGTCATTTTAATAATATCTAAGATTATTATCTAACAATTCTTTTAACAGTGATTCCAAACCATTTTTGTCTGATCCTCACTAGACAGCTCTTCAAAATAGTGAGATGACTGAAGTAACAATTCATGAACACTACCTCTATGATGACAGCGAGAGAAGATATTGTTATAGTAAAGATGAATAATAGAACATAGATATATTTAATCAGAAATCATGTTCTTCACATTGTGTTTGTTGTGTTCCTACAGACAAATATGTGGTTATGCAGTATATTTGTTTAACTTATCACTCACTTATCCCCTACTACTCCTAGTAGAAAATGACCATAGAAAATGGTTTAAAAGACAAACTAACTATAAACCTATGCTCTTTTCATTATTATTTCTATTAAAAAAAAAAAAAACAATACGAGATATCACAGCTATTTATATTCGATTTTATTTCTACAGGTTCTAACATTTCCTCCTCCTCTCCTGTCTGCCTGGCTCCTTTACCTCTAGGCTCCTGCAGGATTCACTAAAGGAGAGGCTCTGAACACGGTACCAGCAGATAACAGACAGAGGCACTGGTCCCTGGCCACTGGGGGGCCCCACCAGGGGGGCCATATTCTCACTGACTGGACTAGGGTCCTCTACCACGGAGGAACGCACAGACGCATGGGGAAAAGAGAGAGAGAGAGACAGAAAGAGAAAAAAAACAGACAGGGGGAAGGGAAGGACAGAAACACAGAGACTGAGTAGGTGAAACACAAGCATGCAGTGTGCAGGGGTTAACACGGAGGCCGGCGGTGTGTCCAAGCAAGGCTGTGAAGAGGACATTGTTACATCTACAGAGGAAGAGCAGAACTAGATCAGGACACAGCTGGGTTGTAGGGAGGCTACATCCCAAAACAGGATCTGTTCTGTTAGTGTGAGACGAGGACTTTTAGCACATCTATGTACTGCTCTCTCTCTCTCTCTCTCTCTATTTATAGATGATCAGAGATTTTAAAGTGCCAGGAGGGGAGAGGAAAGGACAGACCCACACAGGAAAAGCCACAGTTGTGAGTTGAAATAAGGACGTCAGGCTGGCTACTGTTAGCCAAAGGAGGGAGAGGTGGGAACAGTATCCTCACTGAGGCTGTAAAAAGAGTAAATCACCTGAAACGTACATTTAAACATTTACCCGATTAATGCAAAGTATCTTAAGGCTCATCACTTTCATTTTTTTTCCCCCCGGAAACTTTTGTTTCAGTTTAAGTTAACGTGATGTTCCACTATTTGCACTATGAAGCAACACTTTTGCATACATGAGTGTTGTTTTGTTTTTAATATTGCGGATGCACACGCATGTGTACACGCAAAGGATGGTGCGACTGATGTCCTGCTGATCGACAGTTGGAGATGTGAAATAAAAGCAGCTACCATCGAATCAAAGTGTAGTAAATTACATTTATTCAGTCTTTTTCTTCTTGTTTGCCAATTTCATTTCTTAAATAATAAATATTAATTTTGATTTTTTATTTTTTATTGTGAAAAATAAATAATGAAAAGAATGAGCCTTAAATTACTTTCAGTTCAGTAGCTCACACTAGTAAAAAAAACATAGCGTTAATGTGATGAAGCGCAGCACAGGAGGATGCTGTTCCCACTGAGAGGTAATCAAAGTGTATCCATACAGCACAAACTCAGAAAAAAGAGAAAGAAAACAGTGAAGGCAGGAGGGAAGGGGCAGGTCTGAGGTTAAGTGCTGAGGTTTTTGGGGGCTGGTACCTCCACGGCTATGCTAAAGTCCACCATGGACACACTGGTGTTCCTGTGCCAGCACACGTGCACCATGGTGTTACCACGGTGAGGGGCGGGCCTCTCCAACGAGGTGTGCGACGCGGCCATGTCGTCCTCGGACTCCGCCTCCACCGAGGAGTCCTCAGGGCATTCTGGGAAAGTCAGTAGGTTGTTACTGCTGGATAATGAGCAGGGTGATGAGGGGAGAGTGGGGCTTAAACACAAGACAGCGTCAGATCCTTTCACAAAAATTTACACTGAAATTTTCAACAAGAGTTGTGCAGCGACTGTTTCTTCTCTCTTCGCTCCTTGCTGACACTGAATTATACATTTCATTTTCTATACACTTTAACTATATTATTTACACTAGCACTATATCTTCACTTCGCAACTTACTGTTGTCTGTTAGAGTGCTGGTCAGCAGCTCAGACGAAGGCCCGTTGCTGGTTTTAGCCATCTCTATCGCCACCTTTATGTCCTCCATCCACTTCTCCATCTCTGTTAATGAACTGGAGTGAAAGACACACACTTGTAAGAAAAAAATAAATAAAATTAAGTGCTTAGCGTGTTGGCAAGAGTTACAGCAGGAAGCACCGGGACGGTAGTTAGAAATAGTTCTGTTAACAAGAAAGTCACAAGTTTTCATCTTGTTCGTCCAAATTTTTTTCCTTAAATAGACACTAAAGCACCATCTGCTCATTAATGGAAACTGGATCAGTGAGATGGTGGTTCCAGGACGGAAAAACGTTTTCTGTTTTTGGTCAGAGTAAAAAAAAAAAAAGAAGAAGAAAAGAAAGGCAAGACTAATGTGTGAAAGCAAACCAATAATAAAAAAAAATACTGAAAATATAAAGAAAATATGCTGTGATATTATTAATAATACACCTTTAATTATCAAGAGGGAAAAAAAAAAAAAAAATCAATTCTTATGTTACATTCTAACACTGTTGTATGAAAGAAATTTTGAAATAATGAATTAAAAATGTGCAGAGAAGTTATCAGCTCCAAAGATGAGCCTCGTCAGACTGCAGGTAAAACAGAAGACTGTTCAGCCTGAGAACTAAAACCAAGGGCATAAAAAGTACAAAAAAAAAGCTATAAATCTTAATTGCTGTGGTCTCACTGTAATTAAACGTGAGCCTGGTGAGCGCATAAATATTTGGATCAGCTTTTCTCAGCAGCGACAGGAGGAAAAGAAGAAATAAAACTGAAACTGCACAAGTGAGAGAGACAATAGTGAGTATTGTCTCCTGAGGGAAAAAAAAAATCATTTTTCTTCATACGACTTTGTTTTTCTTCCAAGTTTCTCACTCAAACTCAAAGGTGCTCAAAGGTGATTTCCAACAGCTCCACATGAAAGTTTCACCACTCAGGAGAAAAAAAAAAATATGCACACTCAAGCACTTCTGCTCGATTTTAGGTCAAGGTACAAAGCGTCTGGGTGTTGACTGCCACGGTTACTTGCCTCGCTGCCACCACCACCGACTGCCGCTGTCCAACCAGTGTGAAGGCGTGAGGCACACCCCACTCATCTTCACTCTCTCTGATCTGGAAGGAGAACACAGAGACACAGAAAAAACATTAGAGAGCATCAGTATCTGGGACAGGAAGGACCAAAATAGACAGAAAGGCAGAGAAGGAGGGATTGAGGATGGAAATGAAGAGAGAGAGAAGGACATGTGTACTTGTCCTGAAAGAGTGTGTGTGTGTGTGTGTTGTGTGTGTGCTGGAGCGGACGCAAACTGAAAAGTCGCAGTTCAGCTGTTTGAAGCTGTTTATTTGCAGTAATGACAAACTGGTGACAGCTGTTTAAAGCACTTCGTGTTGAGCACAGAGAGAGAGAGACAGAGCACTTACTGTCATGCCATGTAGCGCCAGCTGCCCGTGAATTTTGAACTGATTGGTCGCCGTCATCCCTCGACTCGTGTACAAAATGACGTCGCTGAACTAGCACCAGAGAGATGGAGGGAAAACGGAAAAAGGAAATTAAACAAAACTAAATTTCCCTGAGTCAAATAGTTCTAAGAAGCCGCAAATAATTTATCATATTTATGATTCTCCAGCACTTCTGCGCTTTCATTACTTTGCTTAAAAATTAAACGTCTAACTAGATGAAATCCATGTAAAACACAGCAGCATCAAAGTCTGAGAAAAAATGTATTATTTTTCCCCTGTAAGGAACATTTATAGTTGCACTACATCTTCCAACACTATCTGAGCAATGTAAAGCTGGAAAAGATGAAAGCGTGATTATTTTTCTGCTGAGCTCACTCGACTAAACAATTAGATTAGTGATGTGACTCAATCTGTGTAAGTGGGTGTTACCAGGAAAAACATTCGTTGCTGGAGGCCTTTTCCAGAGAGTTTGCTGAGGCAGCCTAACCTGATGAACTCCTGTGAAACACAAAACACATTATTTATTGGACACAAGCTACAACAGTATGTCTGTCAGAATAAAATGTCATTGGATATTTGGAAGATAGGATGTTCAACTCACCCGACCGGGAACAACAAGATTGTCAACGCCGAGCAAATCTTTCTTCAACTCTAAAAGCTTCTGGAAGTTTTCCATCTTGATGAGACTTCCCTGAAGCTGGTCCACCACCTCAGTCACATCTGCCAGAGCAGCTGCAGAAAATCCACAGGGTGAGAGATCATCAGAGATTATCTGTGAAACTAGGAGGTCTTTAATAAATGAGTGTAGTAGACGTCATACCTCTGGAGTCCCTGAAGTCCACGTGAGTTGCCGGGTAGTGTTTGCACAGGCGCTCCAGGATCTGTTTGTAATGAATGAGGCGGTGCAGAGGCCGCAGGATGAAAACATTGAGGGGGACGTAACAGACCTTTTGCAGCTCAAAGTCCCTGCAGAGACCCTCCAACTTGCGTGAGGCCTTGCATGCCTTGTCCAGCTCCAGCAGAACTTCAGACTGCTTGTGCAGGTTCGCCGTTAGCGGCTGTGGACAGATTTAGGGTGGAAAATGACACAGTACATAAAAGCTTATCATCATAGCATTACTGTACTATATGCTATACATGAGTTTTAGATTACGTTGCATCTCACCTTTAAATCCTGAAGGTTCTTCAACATGACATCTCCAATGCGCTGGTAATCTCCTTTGATATGAGCATTGGAGCGTCCTTCCCTAAAACATATAAACAATATTAGTTTTTATTCGTGAAACACTGTGGAGTTATTGTTTGTGTCAAGTTTGCTTTTAAATTCACCTCAACCAACTAAATAAAATCAATATGTAAATAACTGTCTGCTTGTATATTTCTCCTAGGAATGTATTCTTCACTCAAATAATCCCATTCAATTTGAGTTTTTATTTTTTCAGCTTTTAATTTTGTACTCGTCAAGCAATTTATCTTCCAGCTTTGATAGGTGAAAAATAAATAAGTTTTATTCTTATTGTTATTTCAGACACTGAAATAATTGAGTAAACTACAGAGAATCACCTAAAGCTCATTTAGAGCTCAAATGAGTTTCACATAAAAAATTAAACAAAGTTGGCAGGAACACTTTGACCTTTGACAGAAACCCACCAGCAGATGTCTCCCTTGAGCATGAGTTTCACCAAATAGGGAGCAAAAAGTGCTGGGCTGCCATTACTGGATTCATTCAGAATATTTTTTAAAGATATATAACGGGAGCTTAACAGTTTCTTTATGGAAATATATATTGGCCTGTAAAACACACGCCTGTTGATCTATGAAATACAGCTTTCTAACAATGTTCATAATGGAAAAGGTACATATCTACTATAGCATTTGAATATGCAAAGCCAACAAAGACACGTGTGATGCTGGATAATTTGCATTCACATTTGAGTGTGGCTCTTATCGGCAACATTGACTTAAAATCACTTTCAGCTTTGAAATAAAAATATCATTCCACTTGTCTGCTCTTAATGGCCGTTAAATTTAACAGCCCGACAGGCTTTATGCATCACTGTCTGCGTGTCTGACTCTGTGTGTGTTTGTGTGTGTGTGATTCAGTGTGAGTTAGATAAAGCATGACATCACTGAGGAGATCAGACAGCAGAAACCCACGGGCAAGAAAAGGCCGGCCACGGAGCAGCACGACTACTGCTATGGAGACTATAGTTCCTCAGGTCAACTAAAGGGACTGGGTTGGCCTCTCAGACTAAATGCCAATAAAACTCATTAAAAAAGGGGGGTGGGTGGGTGGGAGTTGTAGCGGACTAGACCGAAAACCAAACACACACACACACATGACTGGACTTGGTCTTAATCCTGCAGGAAATATGTGGGGGAGTCTCACCACAGAGCCAGCCTCTGCTCCACCTCCCTGAGAAAACCTGTGTGGAACTTGTGCAGAGGCTCGAAGGTGGAGAGGATGGTGTTCTTCAAAGAGTCCGGAGTTGCTTCATCTTGACCAACAGCACTCTGAAAAGACTGGGATCACAAATACAGGTATACAGTGAGCTTTCAAGCAATTAAATGTGGCACTTTAGCTTAAACATCTACTGTAATGCATAATTTACACCCATTAATCCCACACACTGCAAGACAGAAGCATGAACTGTGATCGTCTTTCAAAGACGGTTAAAAACCAGATGTGAAATCCTTCACACTTTGATGTATTTGGGAGTTTAAAATGTCTACATGTAATGACCAGAAGGACAAAACCATTAATCTTTTTTGTTGGGGGGGAGTTTTTTTTATCTAAAGGGTGTTCTCATCATAAAGTGTAAAACCCTTGAAGGCAAGTCTATGATTTTAGATAAAAAACCATATCTGACTTGGCTTGTCCATAAGACCACAATTAACAAGAGGGATATTAAGAGTGTCATCTTGTTTCTGTAACAAATGTTACTATATATATACAAGACCGTTTGATTATTTGAGTTATATTTTTTTTCAATTTTGAAGCCTCGGTGCTCAAGTCTCACTCTTGTTTTAAGGAGAAAAGTTATTAAACACAGCCTGATCATGATCACAAGAGCAACATTAATCAGTGCTGTTGAGGCAAATTTTCAAAAGTCCCCTATCTGTGTTTCTGCTGTCGCACTTCAGCCTTGTGATGTCTCTTAAATCCTTTAACTGCCCAAGAATGAATGAAGGAATCAATAGGCAATCATTCTCGACACTTTCGTTTCATTAAGCCAGACCGCAGCCAAATGGTGCATGTTGTGTGTGTCGAGGACGCGGCATGGAGAAACAGCTTTATTTAGCCGACAAGATGGGAAATGGGAAGTGGATTTAAGGAGAAGAGAGTGTTTCTAGAAGGGTTTGAGAAGAGACACCAGCTGTTGCCAGATGACTTAACCCCAAAACAGCAGTGTTACCAACCAGAGTGGAGCGAGAGGAAGTAAAGAGAGACAACACACACACAGCTGTAGAGGAGAACGAGGCCATGAGCCAACCCCAAATATTTATGAGATGTGTGAAAGTCTTCTCTGAAAATTACATGAAGAGAAACCCGCCAGTAAAAAAGGAGTGATGCATTTTCTCCACACGCGTGTACAGAATGAGCCGACGGCAGCGTAACAACGTGCTCCGTGTCTGCGACTGAAGGAGCCGCGCTGCACATTTAATATCCTGTTTTCTGCTGCATTTCCTTCGCGATATTATCAAAATGAAATGGTTCCATATGCTTGTAACGAGCAAGTGGAAATCTAAATGAACGCATTGAAATAAGAGAGTCACATGTGGAAGGGAAAACATGCAGCTAAATCCATCTATCTCTTTTAACACAAACACAGTTTAGTATTCATCACCTCGAGTGAGACAGATAAATGCATTTCAGGGCACGAGTGTGGGGAATGAATAAAAAATTAAATCGCATCTGCCAAGATGTCCCTGTGTCACTGCCTGACTCTGGATTTCAGTGGGTGCTCTGCAATAGAGCAGCTAACTGGAATAATCAATGTTTTCTACCCAGAGGACAGAGCAGGAGAAAATGTACAGTAGAGCAGAGCAGTGTTGCTGAAGAGACATGGTCTGTCTTACCACAGTTATCACCTCCAGGTCCTTCACATACGTCCTCTCTGTGGTTAGCAGCTCCTTGGCGATGAAGTAAGCCCGATCTGTTGGAAACCTCTGCAAAGACATCAATGACAGAGATAAACAAACATGAAGGACTGAACTATCTGCATCAGTATCTGGCTCATCATCACTTGTTTTACCTGTCTAACCCATTTCTCTATTAAGTTTAAAAGAAAATTCTCAGCTCCAGTCCCACTGGAGATTTATTTAGGACATGTAATCTAGGTCCATTGCTATTTTGAGAATATGACGACGGCTTTGAAGTATAACTTTACAGAGATGTCTGAACAACTGACACGACAAAGTGATTTATCCAAACGCTCGTTTACAAACCTTCCGCCGAACCTCGTCTTCGTCGTCAGTGCGGATGCTGCCGGCGTCATTGAGCAGCGGGCTGGTGAGAGGGGACGGTTGTCGGCCGTTGGGGCTGTGACTGCACAGCTCCAGAGACTTCTGACCGTTGACCATGCTTGAACCATGCGAGTGACCGGAGGACGCAGACAGGTGAGGACTGTTGGAGACCACAGCTGTATGACGTCACACAGCAGCCACAGAGAGAAGGGAAAAAAAGACAAAAGTCAGAAAGGTCGAGATGTGCATGAAAATACTGATGAGTAGAGTTTGGCACATTTTAAAGGAGAAAGATCCGAATTTGCTCTATTTCCAGAATCTCAAATGTGAATCTTTTGATTGTTTCTAGTCTTTTGTATCATTGTAAAAAAAAAAAATCTCTTGGCTTTTTTTGGTATATGGCTTTAACAAAACCATTGTTAGGGACATTTTTCCCTATTTTACTGACACATTGTAGAAAATAATAAAATAATCTGCATATTAACTGATAATGGAAATAATTGTTACTTGCAGCTCTACAATAAGTCAAATAAGGCTCTGTGGTTACATTGTAATACTAATTAAATTTAAGTTAATCACCCGATATGGAAAACATCACCCACTGGGAAACTATGCAGGCTGAACTAAACTACTTCAGTGTTTACACAAGCACAGTTTGACCCAGGATCAAACTGTTTTAGCCATGCAGGCAACATAATCATGGGTAGCTGCGGGATTGTGTCTGCAGAAAAAGTGAAGCGTCAGCCATGACTCACTCTACAGTCCAGACAGCTCTGGCAGCCTTTGTTCCTCATCAATCAATAAACAAGCTGAGACACATACTGCAGGATGATCATGAGGAATCGCTTACTTAGTGTCATCCATACCGACAATCTTCACTCAGCTTACTTACTATGTTATAGCCGCGACTTGCTCACCACTCTGTGCTGTCCTGCAGTGATGCGCGCATGCACACAGACCAGCGTGACTCACGCAGTCATGCAATTAGGGAAAAGGTTATTTAGTTAAATAGTGCAGAGGGAAGGAGTGAACCAGATAACATTACAAAACTATAGGGAAGATTAATGGCAAAAGAAACGTCTAGCAGCTAGAATGAGGACCACACACACCAACTTCTGGCTAGGGTCTCAAAAAGAAGATACAGAAATCTCTCCTCATAAAGGTTCATCTTTATTGACTCTGAAATAACACATATACACTGCTAAATGAATATGAATTTTGAGAGAAGCAGCACAAAAAGGTCAAAGCCAGGTAAGCGTGTAGAGGGACACAAACGAGAGATTCAGTGACGGAGTGGAAGCAAAGCTTAGAAAAACAGGTGTGAGTTAGTTTTCTTCTCTATAACATTAAAATATATGTTAAAAGACCTTAGTTTTATGAAACTGTGCCACTGTAAGAAGTCAGTTTGTTATGAGGGAACACAGTTAATTTTACATTCAATTTCCTTATAATAATGACACTGTTAATTGTAAAAATACTGTATATTTATCTAAACTGGTCACTATAATAGTGCATCATTTGCTAATATCCGCCACAAAGTGAGGTGCCTGAGAGAACTATCTGTATATCAAAAGTACATACAGTCCAGTGTACATGCAGAGAGCAGTCAGGACAGAGCAGCGTGATGTGTGCTTTGCCTCGGTCTCGGCTTAACGCAGCATGCATTAGAAACACTCTGGAGGACACCGGAGGTTGAAAACACACACACAGTCTCGCCTACAGACCCGGGACTTTCAGCTTTAAATGATGTAGTTTGTCTTTTTTTTTTCTCACAGACGTGGAGTGATACTCCAGGTCTGTGGGAGAGCTGTGTGCACCAGAGAGGGTTTCCTCACACTGCAGCGATCCAGTAACCTCTCTTCTTGACAAAATGCTGCATCAGTTCACATCAGGTCAATGCAGCCTTGAATTTTAAAAGATATAAATCTCACTACAGCTGTGCTCCTTGACGTCACTGCTGCTAAAAAACACTGAAGAGCAGGCGACAGTGACAGACGAGGTGGGAGACTGTGCGCTTTGAGCTGCTGCCCTTAAACTGCCTGTTCACTCCTTTCTCCTCTGGAAAAACTAAGTGCTAGCTGGATCACTGCAGAGAAGGGAACACCACACACATACACACACACACACAGACTGTAGCGAGTGACAGAACAGGTTTACATGCAGTCACGAAGAAGAAGAAGAAAAAAAAAAACACAGACAAGATGTGACAATTTCATGTTGACAGACAAGTGCATACATTGAACAAAAGAAAAGAAAGAACATGAATGCCGCATAGAGTTAATCACTTTCTCAAACAGGTAAAACAGCACAAATCAAAATAAGAACAGAAGTGCAAAATGAAACTGGAAAGGAGACCAGAAAATAAAGAAATAAAGAAATAAAAGTGCAATGGCATATTGTTAGGAAGATTGCAAAGTTTGTCGACTGCCAGAGGCACTCGAGCATGACTGAAATGCAGAGGAGGATGTCAGCAGTAAGTATAAGAGCCATTAACTCTAAAACTACCACTGCAACAGATATTTACTTTAACTTCAGCCTGGCCGATCCACTGCTGGTCTACAGTACTATCAGACAACACTCATTAAATATTGTGTGTTTATAGTTACTCAAGTTATAAAGTTTTCTTGCCTATTTTTTTGTGAATTAAACAAGATATATGTCTAGAACCACAAGATCTTTTAGAACCTCACACATAATTAGTAATAAGAACAAAAGTCTTATTAATTTTATAAGTTAAAAAGTATTCAGTATAAAATACATCCATCTACAGACAAGTATAATATGATATGTGTATTTCCTTATGGGAAATTATAAGGCAACTTATAGAATAACTGAACTGACCATTCAACAGCTTCAAAAACACTGATTTAAAGGGAAACACTGGCCCCTTTTGAACCAGTATTCTACTGTTGTGAGTCTTTGAGTTATGTCCTTTTCCAAAACAAATAAATAAAACCTTCTGCTAGTTTGCTGGTGTGAAGCTCTCAGCAACAAGAAGGTGTTGGGTTTGTGTCAGTGGTACATTTAACTGCTCTAAAACAGCAAACAATCACCTTCCTGCTGCTGCTGCTTCAAATTAAAAGCTTCACAATGGCTATGCAGCAGTAGGCTTTTATTGTGAAGTGCTGGCAGGAAATTCAGGATTTTCACGAACGCAACGGAAATCGACTGATGTATTTGTCAGCCTGCTGAAACACTTGTTTTATTCCGTTTCTTCACCACCACTGAGTTAAACAGGCATAGTGTTATGTTGGTAAAGCTCCTGCCTGTATTGCATGAGGGTTAATAAGAGATATACAACTTCTTAGTGTCACAAAAATGCTGTTTACTGCACCTCGATAGATGAAATGGTTATGCTGCACCCTGTAGGTGTATATACACCAGGTGGCTGTTCGCTGGTTCAAATCCCGACTTGACTCTTCTCCCTGTTTCCTGTCTTTCTACATCGTCTCGAGTTAGCATCCTGCCCCATCACTTAGCTTATTAGCTGCCTGGCCAGGCTACCACAATATCTCTGCTAACATAGCACTGATTTTTTCATCTTTTTTCAAAGACTTATAACAGTAGAACATCAGTTAAAATTTGCTGGAGTTCTCTTTTAAGAATAAAGTCTACAACAAGATCCAGTTAACTCACAGAAGTGTAACCGGAACAAAAATTCTCTTTTAGGTTTTTTAAAGCCCACACTACTGCAGCTGCTAATTCTCTGTAGTCTCTACAGTTTGAATAACCTAAAATCCTAACATGGCACTTGTGTGTTTCTGCGGGGAAGTGTTAATACAATCAAAGAGGGAGGCTGAGAGATAAAGCCTCTTCTGTGCAGCAAGCAAACAAGAAAACATCGGATACATTCCTTCTTGCCTTCGTGCAGTCTTATAAAAAGGAACCACTTCCTGATGAAAGACAGGGTTTAAAAGTGCTCTGAGTAGGTGGTGCTGTGCTTAAGAAGACCGCTGTGAAACAAGGACTGCGGAGATTTGAGTTGTCTCCTGACACAATTTATCTTCTTACCCACTGGACACAGATTTTTCTTACACCATCTGGATCCAAACTCAACCATTCATACTCTACTATAGTTATGGTTTGAAGCTCTATTTGCACTAACAGCTGAAAATCTGTCCACTCTCCTCGTCACTGAAGGCATGGGATCTGTCCTCATCCTCCTCCTCATCTAGCTGGAGGCTGCCGAACGAAAACTTGTTCCTGGGTATATGAGAACGTGAGCTGGCCTCCACCTGGTTACCACACATCAGGGGGCTGCTGCACTTGCCCCTGTTTGCCTCCATTTCTGACTCACTAGACTCGGAACCACTGGTGGTGGAGCCCTCGTTCAGGTGAACAGCTCCGACATGTGTGACGCCGGACGGCCCCATGCGTTTCAGTCCCGAACTAGCCCTGGACCTGCCCGGTGCTGAGAGCCCATTGGCCACCATGCGGCGCTCAAGAGCAGCCATACGTTCAGCACGAGACAAGACGGGAGACGATTCTTGCCCTCTGGAGAAAGCTCCTTGGTTTGGGTCAGCTTCTGACTGATGACGCATGTTTTGGAGCTTTTGCGGAGAGCGACTTGGGACGGGGGAAAACCTGCCTTCATTAAAGTGAGGGGGAACGGAACTGTAGCCGTTCTGCTCAGCGTGACTGTGGGAAGCTTTTTGATGGAAAGTATCTGCACCAGAAGTAGTGACGACACTCCTTGAACCCATCATGTGTGGGACTGTGAGAGGGCTACTGCTATGCCTCTCTCTACTATGAGCACTGACATCCGCCATGATGCCATGGACAGGACTTTGTCTCTCCCTACTAAGAGAGTCCGCCATGATATCACGTGCTGGACTTTGTCTGTCTCTACCAAGAGAGTCCATCATGACGTCACGAGCTGGACTTTGTCTGCCTCTACTAAGCGAGTCCATCATGACGTCACGAGCTGGACTTTGTCTGCCTCTACCAAGAGAGTCCATCATGACGTCACGAGCCGGACTTTGTCTCTTTTCTCTACTAAGAGAGTCCATCATGACGTCACGAGCCGGACTTTGTCTCTTTTCTCTACTAAGAGAGTCCATCATGACGTCACGAGCCGGACTTTGTCTCTTTTCTCTACTAAGAGAGTCCATCATGACGTCACGAGCTGGACTTTGTCTGTCTCTACCAAGAGAGTCCATCATGATGTCACGTGCTGGACTTTGTCTGTCTCTACCAAGAGAGTCCATCATGATGTCACGTGCTGGACTTTGTCTGTCTCTACCAAGAGAGTCCATCATGATGTCACGTGCTGGACTTTGTCTGTCTCTACTAAGAGAGTCCATCATGATGTCACGTGCTGGACTTTGTCTGTCTCTACTAAGAGAACTGATCATGAATTCACTGGTAGAAGTTTGTCTCTCTCTGCAACGACCACTGACGTCTGCCATGATGCCATGAGCCGGTCTCTTCTCTCTACTAAGAGAGTCCGCCATGATGCCATGAGCCGGTCTCTTCTCTCTACTAAGAGAGTCCGCCATGATGCCATACTTAAGACTTTGGTCAGGTCTATTGTATGACTGTCTTGGAGACACGTCTAACCCTCGGCTCACGTCGAGTGATCGTTTAGAGGATGAATGAAACTGTCCGTACTGTATCCTACCCTGAGAGTTCTCATATTTGGCCTGCAAAGCTCCATTTGTGCTCGCAGAGCCACACCCCCGTTGGAGCATGGCCTGCTCCCTGTAGCGGTGATTCAGCCTTGCACCCTGGTCCCTGCTCATGTTATATTCACCATCTACATTAATGCAGTCAATGAAGGAGATAGAAGAGTTGGTGCGTTTAGCAGCCCATGATGCTGGACCTGTACTCAGATGTTCTGCGTGGGCCTGTGGCGTTGAGCCTCTCGTCTCTTCTGTCCTGGACACAGATCCTGTTCTGTCCTCGTGACCGTTTCTGTGGTGGGCGGGGCTCGCCCGCGTCGACCGTGAAGCTGAAGGATCTTCAGCACTGACCAACACTGACTCTTTCCAATGACGCCGATGTGGAGAGTCCACTCTGTCCCCGGTAGCACCTCTCTGATGGAAACAGACATAGGCACAGAATTAAATCAGATTTTCTTTATGATTAATGTTTAACTTGGTTATTTATAATAATAACAAAAAGCGGGTATCTTTTTAAAAAATTAAAAAATTAAAAAAGGATGAAGACTCAAAACAAGGACGTAAATGTAAACAAGTATGCTAGGGTGAAAGGACCAAGGGTAACCTGAAAGGGAGAGGTGTTGTCTGAATAAGGCTTAGAGAGCAAGTTTAATATGTATGTACTTGGATCTGACCCAGATCTGGACTTTAAGGGTGAGTCCAGATCTGTGCAAAAACATTTCTCTAAATAACCTTTTCATCTCACTGAAAGGTGTGTGTTAAACTTATTTATTCCTTATTTATTCCTTCTCAAATGACAAAATATTATTTACAGTAGGATGAATAATTATGTCATGGGTGTAATGTATTAAACAATGCAGGTTTTAAAATATAATGGTTTCTGGTTTCTGAGAAAATTCCACAGGGGACTATAGAGGCTTTCTTTGTGTAAATGTAAGCATTATGTAATGACCATAATAAGATTCATTATTCATCACAAAGACTAAGAAACTCACTTCTGTTGGCACTTCATGGTGACGCGGTGAAGGCAACGGCGACAGGCGGCTGTTGTGTTGAACCCGACTATGTTTCCTGGCAGACAGGACGTTGAAGGTCAGCGTTACAAACACTGTGAGCACACTCACATCGGCCAAATGTGTCAAACATGTCTGCGGCCTTTACCTTTCAAATGGGATCTTCTTAAACTCAGACTCCCTCACATAATCAATCACCTGCTTCTGTGTGCGACCGCTGCAGAGAGGAAGTACAGGAGAGATAATAATGAACCATTCAGGCGGAGCTGCAGTTGACTGTTAAGTGATGGGTAAAAACTGCTGCGTGCCTGTAGACCTGGGACAAAAAGACCATCTTTATATTGCAGTTTCTTTCTGTCTCTCTCTACCTGAATCTGAAAGAGGAACCTCGTGTGAAGAGCACCGGTTTGGGTTTGGGCTTCGGTTCCTCAAAGAGGCGGAAGAAGGCGTGGTATTCAACACAGATCTTCCAGAAGACTTTACAACAGTCCCTGCTGGCCATCAGAAACTCCAGCGTGTCCTTATACGAGCTCTAGAGCAAGGAAGGTCATTGCATGTATTACATTGCATCACATTTATTATGTGATTTAATTATATACGGAAAAGTTGAGCAACATGACTCACATTTAAATCAGGCCTGAGCTTGATGAGGAAGCGTTTCCGCTTGAAGCTCAGTTTACGAACTTTAGACCAATTGAAGGCGTTAATCTTTGTGTGTCCCTGCAGCGATGAAAAATAAAATGGGATTAAACGACCGTTTGGACACATCGGTCTGTCTAAACACAACATGACTGATTTAATAGACATTAAACACGTGACTGACCTGAAATACCAGGACGCCGGTGTGTGCCACAGCCAGGCTTAAGACCGTGCCCTCGCGATCCTTGGCAGGGTGAAGGCGAATCCCGTACATCTCCAACCTGCGTGCCACTTCAAGTAACTGATAGTCGGATTCTGCTGGTGTGTGACCTCTATAAGACATGACACATTCAAGGACAAGCCTGGTCATCTTTGTATACTTAATCAATCAATCAATTTTATTTATATAGCACATTATAAAAAAAAAAAAAAAAAAACACAGGGGTAGCCAAAGTGCTGTACATTAAAAACATAAAAACAAATGAAAAGTTAAGTTAGAGGTATAAAAAGAAACATAAAACACAAACAGGAAAACATGAACATGGAAAAACACAGAAAAAGTAAAATAAAAACACAGACAAGCTCATGGCTTTAAAAAGAAAAAAAAAATTAATAAGGTAAAAAAAATTAAAGTTAACTAAAAAGCCAGGGAATAAAAGTGAGTTTTAAAAGAGATTTAAAAACAGGAAGCGATGATTCTTAATTTTATATATGTATTCTTCACAAGAGCAGACAAGAGTAGTCGGGATGAACTGAGTACAGCAGACTTTAAAGATCTATTTGTGCTTAAGGGGGGTTAACTTTTAATTTTTTTACATTCAGCACATTTTTTTGGACAAATTAATTAAATCCTGACTCATCATCCTGCTGCGTGTCTCGCTAATTGAGGTGAAAGACCAAGTCCGAGAGCGTCCAAGTTTTCTTGTGTTTATCTTGAGTTTTTCGAGCAGCGGTGGAAGGTCAGAGAGGGGTGGGTTGTGAACGCTAACTAAGTTTCCTAATTCTTATCAGTGGATAAGCCTTCCTGTTTCCTGTGTGTGGTACAAAATAAGGGATTTAACTCAGCATGGCATCCAACCAGAAGAAGTGCACAGTTACAGTTATCAACTAGAAAAAGCCTCAGAGAGAGAGGGAGGGGGCGAGTCAAAGATAGCAGTCAAATCTAATTGAGCTTCTTTCATGTCGCAGCAGCCGCCCACTGTGTGTCCATTTCTGGAACAGCTCGTGGTACCATAGAGGTGAGTCAAGGGTTGGCAAAGCTTTGGCTCGTATTCAGACTTGTGCACTGATAATTTTGACATTTTGTGGCAGAAGAGTGGGAGGAGATCTGGGAGGTTTTCGGTAATTTACTCCCACTCTTAAATCAGAAGCAGATAATAGGAAAAGTACTGGGTAAAAAGGGCCAAGTTCAATAACCAACTTCGTTTCACACAAACTGTTGTCTTTATACACCTGAGGGTACACTCTGAAAATCTGGGTTTTTAACGGACTAAACCAGCCGACACCAGCTGTGTGAGGCATTCGGTGAGTTGAAGGAAACTTTCCGTCCCCCCCTTTTTTTTTTTTTTTAAAGCAATGCAGCCCTTTGTTGTTAGAGCAGGAGTCAAATTTGTACCCATTTCTGTCTAGAAGCTGTTAAAAAAACTTACAAAGGGTGGCTTTTTTGAGTTTTGAATAGAAAATAAAAAATGGCACAGAGTACTCCTGAAAAAAAAAAAAAAAAAACCAACCCATTCATTTGAAAGCTGCTTTCCTGAATGTGTCACCTGTACAATATAATTTCTCCTTTGGGACATGCACAAGGGCTGAAACAACTTTTCCTGTTCACGGGTGAGCAGAATAATTTGTGTTGAGCTATGGTTTCGGTGACCTTATAAGCAGAGTATAAGGGAAAACTCTGACTAGATTGGGCTATTTAAGACTTAAGCGCATGGCTCCAGCTCCAGAAACTCACATATTCTTTGAGTGAAATTCCATGATCTTGTCGATCAGGGGCATTTGATCTGGGATGTAGTTGTTGTTGAGGAGGTGTGACCGGCACTGACTCTCCTCGAAGTCCCCAATCTCAGCTGAAAAGTAAAGAAATAAAGGAGAAGGTTGATGTTTTCCAGAAACACTCGCAACTAAATACCGTCAGGTCATAAATTGAAGGTGATAAAAATCAACATTAAATCTCTTTGTAAGTTTCCACAGCCGCGTCAGTGTTGCACAATTTGTCCAAAAAGACATTCCTTCATGAAAAAATAACTGTTAAATTGCATAATAAACATAATTATATGCAGGCACATCATTGAACTGATCTCCATCATCATTTATGTTGTCTTTGATCACTATTGCATAACAGATCGTGGCTCACAAATGCCAAATTATGAAAACGCTCGGTATTCTCTGGCATGGCGCTGTGATGTTTGTGGTTGTTTTGAAAGCAGTTCTGCAAGATTATGTCCAGGCATCCGACTGCAAAAGTATCCATGGCAACACACAGATAATTAATTTGCAATGGTGTGCAGAGTTGCTATATGACGGTGTTTGATGATAAGCTATTTGTGAAAGGCCGATGTGTTTTCAAACACGGTTATCCGCTGTCAGTGCTGCGGTGTCTTGAACTAAATGAGGAAACACTTACACTGGATAATGTGAGAGACCATCAGTGCGGCGCTGGTGTCGTTGCAGGTGAGGCGTCCACAGGAAATATCCTGTTTGATCTGGAGGGCAAACAGGTACCTGGACACAAACGCAAACAGTTTTTGAATTACACAAAAACAGAGTAGATGAGGTGGTGGTTTTTCAGCACTGGAGCAGGATCAAATGAACGTCTGGATCCACCCAGAAACATGATCTACTGTTGAATTCAAGCAGGACATCCAAGAAAACCGCTGTTGCTAAATTTCTGATCAAATAAAATGTACCCTCTCTCTCTCTTTCTTTTTTTTACTTCCTTTTAGCCAAATAGAGTTGGCCAAGTGCACATTTTGGATTTAGTAAGTAGAAAGTTGAATCAAGACATTTATTGAAGATTTACTGACTGTTACACTGCTGCTTCTCCTGGGATGAAAGCCAGAGAATGAGTCTAAGTAAAAGGTTGAATTATTTGTTTAAATTAAAAAAAACTGAGTGATAGACTTATTTTTTAAGAGTTTCTATATGATCGTTAATTTGCCGCGCTGACTCTGAAAACATGCAAGTCATGACGCGGTGCCTCAACAAGGACAGAGGGACCGGAAAATCATTAGCAGCACATTCATCTCCAGAGGGCTACATCAGAAACATGGCAGCCATGAAATGAGAACCTGAGTAGAGGATAAATCGTTTGGGAATCGCAGCACATGTTTCATTTATGCTCCTACATTCGCTTCCAGTCAGAGCGAAAATCATTTACACTGACATATTGTATATAAATGCATATCTCAATGCCAACTGGAGAGAACATACATTATGTGGAGATTGAGATGTTTTTAATTACGTAGAAAGCGGCTCACCTTGTCAGCTCCTCCAGGAGCTGGGCATGATCAGGAGGGAAGAACTTCACTGAAAACCTCAGGGTTGTGTGCTTCGGTCCTGTGAGACGAGTATCATAATAACACATGATAAGCTTATTAAAGGCCTTTGTGTTTGTGTGTTTGCAAAAAAAAAAAAAAATGCCTTGAAAGAAGATATAAGAGCATTTTGAAACACTTACGCCTGAGTTGCTTGATAATGGGCTTGATATGATCTAACCAAACCTGTGGAGAACAGAAAGATTTAAGCAAAAGAAATGCACAAGATGAGATGCTACTTCACTTTCTTTCTTTTTTTCTTAACCCTTACTCACCATCATCTTTTGATGGTTCTGAAACTCCAAACCGAAGTAGTCACCCTCGATGAGGTTCATGTGGGAACACACCAGGTCAAACAGCACCTTGCCTGAGGCTTTTTGCTGTGAACAAGAGAAAAAGAAAGTCCAGGTTAAACTAACACTATGTACAATTTATATGACTCTGTTTCTATTTTCAATTTGAACTTATGTTCTCAGCAAACCAGTCAAATGGTACCATGTCATTTCATACACTTTCATTTAAATGAAAGACTACTGAGCTTCAGACAAAAGAAAGTAACACTGTATAGTGGATGTTTCTGTCTTTCCTTTTTTGCTTCTATGCTGACATTCAAACAGAGAGTTGGCCAAAAGCTGCTGCAGCTGAGAGGGTGGGCGGTCTTTGTCTTTGATCTGTGTTTTCAGTGTCACTGCTGTCAGTGATGATGAGCAAGAGGCCTTTGTGGCTGATACAGTTGATACAGTATCAGAAAGGAGATAAAGGAGTGAGCCTCCCTCACCTCCCAGCAAACAGCATACGCAAAATACTTTGAAGAATGACTTAACCGCCCACTTTCTGACAAATACCAACAATGTGGCAACACACAAACCTCAAAAAGCCACCACATCTTCAGAGAGAGAGGGAGCGAGAGAGAGAGAAAGAGTACCATTCCCATGTAAGGTCAAGGAAATGTCAGGGATTTCCACGGAAACACTTCTTCTGTTATAAGGCGCCCTAAGGAGAGACGGAGCTCAGGTCAGGCCCACAACAGGAATATTTCTGCCTGACTGATTCCCCGTGACTGGTTTGCAGCAGTGCAGAGCGAAACGCAGCTACAGAATGCGAGTGTTTATAGTCGCAGTTTCCCCCAGTTTGGATAATCATCCAGGGCTGTGTCTGAGTTTGTTATGAGGAAGCAGTTTGTGCTCCTACTTCAACACTCGTGACTACTACTACAAAAAATTCCCTTCATCCAGATGAACTGTGCTGACATCTGCCCATAAATCTGTGTAGTTTAAAAGCAAAGAACAACATTATCGATGTTCCTATTAATGCTGGAAGAATAATAACTTAATCTCCACCAGCTTAGAGGGAAGGTTTACTTTTCCACTAACCCACTCCATAATCTTTCCCAAACAAGCCTCCCCACTCTCACTACTCCTCCCTGTGTCTGTCCTTCCTGTGTGAAGTACCGCGGCCTCTCTCCAGGCTGCCTCATGCAGTGCAGAGGGCATCCTACCACCGAGGACCGGCTGTTTCCATATGGTGACTCGAGTTGATGAGGGAGGCCACAAGGAGGCTTGAGGGGGAGAAAGAGGTCTTCAGCCAAAACATACGCTTCAAATACACACACACACTCATACTGCACTGCTGCAACCAGCAGGCGAAAACAACCCTGAATGATTTCTAAGTCTCATGCTTTCTGGACAAATGCGCTCTGTAGAGGGCTCCAGGAACAAGAGCAAGAGAAAAGAGAAGAAAAGGAGCCGAACGCAATGAAGGCTGAAGAGAAGTGTTTGTGTCTCACCGGAGAACTCTTGTATCCAGCCTTATAAATCTGCTGTCAGTATAAAATGACCACGAGCCAAGCAGAGATGGGTAAAGCACGGGCTGATTAGAGCCAGGCAAAGGCTTGATTAAATGCAGCTGTTGCAGAGCGGAGTTATGGGCCTGGCATTTGACACTGCTGCGGCCGACACAATGAGAGCGCTGTCGTTAATGAAGCACAAGTCGTAGAGATTGATGGCCATCGTGATGCAGGCACAGAGAGGACACTATGTAACACAGTCTTTATTATAAGTCTAATTCTTACTATGAAATTGGTCACAAACATGGCGATGCAACATAAACTATGTTGGAAAAACGTGTAACCACCACCGAAAAAAGTGTATAAACACTCCAATGTTATGTCATTGTTCAAAATGTCATTATAAAACCACAGACATTGATCTGATGTTATAACACCCCCCACTCTTCTGGGAGCTTACCCACAAGACATTTACTAACAGGCGGCAGAGATTTGATCCCATCAACCACATAAAGCATGGAATGAGTGATGTTATGTGTTAAGACTGGGAATGTCACGATTCTTATCTCAAGTATCGGATCGGAGCTGACCTGGGCATTTGTTAACTGATCAGTGATCTGCAATGACCCCATCCCCATCATTTACGTCAGCTGCTGTAAACTGAGCACAATCTGCTGCAGAAAGAACAAAAAGTACCAACAGCTATTTGCAATATCTGCAATATGATTGTTTCACGAGGCGAGAATACAGCTGCGTTTCAAAAGGACCATTTCAAGTTCCTTAAAGCAGTTATCTTTCTCTATTATCTAGGTAAATACAAGTATCAGGTCACAACCTTCTATTGGCACATACTCAACATTTAAAAATAAATCGGATCAGGACAGAGACAAAAAAGAAAAAAAAAAAGCTGATCAGGACATCCCCAGTTAAGACCTAGCTTGGCATCTTATTCAAAAGGTGTTGGGGGTTAAGATTAGGACTCTGAGTAGGTCAGTCAAAGCTCTTCCTCACTAAAGTCAGAAAATCTTTTCTTTATTGTCAGGGCTTTGTTTGCAGGGACACTATCATGTTGACATGAAGTAGGAAAGGAAATTCCCCAAACTAGAACAAAATTAAAGACTGATGATACTGACAAGACCAAAAGTATGTGGACAGGGGTGTATTATGAATCATTTGACCTAGTAGTCCCAGTAGGAAAAACAAAGAAACCGCTAAAAACATTAACAATGGCTTTCTTGTGTTCAAGTGTCCCATTAAGTCATGGCAGAGTCACAGGGAGTCAGCATAATCAATACCAGGACACGGACACTAAAGCAGATAAATGTCATTCAGCCATCAGTAGTTGTAATATTTAACCTACTTTTTCAACTGTGACAAATCACAAAATCTTCTGTAAAAAGGCCTATTGTTTGATTTCGCAGAGGAATCTTAGAACTCACCCATGCAGCCAGAGTGTGCGGTCAGAGTTTACTGTTAACACATCAGAACTCACACAATGGCGCACTTTATTGATAGCTGGTAGTGGCTGCAAAACGTGACTGCCAACTGTTGCCAAACACAATACAAAGAATCCGCAGCAACGCTAGCAGATGTTTGAAACACTTTTGAAACACCTTTGAGATAAATGCTGATGTCAGTGTTCGAACAAGCTCAAAATTATATTGTTAACATGCTGACGTTCATGGAGTACATTCTTTTTGCTGTTCTTTGGTCTCTATCAAAATCTTGAGGGAAATATTTGGCACTTTATTTGTTGAATAATCCTGCATCAGCCAAAAGCAAATATCATGAGAGCAATGAGAGTGAACCAAAAAAAGTTAAGCTGCACACTGAGAATTCAACTGTCACATTATTTTCACATTGTTATGGCCACTTTAAAGCATGATGACACTAAATGAAATGTTTAGGAAGGAATCATCAAAGTTATTACAATTCACGCTGAAGGGAACATTAAACTCTGCACTAAATTTTATAGCAGTCAACTGATATATGTTGGGATATTTCAGACTGGACTAAATTCTAGATTAATATTGACAGGCCAACATTACAACTTGACATGATTTGAGATCCTGCAAAGGCTGATTGTATCCATCATAATGGGGATAGTTGCACAGTAAAAACAGAAGAGCCTGAATAACGCAAAGCAGAAGCTGCACCTTGATGTGCAGCTGACACACTATTTCTGATCATTGTCAATACATGTTGTGGCCTCTCGCCCAGAAGAAAGGTTGCAGTCTTTGCAAAAACTTCATGCTCAGCAGCTGACATTTCTTTCATTATGTGCAATGCCAAGGAAATGTCACCAACCTCCCCTTTTTTATGACCTCTATCTATTAAAAGCATTGAAGCCGGTTTACATTGGAAGCAGCCAATTGCAGAGTGAGGCCACGCATCCTGAATCAGCAGGGCTGAGTCCGATGAAGCGCAGGGAGGGTGCGTCTGGGCTCATTCGGTTTGAACACGGTCTCATAGGACGCTACTGTTGTTTACATGTGTATGTGCGCTAGTGCGCTCGCATCGCTACGCTGACCTCCACATGCTCCGGCTGACAGAAGGAGGCTAAATAAAGATGACAGCGATGTCTGCACACATGTCCGCTTGGGTTTCCACTTCAGGGTAAAACCAAATAACCAACCACACTCTTCCCCTTATACCCCCACCTTTTTTTTATTGAGATCCTGTTAGCAAAATAATAAAAAAAAACACATAAAGGTCAGGTGTAAAGTAGCTTTGTGCTCCCTGGACTGTTGCCCTCTAGGAGCTATTGGTATGGTCCAGTTCACTTGCATTAAGCCAGGATAGACAGCGTTCACCAAACCGCTCCTTAGGGAGAAGTGGGGAGAGAATGGGGGTGTTGTTGGGAGATTTGGAGGGCTGTGGGGGTTGGCATGGGTGGTAAACAGACTGGCAATGCCTTTAGGCTCTACAAAAGCAGAGAGAACAAAGGGGAACATGCATGGTTGGTTGTGGTGCACTGGAGGAGTTGATGGCCAAGTGCTCAGACATTGTAAAAAAAAAAAAAAAAAGAAGCAGAATTTACCAGTTTGGACTTTTTGTTTTTCTTGTGTCTTGGGCTGATACTGTTATACTTTCTACAATGGAGCAGTCGTCTCACAGCGGGAGGTTTTTGGTTTTGAGCATTCAGCAACATCATATTAAGCCAATCGAGGTCAAAGATTAAAGACGCAAAGCAAATGCGGAATTTGCAGAGTTCATCTGTTAGGACACGTATAGAATTAGCACTATATGAAAGGGTTGATTTTCGGAGAGACAGGGAGTGGATGCGGTTTCACTAGTCACAATCTCTGTATAGCACACATAAAGTGGCAGTGGCAATGGAAAACTCCAAGAGTAATTTTGGATACTTACATATGAACCATTGCTTCTTCCGATAACTCAGAAGTGCTTACAGTAGCAGGATGATACATCCCACACAACATCCTACTGATGCTGTTATTGAAAACATATGTGAAGACACCGCTGTCTGCCTGTCTGTCTGTCTGTCTGTCCCATACACCCACGGCTTCTGTCACAATAAAGCGGTAGCACAGCTGCGTAAAATACCTCAGCCCATCTGAGCCTGTGTGCGTGTGCATGAGCAAGTATATACTGTGCACTGTAAGTGAACGGTAGGACAGCGAGGTCAACTGAAGCTCATTGAGATTCAGGTCATGTGCTGCAGAGGTTCCCAGGGTGACTCGACTATAGTAGGGAAGCTGACAAAGAAGAGAGAACAGTGGAGGACGGCGAATGTACTGATAATCCTGTCAAATTACCTGCATATCCTCACAGCACGTATGGATGTGTGACCGTGCATATGTTATGCAGCATAAATGGGACGACTGTGATATCATTGTAGCGTAACTAAAACAGGAAACGCTTTAACGCAGCCCCTGCAGAAGAACATTAAAAAAAAAAAAAGGCAGCGTTGTGTTTATGGGAAGTGATGAAATTATTTCAAGATTTGAGATAGGTTTCTCTTTGTGATTTTCCATTCTTTGTGTTTTCTCTTCCAACGCTCCCAAGCTACAGATGAAAAACATCAACACAAAATGAAAGGAGAAGTGATGATTGGGCTGCCACAGCTGTCAGAGTCACTCTGTCACAGTAGGCCGGCCTCTCAGCCAAGGGAGGACAACCATGAAAATAATGTCCCCTGGATTCAATAGAGAGATGAGGTAGCAAGCCTCAACAGTCACCACCTCCTCCTCCTCTTCCTCTCCTCTTATAAAAATTTTCCCCTCACTTTGTCTGCCTGCCCTCCTTGCTGCCTGTCTGGGCTCCGAGAAACATATTGATTTTGCATAAAGAATAATTAAGTGTCCTGTTGTGACCGTTGTGCTGCTGAATGTCTAACAGTGCACAGCACTGTGCATTAGTGCAACGACCTCCCACTGTTAGCAGCAGCCCCATAAATCAGAAGACAGATCTAACAGTTGTAGCTTTGCATCATTAGTGGAGATAGTAAACATGCAGCAGGGGCAGAGATTGGATGTATTTTTTATTTTTATTTTTTGCTATGCTTGCACATATTAAGTCACGGTATTATGTCAAATACATACTAATGCAACACACCAGATAATTCTGTCATGCCTGAGCACAACATGGACTATCATTAAAATAAGCAGAGGGCAAGTGGAGGGGTTTTAAGGCAGCTGGAATTACCCCCCTCCCAAAAAAAAAAAAAGATTGGCCTCCTTTTTCCTTCATCTGCCTGAATCCCTTTCAGAGCCCTTCACATTCTGGTCCCATGCTGGTTACTCTCTCCACAGCCACATCTTCACAGAGCTGAGGATTACTGGCAGTCAGGGGGAGGATGCGTCGCTTCACATTTAGGCAGAATCTCCGCGTTCAATTTTAGTCAGATAAAGGCGGAGCGAAGAACTGAATAATACATTTTAAACTGCTGTTACCGCATTACCATAACAAATATTCAAGAACAGAAAGACACGAATAACTTGTTCCAAAGTCAAACATTTGCTACTGAGGAGAAACAATCTTCTAAAAGTAAGACATCTCACGAATACCTCAGTTACATTTCTGATCATTCTTAAATATTTAATCGATAGATAGAAGTTATTCTATTCTGAAGCAAAAATGTCCACGCTTCAGTTTTTAAATGTGATTTCATGTTTTAACTTTTCTTATATGATATTCAAATCCACACACTCAGGGTGAAAGCTCTTGACTGACCCATCAGAATCAATCGCAGATCATTTATAACAGTCTGTTAACTGATAGTGGCAATAATAATTAATTACATTTTTTTTTATTTTGTTTTAGGTTATTTTTTTCTTTGCAATTGAGTCAAATGAAAATAAAAATCACGCAGGTGCGATCACAGTTTTCATCTTTATGTGATTTCTGTGCGCTGTCGACTTTCACCACCTGCAGGATTAACAGACAGCATGTAGCTGTGAATACTGTAGAGCACTGTAACTGTGAAAGTGCAGGCAATCAATAGGTTAATTAAGACACTAATTAAACGTAACTGTGAGAGACAGGTCCCACAAGGTCAGGCCAAGAAAGAGACAAGCCTTTCTTATATAATCTGAATGCAAAATGCAACACACGTCAAGGAGGTAATTCTTCATAACTTGGATTGATTAAACAGTCAGTGGGCTCCCACAATACTTTATTTGACCTACAATTCATCAGAGAACTGAGTTAAGTAGATAATAAAGTGAAAATAGAGTTTAAGGTAACATCATATGTGACAATATATCAGGTTTAAGTTTCATGATTTTGTCTGATGATGTGGTTCATGGAGAATGGCAGCTCAGTTCTCAAATAAAATCAGGAGCTCAGCCTTCCATAATAGCACCATTTCTTCATCAGCGGTCGGCATAATAAGCTGGAAAAACTGCAACTCTGAAAAGTCACATCCAATCCACAATCTGTCACAGCCTGCCGAGCTCCAGCGTTGAGCACAAACCGAGCAAGGCCTACCTTCCAGTTCTCAAACACCTATTCCCAGTAAACCAAGCCAGTGCGCAGTGGGATCATTTACACCTTCACTGAGCACACATCCCCTAGATCTAAATTTTAGATGAGTTGCGGGGCAGTGAGCAGAAATGCAAGCATCTGTTAACGCAAGGGCGAGTGTTTCTAAACCAACTGTTTCAATATTTTGTTTCCTAATTGTAAGTGCGGACACTGCTGGGACAGTAAGACAATATAAGACATGTCAAAATTAACAATGGTGTGTGTTTAAGAAGCAGATAAAAACAGCTGTTGGTTTGGAGATCTGAGGCAGAGCAGAGACGGGCTGGTTCTACTTCACCGCACCTCAAACCTGCACAAATTCAACAGATATAAAACAGATGGGACACATTCCTGTGGAAATATTAATATCCAAGGTATGTTAATTAAGTACAAGTAAATGTGCCACCCTACCCGCATAAACAGCAGCCTCTTAATAATATTGGAGCAGACATGCTGATCTACATAATCACTGTGATGTCTGCTTATGTGCTGTCTGTGTTGGGAAGAGGAGAGAGAGAGAGAGAGCAACACAGAGAGAGCAAAGTAATAATATGAGATGTCATTAAGACGTGGTGCATAAGCGTTATTAAGAGCATAATTAATGTGTAGATCCTCGCTTGGCAAAATTTCACAGGCAAAGACATTAATAATCCTAACGCATACAAATGAAAAGCAGCAGCAACAACCAACTGAAGAATTTAAACAAATTAAAGTGAGACTGCCAACTGGGATTCAACTACTACTACATAAAGTTCTTCTTTATTGAAACGTTTCATATTTTTGCATCAATTAACTACAGCTTCATCTCGCAGGACACTCGAAGACATGTGTCACTGTTTTCAGACGCCACAGAACCTCAAGTAAAACCTTTTACATACCGACAACATCACTCCGCTCATGATTTCACACAGTGAGATCCAAATGGTGTCTGGAGGGAAAAAAAAAGTGTGGTATCCGCAATCACTAAATCAGAGACTGGTGCCGTGTCTCAAATCACATACTTCCACACTGATACTAACCATTTTGAGGGCAACATGCAGTGTACTGTTAACACCCAGAAGTGTAACCTACTGCTAAGAAATCATAAAGTTGAGTGTGGAACGATGGACACTTCTCACCCTAAATAAGCACCATCTTGGCTACGTAGCTGAAGGGGTGAGACGGAGGCAGCGGCGTAATCGCTACTTTGCATGAAACATGGAGCCACACAAGCAAACACCAGTACTAGCAAGACTTTCATTACTGATTAGAATTGAAAACAGGCAAGCGATATCTCGGTAGGCAACAATCGTGGTCTGAATCTGCGATTAACATTTCGTTCGGTGGCAAAAAAAAGGAAGAAGAAGACATTGCAATCGTCATTTCCGGTAAGTGCACAACAATTTCAGACGACGTACTCTATCGAAGTACGGGCACTATGGAAGTATACATAGCATATTACATGGAAGTGTACTAACAGAAGTATCTGATTTGAGACACCATTGGTGAACACTTTCCTGCCTCACCACCTCCCTAAAACTACCACAGATTTATTTATTTATTTATTTTTGAGCAGGACACATTGTGAAGGAGATGAAACTCAGCGTTTGTGGTGTTATACTCGAGAGATAGAGATTTTTTTTTGCAGCACTAGAGCAGACAGGTTTCTTGAGGAATGTGTTAGACGTTGGTACTGCCCTGCATATAATCTCTCCCAGTAATAAATAATGACAGCTGCACATGCTGCTTTACTGGTGAGGCCAATCAATTGGCCTCCTCGAGATTAGCCTTAAACTACTTAACCCTCTTAGTCCAGAGGCCCTCTGCCCTGTGATGTAGCTGAGTCACTGTGTTGATAAAAGCCGTTGCAGCATGACATCCCAAACTTTATCAAACACAACCGAATTAATTACACACACAAAAAAAACTCCAGGGATACCCAGAAGCATTTGAATGTATTCACAGTTAACTCGTAATTATCACTTGGCTGGTCAACTGGGATTTCCCTGTCAGAATATAGTTGACCTTAGAGCACACTGATGTAGAGACAAGAGCCTCAGACCAAGGCTGCGCTTCCTGTAGACGGGGATTAAGGTCAACAGGCAAGAAAGCATAATATCGCTGCTTTTACCAGTGTATGGTAGGACGCCTGCTGAATTTAAAGTATGTGGTCATTAGACTTTTAAAAATTGTGTCTTAGTGTTGCTGAGCATGCTGGATGAGACACCAAAAGATTTCAAATCACTCTCTTTTTTTCTGGATAACACACACCTACACAAATGTTCCTTAATGATACACTGCTGAGGCCATATTTGTATCTCTATGCAAAGAAATATTTGCTTTTTCAATGTACGGTTATGTGACCTGCTGGTAGGACCAGATAAAAATAAAAAAACAAAACAATAAAAAACATTAAATTCAGTACCATTCATCCATTCTGGAGACTACGAATATACAAAATGTTCACTGCAATTTTCCATCCAACACAATCCCTTATCTACACAATTCATGCTAATTAATGAGCTAAATGCTAAATGCTGATACATATGAATAAAACCTACTTATATTTGATCATAAAATGAGCTTGCATTGAGAAATATGCAGAGGCTAACCTTGCTTGAATGTTTGTTTCAGGCTTTCAGGTTATTTTGACATTGAGAGCAGCGTTACACTGCCACTGTTTTAAAAGAAACACAATTTAAATGTTGGCGTGATCCGCCCTGTGGCTGGAGCACGCTCGTTCTCCACAGCGTGACAAATGTGGACTCTTGTCCTGAGGTGAGATCTCACATTTTGAAGCTGTCGGTGGAGAAACTCGGGCACAAATGCAAGCCAGCCAACAGAAAAAAAAAAAAGAATGTAAGAGCAGACACAGCCTCGGTTGAAGGCAGCTGTTGCTCTGTGTATGCAGGCTACTGGGTCCAACAGGAATTTAGGCTTCTGTGACTACAGAATACCAATTCCTCTCCACTGGAAGACAGAGCAAGAGCAGTATCCATGGCAACATAAAGAAAATTGTGATTCCTAATCTCTGACAAAAAAAGAATCATCTGGAGCTGAAGGGAAGCATGTGGCTAAGGTTAAGAAGTGAGTAATTATCTTTGCATAAAAAGATACCATTTTAATGATTCCATGGTGTTAAAATTTGCTCTACTTTTAGAGACACAGCCTTCAGCTCTACTTCTCCACGTAATAATGTTGTAATTAGTGTGACCAAAAGCATGACTGTGGAAGCTTAAATACAGAGGGTGCAAAAGCCACACCCTGCTCCACTTCTCCTGCTTGTTTAGCACACCCAAAAACCATTTCCATTTGCTGTGAAAGTTAGTTAAACTTTAAGCCAAGCGACAAAGATGAGACTCCGACCGCACGCTTGCACAAATCTGGCTGCAGGAAACGGGAACACTGGACTTGTGCTGTAGAGTGCTGGGGTTTAAGAGTTCTGAAGAGAGTGAAACAACCCACTCTGACTAATTTAACAACACATAAACAATAGATGAGAGGTGAACATGAGTGTTTCTGCAAGTAAGAGGTTTAAAGCACGAGTGTTTTAGTTTCAAATGCGGGTCTGGGGTTTGTCTCACCCAGTGAGGTTAGGCGGTCAACACTGGGTGCAAAACCAGGCTTTCAGTTTAACAATGCTGGATCACTTTTGAACTGAGGAAGATTTCCATGGTAACCTGACACTATGCAGCAGCATGGCCCCTCTCCTCTGGAGGAGGTTTACTTAATGAGACCAGATCAAAAATGTATTAAGAGGTTTTACACGATTTTGTGACACGATTCGTCCAGAAACTTGACATGCAAGACGTTCAGGTAAAAATTCAGGTTTTAGTTTTCTAAGCAGATTTATTCATCAACAGTAAAGAAATCTGTGAGATGGAAGTCAGTGTTGTTGATATTTATATCTCTATTTCGTTATTTTGTAAGAAAACTATCTCCTTTTCACTTTAACAGTTACACCATTTCATTTCTATAACTTGCAAATCTACCTCAATTTACAACTTTTGCAGCATCTTAAAAGATTAAATTCACTGTTGTTGGATCTGTTGGCTGTGATTTAAACTAAGTCTCTTCATGTTTATCAAAATATGCTGGTTTTGTGAATCTTGGGCCAACAGAGATTATAATCTAAGACTAAACTCGCATTTTTGTCACGTACGCTCATTATCATAGTGTCCAAAATGGTAAGAATTCCACATTCATCATCATCAATAACAGGGCATTTAAACTATGGGTTTCTGTGCATTAACATTTGGACTCTACGATAATCAATAAAGACCGTCTTTAAACTGCATGGTCCACATTTGATGCTGCAGTGTGTTACCTCACCAGTCATTCAAGTGTCATTTCACTAACCAAATATATCTGTATTAGGCTAAATGCTTCCATGCTGCCTCTGCTTTTATAGAAGGTCAACTGAGCTTACGGAGAGAGAGAGAGAGAGAGAGAGAGAGAGAGAGAGAGAGTGAGTGAGAGAGAGAGAGAGTGAGAGTGAGAAAGAGAGAGAGAGCTCACTTGGAAAACAAGTGAGTCACTATAAAACCACAAGGCTGGTGTCGCCAGCACAATGTAAAAACAAGACTATTAGCCAAACAATCACTGATTCCGATAATGTAAAAGTTATTTAAGTATCTGCTGCATATTGCATTAAAAAAACAAATGCAAAATGAATTCAGCCTTGGATAAAATAATGCAATAATCATGTCAAAATGAAATCTAATCTAATCTTTAACTATGAAGTGTTCTGCTGCGAGATCCGTCAGCACTTCACACGGTTGACCCCATTTTTCAACGACTGCAGCTCACGAGGACACATAACAGGAAGGATTCATTATGACTTTGACAACAGGCTGCTAAAGCTAGCCATTCTGCCAGTCCCGGCGGTGACAGATACACTGAAGCGGTCATTTGCCGCTGCAGAGACACAGACCAGCCCCCACTGTTTGTTTGAAAGCAGACATCCCCTGGGACAAATCCTTTGATATCTATTAAGGGGCATTCCCACACTGGCCCCCACTGACAGATCTGTGATTCCTTTAGTGCTGAACTTCCGCGTATCACTTATCAATAGAGACAGCCAGAGAAAAGCTCAACAGTTTGGACGCCTGGTCTAAAGCTCCTAGGAGCAAAAAAAAAAAAAAAATGAAAGAACCTGAAAGAAGCTATGCAAAGTTGGATGTGTTGCTGCAGCAGCACAGATGCTATCTTCTGATTTTCCAGTTTCCAGGGTAGCTTATGCAACAGTTCCCACTTTAACAATGAGCGGTGTATGGTGGGAAGAATACGGGTGAGAGTGGGGAGTGTAGTGTTGTCAGACTCCATACATTTCCAGCAGGCATGTGAACAGCTGGGACTACTGGTTTGAGATTTTGCTTTCTTCCTCTTCCTTCATTTTCTCCCCCTCTCTCACACATGTACACTCTGATGCCCCCCCTTCCTCACCCGCCCGTCCAATCTTTGCTTCATTCATCCTGACTCTCCCTCCTACACATTGCCTCCTTCTACCCTGGAGACCCCAAATTCAATTACTGCCGGGGTGCAGTGGGAGGCAGACTCAGCTGCACAGGTACAGCTGAGAGGAATTCTGATATGCAACCATGTCAAGCAAATGCATCATGGGAGTGACTTCACTGCAGGCAGAGCTACAGCACTGACGGAAAACATAACCAGGGTGAAATGCGGCAAATTTGGTGTTTAAGTACAGATGAACTATGGCAGGAAATAATATGATTTAAAAAAAAAAAAAAAGAGCAGCCTATGTGGTGGAGTGGAGCACGTTTCTAACTGCTGAGAACATTTGAGGGGATGAATGTAGGAAAAGGTGAAGTCAGAGCACCTGGGATAAAATAAAGCACCACAGGATAAGGATAATCCTATGATATCACACTGCTAGCCAGGTCTGACATGTTAATTAGCTCCCTGAATCTCAATGAGAAATTCATAATTCATCGAGGAGGCTCGGAGCTGCTGTGAAGCTGCTGTGCAGCAGAGGAAAACTGGTTCCCACGAGGGTTTCACCCCTTTATTTGAGCCTGGGAGGACATCAGGGAGAAAACACAAGGCTGGCTAAGAGCAAGCACTGCTGCCACACCCATCATGCACTGTGATGTCTACGTTCCCCGCTGTTTCTCAGCCGGTGGGATTCACCGCCACAGTTCAAGAGCTTAATGAAATGATCTGAACACTGTCATCAAAGGACAATGTTCAGTGGAATAATGCATGTGCACAGGCATAAAAAGTCAGAAGATCCACCTTCCTGCATCTGTCACTCAACGCTACAAAGAGATCACAGGTTGTATTTGCATTGGCTTTGTCTTTTTCTTTGTAAATTGACACAGAAAAATAGTCACAGGAGGCGGATGGAGTCGACTTCTCTGCTCTCTGAACCAAACAAACACGAGCATCTTCAACAGAGACACATCCGTCTTGGTTACCATAGGAACTAGACTTATTATAAAGGCATCTATTTTCCCCCCAAAGCACCTGTGCACACTATAGAAACCAATGCAGCAGAATGCTGTCAGCCATTACCTGACAGCTTTAGTGACAGCTTTTATCATTACCTTTGTAGTGCTCTGGTCTGTCCTTCCAAGAAACAGCATGAATGATGAAGAGTAAATGGGTTTGTCTGTGCACATATGAATTGCTCAACTATTGCTGTATTCACAGCAGGTGGGTTTGCTTGTGCATTATGGGAAATGGAGAGGTGACATATGATGGAGGGATTTACAATATAACAGTTCTGGAATAAACCCCCTCACATACAGCAGATGCATAATGGGTATAATTTGAGCATGCTGTAAGGAATATCATCAAGATCAGGAAAAACTGGTCTTTAGTGTCTGTTTTTCTCTTATCAACAGGTGTAAATAAGTGAACACAAACTGAGCTCTAACATTTTAATGTTTATATTTTACTTAAATAACTTTTGCACACTCTAAAACGGCAATGTGTTTATCAAAAAGTACCTGACTCAGATTACTGGTTCCTGATTATCAACTCAATTTGTTTTAATCCACCGGTGTGTAGATACTCCCATGTGAATTTGTTTCGTTATCTATTTTAAGCTCTTTCTGATGTGAACAAATTCAGTGAAATCTGTGTTTATTTTTAAATACCAAATAAAAGCGGTGCGGTTTCCAGCATCCTCCATCATGTTAGTATTCTTAGCCATCAGCCACCAGATAATTCCCACTGTTGCTCCTCTCCTGTGGCTCTACGACCCAATTACATTTCAGGATGTGAGGGAGGAAGATGGCTGTACATGGGAAATCAACCAACCAACCAACCACCCACCTACCCCCTCAAACATTTAATTTCATGGCATGAGAGAGAGAGTGAAGCCAACAAAGGGTTCAGAGTTCATGTACAGAAAGTAGGAAAATATTTTCAGTCAGTGCAATGTGTATCATTCACCAGTGGAAAATCTGAAAAACAACTTTCATCTTTGTACAGCAAGTGTGAGCCTTAAAAAACCCCCGGCACTGACTCAACAGCAGCGCACAAGTCTTCCATTTATATTTTTATGGTGACACTAAGCACGTGAGCCTTCCCCTCACACACACACATACAAAAACACAAAGCCATCTTTCAAGGGAAAGTGGGTCAAAAAGAGCTAATAATCCTTAAAAAATGTCAGTCATATTTTAAGCAAAGGGATTTGGTAACAAAAAAAAAAAAAAAGCCCCCCCCAAAAAAAACAACTCGTACACGTATCGACAGCACACACTGAGGTGGGCTGTGTCTCCTGAATATGTTAGTCATAATTGGTGTGCAGCAGCGTATCCCCATACTAGCGCACTACACTCACATTAATGCTCTGCATGGAGACGCCCCCTCCCTCGCCCACCACCACCCCTCCACCCCCCAACTCCTCCACAGCAGATATCAGTGGAAGACAGAACTCTGCAGCACAGCAACCGGCTCAGACACTCCTTATCCTCCTCTATGTGTAGCCATGGCAACCCACACATAGACCAGCGTGAATCCGTGTGGCCTTTCAACGATGAACTTGCACAGTGGTGAAATTCATAGCGGCGCGTTGTTGACGAAAAGGGCATCACTCAAGGATCTGAACCCCCACCTCGAGATGAGGGAGTGCACTGTATTCTGAGGCTCAAAGGTCGCGGCAGTTGTGAGAAATTAAGTGGTTTCCAGCACCAGAGGCAGGGATGACAAATGATACGTAATACAAAGTGTTTTCTAAGAGATAATAACCACAGGACTGAAGCATTGAGGCAGGACTGAGCGATATGACATCACTATATTTTCCCATACTGACACTGATAAAACTAAATAACATGTCTTTACAATATTCAGCATAATTGTTCAGTTTGTATTGCACACATTCATGAAGTGTACAGCGAAGTAAACAGGTGAATCACTCATTCATGTACTAAACTGTAAGACAAATGTAGAAAAATATAAAAACACAGTGCACTAGTTACTTTCTTCAGTGTTTTTGTATATATAAATACCATATGTAAACATTATGAACAAGTTATGATGCTAAATAGACTATCTATATCATCTATATCACATGATCAATTTAATACACTGAAAGCTGATCATCATAATAAATTTTATCACAATGACTAATGGTGATTGTATAATCACCCAGCCATAGACTGTAGTAGGCTAAATAAATACTACTGGGTCGTCAGAGTTTCTAAAAAGAAACAAATAATTTCTCTATTTTAAAGCTCCCAAAGGTGAACGCTTGTGATATGTTACAAACTGACAGCAGCGACAAACATCAGATAAGGAGATGCTGGTAATTCCCAGACTTTGTGTTGTATCAAGTCCTTTTTCTCTGATTGTGTCCCCAGTCAGGGTGCTAACACTTTCTCTAGTAACATGGGAAATAAAACCAGAGACACTATTTATTTCCACATTGTCTCTAATAGGAGTCTAATTATTAATCGATTGGCATCTATGCATCAATTCTACAGCCGAAGCTACTACCTAAATTTGTTTTCCTCAATTTCTTTTATAAAGTTACATTGTTCTGTTGTCTTATAGGATGCACAAAAGTTAGTCATTTTATTGATATTTATTTTACTTTGTCGTCGTTAGAATATTTGGTGTTGAAGTAATCCAAAAGTAATTAAAAGTAACCAATTTACATTACTTTAATATTAGAGTTTTCAGAATACGTTACTGAATAAACTTTTTAACAGGTAACTAGTAACTGTATCGGAATACTTTTTTAAAGTAACCCCCCCAATCCTGCAACCGATCACCACCGAATCAACCTACTTTTTGGGCTGAATAGAGCACCTACCCCTAGGCAGGGACTAGGGGTAGGTGCTCACTTTATTTTACTCTTTTTGTGGAGTAACTGTTCTATCTGCAGTGCATTGAGCACAACTGCTATAGTGTAAACATACATATTGTGTGAACAGAATACAGTTTCTGTATTCCCAATAAAAGGCAAATGATTTATTTTTTTGTTGATTTATTTGAAACTTAATAGATATAATGTAAAAAATATCAAGTACTGAATCGTATCGAATTGTACCATGGGGAATTCTGAGGTATCGAAAATAATCAAATCGTTGGTTTAAGAAATCGATATTGTATCGAATCGTCACAAAGGCTCCGATTTACACCTCTAGTCTCTAACAGTCCTTTCATTCACAACTCTCTTTAAAGCCTCGTTTTTTCTACGGGGTAGAGTGGAGATTGCCATAGTTACCAACCATCTCCCTGCATTTTTCTACCATTTTGCTCCTATAGCTCCTTTTAGAATCCATTCTCTGCAACTTAAGCACACTTTATTAGGCTAAAAACAACCATCTGTATTACAGAAGTGCTACTGACATAGTTCAGTTAATCTAAATAGATATTACTGTTAGCCATGCATGACTCATATTAGTGAAAGGGGAGTGACAGTAATGGATTTAGAAAACTCATTGACATGGTGTAAAGTGTAGAGGAGAGATGGATTTGTTGCTCTGGGCTGCATAGCTCCTGTCTCATTCTCCTAAATGCTCTAACAGCCAATCAAATCCCATTTGTATTCATATTTGACCAATGACAACTCATCAAGCAATAGTAGAGCCAAATCATCCTCTGCACCCAAATCATTCGAGCACTACCTTTTGTCAGTTCTCCTTCTAAAACGCTATGAGTTTGAGGAAGCAGAGCGTGTCCCCACTGCAGCTCTGAGTTTAACAGGATTTAACACACTGCTTCGAGACTAAATGGTCCCTCTTCCCTCAGCGCTCTCTTCCTTTACAGACCATATGTCATATTTTAACGTACACAACATGAAACACAAGACGATGGGAAAGTTTTGCAGTCTGTAACGTACAAGTGTTGAATTTCAATTATGTTAACGTGTCTCACTGGGCAGAGAGGCAATGCTGCACAAGTTGAAATCTCTTCTCATACATACGAAGTACAACTGAACTGTTATATTGATTATTTTTGATGCAAGTTGGTTCTTTTGTCAGTTAATTAAAGATTTATACATCTCGATGCCAACAAAATGCCAACATTAAAGCAAGGGAAGCAATGAAATCCCAGGCGTAATTTCCTGTCTTAGTCCACAAAGTCCACAAAGATGATGTTACATAGCAAACATCATGATAAAAATAACAAACAAAAAGAACAAAAAATCCCCTAATAATATGGTATGAATGTACCATACAATATAATAAATAAGAGAATATGTTACCATCCAAACATTACATATCTGCAGTCATTCTCTCAATAATTGCTTTATTTGCTCGATCAATATATGTCAGCAAAGAGGGACAAATACAATTTACAATCTTTTAGTGTTTAACTCGATGTCACTGAATTGCTTTTGGGTTTGGCCACTGGTCCAAAACCAATAAGATATTTAGATTATTATCGAATGAAACAAAAGCTCTACAACGTACACCTGGAACTGAAACTGACCTGTAATGTGATGGACTGTATTACAGAATAGGAGTTTAAGTCTTAAAACATAACTGAGACACAGATTCAGTGTTTAACTGGCTGTACACTATTCACAGTGGCATTACTCTGAACTCTAACTAATCATATAATTAGTATTCAGATCAGTGCTGAAGATGTAGCTATTAGTGCATCTCTAATACATCAATATATCGACTTTCTATCTAGTCATTGATCCACAGGTGGAACCAAAGCAGGAACATCCCAGCTCCTCCGCCTCAACGCTGCTGGTCGGTCTGTCATTGACAAAACATACTGAAGCTGTTGACGACAGAGCTGAAAGAAGCCCTTCATCATGCTTCGATTCATTAAGTCAGGACCTCATTGCCATTCAGCTGAGGGCAAGGCACAGTGGAGCTGCTCTAATTGTTTCCCATCACGATGAATGGGTGACAGCATATGGAGGGAAATACTGGTAAGTAGTGAGGATGATGGTAAACCTTCTGGACTGGTGTGAGAGCCTTGTTCTAAAGCATGTAGGCTCTTCATTTTGAGACGTGGCCCCTATTTAGCCTGGGTGGTCTCTGCTGCCCTGGATTCTCTGTACTGTAAACACACTTCAGTTATGGGAATGGGGATAGAAAATAAAATCTCCCTAAGCATCAGATGTTATTTAGTGCGGCCACAGTTAAGTTAAATATAACTGGTTACATGCATTGGAAGCCAAAAAAAAATCAAGTCAGTGGTTGATTCTTTGTGATTTTATCTTACATTTCTCTATACACACCTCTGTAACTGTTCTGCTATGACTAATGCTGGAATGGTAGAGATAAAGCTATGGATCCAACCAGAGATGATGCATTGAAAACATGGACAGCATGGTCAGCTTGCCGGTAAAAGATAAATTACACCCTGTCACATGAAAACTGTAGCCTATATTACTGTGACTCAAAGGATTGACCCTAGAAATGTTTCACACCAGGATAAGGGGAAGGCTTTATATTTTTTATTTAGCAAACTCCGATAGAAGAAGGTGTAAAAGATGGATTATTATCACAAGGACACGTCAACAGTACAAACACAGATAGGAAAAAAAAACATGTTTTTCATAATCGACTCATGTAAGATATGAATTTGCTGATCAAAAGCTAATGCTGTGAGTCTAAGCACCACCCATATGCAGCTTTGATGTACCCAACATCTACATACTGTGTTCAGAAAACAATACCAGATCATTTCGCTTGATGTTCTCATGCACATCTAAGTCGTTGTACTTAGGCAAAGTGGTGCTTTTAGCTAAAATTTGCTTACAATGTCAATGCTAACAATGTGATGTTTAAAAGGTAATAATGTTTATCATTGGTGTTAACATGCTAACATTTTCAAATTAGCACTATACATAAATTACAGCTGATGATAATGTCATTAGGGTCATGATTGTCCCTGTAAAATTATATAACAAACCATGTAGTAAAGGTGAAACTTTTAACCAGTTTGTGGTGATTGAGGAAAATTAAGGGAACCACCAGTTACTTGGATTCATCCTGTGGAAACCAAGGATGTAGTGTACAAAACTACAAAACAATCCATTTTATACATGTTGAGATATTTTAGTTTAAACCACAGAGGCAGACCAACTGAGCCTGGCTAAAAATGTGTTTTACTTGTGCCTGTGCATCAATTCACTGTTGACTTTATTGGTAATTAGGAAAGCAAAACTAATACATAACAGTCTAATGAGACTGTGCTGGGTTAAAGGAAAATCTCATATGGAAAGCAAATGAAAATGCCAAGAGATGAAGGAGGTTGGAAATTAATGAATTCAGGATTTTTCTCTGCACTGTAGCATTTTACTGGGGCTGTACCATGACTGTAATGGATGAAACCATGACTGGAGAGAGGAGGGACTGTGGTCCTCAGTGGCTCATTATAGTTAGGGAGGAGGAACATACAATTGTTGCTAATGTTGCTGTTATCAGTGCTGAATGGGAGGTGAAACATAACGCGTTTGGTTGTATTTGTTGGTGGTACTCTAACCAGCAGGGTTTGGTTAACGCAGCCTGACTGTTTCCTTCATTCACAGGAATGAGCATGACTCTGCTGCCTCTGCTCTGCCATCATCATCATCATCCACCCATCCCCCACCTCCTAACCCCTAAATCCATTCTACAATCACACTCTTCACAGACAACTTCTGCAGGGCTTCCACCAGCACATCAGCAAACATAAGCATCAACACACCAGACAGTGTTGTGGCATGTTAGCCTGAGGACTACAAGACAGACTGAGGGCTACAGTCTGGATTCCCGCTCTATTGAACTCTCATTGAGGAAATGGCGCATTTCAACTTAAAAATAATTCCGCAAAAATTCATAATGAAAAGACATAACATGATATTATATGATATTTTTGGCTTTAGGATGCTGTTTAAATAAATGACTGTCAACCACTGTCCAGCTTCTTGGAGCCAAACATCATCAGCATCAACGCAAGTTATGTTCACAGCCAGAGTGCTAAGTAGGCCACAGCATGGTATGTGACCCACGAGATGGCTCGATGGCCCCTTTTTGTTTCTCAGCCATCTGATACTCTGCCTGCTGAGGTGGAAACTTACCCCACTGAACTAGAGGAACTGAACTGAAGCCCTTAGTATCAGTGACAGGGTGAGGTTAGACGTTTTATGTTTTCTTAAAGCGACAACATAAAAAAAGAAAAAAAAGAGGAAAATCTACCTCTTGTCACTTAACTGCTCCTTCTAGAACATAGTATGTTTCTGTTGAGAAATAAAAAGCTAGTTAATTGCTTGACAATTGTGTTTTGTAGACTGTGCAGTTATCACACTTCACTGCTGCAGGGAGAGAGATTAATATCGGCAAGATCTGAGCCGAGTTGATGTATTTTTTTTTTTTTATTTTCTGTCTAAGCTGGTCCAAAAAAATCTGAAATATGGAGGACAGAACTCAGTGAAGCAAAAACTAGCTGCTGCTAAATTAAAGCAATTCACTCCAACACCCTTGCCAAGTCAAATTCTTGTGAGGTAACTATGCCTTCAAAGGGGATATGTCCTCAATCATCAGCTGAATAATTTTGGGATATACTCACCCTGTCCCTAGAAGCTAAAAGCACTTGGTAAGAATTTGAATATAATTAGAAAAAGGAAGCCACTGAAGTCCAATACTGGACTAAAATGTGAAAACTTCAGCAGGTTTCCTGTTTTGCACTATTTTATTTTCCAAGATAACAGATCTTTCCACCCTGAATGTGAGACGATGACTGAGGAAAATGTACTCCTTGGACACCTCTGGGCAAAAACAATATCAAACCCACTGAGATTTTTATCTCAAGTGCTGACTTGAGATAGAGGATATAATGTGTGTTAAATTGAGCATGAATAAAGCTTTCTGTTAGCAGGGGCCTTTTGTTACTCGCTCCTGAGCAGCATCTTTGCCTGCCGGTGCTGTGACAAAAGGTTTATCTGGCTCATCTTCACAATAGCTTCACCACAGCGTCAAGGCTCTTTTAGGTCCATTACAAGATCTACTATGTATTAAAACCAGGGTCATGTTTATATCACCAACATTTGCTCAAGCATTCAGCCCTGAATCACAAGCCATACATACTAATCTGACATGGAAAAAATACAGTACCACTGTGTTTCAGTTCATTGGAGGGTGGTACAGTTTTAAACACTCTGTTAAAGCCTCCTGAATGCTGACAAAACTCTGAGGTTGATATCTCCTAAGAGAGCTACAGCGAGCCAGTCTTCATTGCAACAGATTACGAGCCCTGAAGCAGGCTGAAGAAAATCCCTCTTTCATGTGCTCCACCACGTATCGGATGTGAGCATCAAAGGCTGGGATGATGTTTAGTTCTGAAAGGCCCAGATCAGCAAACTGGTTGCTCTAATTTTGAAAACAATGAACCGAGACAGAGTTGCACATTCACAAAAATCTTGTCTTGTTGTACAAAAACAAATTAGTCTTTAGGCCCCACCTAACCCAAAGCATATAAAACATAATGTGGATTAAATGAGGGCAATCAAATGGGATTTCAACATGAGAATCTAGTGAGCCCCAAGTATTTAGTACAACATGTTACCACTAGAAAGATTAGCAGTCATGCACAGGGAGCTTCATCGGCAGCTTCAGGAGTTACATTTACCCATACTGCCTTGGGAGACACATCTACCCTGCAGTTCACACTCACTAACTGCCAGTAAAGCTCAGCAGCTTCACCGCCAAACCCCATTCATACACATTAAACGAGTCCTCGGTGACTGCCACTGCATCCGTTTCCCTCCATCACCGCTCATCTCAAACTCATCTCACTGCTTCTCTGCTCCAGACAGGAAGGAGGATTGTGGTCACAGAATTTGGCTACGGTCCTCTTTTCTAAGTCAAATAACAGTCTTTTAACTAACTCTACCCTATGTTTCTGCCGTTAAATCAACATCTGAGGACACCTTTCAAAAATACCACAAGTTTAGAGGAATGCTGGGGGGAATATGTGTGTCTATATATCATCTTTATATATATATGGATACAGCTGGTGTTATTATATATATATATATATATATATATTAATCATCAATTATTTTCACAGACATACCAAAACCAACAAAGTGACTGTCCATGTCTCTTTTCTTTGTGACTTACATATCCTGTCTATTCCACATATCACCAAGAGCAGTGGTTGCTATGGAAGTCATAGCAGACTTTACAGTTTTATTTTATTTTTTTTTTTTTAAAGGCACAGAAATTTTCAAGCATGGATTAATACATCTTCTGTGAACTAGTGAGTATTTACAGCAGTAGGACAGTGCATGTGGGACCGTCTCAAAATAGACTACAATGCCCATGGTCATTATAATGAAGGTATATGTCACTCAGTGCAACAGTGTGGTTCACTAATGTGTTTTTAATATTTTCTGCCCAGCAGACGATAATGAGATACAAGGAGCTTTGGCGACGTCGGCTATACTTGTTAGAGGGATCAAATCTTTAATGGTTTTAGTTCTTTTGTGGGATTAGTGGCAAGAAATATATTAAATAGCACCTGATTTATCCTCTACCAAAGTGAAAAGTTAAAGAATATAGTCACAGTGCTTTCTAATTACAAAATTAGGTTTGATATCTGTAGATCTGCTTTTTTTGTCCCTTTGACATAATTCTAATTTTGCATGTTAAGTATTGTGAGCATATAGTAACATTAATAGGTAATTAGCAATCGGCACCTAATTTTATTTCCATTTACTGCACTACATAATCTGTGCAAAGGGATTGAACCAGAGTGTCTAAATTTAGTTCTCGGTGATGAGAAAGTTAATCCTCTAAATCCTGAAATTATGAATGGAATTCAAATTGCAGTCATACTCATTGAAAAACATAAAAATAAAACTATTGTTGTTTGTATTATATACCTGCGTGCTTCTCCTTCATTATCTAATAAGACAAAACAGATCGTTCTTGCATGTCATCAGCACTCCAGCGTGCCAACATGAAAATATCCACAGTGACCATGGTTTCCAAGGAAAATATGAGAGGATGCATTAAAAGAAAAACTGTGTTGCAACAGATGACAGCAGTAGCACAGGTCTGAGACGGTTTTTGGGAGCAATGATCAAAAAATATCACCATTACAAATTGGAAGAACACTGATATTACGACATTTCAATTTCATCCATGCATTCGACATCATGCAGTTGCCATGCCAACCTGTTAGCAGACTGCTGTTGCTGCTGCTATGACGAAAAAAGGAAGACGATTCTTGGCTACTGTGCAATAGTGAAGAGTCATATTCTGGTGTTAGTATTCCCAGCAAATAAACAGGCCCGGGCCAGAGAGCGATAACGACTCACCGAGATGTCAAAGAGTTCCTCTGTGTCGTCCAACATGCGGACCCTGATGGTAACATGCCGTCCTGGGGGCATTGCCGGGGGTCTGTGCCCAGGGTCCAACGTACTGATGCCAAGAGTCTCTGGGGCGCCAAGACGCTGCCCTGCTCCAGAGGCCATTGGCTCTGGATCTGACTCTGCCATTGTCCACTGCACTGCTCACTGCCCAGCCTGCAGAAAAAACAAGATAGAGAAGTCAGGGTTTATAAAAAATATGTTCACATACTCAATCACTTGTACAAGGACTTTTTTTCAAATGCAGTTGCAGAGTTGTGGGAAAAAAATGATCCCAGTGGTAAAAAAAAAACAAAAAAAAACCTCCCCTTACAGAGTATCGGCAGTGCAGTAGGTGAAATACATAGAATGCCTAAAGGCCCAGAAGACAGGCTGCACAACCTTCTGTGTCACGCTAACAGAGTAATTGCAAATGCAGTATTTGCACTCACCGCTAATGGCTGATAATTGCTGCCTGTGGGAGAACCAATTACAGTAAAAAAGATACATGCAAGTTCTTGATTTCTAAGCACAATTTGGGCAGGATTAATTTGATTTGACAAACAAGGCCAGAGTGTAAAATCAAAGAGTCAATGCAGCGACAGCTGATTTGGGAAGTCCTAAAGGCAAAACGTTAGGGCCAAAGACACACAGACTTTTTGGATTTAACAGCAGGTCTCACAGGCATCGAGTTAAATATGAAACCTGCACTGAGTATTTTAGAGCAAAGTCATGGAAACAGTCATGGAAAATATAGAACATACATAAACTATATAGATTCATCTGGTTTTGGTTTTAAAGACTGATAGATGACTGACTCATTTATCAAGATAATTAACAATATCCACAGATGTCAATACTTTTTATGCTGATAACATCATCATCTAATTACTCACAGATTTAGTTTAAAGATGGATAAAAAAAAAAAAAAGATGTTTGCTTAAAGAATTAAGAGTTAGTGAGCATTAAGTAAACACCATCCAACAGCATGAATAGGTAAACCGTTGAAACAGTTGGCTGAAAATTATGGCAGTGTCATACACAGGTTCATCTGACAGAACTGTGGATATCTGATATCTATGGACAGTCCCGTTTTATGATGAAACATAGGCCAATTATGAAGAATCTGTAATTATCTGCAGCGTCACTCTGTCTGTGTTTGTCCCAGGTGGAGGACTGGGTTTGGACAAAGTCGTGGATTCATTCATTAAAAGGCTGACACATGAGCTGGTCAAACTCCGCCTCCCTCCCTCTGCCATGCATCCACATCCAGGCCCCTCCAGGCCGAGCTGTCCTGCTTAATTCTCTCTTCATTGCACATTCCAGCGGACTGATGTCATCCTGAGACCTCACCAAGTGGTTCATCAGAGAAGTGAAGCCAGTGGGCAGTTGTTCAGCCGCCGCAGAGGTGAATGACTGCTGCCAAGTTTAAGCTGAAAGCTGAATAAGGCATTTCAGAGGAGTGGATAATGCAATACAGCAGAGTACATGGAAGAAAATAGGCCAAGGACAGTGGATACACTGAAATGTGTCTGATGACGGTTTGCTTGATGTTTAGTACAGACCCTTTGAAAAGTTTCCAGTCGAACCCTGCAGACTTGCAGCTGGAGTGGATTAAATGAATAAAATGGTGACGTCACAGATAAGAAAGACTGCAACTGACGATCTTCTTCATCACAGATCAGCTTGTCATTTAATTTCACAAAAAAGCTGCAGAGGAATTTTAGCTTGATAAATAATTTGAAGCAGCTCGATAATCAAAACATAACAATTGCTTCGGGTTCATTGGCACAAAAATGAATAATCATTTTTGCTTTCTGCTCTCATTTTTTCTTACTGAGCAGCGATCAGTAATTTAATTATCTAGGAAATATGTGATCCATCTGAGTTTAAAATATGTGGCTCTCAATCTTTTCATTTTGTGAACTCAACTGTAACTTCAGCTTCTTATAAAAGTTAGACATAAAGGGGGATTCAACAAGTTAATCCAGATTCAACTAAATTTCCAACCATAAAGATGGAGTTTAGTGAGCACATACATCATTTGCACCTGCTTGTGCACCGTCATCATAGAAAGGTGAGTGTGAGATGATGGGAGTTTTCCGGCTTAAGTGCAGACTAACATTCCCTTGGGTTGATGGAAACCAGACCTAATGCTGACACTGGGGGCGTGAATGGAAACAGGCATATTTTTTAATTCAAGCCCAGTCATTGATGACATCTGATCCTCGCGCATGAGTCATCACTCAGTGGCCCTTTGCCTTGATTATTGGCAAGTGTCTCACATCGAGTCTGTAAATTCACGTCTTATATGACCTGCACATGCATGCCACGTAACCGGACACTCTCCAAACAAAGCGTCAGTGAAACAGAGGCCAGTGAAAAGAGTAGACAGTGATTATTTCAGCCCACGCGTCCCCTCCCCTGCAACCTGGGATCATGAATCAACCAGTCATGAGTCTAGGTCTATGTGTTCCTGTGAATAGGTAACTCAGATCCACACAAACACACAAATAAAGCACCAGTTGTACAGCTGGTACCTTATTCTCAGGCTCAAAGAGTGACTTAAGGAATAGTTGCCTACTATATAACGCCAGAGGCACATTTACAGACCCTTGAGTGTTTCTCAGGGTAAACCCCCCATGCCTTTGAACTTGTTTGCTTGAAATTCCCCACATGAGTGCAATATGGAGCTGTGACTGCTGGGCTTATAGACTCTCCAGGGCTGTAACAGTGGCTCCACTGTGTGAAGGAGCACACTGGGCCCCTCAATGCAGTCCAACGCTGCACAGCTGGAATCCTTTAGTGACAGCTGAATGGCCAGAGGCCGGTGCTGATACAGCCAGCTGTCTACCTGAAGGAACCACACACACACACACACACACACACACACACACACACACACACACACACACACACACACACACACACACAGAGAGAGAGAGAGAGAGAGAGAGAGAGACACACACACACACACAAAAAAAAAAGAGCTCTTTTTCCTGTGTTCTGCAACACAGTCACTGATACCTGGGTGTGGCTGGCATCGTGTGAATCAATGTAAATTCCCAACTGTACTATTGGCAACGTGACATGTGTGTTCATTAAGTGAGAAGAATGACAACCAACAGGATGCATGCATGTTGCAACCAGAGCTGGTCTGCCATTTAAAGCAAGCTCCTGGAAAGCAGCCTGAATGATGACTAATGATATGATTTGATGTAATGCAGGGAAGAAAAAAAAAAAAAAAAAGGTGAAATCCTGCACTGAGTGAGGTCTTTCCCCTTCCGTGTGTAGACCTACCTCACACGGTCTGGTAGTGTGTTCTCACCATTAATGTAATGTAGGTTAATAGAGCAGACTGGTGTAATCCCCAGGACATTATCAGCCAGTACAGTAGATGTGACATTAATGCACCAGCATGGACTCACCTGGAGAGAAACTGGAAACTTACACACTTCCATTTTTAATCATTTAAATAAATGTCACACATGAAGGATTTATTTATTTTTTCTCCTGCTATGAAACATCACCGGCTGCAGAGGCTGCAGACATCCATACAGCGGAGATATACGTTGTGCAATGCAACCCTACACTGGAGGACAGATAGGACACTTAGTGGCTGCGAAATTTAGATTTTCAAATAAGAGTGATAGTTATTCTCCTTCCTCGAAATCCACAGGATCACAAAACAACACGGCAAAGATACTCTCAGGACTTAACCCTAATCTCCTCAAACAAGTTGAATCACTTCCCCTTAAGAGCACAAGAACCATAGAGGGAGAGAGAGAGAGGACTTGGCTGCACGACTCTTACCCCTTCCCTCGAAATGCGGGCTTATCCAACACGTATGTAACGTCCCCGGTTCTGAAACCAAGATATCACATCCACGTTCGGCTGTTGCGGAAAAAATAAGAATCCACCGGAGGAGTTTTCAGATGCTGCTCGTGGCGCACAGGAGGCTTTTCGCGGTCGCCATGGCGGACGACTGAGTGAGAGTGAGAGAGAGAGAGAGAGAGAGAGAGAGAGAGAGAGAGAGAGAGAGAGTGAGTGAGCCGGGAGAGAGACGGGATTACATTGAACCGAGCGGCGGATCCACTCCCGGTGCCTTGACTCAGACAATGAAGGAGGTGCAGCACCTCCACCTTCTTAGCAGAGGGGGACTTCAATGGAGCAGCAGCACCATCTAGCGACAGTAGTGGGAATAATACCAGCTATAAACTAAGGCCTATAGCTAATAAACTGACCTTAGTTTGAGCCAATATCTACAGATTAATACTACTAATTTACTTATTTATTTATCTATCTAATTTACTTCTATCTATCTATGTATCTATGTATGTATCTATGTATGTGTATGTATGTATGTATGTATGTATGTATCTATCTATCTATCTATCTATCTATCTATCTATCTATCTATCTATCTATCTATCCCATCCATCCATCCATCCATCCATCCATCCATCCATCCATCCATCCATTAATCTACTACATATGTGCATAAAAACTACACACTACATAAATAAAACTGTTTATGTCAAGCAATTCGTCTTATGACTCCTATTACATATTTACGCTGCAAATCGCCCTAACACCTCCTAATCCAGTGTACCCTCTTCCTCTTTGGACAACTTCACTTAGATCACTGGGCAAGTAATCCATCAGAGGCCGCCAAATATCCATGAAGCTGTTGTTGTTTCCTTTTAACCTGGCACTGAGCCTCTCCAGTGGGAAACCTAACCCTAAAATTTCCTTAGACCACTGAGTTACATTAGGAGGGTTTTTTTTGTTTTTGTTTTATTGGTCCAATTGAATCGTATGAATATTCTGGCTGGAAAAAGAAGTATCTTGGATTTAGGTATTCTTACATCCATCTTGTTTTATTTCACTATTGTTTCTCTTTATATTATTTCTCAAGTTGATTTAAAACTACACTTCTTGCACAGTTGATTGGACAGCTGAAATTGCATTTCGCTGATGTTGTTGCAACAAATACAACATAATGATGCTACATAGCTGTTTATATCATAAGTAGAAATAATGCAGTTGCAGTCATCCATAAATGTATTGTGGTTATCTGTTGACAGCTGGATAGCATACCATTTTAGCATAAAAAGGGTCCAGTGACTTTATCAAATTTTTTATGCCTATTTTAGACATGCAGAAATTGGCATTTCCCCCAGTCATAATTAATGTAAAATTATCATAATAGCAATTACAGACAGAAAATTCCATTTTAAGACTATCAGATATTAGATGACACCAGTTATAAATGTCACTGTGGTTATCTGAAGTTTTCTCTTTGACTAAGAAGAATTGAATTACAGATAAATGCAATCTATGTGCAGTCAAGCTTTTGAATGTTATAAATGTTCAACATTTTAAGTTGCAGATATCATGAAATGATTTTTTAAAAGTCATAATCTTATTGTGGATGTCTTAAATTATCATCCTGGCCAGTGACAATGCTGTTATGACTTTGAGAGAATTCATGTTATGTTTCCCACTCTGTGTCAATTTTTTTCTGCATTCAGCCTGATGTATTTCATATTTTGTAGCAACACTGGTCTCAGGGGGTCAGTATCAGCTATGCAACAGTTTTCACAGGAGGTGGCACAAATTCTTTGTTTTGCTCAACTACACTTTTACAAAACATTTGGAAAACAAGTACAATACTCATTGGATTATGTTATTTACATCAATGAAACACGAACACACTGTTGTTTGGAGGAAAAATGATGGTTAGACATGATAGAAGTGCAACAGATAACAGGATAACAAACTCTGTGGGCCCTAACTAAAACACAATAACACCTGGAATAAGTTTTAAGCCATCACAAAACTAACTTGCCTTTCCCCCAATGCAAAGCACAACAACAGGATTGTTCAGTTGAAAATGTGTTTATGCTGCAGCTTTGTCACCAGACAAAAGGAAACCAGTGACATTAACTTGGCATCATGATGCAGATTTTGCTGCCTAAAAGAAAAAATACTGAGACAGTGTCCGCAAAGAAAATTTATTCCATGTCTGTGATAGCCAGAAAAAGATCTGTGATGTTAATCAGCTTGTGTATTGGTCTACAACTGACTTATGTATCACAGGAAAACAGATGACATATCTTAGCCAGAGGATTGATAACTTACTGTTTGAAAACCACATTGTCCTAAGATCCCAAAAATTGATTAATCCAGAGGTGGGTGACCTAAATGAGAGAAGTAGAGGCGCAGAGTTTTAGCGGTGGAGAACATTTCTTTCCCCTCTCTCTGTGGTGGTTTTGCATCTTTTTGTGTTTATTTTTTCACATTTTTTTGGTAGTTTTTTGTGTTTTTGTGAATGTTCTGTTGTAGTTGTGCCATGTAGAAGAGGGGCCCTGTGCATGTACTGTACACATACTATACATGTGTGCAAGTACCTGCAATTCATCAGTGATGGTAATGAGCCAGCTACTGTATCTATCACCTTCTTACTCTTGGGGAAGCAACACCTCCAGGGAGGCCAGTCAGATTTTAGGGGACTAACTGCCCAGATTGGCCACCCACCTGGTCTCCGTCCTGAATTAATCAATCAGTTCATGAGCACTCTTTTGTCTACATTATGTAATCATGAAGATGTAGGACATATCTCCTCCTATGGCTAAATGTTCACTGCTTTTTATTCCTTGGTTCACTTTTCTTTTTTTTTCTTTTTTTATAGTGGCCTGGGGCTTTGGCTGGGACCGGTTCCTCCACATCGCCCACTCCTGCATGTATGTAGCTGCGTGCAGGGATGGAGATAAAAGACGAACAGTGTGGTGGAAGGCTGAAACTGGGATTTTTTTTTTTCTTGTCACTATTTCATGTCTGCTGCTCGCCCACCTTCTCACTGGCAGGAAGAGATGTCTCCTACGCCTCTGTGGTGTGGGACTGGAGATGTAGAAATCACACTCAGTGTCTTGGCAGCGTCGGAGGCCCTCTGGAGGCACGGACTTGGAACTGAGGCAAAGATGAACATTTCAGCAAGAGCGTGAAAACGACTGAAAGCTGCAGAAAAAGAAAAAAGAGACAATGCTGTTTTGGATTAGTTATGTAAGCAATCAAGATTCTGTGCCATGTTCTTAATGATCTCTTACCCAGTTATGTAATAGTAAATGAAATCACCCATTAACTTTACACAGAAGACCATGAACAGAGTGAAGAAATACTTTACACAAAGAATAATTATGTTCTTGGAATACCACTCATGTACAATATAGAACCATATCATTCAAATAACTTTCCATTCAGATTATTTCATATTATCAGAAAGTTTTGATCTCTCAAACAGAACCTATCTGTGTGTGTGTATATATGTGTGTGTGTGTGTGTGTGTGTTGCATATTTCCAAACAAAAAGACCATTTAAATCAGCAAAAATCAACTCACACTCAGTAATCCTGGGCCTTTGTGGGCACTTGGTGTTCTGTAGCCACTGGGTTATTGCCGACTCTGCTCAACTGGTAATACAGCTGTGAATGAAGGTCATTTAAATGTAAAAGTCTACAGATTAATATGATATTACCTTTAACTTACAAACCAGTGAAATCCTGTTCTGTCCACAAATGCATCTGTGCTAACTCCTTTTTTACATTTTTTATTCGTTACTAGAAATGCTGACGTGTGCTTTGCTATAGGAAATTAACTTTTTCAAAACCATTTACACAATCAGATCAACAGAAGTCAGTGTGTGGGGAATCAAATGTCAAATTTACATTTAAAACCAAACAGGAAAAATACACAAAAAGCAGTCTTTGAGACCCTTGTCTCTCGAGTCTTGAGTCTCTTGAGACATTTGAGTGCATATTTTTACTCTTTGACAACCTTGATGACAGACCAAAGTGAAACCAAATCCAGAGTATTTTGTAATTGTTCGGAGTGGTGTGGCTGTTTCACCATTCTGAGGGGTTTATAGTCTGTCACAGGATGGCGTCACTCTCCCTTCAACCCTGCGCTTGATTTCTCAATCCCATAGAGGAATTCTTATTTAGGACCAGCCAGATGATCAGATGTCCCCTTTGGCTGTAGAGGATGTGACATGTCTGCAGAGGTTTGCCGGTGATGGGTTAGCCATGCAAAATGGTTCTTTCACAAATATCTCACAAGATAAGATACACAGGAACTAGTGGCTAAATGCACAACTCAGGGCACTGTTGTATTTACATATGTGTCACTTTGCAGTTATCTCTGTTGTATTACATCTCAGGAATTACCTGCACATTGTAGCATATCTAATTAAAATTGCATGACACATATAGTATAAATAATTCTAAATGAACGTCAATTCTGCCTGTGTTACTGTCAGACAAGACTAATGTTGTGGATTACCGTTGGCAAAAAATTTAACTGTAAGATGGACATATACTGGAAGTATTATCATTTTATTAAAAGTCACTATAGGAGGCTACAGGAATAAATGTGGATATAATATTAACACACTGAATTACAACTTAGACTCAAATAATAATTCAGGGGAATATGTGCTGTAATATTGACCCTGTCATCATTTAAATGCCGTGTATCAGCAACAGTGCTTTAACTGTAGCTTTGTTGCTAAATTGTCATAGTCAAACTTTCCCCCCTGACCTTTTAAATGTATCTATGTTTTTATTTTCATCCATGAATTTACTTATCTGTTGGAAATGACAGTTGTTGTTGTTTTTATTACCACATAATATTTTCTCCTGAGTGTATTCAGGGATGGAAAATGGAAATGAGATTCAGTTTCTATTTTCATCTCTGCAGCAGCAGCAGCACCAGCTGCATCTCCTGCCCTGTCACCGTTTGCCACCAACCCAACTTTGAATACCGGGTCATTAGAGCTGTAGCAAGACTTTTACATTTTTCCAACCCCCACTGCTCCAGTCAGTCTTAAGTTGGTCTGAACCTCACACCTACACACATACACACACAGCTGAGTGTGTAGTGCTTTAAATACAGTCTAATTGCCTGTGCTACAAAGTTTGGCTCATGCTGTCTGCTCTGTTTGAACTCCATTTGTAAATTCTCCAGTTACTTATATTTTACCACTATAGCTGCTTTGACAAAGATGTGGAAGTATAACTGATAACCGTGTGCATATTACAATCAGTAATATAGCTGTAGTAGAGAAAATGAGCAATGTGTTCATTTTTAATGCCTGTTGACTGACATTCCTGATAAACCTTTCTAAGCTTTCTTCTTCACCCATAAGGCCATTAGCTCTTTCCACAAGATAGGATGTGGATCACAGGATTTGAAAACATCTTAAAACACAAACAAACAAGCACAATATGTCTAACTGATGCATTCTTTCTCTGAAAGATATCAAAGAGCTATATGGCTGCAATTATTACACTTATTATTTGTTTTTCCTCAGCCAATGATGTAGCGTTTTTGGATTCATCATTATCATCACTAGGTATCAGTTTCTGATAAAGCAGGAGGCGGGAGCTCAGGAATCAAACTTCCTCCCTTTAGACATGAACACTGTGGGTCCCCTGCTGAGTTCTCCTCCTCCACAAGAGAAAGAAATCAGCAGGGGGTTGCCTCATCACATGCTCTATTAAAAAAAAGACAGAAAGAAAAAAGGAGAACAAACTGCTCTCCCTGGTGCCAGTGAGGGATGTATAAAAGCAGTGGGATTACACTCTTTTTTTTTTTTTACTGCCACATTTCTGATTGAATAAGTTTGACTAGAAATAATTTTTCTCCAGGGAAATACATAGTGAAGATTCTCTGCCTGGCTATAATCACGCGCCCATTAAAATGCTCTATCAGATATACATATACATGTACTTTATTTGATTATATTTATGAAAAACTATGTGATATTTTCATTTTAATTATATTTACGGCTCAGGCATATAAAAACAACCGTCAGGGGAGAAACATTGTCATGTGTGTTCATATTAACGTATAACATTTTGTCAGCCTGGGAGTATTTTCTCTGATCCCACATGCAGGAATAACACAAAATCCTTCAGCTGTGATATAAATCCATCTAATTAGTATTTCAATTTATAACTTCAGATGACTGCACAATAGAGACAGATGGTATAGCTGTGGGCCCTGGAGTCTGTGAGGACAATTTCACCACAATCAAGAAGTAATTTGCAACAAAAAGGAAAATATCCATCAGAGACATTTTACATGAAACTCCCCGTCAGCGTTTGTCCTTCCCTGAAGTATTGTTTGTAAAGTGTATATCCCTCTTCAAAGCCAACCAGGTGGGGAAAATAAAAAAAAATGGGGGAAAAAAAAGGCTGAGAAGGGATTTCTTGTGCAGTTCCTCCACAAGGGAATAGTTGGACTCTGGGAAAACTGGGAAATATCACAACATCTTACAAAGTATTCAGGAAGGTGTCATTGTTGGCCTTGCACTGTGAAAAAGGCTGAAATTTAACAGATTATCTCCTGTAAATGACTGTAAATTTCTGTATTTAGAATATAGTTACACCAACAACATGGACATGTACTGAAACACTTCAGCTTCTTTAGAAACTGCCAGTGGTTTGACATGTTAATGACCCAGAGACCATGTTATCTGACCATATTTATGTGTAACAGCAATGCTTTTATACACATAAATATCTTTGACCTATGATGAGATCACATGGGTTTATGAAGTGATAAAATATATTTACTTTCTTTTTTTAATATACAAAATCTCCCTTTTTAATGTCACTTGTGGCTGCACGAATTATGATGCTTAAACACTGTTAGGTGGAAGAATTTATCCTTGTAGATTCTCCTACACACACACACACACACACACACACACACACACACACACACACTCTGTTACAGCTGCAAATTAGACTGTGAAATTGACAACTCGTGTTGCCATCTGGTTGCCATGATACCTTGTTATTAGGCCTTCTGACAGTCCTGGCTTGTCTTTTTTCCCCATCTTCCCCCTTGTGCACATCAGCATTGTTTCCAGTATAAAAAACCATGAAACATCAGAGAAGGTTTGAGACTGCAAAGTAATAACAGCTGCTCTCCTAAGGTGGCTAAGGTACAACGCAGGGCAAAGAAATAATCTTTGACCACACTCTACCATGAGTCTGGCCATATGAACATTAGCAATGCAGTGATGAAACCTTAAACATGATGACCACATATAAATTCTGTGTTTAAAATCTCACCGCACATGTTCTCAGTGCTGCAAAGGTACAAAAACCTTTTTTTTCCACACATTTCAGGCCTTGTCTGGACCACACAGAGACTTTACTGCTCCACTGATCAATGAGAGGATTAAAGCAATTTAAAGGCTCCTCTGTTTGATGTTGTTGGCAGAGTATTCCTCCACTCCTCAGGATAACATCCTCATGAACTCTTGGCTCCCTCAGTAAAAGCGACCAGAGCAGCAACAGCACTTTTTTTTGTCTTCTTGTCATGGCAGAGCGTGTGTGTTGCTGCTGCATCACATACTACTGATACCCTGCGGTCTGCTGCAGTCTGGGAAATGATGTGGGTGAGGGTGTGGGTATGTATGTGGGTGGGGGTGGTGACGTGACTCATGCAGCTCCCCCTCCTTTCATCTTGACATTTGACATACTGATGTAGGGGATCTCAGCTGGAACAAACACGGTGTGCTGTGTCACAGCTGCAGCGTCTGTGCCTCACAGCCTCCGGCTTACAGAGCTGAGAACAGGTAACAATGAGTCAGCACCTATTTAATTCATACACCTACACTGTGAAACTCCGGGGGTCTTTTTCAAGCTGATTTTATTTTTATTTTCCAGCCCGTTATGTGCTGGGAATTCGACATCCCACAATGCTACCTAGCATTTTTTGAATATCACTCGTGCTTCAACTCTAGACTTCAAGAAGTGAAGCACGCAAAGGCATTTTAAGAGCACCAGTCCAAGAGATAAACTAATAGGCTGATTCCTGTAAGCATTTGGTAATCCATTCTCATTAAACCTCTTTCACTGGACAACAAGGATATTGTGCCACATTTACCGCAAGCACATTATGCAGCTGAGAACCGAGTGATGCCAGAGGGATTCTGGTTCCTAATGAACCCCACTGAGACCTCTCACCGTCAGGTCCTTCAGACATCTGCCCTGTCCCATCAGGGTGGATAGAGCATCTCTGCAAGCAAGACAGCACAAACAGAGCACACACACACACACACACACACACACACACTGGCTCTCCACCAGCTCACTTACATCAGGTGACTGGAGGTGGAAGCTGACAAGCGCCTCAGAGGAGATGTTAGCACACACTTCTGCAGATCTATTAACTGGTGCCCCCCACTCCACCCCCAACAAGCCTTTTGTCACACTGCATCAGTGATTCAAAAACAACCTAAAATTAGTCAAGAGGCAAACCAAGGAGAAAAAGCAAAACATAGAAGGGTTTTTCTTTTTTCAAAATCCATTTTTTGTGGTTTGACGTCCTCCCTGACATGGGGGGATTAACTCTAAATCCATGTTACATTTTAAAAATATACTTTATTTAATGTTGTTTATTGCTGCTTTATTTTATTTTTATGATGCTCAGGATGATACACTTTACTTTAAGCGCAATATCAGATTTTCAAATGAAAGCCAGAGTTACAGACCATTTTGTGTTTCATCAGGTTCTGTGATCTAACTTTGAATTGCAGGCTGAAAAAGACAGACTGTGTTAAACAAACACCGGGTGTTTGCTTGAGAGTGGGTTCATTTTGGTTGTAAAAAAAAATCTAATTTTTAATTTTTAATTTTTCACAGTTGGACTTGGTTTTTAGAAAATACTCCAACAAGTTATCAGAGTCCAAACTAACTTGATGCATGATACTTCCCGTCTCTATTTCACAGGAGTTTTACAACATTTACATGATAAAACTCAAAACTATTTACCAGCTTCATATACTGAGTCATTCTTTATGCATAGGTATATTACATAAACATTTACATGAACATAAACGACTTTTTTGTGATAATAATTATAAATCATAGTGAATTGATTCCTTTTCCAGACAACCAGACTTGTTCATTTGTGTATTCAGGTGCCATGACAAGTCTGTGCACTGATTAACTGCAGAACATCAGGCTCATTGAAACTTCAGTCCAAAAGCATGGTGCTGCATTTGTGATGAAGACCAAAGTCACTGGGCTGTCTGGGACAGAAATTAACATACTTTCAAGGACAACACTTTTGTTTTATCTGCCTCTATTTGTCTTTTAGAAACATTTAATAAATGGTTTATAACACAGTGTAACATAGTTGTAAAGATAGAGATATAAAGCATTTGTTACTAAACCATTATGCTTCATTTAGGTTTCCTTAAAGTGTGTAAAAAGCTGATAAATACTATACATTAATTAAGCACTGATATGCTTCTATAACTATTACTGTGTGTTGTAAATAATCATAAAAACTTAAGGGACACTATGTTCTTTTTGGTTAATCTGCTTGGGTTATAACAGTGCCTATAAAAAAGATTTTTGGACGAAAACTTAAAAGTTTAAAATAAAATAAACAACTGTAACTGCGTAGTTGCTGTGTCAAATTTTTCCCATCGCACTTTCCAAGTTGGCCTCTGTTCCTCTAACCTCTGCCCTGCAATTTATTTAGATTTTTAAAGAAGAAACAAAAAAAACAGAACCAGGGATTTTCTCATTAATCTTAACTAAATTGGTATCCATTTCTGTACTAGGCAGTGAATTTGAGCAGACTGACATTTTAACAGACGTACAGATGTTGTTTTATTAAGTCTCATGTAAAGTTGAGCTTGGAAATCGTAGAAAGGTCATTTGCTGCCTTTTTGACATCATACTTGTAAATAGTATGAGATTTATTTGGTTAATTTTCTGGGAAAGACAAGAAAGGTCCACTGACGAAACCCCTGACCATTTTATCTATGACTACATAGAACCATCTACTGTGACACGTGTACTGATGTATTCAGACCAGAGAAGTACTCTAAGCTGAAGCAGCTACACGACCAGCTGCAGTTATGCATGTGCAGCAATGACTATGTTTGGACATCTTTCCTGAGTCTGACATTCCAACAAATCACCAAAAAGACTGTGTTAGGAAGAGAGCGGCGCTGCCCGAGGCTACCTGGTTCAAGAGGAGGCTCTTCTCAGTCGTCTTCAATGTCAGAACTCCAGTGAGCAGCATGACAGCTCCATCTCTCTGAGCTCAAATCTGGGAGAGATGTGGCTACTGTGAAGAATTGCCACCTCTCGCTTTGGTTTATACAGAGAGAGATGGGTACGATGAACGGTGAAGCAAAAACACGATCGTTATGTTGTTCCACCTGATCTGTAATAAATAGATGTAAGACTTGGATGCCCCGAGCCCAGACACCAGGTCCAAGTGAGTTATGTTCAGGTTAAAAGGGTCAGGGTTACTTATCTAACTGGCCCAAACAGCTGAATAATCAGACTCAATCTATATTTTGTTTCACTTCATTAATACAGCCTGACATTGTGTCCATGTTAGCCAATTCCTCTGCAGTAAGGGAAGTTTGTCCTGCCGACATTCTTTCCCTAATAACTCTCTGACCGCTTTGATTTGTTGACTGTTTTAACACCAGACTAAACTGAAGAAACTGAGATCTGAAGAGGAGGAAACGTCGTTCAGTCTTCACAACCAGGAAGCAGCAGGGAGCTGAGCTCCCAAGACGATGTAACAGACCGGATGTGGATTAACTGCTTCCATGAAACTGTCACACCCAGGCAGTCGGCGCGGTATCATAAAAGCCATTTGTGCATGTAAGATGATTCTTGTGTTCGACAATTGTCACATCAGCACGTGTTTGTTTTGCTTTTTTTTTTACTGATGAAAGAATAAGGAGTTAAAAGTGTTTATGGCGCATTCTATCACGTCAAGGGGGTTTTCAAACCATGGTTGATTCACGTAATTTTAGATTGAGTGAGACTACACTTCCTCTCTGATCCATTACAAAACAAACATCCATAATGTCACTCCTTATAAGACCAGAACTTGACTGAAAATTGTCTAGTCTTAAGTTCAGTATCAGTGTTATTCACTGGTATGTGCCGATTTACCAAAAAAATGGAGGTAAATGTCGGTTTTGCGAAGGGGGAATATATAAAAAGAAAAGTTCACATATTTATTATGTTGAGTAGAAAAAGCACAGGAGAAAAGAAGCAATTTGGTTATACAACATACGAATGAGCGTGTCAATCCATTCACTTTCGTCCGCAGCCTCAGTTGAGTGTTGAACGCACTTTTATTGTTTAGGTGTCAAATGTAACAGTGTCACCATTCAGAGAGGGAAAAAAGAGTAAATGGTCACATAAAAAAATATAAAATCAACAATGAAAATGGTTACACGGGGAAAGTCTGGTTCCCGTGGCAACATAGATGTACAATTGAGACAATGTCCAGATCCAGACGTGTATGTGTTTGGTTTGCACATTTCCACAGCCTATATTAATCTCAAACAATTAGAGTCCTTTTTTTGTTTACTAGCCATGCATACAGTTGACAATTCCACATGTGTTGAGTCAATGTCTTCAGAGGAGCTGGCACTTTCGATACAAAATATTTACACTACCATTTATTATTCTTATTATCGTCGCCTCTGTTGTTACTATTTGTTACTATGGTTTCGAATACTCTGAGCACATAAAGAACAGGATCAGGATGTTGAAACTCTTGAGCACCCCATTTCATATTGATACCAAAGGAGAAAAAGAAAAAGAAAAGAATTTAAAAAAAAAAAAAAAAAGAAAAGAAATTGTAAAGTATGACAAATGTTGGCATCTTCACTTTAAATGTCCCCCATTCCTGAAAAGAGTTTAGAAATTGTCGGTACAGATATTCAAACACTGAAAAGAGATGAACTCTTTGTCCCATCAGGATGAAGCAGTTAGTTATATTACTAGTCAGCAATCTGCTGCTGTCAGAGACTTCCCAGAGAGGAAAACAAAAACATCACACGATATGTGACTCTGCTATGTTTTTACTATTATATCTCAAAGTGAGAAAATAGGAAAAAGAGATGACTGCACCAAATGTTTCAAGAAAGACACTGACTGATCCACCATTTTCTCCCTGTTTCTTTCTTTCTTGTCTTTTGTTAACAGCTGAAAGAAAAAAAAAAAAGAAAAAAAAAACAAGTGTAAGAAAATGGAGGTGCTTTCAGGTCACCTCTTTGGTTCAGCCCTGTGATGAGTAGAAAAACCTCCCACTGACCACCACAACAAACAACGCTGGGAGGAAACATGTACATACTGCAGATGGAATACTCATTGTTTGAAATAACAAGATCCCCAAAAGTCTGTTATTGGGTTAGTGTAGAGTGGCTACTTGTAACTGAGTCATGGTTAAAAAAAAAAACCAAAAAAAAAACAAATAAATGCATATTGGTATTTTGCAAGAAATAGACAAAACCGTTTTTGACCGTTTATATATCAGATTGTGTAACAACCTTGAAAGTTGATATTCTGGTCTGTGATTCTCTGCTGACAAAAGGATAAAAATTAACAAGAAAAAAATAAAATAAAAGTAACATAAGGCGAGGGCATGTTCCTTTTTGTCATTTGTCAATTTCTCTTGCAGCAAAATTCCTGGCATTCCTCATTCATAATGTATTCATTACTCACATGTTGTCATTAATAATCATGTCACTGCAGATTTTATGCTCTGTAGAGTTAACATCCATTGCGTTCAACCATGAATTTAACTTTCCGTTTAATTGGCATGTGCATGTGTGTGCGTGTGTGTGTCCGAGTGTCGTGTCTCTCTGCTGCGAGTCGTAGCAGCTTCCTCTAAAGTGGACTATACGCCCGGCCTGTTCCTTGAGGCCCCTGGGGCTATTGTATATTGCAAGAAGAGCAGCACGGGTCATCCTTGTCTGGCTGGGCGGCGTAGTCCATCTGTCGAACAATCTCAGCGAACAGTTCGTCTACCATGGTTTTGCTCTTGGCTGATGTCTCCATGAACGGGCAGCCCCACTCCTCGGCCAGAGCCTGGCCTTCGCTGGACGATACTTCCCTCTCGCTTTCCAGGTCCACCTTGTTCCCGACCAGGATCACAGGGACTTTCTCGTACCTGAGGACAGACACAGATCACGTAAATGAATGAATAAGGAATTGTGTGGAAGCGATTGGTGCGTTTTTGTATTCTCACATTTTCTCTTTAACTTACAGTTTAACAGGCAATTACTCTTTCAGAACTTGGTAATAACATATGCTTTATGCTTCAAAGGGTTATAATTGCACTGCTGAATAAACCTTTACTCTCCTCATGAGAATTTAATGATCCATAATCCATAATTTTCACTTGTATAGCACCATTTCTGAAATATGACCTGCTGACACAACAGTCATTCTACAATCTTTCTTTTGACGGCAACAATGGACAACTTCACCTCATTTAGTCAATTTTTTGACCTGCTTCTCCCTGTGTAAAGGAGCCAGGAAGCATGGGGAAAATTACATGAAAGCTACCCGACTGGCTGATTGATATGTGAAATTAATGCCCTTAATGTGAGCCACACAGTTTAGTTACTGTGTGTTAACTTAAGTTTAAGGAGCTTCTTCAGGTTAAACAGGTCACAGGTTAAACTACAGATATCAGATACATGAGTGAGTTCATATGAAAACACTCACATATCAGTACTAATACAGTATGTATATAAGATAATAAATGTTTTAAATGTACACCTGAGTAAACACAGACATATTTTTGTGATTCTGTTTGTAGTGATGGTATCATGCTATTGTAGCCAGATTAATGTATGCCAGGAACTGCTATTTCTAGTCACGCTGATGAGGACAAAAAACAACTCAATACTGCAAAATATGGATGGAAAAACAAATTTGACAATACCACAAGTAGTAGCTTCTCTGTTTTTGTCATTAAAAGTGTAACATCTTGATGAGGGCAGTTTAAACAGAACAAATTCATTAAAAGAAAACATGTGAAGCAATAAAAGTTCAAAAATAAATAAAATTCACGCTGCCTGTTTTTTTTTTTTTTTTTTTTTTTTTTAAACTTACCCACTTAGTAAAGAACTTTCAAAAAGCACGGTTGGGTGCAAAATGTGGGTTCAATCAGTGTGGGTGGTTGACCAAAACGGAAAGAAAAAGATATTTTCTTTTTTCCGATATTTAGAAAAAAAAAAGTTCCTACTTTGATGTACATGCAGTCTTTAGCTGTGGGAGGAAGCATTTCACACAAAAAACAAGGGCAGCACCTTATTTCTGCCAGCAACGAAATGTTGAACCCGCACGCCGCCCACCCTGTCTTAAGTAAAGTCCTGAAGTCCTGAGAACAGGAAATTAGTAGTATGGGTCTGACCCCAGAGAGTAGGAAGTGGCCGTAATCATTTGAGCACCGAGCCCCCTGCTATGTTGGCAAAACTTGTCACTGTGGATCTGTACTAGTTTGGAAGCAGCCAGAGGAGACGGTCAGTTAAACTAAATAGGCTACAGCACTATAATTATTTCAAAGGCAACGGCTGTGACGCAGTTTCACCAATAGAATCGCTTACATCAGTTTTGATACCGGGGAACATGTTGGGCCGCCGACGCCGTTTGTACACATCAGAAGAGACAAAGATAAAGAAAAAAAAAAAACAAAAACATCTGAGTAATAATAGATTTGTATCCTTTGGTAAACAACAGGTTATTTCTTTCATCCTTATCTGCATCAGGCTGGTGAGCGAGTGCTTTCCATCTGTTGAGCTCAAACGTCTCTGTCCATGAAACTGTGCAACACGGTTGCAGCTCACCAGAGTCACGCACGCGGACACCCACAGACATCATTAAGGTTTTCAACTGCTGCCCTCACTTTATGAAATATACATGCTTCTAAATTATTTATAGAGGGGGGAGAAAAAAAATCATCCTCATCCTTGATTGCTATGGTAACAGGTATACAAGGAAATGACTAATGCTGGAAAGTGCAAAAGCAGCAACTGTGATACTTTTCCAACTCAGGCAACCTGAGCATCTCTAAAGAGGCCAGAGGCTGCAAGTTTCAGCATTAAAATAAGCTTAAACTTGCTGAGAATGGGAAGCAAACCTTGATCTTGTCACGAATACGTTACCCAGAGTGAACTTTAACATCTGCCAGTTGAGAGGAGCTACCAGGATTTAAGAGATGATCATGTGAGATGGAAGTCTGTGTCCTCTTCTTCAATCTTGAAAGCAACTTAAAATGAAAAGATACTTTAACACAGAGCCCAGGACTCATTCATTGCTTCCTGCTGTCAATAAAAACAGCAAGACCGTGATTTTCTAACTATTTTTGACCACTTATAGTTGGCGGTAGGCAGTTCCCACTGGGAACTTGATTTTCCCTTTCCACCTTTACTGAAAAAAAAAACCCTAAACATAGATGTGCGTGAGAAGATTGAAAGACAAGCCCTTTACTTTTATAGCTGTACCCATTTAGGAGAAGCCACAGGGGGGGGCTCGGTGTTTAGTTGGGGTAATGGTACTATTTGGGTGTCTGCTTTTCTGCCCCGGGCTGTGGTTTTAACTCGTATCTCTCACTGTAAATCTCTCGAGGAGGCCTGTGGCAGCCTAACTATCTAATATATTATCTATCATCACTTGCTGTTTCATAGCAGCCATCACTTTCTTGACACAAATGTTTCTTCTTCCAGGAAAAACACTGCTGCTCAGGTACTAAACTTGAGCTTTGTCCACGGATTGAAGGCTTTATTGTGCCAATTATCATTATTATCAACAATGTAAGTATTATTTTCATCATAAATGATCTTTGGTTTTCAAGTCTGTTAATCATTTGGTCTTTACAGTACCAGAGAATAGCAATGGAAAATAGCAACCAACAGACTAAAATACAGGAGAACACTAAAATCTAAACTTGCTTATTAATTTTCTGATCTAAACTAATCAATTCATTGACTAATCGTTTAAGCTCCATATCACAGCAATTTCTATCGTTATCATCATTATCAAATTGTCTCTTCTGTTTAAGGTGTTACACCCAGACAAGATTATCAGAGGTGGCTTCATGTCAAACCTCAGAAATCAAATCTAACAATCCACAAACCATAATTATCAAGGATGTCCTACAGAGGGGGAGCAATTCAAGTAAAACCAGATCCAAAGATATCATATCAAATGTCGATGTCCAAGTTATGCAGCTCATTTAGGGCTTCATCATAACAGCAGTGCAGCACAAAGACATCTGGTACCAAAGGAGAGGGTCTATATATAGTCATAATAACAGAGGAGGAAACCAGCAGTCCCAGGAGGTGTGAGATGGTGGCTGCCACGGATACGGAGGCTCCCAGGGACTCAGTGTAAAGGGTGTTGGCCACAATGTGTCTGGACCCAACAGCAACTGATGTAAGGAAGTAAGACCGCCGTCCGTACACCGAACACAAAGCAAAAAGCTGGTTAGTACAAAGCTGGTTAGTTTACATGCTTTAGACGCGCACCTCAAACGACAAATGAATAGTCTGGTCATGTTTGTGCTGCGATATAAACAGCACAAACATGTCATGCTTTATCCTTCAGCCTATGAGGCTGACGGCGCCCGCACCGGAGCACTCTTGACTGCAAACACCCATTTGAGTTCACCCAGACACACCTTATCTATAATGCATGATGCATCAACTCACACAGGCCTTGATGACGGACGGTGAAACGCGGCGGCTCGAGAGTCTCTGGATTTGACTGCAGCTAACGCTGGGAGGAGACAGGCTGTACGCTGGGCCTCCTCCCAACGGGCCCTTTTGAAGAGGGTCTTCAGTTTAGACAGCGGAAGAGAATTCAGCTGAATAAACACCCGGCCATTTCTGCTTTTTAAAATAATCAACAATAAGGGGGGAAAAAGAAAACAATATCACATACATGACTTAAAGTCTCTTTTGGAGTCTCTGAAGGTCACGAAAACTGATTCTCTGTTTCCCCTGTTACCTTCAAAATCCAATGTTATTCACAGATGGTACAGGCACTGGCCAAGAAATGTCAAAATGGACATGATAAACGAGCACCGAACCTGACAGACTGTACAGTCATCCTTGGATGTGATATATTACAGCAATAATACGTCAGACTACGAGCTCCCTGGGGGTAATTGTGTTGTCTGTAACAAATTCTTCCTTTTACTGTACGACATACGAGGCTGAAAAATCTGAAATTCAAAGTACCACTGCGCCAAAAAATGTCTTCAGATTGCTTTTCCATAAGATAGCGTAAGTAAAGAAAGGAGAGGGATGTTCTTCAAGCGCTTCACAGACTCATTTGTAGGTTTTATAGGAAACATAGCCTAAAGTGTCTAAACTGAAGTTTAAAAATGATACTTTACGCTGAGGATAACTTCCAGTATATTGCTGCTAAACAATCAGCCTATTGCCAGATAACTTTAAAACATAATATTTCAGTTTGTCAGTTGTTTGTTGTGGAAGTCACTGAAGTTAACTAGTATTTTCGTGTTTAAAGAAACTAGGATAAGATGACTTCTTCTTTGTGAGAGGGTGTGTTACCATCCTAAAAGTATCCATTAGAAGAATGTAAATTGTGGCCTTAACAGGATGCACATGGTCAGCAACAATACCCACATAGGCTGTGGCATCCAAACCATGATGGATTGATATTAAGGTGACAGAGTATGGCTAACGAAAAAGTCCCCAAAAACCCAAAACAAGACAGGTTGTGTCTACAAATTCACAAATTCTGACCCTACCATCTGTGTGTCTGCTAAAATCCAGATTCATGAGACCAGACTATGTTTTTTTTCCATCCTTCAGCTGTCCAGTTTTGAGCCTGCACCCAACTCAGCCTCAGATTTGTGTTGTTGCCTGACAGGAGTGGGACATGATGTTGTCTTTAGCTGTCAGTCCACCTAAAGGTTCAAGGTGATGTTCGCTGAGATACTTTCCTGCTCACCACAGATGTTAAGAGCTGTTGTTTGAGTCACTGTAGATTTTCTGTCTCCAACTGGTCTGCCTATAGTTCTCTTGTGAGACACTGACTGAAGCCTTTAATCTGGTATCTCAATGTTTTTATTAAATGCTCTGATGACACATGATTGGCTCACTGACTAAATGTATCAATAAGCAGGTGTACGGTGCATGTGCTGGTAATAAAGTGCCTGTGGAAGCTGGATTAGGCAAAAAAATAAAACTGAGGAGCATATTAACTGCATTTTGCCTCCTCGGGGAATAGTATGAGAATGTTCTTTTACATAAACACTCAGTATGACAACAAAAAAGCTTCAAACCACTTACATCTAGACAGCTTATTGCCTGGCTGCTTTTGTAATTGCCTGTTGTTTTACTCTCTTATAATTGCCATTTTCCAGGACTCTCAAAAAGGCATTACACGACAAAATGCATACGGTGCCCACAATAACGATGATGGTAACATGGTGATAATGTTTTACATATTCACCAGTTTATTTAGCAGGTTAGCATGCAGGTTTATGAAGGTATTGTATTGATATTTAATAAATTTGAGCTGGCGCTAGATGAAAAGTCTACCACTGCCAGTGATTATACACTCGATTGGAGGAAGACGTGAATATCTGTACCGAATTTCACAGCAATCCCTTTGTTGAGATATTTCACTCAAAACAACAAATGTGAACTTCATGGTGGTGTGACAGCAAAAGTCTGACAATCGCCTTCAGTAGGATTCGCGTCTCTGGGACACACAAGTGTCTTAGCACGATCCAACAAAACTGCTAAGATATTTAACGGTCTGACATTAGCATCCCTAGAGCTCATGCTGCTAACATTTCTAAAAATGTGACCTGTTTGTAGAGGTAAACCTTTTAAACTTCATCTCTGTAATTAGACCATGGTACCTAGCATTTGCTCCAACCAGTCACACCCTCTATAAATGAGTGTCTCAGATACCTTGTTGTTGTTGGTTATTTAGAGGAGGCACTATAACCCAGCAACGCATTCAGCCTTTAACACAAATTTCAAAAGCTAAGAGACTTATTAAGTAGCTGTCACTGAACTTTGAGTCAGTTCTTTTGCCTAGTTTTCCCAATGAACAAAGACACACGTGTAAGAGGATCTTTGTGGGTGAACTGGGAGACTTCTGCTTCTACAGTTATTGATCTTGATCCTTTCTACCAGTTGGCACATGGACAAGCCCTGCAATGATATCTCTACAGTTTGTAAGCTGGAGCACAATATTGAAATGAGTACACATGCTGTGTGAATTAGAAATCCGTATACTGAAGATATCAACAACACTGCATCACACCGCTGCACAACAGTAGCAGACAGTCTGTTAATAACCTTTTCCACCTCGTTCTTCTTTTCTAACCGATGCTGCTTCTATTGAAATGCTCTATTAAGCACTTGCATTTCCCTGGTGTACAGTTAACTGCAGCTGAAGTGAGGAGTGATGAGGTCCCATGCAGACACGGGCAGGCTGGGGTGTAATCAAGTGCACCCATGGCCTCTGTGCTGAAGCCTGTCCGTGCCACTAACAGCAGGCACTGATGGATGCTGACAGGGTTCAGAGTGAGAGAGACGCACAGCGGCGCCTCTGACCTGAGTGAACGCCGATACGGCTGCGACGGGTCACCGGTATTTTGGCAGCAAGGAGTGATGATTGGGCAAGAGAGGCAATGACAGCGCTGTAAGGTACAGGAGCAAACTGTCTGCTGAGGTTTCACACAAAGACATCCCAGAGCAGTTAACAACAAATCAGCTAAAGCTGTGGTTCAAATGTGTTACAAGGAAAAACAGACGTCATCGTTAACTTGTGAGAGTGAATACAAGTGGTCATTTATGACTGGCTGTGCTTTTTCCATGTCTCCAACCTGTGTTGTGTCTTCTACTGCTATCTGCTGCTTTTTCAGACTTCCTACATTTCCCAGCATGCCTTTCCCAGCACCACAGAACATGCCCGAACATTGTTTTGGTTTAGCTCTGTGTTTCAAAAGAGCAATGGCAACAGTGTAATAGGGGAGACACAGCAGGACTGTCACCGTTTACCTTAAACATACAACCTGTCCTGATGATACATTTATCGAGTTATCGAGGCCACTTCTCTCATGGAGCCTTATAGAAGATAATAATTGTGAAGGGGTGAAAAATAGGAAACCTACAACCTTGCTCTTTTATATTCTGGCTTTTTCGCACACCTGGCTGCACCTGATGTAAAAGCATAACAGGAAACAAGAGGATCCAGAATCATAATTCAAAGCCAACAAGCCAACTTTACTATTTCTTTAGCATTTGATCAAAAAAGATTTGCTGCCATATAAATAGTTAATTCTACCATGTATATTATTTGATTCATTTGTTGCTTTTCTCACCTTTATAGCAAAAAAGTGACAGACTCAGTTTAAAGCCGTACCAGTGTTTCCTGTGCTTTTTCTTCGATGGCTATGAAAAGCAGTGTAAAGAATAGGAACTTGAACTGATCTAAAATGTCCAGTCTTTGTTAGATCTTTTATTTTTTTTAGACTGTCGCTTTTTGCACCCAAAGGAAACTGATTTACCAGCCCCTTTCACTTCTTTGTCACTGTGAGGGCAATTTTCCAATTTCCACTCACATCATTTGGTTTTCCTGTACCTACTGAGAAAGAAAATGCATTCGTCTGCCAGTCTTTGTTTGTATCAGTGCAGCAGTCGGCCTGCCTGCATGTTGAGTTTTTACCTTTCACGGTACGTTTACAGCCTCTCAGGAACAAGAAGTTACCTTACATAACTGCAGTCAACAGAAGCTTTTAATAACTAAAAAAAATTGGATATGTATGTTTGGAAAGGCCGTGAACAAAACTCTTTACACTTAAAAAAACAAAAATAAAATGGATATTTTTTCTATAGCAAGGCTAGTGGCAAGGGAGATCAACTGTGTTAATTTGAGAGAAGATGAGGTCTCTGAACCTTAACGCTTAGAAATTCTCTGAATAACCAGAGAAACTATAAATATACTACCATTCAAAAAACTCCATTAAAGAGCAACGACACACAGAATGTGGGTCACACTTTTAAAACTGAATTAAAAACTATCCAAAGTGTGAACATTTTGAAGAAACTCCACTGTTGTCAAAGTGTGAAATCACATAACAGTCCATTGTGTGAGTACACACGTACACTTTTACATGTAAAAACACCTTCTCTCGCTCTCTTGTTCACACACATATACACACACGCTCACGAACACACACTCAACTCTTATGGGGGAAACACGTTGACCTCATTCTTTCATCCACAGATTTATAGGATTGTTTATGGGGTGTGTGTGAAAAAGGCAAAAACTAAATTCAACAAACAAAAATAAACCCCATGACAATGATTAATTTTCATTTTTTGGTGACGGCATGTGACAGATACTGGAGATAGTGTCACAATAAAGACACATAACAGCAAAACAAGACATGATGTGACTTCACTGTCTTTATGATGGACATTATCTAGAGTAATTACCTATATCAGTAAACAAAGAGCTGTAAGCTGGTTTTAATAGGCTTCGTCATTAGACTGCTTTGTCTCTCTGGAGGCTATTGGAGTCCCTACATTGACTGTAACACCTACCATGACTGATGAACCCACACAACCACATTGTAACACAGGAACCGAGCTAACAAACAGGGAACCATCACCAATTATTCTCTAGCCAGCAGTATCTCTGAAAAAAGTGTTTTTTTACGGTTTTGTAAAATCATGTCATGTCATCAGGTGAACATGCAGTACAGTACGTCTGCATAGCACATTGGCCTGGAGCTAAGGAACACCAATAACATGACGGCACAACCACACAGCCTCAGCTAACCTCTTCCATGTATCAATCAGCAGCTCGCTGTGGTGACCTCATATCTGGATCATCTGTGTGACCGCGCTCACACATCAGATGATCTCACGTTCGCAATTGTGCCGCCTCTTCCTAAAGAGCTTGTGCACAGCTTGTTAATTAAAAACATGGCCTCTCTCGTCTCTGCAGAAGCCCGGCTCACGCTAGTGTGCTTTCCCCCCCAACCCCTACAGTATTTTTTTTGAGCTGTGCCTCCTCTGAAAGCTCTCTGCAGAGCCCCTCTGTTGCACTGAATCCTGGGTATCCCTTGGCTGGGTGTTTCACTTTGGTTGCAGCATCCAAAGGCACAGTAGACATTCAGAGCTGCAAAGCAGCAGATCACAGGCAGCATCCAGCGTGTTATGACTGGAAGACAGGCTGGTCTTTACAGTGCTGATGGACAGGACGGGTCTGCTCTGCTGGTGCTGCTAATCACTGTCACTCCTAAGATGTAACTGTCTAGACTGAAACATTAAAAAGTCTACAAACACTCAAAGAGATGAAGGCAGCCAAGAAATCACTAATGATTACTTTTTAGAGATGCTGGGACTGCAGTGCAAGGGCATTTGCCTACCAACAAGCGTTGTGGATGAGACCTGGTACACCAAAATAGAACAGGCATGTGGTGTTGTTCTGTAGTCTGCCCCTGAAGATGCACATCATCTCCATCCAAGTGCAGTTCTCAGACCAGGCCTAGGCCCCATCCTTCAACTACAGAGCCTCTCAGGGCAGAATAATGTGTGTGTGTGAAGAATAATCTCCATTATCCACACTTTTAACTATTGGGGCATTGCTCTCCTGTGTTTCCTGTGCATCATATTTCACCAACCTTTTCACTCTTATGATCTGATCCCTCATCGGCTTTATGTCCTGGAAGCTTTGCTGGTTGACAAGGCTGTAGACCAGTATGAATCCTTGACCGTTTTTGATGTAAAGGTCCCGCATGGAGGCGAACTGCTCGGTACCAGCGGTGTCAAGGATCTCCAACACCGAGGGCGAGGAGTCCACCTCGATCTCTTTGCGGTAAAAATCCTCTATGGTTGGGTCGTACTTCTCAATGAACGTCCCGGTGACAAACTGCACAGTGAGGGCGGATTTCCCGACCCCGCCGCTGCCCAGGACCACCACTTTATACTCACGCATCGTGGATTTGAAATCAAGTCGTAAGGTATCAATCTCCGCGCGTCATTGAAATGAACTCAAACCTGTTTGACGCACGAATCACATTCACCATTCGTGTCCCATTTTGAACGGGCTTGTCAATAATTACTGGTCTTTTTGCTCTCGCCGCTGCTTCAGCTATGGCAGAGCACAAAGACTCGCTGCCCCAAGATGGATTTCATTGTAGAAATTCCCCCATTGCAGGCCAGACACTGACAGCTATAACGAGCGTCCGAGGGCTGCAATTGTCCAGAAAAATAAATAAATTGTGCACAGAGAGGGAAAGAAAAATATCGCCCGATGATGCGAACCGTGCGGGATTTCATTTGCTTAGCTCACCCCCTCTGTATGGATCAGAAAAAAAACAAACTTGCTCCATCGAGGACACTGAGAGGAAAAAAAACCGCTGGGTTTAGTCCCTGAAATTTCAACTGCAGGAGGAAATATTCAAGCAGGGGGGCCGCCGCAGAAAAAAACAGCACAAAGTGTAACTGTTACGACACTTCATTAAAGAAACTTGCGTGTCTTTGTTTCTTTTTCACCATCGCTGGCATGCCTCCGTTTCTCCCCCGCTCTCCTGTGCGATCCCAGCCGCCATACTCTCGGGTGGAGACCCACGGCCGCTGCGTAACCAGCCGGTCCCCGCTCGGCTCCCGTACTGAGGCAAGGAGAGGGAAAAAAAAAAACTCTCTCTGTATCCTCCCTCCCCCTTTTTCTTCAGACGGATGTGAGAACTGACCAATCGCTGCCTCCCCTCTCTCTAAACCTCACTTGTGCCTGAATGGGAGCCGCACGCGGGGAACCAGTGAGATTCGGCGGCTACATTTCCGTTCATGTGTTAAAATTCCCATCATTCGGTTGCCCCAGTGACATCCAAAGACATCTCGTCCAATCACAGAGGAGACTCGAGGATGCGTATCCAAGAGGAGGATAATGCGCCGGATGATGTTGCTATGGTAACGCTGCATTTTGTTTTCTGCTGTCAAAATTTAATAATGCTGAATAAAGACGGCTGAACCTTAAAAAAAATGACAGAGTATTATTTATTAATCACTCATATAAAACTAACTATATTTACTTTAAATGGGTGATTAACCTTGTTGTCATTTTTATTTTCAAATCTTTACTCTTGTAAAAATGACTCTTATTCATAATAAATGCACAGTGTCAAACAAACAAGACATGTCGCAGTTTGTCCTTTACTTGACATTTATTTGCAATATTAGATCGTACAGTTTTTAAACCTTACAGGAACAAAAACTACCCACATGAAATGTTTACTTATGCACAAATAAAATTATTTTCACAAATCAATCAAAAACAAACAAACAAAAAATTAAAATAAAATCATACAAATGGGGAAAGTTTATATATCTAGGTCAGAATGGACCTGGATGGCACTGCCATGATAAATGTTTTTAATAATTTTAATATAATGGTTAATAATAGCAGGTTAGTCTGTCTTATCTTTCAGGGTAGCGTTTGGTTTTAAATTTTACTTACTTATCTGGAATTTTGGCCTTAACTAAAAAATTAACATGGAAAACAATTTCACAAAATATTTTAGTGAAATTAGCATTAGTTATTAGGCAATATTGAATTTATTTATAATTATGAAACAAATAATAGAAAAAAAACAACTAAAATATAGAGATACTTAGGGATACATTAAAAATAAGGCAAAATTCACAAAAAGCATGTCTTCTCAGTCGTCCGACTGTTGACAAAGTGCTTAAGAGAAATGTTTCCGTCAGTCGCGTCAAACATTCTTAGCGTCCGTTTTGTTTTGAACCGTGTGATCAAAATGTCAAACCGCCTCCATATGCGGGCATACACGTGACTCTTTATACCTTAAGGTGAAACAAACATTCAGAAACATGCCTTTTTTATTTGCAGGAATAATAAATTAGGTGAAACGTATAAAACAATCATTAAGGAACTGCCGAACCATTAAGTGACTTACTGACTTTAAAACTGAAACTTTTAGCTCAATCGGTGGTGGATTATATTTGTGTTGTAGGATGTTGTCGTGCAGTGGAAACACAAATTAAAAAAAATAATAAAATAAAATAAAATAAAACAAAATTTAATGCACTGGATCACTTACAGTGTTTTACCATGTTATAATAAAGTCAAATATCTGACAGTCTTGACACTCTAAAGGAGGTAAAACAATTGAATCACCTACAAAAATACAGTTTCTAATCACTGCAACTTCAGAGCTCCTCAGCCACAAATCAAAAACGATTGAAACGACAAACTATTATTACACCGTTTTGAAAATCTTTTCATAAAATGTGGCCTGTACAGTGCTCTCTTGTACATAAAAAGCAACTCTATGGCCTTGCTCGTACAAAGGTTCATTTTTCCCTTACAGGTGGACAAGGCAGTGACAAGGACGAAATGTTCTAAGCTTCTCCGCTCCGACATTTGATCCCTCGACACAGACGGCTTCTTCTTTTTTTTTTCTTTTTTTTTTTTTTTTTCATAGGCTGAAACAACAGATCGAGGCCCTTTAAGGAACCTTCAGCAGAGCTAAAGTCAGTTTAATAAATTACATTCATTGTAAAATAGAAGAGAATACATTTTCAGTGTGTTTTTTTTTTTTGTTTTGTTTTTTTTTTTTTGCTTCTAGCTAAAGTTAAACTAGTAAAATATGTAAGGATACTCCACATATTCCATCCAATAATGCGTGAACATTTTCACAATGGAAAAAAAAAAACATAATGAAAACAAAACGTTAACAGATGCAATATCTCTCAGTGGATTGTCTCGAGTTAAATCACGCGTGATACACACACACACTTTTTTTTTTTTTTTGAAAACATATCAGTCACTATATAAAAGACATCAGAAACATTAAAACAGTAAAAGAAAAGTTGATGTTTTCCACAAACTGCAACACAGGGAAACTAAAACTTATACAAAAGAAGATGTTTTAAGACAACATTACATATATGAGTGGAAACTATATTTTTAACATCAGTTTTGTTTTTCCACTTAACCAGAGACAATGCCCGCTCTGCTTTCAAACACAGATGGGTAATTGCATATTGTGGTAACAATCACACACAATTACACTTTAGCAGAAAAAAAAAAAAAAAAAAGTATGTCTTTAAATTTTACTTTACTACATAAAGTATCTCACTGTGCATTTAACTAATTAAGAAACATTGTTGAAAACTACTTAACAGTTTTTAAAAGTGAAACAAAAATAATTGAGATGAATATTCATTCTGATACATAGTACATACGGTACATATACGTTTGAGTGAACTTCACATTTAGTGAAAATTAAATGAGACCAAATCTAAACAGGTGTATACACACACACACACACACACACACAAAAAAAAAACTAATGCACTGACATGGCATTACTTAACATTTCTAAATGTGACTTGAGTTGAGTAGATTCAACTGAATATTTTTCCACACAAAAGCCTTTTTAAAGATGCTTTGATGTCATTGCATGCACAATTCTTTAGGCACTTGTAACATTCAAATAATATAGTACCGACAACTCACTGTAACATTAAGACTAACAGTTCATACACTACTCAAAATTTTACTTTGAATATGAGCAGTGTTACTCCCACACCTTTTTTTCTGGCTGTGGAGGATCTTTGTTGGAAAAAAAAAAAAAAAGTAAATAATGTTTCACCAGAGGCAGTTTCACAAAGATATTTTAGACTGTTTAATAGCGTGAAGCCAGTTAAGTTATATTTGGAGTGGACACTGTGACTTTGTAAGTTTGAAGTACATTTGTTTGTTGTACAACCCCTAAAACTTGCTAAAGTAGAGTACAAGTCCTTTGTGATGATTAATCCAGAAGAACATATTAATTATTAGGACATTTTACTGTAACACCTTAAATTATCATGATGGGCAATAAAATATGAAACAGATTTCAAGCTTCAGTGTCAGTCTCTTTAGTCTTTTCTCTACAGGGAGACTTGTAACAGTTTGTTACTGTACCTGAAGGTAAACTTACACAGAGATCTCTGACTTCTGTCCAAAATCTGTTCGACATCTCAATATTTTTTTAATTTTAACTTCGTGCCAAAAATCAGAAGAATAAATCGTCACACAAAATTAGATTTGTAGAGATTCATGAGATTTTACAGTGAGCTTCACTTCAATTTTGTTCTAGTTTCGTTTAATTTAATTTCAGCATTTTCACAAAATGCACGCAGGCAGATTTACTTTAAGCCTTGAAAGTTAGCTGCCCTAACAAGATGTTTCCAAGGTGATAATTAGTGATCTGATCTTTTGTGATTTGCCAATAATAAGTAGCTGAAGTAAGAAACAAGGAGGGGATGAAGCAATCTGTAGGAAACGTACGGCAGTGAGGACTTTGTTTGTTTATTTTGTTTGATTACTGAGCTTCAACACAATCAGAAGCAGCAGCATCTCACCTCCTCACTTTATTTATTCCTGCATCTAACACATTGTTTGAGATTCAAGGTTTCGATTGCTATTATTTCCGCTTTTATCCAGAATTAATAGCATATTTTGTCCTAACTCATAGTCCAAAATGAGGCTGCTTTGTGCCAGGGATGACGGATATCTGAAGTCTGACTATTTTAAGTCGAAGTCTTATCTTTGTGAAACCTGCCTCGCAAATGAAAGTTTTTTCTTCGTTGTTTCAATAACAAAGAGGGAGAGAATTAACAGTTTAAATGACTGTTTACTGTCGTTGCTGCCTGCCCAAGAGAGAAAATGTGTTTGCAGTAAATTAACAAACATAATGTACATTTTATGCAATGCAAAGGCACACCAGGAGGTGGAGCACTGATCCTGTTTTTAGGAAAAACAACACAGACTGAGAAACTTCAGAACTTCCACAAGCCAGGGGAGTCAAATTAAATTTTTTTCCATGTCGGGTTTAAAGTTAAAATAAGTGCTTTTTTTTTTAAGGGTTAGTTTAAAATAACGATATCTGGCACTAGATAAACAATCATTAATGTGAAAGAAAACTTTCTTAGGTTATATAAGACATTCAAGGAGGAAAAAAAATATTTGTTTGTCAATATCCTGAAATTTTTGACAAGCTCCAGTATAGGACCATTTATACCTGGCATTATAACATGTTTCTCTCTACACACTGAAAACTGATCTCAGATTACATGTGTCATGCTCAGTAAAATTTACATCAATTCACAATTGATTCTGATTTCCACGTTTTTTGTTTTTTTTTCCTGGTTTAAATTTGTCATTTGAGAAGCTCGTTTTTATTCACGAAACTCCTTTGAGTTCAATTTGAGTCACACCACATTCACGTCATTAGGACGTTGAGCGCAGCCCTGTTTTGGTCAGAACTGCTGCAACAAATTCAATCCAGGACGTTTTGCAACATCACTGAGAATAATTCAGGTGCAAAGACATGTACGTACACAATAATCTTCTGTGACAATAATCTAACACAGTATAATTCTTGTTATTTTATCTATGTTATTTATCATCATAGGTAAAAATAATGTCTACAGGTTTTTCTTTTCCACCAGTGATATAATCAGCATGCGGCTTGTTGTATGTGTTGTGTGGCGTTAACAGAATATTTACAGAGAGGCTGTTTGGGACCTTTAACAGCAGCGACATGGCACTGACTCCTGTTTCTGGTGGTTACTTGAGGATGATCTGTTTCAGAGGCAAAAGACAGTTACTTAGTGGTTTCTTACAATAAACATGTAGTACGAGTTGTTACATGACAACGGATCACCAAGACTTACTGTCATACAGGAAATAAAAATGATCATGATCTTATCTTAATTGTTTCAATATTATCTTTAACACTATGAGTTCAAAATGAAATATTCTAAATGTAAATTCTTTATGATATGCATGTGATACATTGATTTTTCTTTTGGGGTGGAGGAGTTGAAATTTCTTTAAATGAAACAGAAAATTCTTCACCTTCAGCTACACAGCATGCATTTATAAAAATGTGACAGATGGAGTTTAAACAATGAGACGATCACCACACTTCATTACACATCAAGACTCTGAATGATTTCTCATAAGAGTTACGACAAATGAAAAGAAAAACAATCTGATCAGGTAACACGCTACATCATAATATGTAATATTAACGGAATAATACAACCGGTATGATGGGAACCTCAGCAAATGTTGTTATTATTTGAATTATTTGTTCCTCTAACGTGTGAACTACATTTTAAGTGATGAAACAGACACTGACATCGAACAAAGCAAAAAAAAAAAAAACATGCAATAAAGAATATGTGCAAAAAAATAAAAATCACTTTTCGCAGATGGAAGACCTCTGTATAAGTGTTGTTTGTCATAAGGGAAAAGGGGGTGAGATGCAGCCTAGTAGTTCTACTGAAGGTCTACAGGTAAATAAAGCTTCATGATTGGCGAGGCAAGCAGGACGACACTAAGCTGACGAAACAACTCCCCTGATTTAAAGATGAAGCACATATTCAGAGCTCAAGGATTCATGACAGAAAGCTTTAAAAAGGAGCAAACCTGATTGGCTGTTGCTGTTGCTGCGTAGGGGACACTTGTGGCGGGAGTAGTTGCTGCAGAGACAGTAGCAGGTGTAGCACTGTACATCATGGGGACTTTTTCAGGAAGGGAACCATGAAAGCAATGAAAAGGGAGGTGGAGCATTATGGTAACCATAGCAATGTTGTTTTCCTTTTCTCTCTCTCTCTCTATCTATCTATCTATCTATCTATCTATCTATCTATCTATCTTGCCAAGCAAATATAAAATGAAATTAGCAGCAAGCCATCATTGGGTTAGACCAGCAGATGGCACACGATCACACAGCAAAGCGAGACAGCAGGGGAGAACATAAAAGGAGAGCTGATAAGAGATAAAATTAGGAAATCTGTCCATAATTTTACATCCCAAAAGAGACAGCGTGTACAGCAGTGCCACCAGACATGATCAGAGTGGGTTTTAGACGATATTTAAGCAGATTTAATTATTAAAAACATTTAGGAGCGTAAACAACATTCAAGGGAATCTCAGGGATGTTGATCAAATTTCCTAATCCACGGTGCATGGCAATTCTACCAAAAAAACTCTTACATTTGTTTACTGTGATTTTACTATTGTAAAAATGTTATATGTAAAAATAAATACACAAGGTTTGGCAATAAAAAAAAAGGTACAAACTATATATTATAAAAATAACATCATTTATATAAATGCGGGTTCCTGATGCAAACTTCTGCTTTGCTTTGCTATGTAACAACAACATCATGTTCACCTGCGTTCTTCATTGATTATTAGACATTTTATACAAATTAATGAAGGCACCTACCAACGCTGTTAGCAGGAGTCATGCACAAGACAGAACCTGTGTGATTATCAAATGGAAAGGGGGGCATGTTTTAGTGCGACAGACACACAAAAAAAAAAAAAAAACAGACGTGAATCCACGTAAATACATTTTCTGTTCAATAAAAACGCACAGCACTAGACAACCATAGCACCAAGAGGAAAATGTTTTTAAAAAGATGCAGGTTAAGTCAAGTTCACTTTGCATTTGAAAATGCAAAGAGACAACACATTTACATTTAAGGCTAAAAAAAACCAAACTGCTCAAAGCTACAAGAAGTATTTGATAGAAGGGATTATTGCTGTAAATATAACTGATTACTTCGATTTGCAGCGTAAAAATGCAGCTTTCTCACAGCAGACATTTGCTAAAGCACAGGTACGATAAGTGACGTTAATGATGCCCGAAGTCCCATTTTGTGGCTTCGGCTTCAAAATGCGAAATCAAAGAGGTGAAGGGGGTGAAACTACTCAACAAGAAAAAAAATTGCACAAAAGTTCAACGCCAATTTGTGGCACCGATCAATGGCAAACCATCTAGACTGTTCTAACCTTTCAACGGGTTCAGAGCTGGACCGGTCGAACATAAAGTTTGCTATTTTATCTCATTAGCTGCGATGCACCGTTCACTTTTATTTCACCTCTTCTTTGCAAAAAAAAAAAAAAAGAAAAGCAAAGAAAAAAAAGTATGACTTGCAAACAGTTATGAAACAGGAGCCACTTTGTGTGAAGTTATTGTCCCATTAGCAATGGACCTAAACTAATACGTAAGGAGATAGTTGTTTAATCAGATGTCTTTATTGAGGCTCTTTAAAAGCATTTTACTGAATTAAATGGTGTTCAGTGGCGAGCAACAAAGAGGAAAGAAAAAGGGAATATTTCTCTCTCTCTTTTTCTGAGAGACGGTGTGTATTCACCACTGAGCATCTGGACCATCCATCTATTTTATGTGAATGAGCAATGGTCACTTTGTTTAGTGACTATCAAACCCCACAGAGACAGTTTAGAAGAACAGAGCCATTGTTTACGATGAGTGACACCTGTGCTATTCGTGCTAGGATAAATCAAAATGTCTGCTGTGAAAAAGGTCTAAAGTCAAGTTTTTAGAATCATATTTAGAGGCAGTGATGGCTTAGACCTTTCTATGAGCAGTACCATTCTGTGGTATAGACAACAGTTAGTAAGTAAAGTGATTTACTTGTGTCTTTTTCCAGCTTTGAACTCATTATAACGTGTTTAAAAATTACCTGTGGGATAAAACGCGGCAGTGGGCTGCTGCAGCTGTGCATTGGCCAGAGCCTGTTGGTAGTGCAAAAAACTGGGGTTGAGTAGAGAGCTAGCCCAGCTGCTCTTCTCAAGAGCTTGTCTCTTTGGTAGGGGTTGCAGGATGCTGTGGGGATAGGCCTGAAAAGTGACAAGACACGACATAAAACACTACAACTTCCCAAATGTCCCCTCTCTCTCTCTCTCTCTTTCTCTCTGCTCAGCTAAGTTTTAGTATTTGTGACTACAACTACACAATAAAGATGACACTTATCACATGATGGGAAAAATAAAATCAAGCACAGCTGTAGAATACAGGTATGAATGGAATAATGTATTCACCAAAATTTACAACAAATATCTGTCAAATTAACTTAAAGCACTTAAACATACTGATGTAGACTGTGTACACAAAGACAATATGAAACTTGAAGAAGCCACACTGACAAAAATTAAAAGTAATTACAGTACAATTAATAGCTACATGCAAAGCAAAAGGTGAAAATACCAGGTCTACAGTTGCCTCGAGGGGTCGCTTCATTGCTTTGGCAGTCGACTGAGTCTTTTAATAGCAGGCAGCGAGCACATGATGGCAGTGGGCCAATGGGATTCAAGCGTATTAACATACAGGTAACAGCAAGCAGAGGTGCATCATGGGGGACAGCGTTGTGGATAGGTGAGAAGGGGAAAACAAAACAAAAATAATCTGAATGTAGTATACCACATAAAACACAATATGCATGCACAGTAACCAAAACAACTCATTAAAATTAACTTAAGGTTTTTGAATTAGTAGTTCAACACGGTTCATGATGATATGGTTTAATCCTGTGGATGTTTATATCCATCATCTTGTTTTAAAATCATAACTAGAGCATGATGTAATCAGTGCAGCTCTGCTCATAATATACTTTTGGATTATAATGACTGATTTGAAATCTTTATGGAATAATGTAATGCATAGCCAGCAGAGAATTATTCTCAGTTATAAGAAAGATGCCTTGGTTTTATAAGACCTGAGCTCCATTCACTACATCCTCACTAAATCTATAGGTAGACACATATATATAAGTAAAAAGGTCCAATTTAAGCAACTATAAAATATTATATATGTGAAAGATTATGCAGCTGGTCTATGCATTAAAAATAAGCACAGTACTGAAGCCAGTTTGAAATCAGAGCGACATTAATAATTTTTTATTTTATTTTATTTTACAATATACACTATTTCCTGTATATGATGGAAGTGTGAGATTATTTTAAAGCAGGTTCAGAGTAGTTTTAAGTATGTTAGTGTTGAAACTGAAACCAAACCCATAGATGTTTTAAATGCAGTTGTCAAATGAAGTGGAAGAAAGTATGAAAAGGGGGAAATGTGTTAATTTAAGTTGGTTTAGAGGACATTACGAATGTTTTATTCACTTTTCCATGCAGGCAGTTATTATTGTCTAAGATAGTTAAAACTTAGCTAACACATGATTGATACCGTACAGTACAAAGTGTTTATCAATGTGTATCAATTATCACTTTGGCATTTAACATAGAGTTTTAACTGTAAGTTTTGAGGAGGCTTATGAAAAACAAGGCATCTCATTGTTGATTTTCTGCTTTGATAAGCACCAATCAGGTAAAGAAACTATATAGTAAAAAAAAATAGAATACAAATATGTAGTTCTCCACATTCAGTGATGACACAGCAAATACAATGACAACTATCACCTCCATATTATTAATAAGATAACATGTATCTATCGCCATATAAAACACTGTTCAGTATTGATAAAGGATAAAAGCTGCGTCTTACCACGGCTGCAGCTGCGGGCTGGGCTGCGACAGCTGTCTGACTGACTTGTTGTTGACTGGATTTGATTTTGGCCTGCAAGTGTGCAGGCGGGTGAAAATACTTGCACTTCTCCCTGGAGCAGCGGCTCTTGATATAGTCCATGCAAACAGTGACAGTGTTATCAGTGGTGTCAATCATCGGACTATCGCTGGGGTGAGCGAAGCGGCAATCTGTCTCCCCTCTCGCACAGTTTCCCCGCTGAAATTCACGACAAACCTGAGAGGAGCAATTATAAAGACAGCGAGATGGAATTTAGTTTCTCGGCATTTGGCCGGATTATGTGTAGACACTGATAATCTCTTTTATGTGAAATCACTTCTGTCTACCTCTAGTTTGTCTGTACGCTGCAGCTTCTGTGAGGGAGAAGAGGAAGAGGAGGAGGAAGAGGAACTCTGGACCGTGACAGGTGGGCTCCCAGGAACAAGAACTGGGGTGCTTGGGAGGATCTCTGAAGGAACGAGACTCATTCCGTGGCTCAAAGGTGTCATATATGAACCATAACCAAGCCCAGTATTTGTGCCAAGTCCCTGTGTAACAAGAAAAGCTGGTTTTGAGTGAAGCTGTTATATACTAAATGAGATTAACACCAATACCCTACACAACAAACACGTGGGTAGGTTACACTATAAGGACTTTACCACAGGCTGCAGACTGGGTCCAGGGATCACAAGCTGCATCTGTTGGGCCAGTACGGCTGCCGCGGTCTTCTGCTGGATGAGATTGTTGCGCCCATTTATTTCCAACTGGGTTTTTAAGTGTGAAGGTGGATGAAGATACTTGCAGTTTTCTCTTGAGCATCTGCCCTGTGTTCAGAAGAAAATTACACTACAATTAAGAATTACACTTCATCTTTGATCCTAAGAAGAACATAAATGAGGCAAAAACAACCTCACACAAATCCTCATTAAAAAGTGTATAAGTCCTGTGACATCGTTCAAAAGGATTTGAATGTAAGAGCAGAAGTGTTACCAATTAAAAGTTTACACCAGGACCAAGAGAACCAGGAAGAAATTCAAGGCACAACTCCTCTTGCAGTTTAATCATTATAATATTTTTGCAGCACCCTGCACCCATCCTGACTGCTCATAGCCGTCTACAGTATCAGTTGAGTCATCAGTGTCCTTATCTAATCTCTTCTTGGATGTTGTATAGGGTTTAAGTCTGTTGCACCACAGTGTTGTTTTGACCTCATGCTTTTCTGAGCTGAAATGTGAACTTTTGACCCAGTCCACGGAGAAGGTTTTATATAAGACCTTTGTATTTGGCTGCTGACAGTCTCCCTGTTCCCGCCACTGAGAAAACAACCATAGCATGACCCTGCCACCATCATGCTTCACCATACGGACGGTATTACTCTCTCTGAGACGCAGCATCTGGTGACTACCAAATACATTAAGTTCTGTCTCTAGTTTGTCTAGATAGTCAAATGTGTTTTGAGTCCTTCAAAACCAATTCTTTTTCCCATTATTGAGGTCGTTGTGTGAAAGCTTTTACATCTTGTTTATTATACCGTCATTGTAATTTTATTATAAGTTTGCAGAGAGTTATGTGGACTTCACAGCTTGGTTATTGTCTGATATAAGTATTGTAAGTATTATGGACTGTGATACATGACCACATCACACAACTACTTGCTAGTGTACTACACTAGCAAGACGACGAAAAAGTCAAAGCTCTGGAATGACCTCAAAATTTGTGCAAATAAGCAATAACACACAAAATCTTAAAGCTCAACTTCTGTCCTCAATTCTCCCTTCAACTATTTTCACGTGTTCTTGTCCGGCAGTGCCCTTTCACCCATGCTGTGGTCGGAGAATGTCAGTGTAATTATTCCACTTGGTGAAGGCGTGGGGTGGCGCCTTGGTGTGAGCGTGCAAGACAGACGCAGAGGACGGGACCATCATCAATGCACAATTAGCTACATTATATTGACTTTTAAGTAGGGAGTCGACAGGATAAGTCTGTTTAACGTCCAAATAACTGACAACTAAGCCACCGTTAATGCCACCGTGTCAAGCAATTTTACGTGAATATAAATTGTTTCAAATTACTTGGTAACATCAGTTTTTATTTGTGGAAAATGTAGAAAAATATACATTACATTACAATCAACTGCCATTAATTTTGAGTGTCTGCGAGTCAGATACTATATACCATAAAAACTATGGATTTTTTTAACACATTATCTTTTATTGCGTAAACTGATACAATACACAACTATCTATCACCTCGACCCCCTCGATTGTACTTCACACAACACTATGTTCTACATCGGCAGTGAACGTTAGCCTTGGGCTTTCATGGTGTACTGCAGAATCATCAAATATAAAATGTAATACACCGGGCTGTAAAGAGTATGTCCGAAATGAAGACCGGTCAATTATCAATTCACAGTGCTCTCTTTATGGCCTCTTTGTAGACATTATGAGAGAAGTTAAGAAAAAGCTGACTGGCTACATGAGACATCCCTGAGCTTGTCGGCTGTAACATTTGCTTTATGTTTGAAAAGTCTGATTATTAAACGTGATTATTACTGTTTAAAATGAGCCTGCTAACACCATCTCTGCCAGTCAAGCTGAATAAGTCTAATGACGTCAGCTTTCTCTGTCCTATATATTCAAAATCTTCTAATTTAATTTTATATTGCATTTGCATTTCTCCTTAGAGATTTATCTTAATTGTTTCAGTGAATAATAATAATGTAGTTTCATCTGTAATTACAACTTAATTACTCTTTAAGGGAAAAAATAGTGTCAACTGAAAAATACTCAGTCAAATCTTCATTGAAGGATGCTTTTTCATACTGACTACTGTGTTTTGACAGTATGTAGATTTTTTTTTTACTTTAAAGAAGAAAGTTTCTGAAGACTGGTTGCTCGTGTCTGCTCTTTTTAAGAAATATGGGTCACTCGGGAGATGTGGATTTCACTGAAAGAAGTCTCAGAAGCAACGTCTGCCTTTACTGCTGATTTGGATGAAACCGAGTTTAATGAAGAGATGAGGAGGTTCACTCGCTTCTCCGCAATCTGTGAAACATCCTCTACTATAAAACACACTCAAAAAGAACCAGTCTTTACAGTGAAAGACATGAGCGGTCGCCATGGCTGACTGTTTGCAGACACCATTCTCAACAGATTTGAAGAGTCATGAGATAGTGGTTACGTCCCCCAAAAGCATGTGCTCATTCTTTGGTATAATAAAGTTTACTCTGTTAGGAGTAATTGGTGAATAGCCAGAGAACTTTGATAAAAAATTGTTCTGATGTTTGCCTCCTGGTCACAAGTCTGAAATTAAAATATCACAAGGCGCAATAAAGCCCAAATCCATGGAGGCCAAACAACTGAGAAAAGAGGAAAACAATATTTGTCTAGAAAGCACATTTGGGACTGTGGCTCTATATGTATTTTACTAAATTAAAGACAGAGTAACAGTGTAACAGTAACAGTGATTGAGCTAGAAACTGCTGACAAGATATTTATTAACTCTGTAGACAAAAGCCTTTTTTTAGAAAGCGGAGCTGTGGTGTCATCATATGACTGCAACGGTGACAGATGTGCTTGCCGACGTGGTCAAACTGACTTTCTTAAGTTTACAACAAAGTTTAAAATTTGGCTAAATGTTGTAAACATTATTACAGACTGAAGGAAACCAACTCTGCGTTCAGGCAGTAAATCACATCAACAGCAGCAGAAGACAGGAGGAATAACTGGTTCTGTCTTAACTTCTAGCAGGAAGTGTTTTTAATGTCTTTTGTCCTTATGGCTTCTGAATTCACTCACGAAATCATAAAGCAGTTTGCCTGCTAGCTCAGAATTCCTATTGAATAAGTGTTGGAGGAATTAAAAAAAAAAAAATCTTAGGTAATAAACTAGGCGATAAATTGGTAGTTGTCCTACTACTGATTTTCACTGATATTAACCACCTTTCTGCATGTGTAGGTGGGTTATTCCTCTGAGCATTTTAATCACATTTTCTGGAGCTTTGTGGTTTGACTCTCACCACAAAACAGAGTTTTTAAGAGACAAAAACTTTAAGCTGAAGGTTTTACACCTCCCATGATTAATGTCTGTAATGACCGCCCACTTACCCCTTAGGTTAAGCTCTTTACCTCTCCTTGATAATCTCTTCTACAGTGATAAAGATGAACAAAAAAAATGTTGCTTTTAGCAACAGGGATAAGGTTGCTACTTTGGGTTAATACTTATAGACTCTTGACCACCGGGGCACAGACGAGCTGTGTATAAACTGCCGACGGTGAGGAGATAAGATGATGACTCAACATGAGAATAATCCTGGGGGCAAAGCTGTATTGTTGTAATAGTGAATGTGTGAGAGTGGATTAAGTCACCCGTGGCCTCACACAGGGCAACTGAACAAACAGGAGAATAAAGTGACTGAAATTCAACTCAGTTAGCTTTATATTTAGGAGATGAGATGAGAGAGAGGGACTTTGTTTCTGGAAAAGTGTTATATTATCTACTGCTGTCCCAAAATATATTTGTATCTTAACAATTTTAGTAAAGTCCTCTTTAAAATATTAATTGTGATTGAATTACTGAAGACCTCTTAAGTGACAAAACTAATGATTTTTTTTTGCAGATTTCATAACTTCTTTTTTAAAACAAGAGACACTAATATTTCTCATGTGGTTGCAGTGAACAATATGTCACCAATCTTTTTTGTTCAATCAGAGTTAAATGTAACTTAGCTATTTTATTTGTTCAAAGTGATGGTTTGAAGTAATTTGAAACCAGGGTCCATTTCACCACACATACAAGTCGGATCACCCTGTCAAGAGCTATTTTACGTCCGTCGAAGGAATTTCACGTTTGGCCGTCTTTTGTTTTCAAAACCAAATAGCTAACAATGAACGTCAATGGGGCAGTCAGCCAAACGTATATAAATGGTCATTTTTTTTAACCACTAACAAAGCTCAAAATAGCACTTATCTTATCAGTTATCAGTACTTCGGTTTACATGTAGGGATGCTATACATGCTACTGCCGAAGTGAAGTGCTATTTTGAGCTTTATTAGTGTTTAAAAATTTTAATTTAGATACATTTGGCTGACTGTCCTACTAATGTTCATACTTAGCTGCTTGGCTGTAAACACACACACACACACTAAAAAAAAACGTTAAATTCGAAAACACTTCGACCAACGTAAAATAGCTCTTGACAAGGTGTTAGAAGGTGGAGAAAGATGTTTCTAAATCATAAAATTCACACTTGAGCCTTGTGGAGCAGAAATCAGGGGATTCTTTCAAACAAACTATCACCCAAAGACAAACCTGTAATTGTTGTTTCTGTTGTTAGTTTAAATTAAAATCATGGACCCACAAGTTAAAGTGCTGAGAGCAGTTTAAGCAATTGTGAAAATGTAAAAGCATTTAAATGAACTTGTAAAATAATAACATGAAAGGTTTTTTTTTTTTTTTTTTTTTTTTTAACCTACATGTGGAATAATACAAAAAAGAAATCATTCACCCAAGGTGACAGTCAACAACATGGAAAATGACATTTTTCATTTCATGGGATTTCTAAAGTTTCTGACTTCTTTATACACGGTCAACGTTTTTTCTTTCATTAAGTAAAGCCATTCATCACAGTGTAACAGATAATAGTCTGTGCAACATTTCTTACCTTCAGTGAGTCAAAGCAGGCGATAACTCGACCATTTTCAATTTGGCAGCTCTTCGGTGGATGAGCAAATTTGCATTCCTCATCCCTGCGAGAACAGTTTCCTCGCTGAAACTGTCGACAGACCTCCAGAGTTAGCCACTTTGTGTCTCTTACTGAAGAAATGTTCAGCGCCATGTCCAAAAGTTTTACTAATAAAGTTAATTATGAAGAGCCAACCGTATTGTCGTGTGTCTCATACACTAAAAGCTGTGAGTACAGAGTCCTCTTTTAAGACAACCTGGTGAGTCGTCCATCAGCTGGATGAGATGTATCAGATGGCTGACAGGCTCCCAACAATTTCTTTCTTTCTTTTTTTGTAAATCTATGTCAACTTCAAGTGTATATTCCAAAACTGATGGTGCCAATCAGTATCAGACAAGTGAAGGAAAATGAATGCAGGCTTTATTCTCCATGCTGTTGTTCTCTCATATTATGGCTATAATTTTTATCATTCTTATAGGTGCTGAAGTTGTGCAAAGTGATAGTGAAGGGTTTGCAGCTGAGGTATCCTGTGTTGGTGCTCGAGTCCGTTCTTAGCTTAGACACAGACCAATGTACGGGGACCAACTTCAAGTCGGGGATATCTTTTCAAAGGCACTTTCTATAGGTGATCTGAAAGACAAAAATACATGTTTATTACTGACATTTTATTTGAGTAAACGTTATAATTATGGCATCATTAGCCTAAGCTGGTTACACTGGTGTCATACCAGGTATAATGTTTTTTTGAGGCTGTTAATTCTCTAGCATCATTTGCACCTTTTTGCAGTTTACAGCAGAGATCAGGGTCAAAGAGTAACAAATGTGTAATGTGTAATTAGCCAAGTTCTGTATAGTTATATCAGACTGTCAAGAGACACCCACACTTCCTTTTAGAACGCAATCGGCTTTAGAAACAGCTACTGTAGTATAGACTTATAATTTATTACTGCATATAAAATAAAATGAGTCAGATGCTCACTAACTAGATCAGTTGCAACATAAAGTTGATTAACGGTTTAATTTCTCTGGTTCCAGCTTCTTAAATATGCGGATTTGTTGCATTTCTCTCTTTATATGGTTGAAAGCTGAATGTTTTAGGAGTTTATGTTGTTGGTTCCTAAAAAAACATATAGACATAACCTTGGACTCTGGGAAATTGTGGAAGACATTTCTCATTTTTGGATGCTTTGTAAACTGAGCAGTTCATACATTGATCAGGGAAACAATCTGCATATTAATCAACCAGAAAAATGTTGTAGGCGAGATTTGACAGTAAGAACACCAGTGGTTACAACACTGACAGACAAAGACTGGTAAAATTAAAGAAATTATGATAGAAATTTTAGACCAAGGCAGTATTCCAGTATATAGTATATATAGTATTAGTATACTAGTAAGTGTCTGTCTGAGAATAAGTGATCCTCAAGTTTCCTATTTAATTTCAGTGAGGCCTCTGTTTTGAACAGCAAGAGACATAATGCAAAGGGCTGTGGCAAAACAAGGAACCAATGTGCCCAATGTTAGAGCCTTGCCCTGAATATTAGTATTAAATTACAAAGCCATCCCGTCTGCCAACAAAGCACATCGAACACAATGCTCTGTAGAGTCTATAGACAAAGTGTCACTCTTGCAATCTTTTCAATACTGTGTTCAATACAGATACGAGAATCAACCATATGATTAAAATCAGTTGAAACCCAACCTTTGAGTAATCTGGCAGCCTAATGTTGTTAGTGGAAGCTAAATAACAAAGAATACAGATAAGTTACGTTTTGACTGAACTTTGCTAAAGAATGATGATTGTAGTGTAACAACAGATCCTACATTAGGTCTGTGCATTTTATATTTTTAGATATAAAAGATTTAAAGATTCTCCAGGTCATGCTTCTTTGATTGAAAAACAAACAAACAAAAAATAGCACCCATTAGTGCATCTGTAGCGTGTGTGTCATCACGATCAATAAATCAATAACAGTATATGTTCATTTCCCAATCCACACTACCATAAAATGTGTTTTGAACATTTAGAACAAATTCTGTTGAATTTGATCAAAATCTATAATCTTCATGCCTTTTGCTGTATTTACACAATCTATTTACAAACACAATGCTCTTCATTTGCTAACAGAAGAGACACAAATACACGGTACCAGATTGGTGCAATCAGATAAGTCGACTCCAGACCACAGCGCATAAAGAATACAAGGGAAGCAAAACAAAGCTTGAACACACACAATGTTGGACAGTGAGACCTGAACACTAAGTGGTAAAACACACAGGAAGTTGCTGAGAAGGCAGAAAAGCTGGTTAACCCATGAGCTGAATAAATCAGTTTTAGAACTGAAAAGGTTCTCCATTGAGAGCAATTAACAAGAGCTACAAAGATACAATTACTCAAAAAGCTGTTGTTAACCCAGATCTTCTACTGTAACAGCCTCTGAGCAATACTGCATGCTATCCCACGGCATAATGCAGCAAATTCCTTTAGGCGCAAGTCAGGAAACGGAGCAAGAAAACCTACCTCTCTCACGTCATGCAGTACTAAAGAACTTCAATCCCAGACCGTGAATCTCAGCTACAGCTGCTACTTTTCAGAAACTACCTTTTGAAGATATTGACAACAAGAACAGCTTTTATCCCCATCTCTGTCAAGAAGATTATAGTGACCAAAAATTTCCTCTTCACAACAATAAAAACAGACTGTCTGTCCAACTCTAGCTGAAACATTTCCAGCCACCCCCCTTCCTGCTTGGGTGCCGGCCTCTAGGAAGACCCGCCCAGTCTGAAATTGGCCAATAGGAAATCAGAGACTAATATACTGTGTGAAATCTGGCTGCACAGCTTGGAGAAAGACAGTGCTGGCAGTTGACCCTTTATCAAAGAATACAATTTGTCACTGTTGATGCATTAGTAACATATTAGGTCATGTGATGATGGCCTTCAACTTAGACAACAGAATCCTTGTTTGTTAGTGATTTAACACAGTTATAGTGTAGGTGGAGAACATTTTAGAAGAATAAGTATAATCTGTTTATTTTAACATACTTCACAGGAGTATGGATAAGAACATACAAAGTGAAAATGTTTCAGCTTCTATACAACATGACTCTGTGCACTTATGTTTCTCAACTTCGACAACAACTGCATAAGTTAAAACACTATTAATACTATTATCAACGCCACTACATCTTGACAATGTTTTTATCATGCTATTTCCTATTTGTACTGCACTGTAGCTGTGATTACTGATTACTTGGTTTTGGTTACTTTGGTTTTGCATATAAAATGTATGAGGGATTTATACAATCTGATGTTTTAATATGATTAGAATATAATCATTTAGTATGTATATGTTATTTAATCTTTCATATGTTTAACATTTTATGGTTCCAGCTTCTTAAATGTGACTTCTTTGGTATTTTTAAAGTAATTTTGAAGGTGTCTTTTATGATGGCATTTCTCATTTTTTAATCAAATAAAATACAATCAATTACTTAACCTTTAAAAATATATATCTATATCAAAATAATAATTTTTGCAGTTATATGTTAAATAAGTTGGTCATCATTCAATCAGATTTAACATTTATATGTTAATACATCAGTAATAATATTAATCTAAGGATGTAAAATATAATATCAGTACTTTCACTGTCTCAATACTTCCTCCACCGCTGCTGATAAACTGCGACAGTCAACTATCCTGACAGAGTAGCATCATATTATCTTACTGGTACAGTTTGTTACTTCGAAGGGCAGGTTCAGTCTGTTTTGCTTTCTCATCCCCTGCTACTTTAGCTAGCTAACCACTACCTCATAGCCGGCAGGCTGACTGAACCACGTTAGCCGTGGGCTAACGCTACACAGTAAATCAACATTAACATTTATTAGCTAACGTTAGCTTCGGTGTTAGCCAGGGAGAGCACCTGCTTACCTCATCATCCCAGAGGATACAGAGATCACACTAGCTAAGGGCAGACGACACGGCAGCACAAGTGAACTAACGAAAAACAAGGTGTCAAGTGTTCCCTTGAGGTTTGTTCATCAAACCATTTTGTTCCTCACTCTCTTCTCAGAATTAAAGCTTGTTATTTCGTACAGACGCCCGTCGTCGTTGCTTCGTTACTTTGCAGCAGTGCACAGATTTAAGCAACAAGCTTCTGACAGCTTACTGTATGACCGTCAGTTTGATGTGATAAGAGGGTTCCCGTGGTGCACTGGGAAATATTAGACCACCAATAATATAATATAAGATTACTATAATTTGATATATTACAAATAACGGTAATATGATCTGTTTTAAAAGAGTAAAATCGATTTAGTGACTAGCAAAAACATGTAACTCTATAATTGTATCTCCCACCAACCCCCCATGAACACAAAGTGGTACGATCCACACGAATGCCAGTAGGCTAAAAGGGCAAGGGTTTGCTTGTTACCAAGGGAACAGCAATAAAAGTCTATGCTAAAACCATGTGATTTTCTGGATTAGTTTAATGTCAGCCCACTTTCCCGCACAAATACACGCATCAAAATTAACGAAACATATCGATTTAATTTTGACAAAGATAGTGGGAGGTCAAAATTGTGCTCAGTCATTTGCTTTACAAATAATGAAATAGCCCATGATGCCTCAAGAGTTTCATATCTGCTTAAGAAATAATGCTAATGGAAGAGTAAAGAGCGACGGTAAGAGTAAAAATCGGTGACTTTATTAAATATTAAAGCACACTAATGCTAGCTGACTCTTATAGGTCTGCTCAAGGTCAACTAAGATGGATGCTAACCTGGGTAACAGCAGACATGGAGGGCAAGGAAGATTATATTTATTAATATACATTTGCAGTCAAGATGAACAAGAAGTATGAGGTTAGAGCCATGAGCATTAAAACACTGTCATTTCTAGTTTGTATTAGACTTTTATAAATTGTCCTATGCCTCATTTGATTACTAGCTGTATTTTGTCACAATTTACATTTTGTACCACATTGGTACCACCACAGAGAGCATGACTTTGTCAAACTACTGCACATCAGAGCAAGAAAAGACAAATCAGCAGCCTGTAATATCATACATGGACAGGAAGCGATGGCCTTGTTTCACCAAAATAGCATGCATAGTGCATGTAATAATAGTAAAAATGTGCTGAAGATGGTTAGCAGCACCTCTGACTCGCTGCTCATCAGAGAAAATGTCAAAACGTATCATGAAAATAACAACACGTATCGTTTTTATTCATCCCATTAACTTGACACGGAATTATAGCGTAATTATAGAGCTCATGACTCACACTAACGTGCACCCAGACGTATATTGGGTATGACTAATTGGTTGATACTCACTTTTATGTTTCAACTTCAACAGTTTTATCTGATGTGTCACACTCGTGGCTTTTTTCCTCTTCAGCAAACTGGAGATGTGGCATCAAGAGCCATACAGAAAGGTCATCGTATTACTCCCTTTGAGGGAAATGTCACTGTCAGGATGAGTTGGATAAAAGAATAAAAGAGAACCATGCTTTCATTCCTTTGACCTTAATGGTGTTTCTCAACTATTTTGTCAGTGACACTCCATTTGATGTTATGTCGCATCATTTTCCCAACTGTGTCATATTTTGGGGTCTTCTTTATTATTATTATTATTATTATTATTATTATTATCATTTATGTCACTGACTCTGCTAAATCTTATTTAATTTAATGAATTACAATAGATTATTAATCAAAATTACAGTTTGAAGTTTGTCCAACTCCAACCAACAAAAGATATTATTGAATTTCTGTTTCCTCTTGCTTTAAAACATTTGCCAAAAAATAAAAAATAAAAATAAAAAAATGTAGATTTACAAATTCTAAGATATCATATTTTGGAAATCATCTAAAATATCACTTATAACATACAATGAGGACTACCTGCAGCAAATTGAATTGGTAAGTGCAACACTCTCACCTAGTGGTAGAAAAATGCAAAAGACTCCAAAGAGATCTTATTTTTCTCTACTTATTTTATAGTACTAGCACTAGCACAACTATACAAATAATATTAAGAAATAAAGATACCTATATCTACTTTATTTATTTCCAGTTATTGCTGCTGTAAAAAATAAAACATTGAAAACTTAGGAAATCTTACATGTACATGATTGTTGTCGGTACTATCAGCGAGTGAAAAATCAATGGAATCAGAAAAAGTAGCAGTTCTATAGTATAACCAGTAGATGTCAGTGTCCTCTAACATTTAATTTCACAGTTTAAAAAAAATCCAAAATTTGGGATGCAATCTGAACCATATCCTGTGTCCACCAAGGGTGTGTATTGTGGGTAAATAGATGACCTGCGTGTTGGAAATAAGAATCAATATACTTCAATATTCGTTCTTTAGTCCTGCTTGTGCTGTTCTCTGATTTTAACATCTCTGTTCTGATTAAAGACTAGTTTCACCAGGAAAGTTTAGAGAGTGAATATGAAAATGAATTAGGTGTGAACTTAAGTGCCATAAAAAGCAAAATACTCTTATTTTGTAGTATAATTAAAATTCACACCAGGGATATTGTTAGTTCAATCCCTGTTATCTTATCGTTGACTGTGAGTCAAGATAATCATAGATCTTATCTTTTTTTTTTTTTTTTTTTTTTTTTTAACATTGTTTCATTTTGTTTTGTTATTTTTAAAAAAAATACAGCAGCAAGTTTCTCCATTTGAAGTGCAGTATTATAATATGTATCACAGATGATAATTATGCTTCATGGTACCACTTTAAAACTCGTGTATAGGTTTTGTTGTCAGATGCCAGATTTTGTGCTGACATTAGAAGCTCAGAAAGTAGAGCAATGTCTTTGAGCAACACTGTGTTTTTCTTTCGTTCTTTCTTTCTTTTTTAATCAAGTCATTACACACATCCTACGGTTAAACATCAAAGATAATAGAGTCATACCATATGGATGGAAATGGCTTGCTGCAGTCACTGGCTGAAATGCTGAGTTAGCCATCCAAACTGTACAACCTGAGGGAAAGCAGGAGCTTCTGTATGTCAGGAGATACAGAGCAGTAATGTAAATGTGTTGGAAAACACCAAGTTATCTTTGTATAACCTCTGAGGCACTTTGCTTTAATAATGGAGGGAAGTAAATGTACTTTCCCGGTAATATTGTCGCATTTATTAATGCAGAATCAGTGATTTCATAACAGTAAAACGATCAGTTTATTACATTTCGCTGCTAAAAAGTATCCATACTCCATATGAAAAGTTTTACTAATGCAGTGTAAATGTGTCATATAATTGCTCAGATATTTAGTTTATTAATGTAAGTGTCTGCAGGTTTTTATTTGAACCTGCAATGAACCGTAATTTGTTAAAATATGAAGGCAGTATCACACCGTGTGCATAAAAGAACCTCACCATATTACATCTTCTTGTGAGAAAAAATGTAAAATAGTCAAATTAATCTGCTCTCACTGTGTAAGTGAGTAGACATGGTTATTTGTTTAATTACTTCTTGACCTTTTGCAAGATGGAAAAAAAAAAAGTTTCAGCAAAGCAGTCTCGCAATTTGCTCTGCCAACGTTCCACATGTTTTCTTTCAACTAAGTAAGTAAATTAAAATTAAGTAATTCATCTTACAGTTGATACTTTCAAATTAAGATAGATTAAATCCATTTTGAATATGTGTCTGGGGGAAGATGTAAGTTCAAAACACTTAAAACCATTGATTTATCAGTGTTGAGCTTCAGTTATCACCAGATCTTTACTTCTGAATTTGTATGCAGGGGATGACAGATTAAACTGTATAACCTTAGTGTAATATTTACCAGGTTTGCTGATAGACTGGTATCCTCTCTGGATCTAGACTGGTATCCTTTCCCAAAGTGGGAGAAGAGAGACTCAAACACCGGGTAAGCGGTGTTATAGCAGACAGATTTATTTTGACAATCTGTCAACAAAATCTAGAACAGCATGTGTGCATTCCTACTTTAAACTGTGCCCGTATGGTAAATATTCAGAGAGAGAAAATCAAAAGAACACACATCATCATGACATGACCATTCATTGCTTTTATTTCTGATATCTTAAGCAGAATTTACTCTTTTTTCAGTTCTAACAAGAAAAATGGCAGATTAAATATTACACGCCAAAAGGCTTTTTAGACTGTTTCATTTCATCACAAGACTTTTAACATGTACATAGAAATTCTTACACTAAGAACGCTCTCTTCCATTATCACTGAGGTCTTGGTAATACTGGTATTTTCCTCCAGGCAAAGCCATTCTTTAGCAACAGTTAAACTCATATAAATAACCAAATAAATACAGATAAATTGGCTCCACAGAGAGATGCACTTTCATGGCAGTACAAGTTCATTGAAATACTCCTTTAACAAAGTGCCGTGTCACGCTTTATTTTTTTTATTTACTGTCTTTTTTTTTTTTTTTTTTTTTAGGGGGAAATGGCAGTATAATTTTGAGTGATGTTGGTTTGTTTTCATCACATTATTTACACCATAATTCAAAATAGGTGGAAAGCAGCTTTGGTTGCAAATATTCTGATTCCTAAATACAATTTTAACAACAGAATCTCATTTTATTCATTCATTTATTTTTCAGTAGTTCAACAATACATTTCTGTGTTCAGACATGGAATAGAGTGGACTCACACAGATAAATCATAGTAAAGGAAATGACAACTGTAGTGGGAAATAGACCCTGACCTCTGCAAAAGAATTCATTATGGGTTGATTAAATCTCACCCTTTACAAGTGAATCTTATCTACACACTGTTTATTATGCTGCGGCAATGAATGCACAGTTACTGATTTTAATTTAGTTTACAGTAATAGAATATTCTCTCTCTCACACACACACACATACACACTCTCATCCACACATAAACGTATATATAAAAAGTTGGGTTTATAGCACATTTACAACTCCAGAAGAAGCGTTTCATTAGTGTTTCGTTAATAGCAATAGAACACTTCTACTGCTCATGCAGTCTCCATCTGTCACTGGGGAACATTGTAATTCCTACAGCTTGTCACACAGCAGTGCAGCATGTTGGTTTATTAAAAGAAATTTCCAAAATAACCCGCCGTTTGGCAAATGGCATTTTAAAAGGAAAAATCTCCTGGGATCCAATATCAGTGGAATAAGGGGAATCCAAGAAGTGCTTAAATTCCTTGTCTAAGAGTATAACAATGGGCAGATATTTCTGCCAGTGGGAAAAGCATAGGTGTTGCTAATAATATATATGATCCCTTCTAGCCATGCCAGAAGGGTCTGGTTAACTCCATCTGTTCTGCTGCCTTCTGGTGAGACCACCGCCAATCAAATTCAGTGTTTGACAGTAACTATGTGCATTTACTGAGGAACCGTACTTATGCACCTTATTTGAGTATTTCTATTTTATGCACATTCATGCTTCTTCTCCACTGCATTTCTGGGGGATTTAACGTTTCACCTCACTGCACTGATTTGACAGATGTAGTTACTACTTGGGTGGCGCAGCGGTGTAGTAGTTAACACTGTCCCACTGTGGGCCTTTCTGTGTTTGCAAGTTCTCCATGCTTGTGTGACTTTCTCCTGAGTATAGCTTCCTCCCACAGCCCACAGGTTATTTAGTGACTCCCCCACCCCCATTTAATTCAATACTAATAATCTAATAAGGTCATTTATTGTAATATATCAATCACAGGGCTTATTTTATCGCACAGAGCTACTTTAAACACATTTCCTTCTGTAAAATTATTAATTTATATTGGATTTAAATGCAGAAAGTGTTGTTGTCATAGTGTATTTATATGTATGTACAGTACAGAATCTGAGTACTTCTTTCACCACTGATCAAATCTAATTAAACTGTACTCACACAACCCTGATGATGAGTTTTTTGTGCATTAAATTCTTAATAAAAACATCAAAGAAAGTAGATTACCAAACTTCTAATGCTCTAGAGAAAAATTTAATATTCTGGGGGACTTCAACAGGATTTGTATAAATATTATTCTTATTATTATTATTAAATGTATCAGCATAAAAAACAAAAAACCGTCAAATAAACGTGGTAAAGTATATTACCCATTGAAATGTAGTGAAGTTTAAGGTGAAAAATCATAATTTTATTGTGAAAGTTCATTTGAAACACTCTATCGAGCGTCATCGATGCACTATAGACCTCGTCTTTGTTCTGCTTCATCCACTCACACAGTCACTGAACTCATGAGCTCATACTATCAAACCTGTATTCATTCAACTCATTCACTGTACAAGAATCAGTCAAGCAAGACACAACACGAGTGATTCTTCAAAATGAAACAAAACTGTGCTATCTGAGGTATTTTATAAATACTTGCAATCAGAGAAGAAACATGAGAAAAATTACTGCTGAACAGCAGCAGCTATATGACTTCAGTGTTGACATTTAGTGGAAATTTAATTTGATAAACTGGGATTTTGAGTGAATATGAGATAAGAGGCATAAAACGTCTCACTGAAGCCTATTTAACCAGATAAAAGAAAGTCCTCTTTCATCCTCATGTATTGCCGTCCTGATTGGATTTGCGGGACTGGAAACTATCGGGCAGACGAAATGACAGACGCTATTTTATTTCTCGACTATCTGGTTTGAGGCTGGTCTTTGTAAGGCTGGCACTCTGCTGGCATTAGAGCACTCTGACTGCCCACAGTGCAGTTGCCATCAGCTCTACAAACATGTAAAAGCAGCCAGTGTGACGGGGAGGGGCATGAGAACTGAATGCTGATCATCTCATTTACAGTCGAGCCACACACACCAGCCACTCTGACATATTTCATTTCATCAGCTGTACTATTAACAAACTTTTTTTGGTTGCTGTTGTTTTTTAAAACTGCAACCCACTACTTGAAAAAATGAATTACTCACAAAATATGCTTCTCTCATCTTGGAGCATTTGTTTCAATTTCTCATATAAAAAACATAATGTTCTTCTAAAAGTATTGGGAAAGACTGAGGTCATTTTGTTCAGCAGGACCTTCCCTTTGTGACTGTGGCTTGCTTTGTGTCAGTATGTTGTCTTTGGGAGAGATGTCTAAAAACAGCAGGTTATTGCACTTGGAAAATAATACTGTATATATTGCACTGCAACCAAAATATCAGCATTAGTCCTCTGTAATTTGGCTTAAAACGTGGGTACTGCATGCATACAACATGGCCCTTAAAGAGGGTTTCATTGGCATTAAATTAAAAGTAAATAGATATATTGTGTTCTTTATTCACTTTGGTTAACAGTACTGTATATCTTTTGGAAATCATTGTCCCCAATTGTAAGTATAACGTGGATGTGTGACATGCAACCATCAGTTCTTCTACGACTACATCTTTCAAATGGAAAATGTTTTCTACGAGTTTCAACAAAGACAATGACTTCGGTGACATTCTTTAATTTTGCGGCGAATGTCACAATTAAAAGCAAAGCAGTCTATGGCAGCTTCTTTTGATTGATTTCGTTTCCCCCCTCTCCTTTAATCTCAGTTAACTGTTTTTTTTTTTTTTTTTTTTTTTTTTTACAACAAATGATAAACAACCAAGGCCAAAAAAAAAAAAAAAACGACAAAAAATATATATAAACAGCATTTAAAGATTTAAGACACCAAAGGGCACTCCAAGGCAGAGCTGCTGTGAGACTCACAGACTTGGCAGTTAGTAAAGAAACAGCAGAGCACTCGGATCACACTGAAGCTGAGAGACAGATAGATGCAGGGGACAGATTAATGGTGAGACAAAAAGAGAGAGAGTTAAAGGAAATGTTTTAATTAGTCTGTGAGGCGTCTCCATCGTGTTTTCTCTCTCTCTCTCTTATTTTTCTCTCTTTATAGGACTAAAGTTTCACCAGCGAGCCACTTGGCTTGTGTAGTCCTCAGTTGTGGTGGGAAAGTCACCATCAGTCCCTTTCTCAAAACCTCCATCCCCTCTCCCACCTTTATTTCCGCTTCCTCTGTGTTTGGGAGGCCATGGCCTGCCCTGCTCCCTCTGCTCCCTCAGCCAACGCCTCTCCTCGCGCCTCTTCAAACGCACCTCGTGGTGCTCCTTCTGGCGGGTGAACTGGAAACGCTGCAGGAACAGGTCCTTGGCGTACTCATACAGCTGCACGTCCAGGAAGTTGAGCTCCTCGATGCGTCTGCGCACGGACTCGCTCAGGTCCACGTTGGAGGCTCGTGTGCTGTTGATCTGCGTGAAAGCGGAGATGAAACGTAAGCTGAACGTCCGCTCAAACAGGTACTGCGTCTTGCGCTGAAACTCAGTCAGGCCGTAGAAAGCCATGTTCTTCAAGTTGCTCATGGCGCTGCTCAAAAGGATGTGGTTACGCTGGCTCTCGTTCATAGATGACAGGTTATAGCAGCCCACCAGGCTCAAATCAGCCAGCATGCGGACCTGCCGGTTATTGGCCAGGTTGGAGGGACAGTTCATGAACTCTGTCAGGGTGACACCAGACCAGTCATCGCCACTGTAGCAGTTGGGCAGCTCATCCTGGGTGGGCGAGCGTCCATCACACATATGGAGGGCGGTCTTCCATGTGGCTCCTCGCTGGACGTGCTTCCACTCACTCAGGTAGCGGGAGACTGGGTCTCGCAGCATGGTGATGTAGTAGAAGTTCCTGCAGCCAAAACAAACACAGTTAGAGAGCAGTGAGCACATCATCATCATCACAGAGGGCTGCTCTGCATTGTGCTGACAGATGGTGACTTTTTTGTCTGTGTATGAAACTTCAAGGTTGAATGCTAATTGGCAAACTGAATGTCTCAGTAATGAGACTGTTGTAGAATATCTATATATTGCCCTTGAAAAGTGGACCTGTGTATCACAACAATGATTTTACAAAAATGAGCTAAAACGGTTTTTATTCCACAGAGCCCTCCCAACAGCCATCATGGAAATGGTATAATTGCACTGGGAATTAAACCTTGATGGTAATCACGGGACATAGGGAAAGTGAGTAAAACTAAACCAACTGCAAAATAATAATAATAATATTTTGGTCTTTGTACCTAAAAATCTGCTACAATTTCAAGTGAGTAGTCTACCAGTCCTTGTCAGCCAATCACAGTGGGGGATTTTAAGAGAAAACGCATTCAGTTGGCATTTTAGTGGTGAATAACTGTTAAAAGATCATTTGTCTCTCCACCCTCACAGTGAATGTGCTGCCAGTCATTGTAAATGAACAGTTACAGAACATAGACCATTAACTTGGAAGCCTGACTTCAAATAATCAGTTTTCTGCAATGTGAACAAAAAATATCCAGAAAGATAAATCTTTCAGGCTGAGAAAGCAATGCTTCAACTGTAAAACGAATAACAATATTACTAAAAAACAGATTAAACTTTTCTTAAAACCAGAGCTACACCTCACAAGGTTGGGGATCTTTCAAGGAGATCTACTCTGCTGAAACACAGGTACGTCAAAGCACATTCTGATGGAAAACAAAGATTAGACAGGCGTTGGCCAGGTAAACCTCTCCTAAGATGAAGTCCTGTGAGTGCCACGTGAATATTTCATAACGCGAACCCCCCACTCCTTCCCAAGAGAACAGTCAGGGCAGATAAAGTCGGGTGCGGCACCGAGATTTCACACTGACTCCAAAGCTGCTCTCAGTGCTGCTTCAGTTGCTTCAACACAGCAAACATCCACCCTGACTCACACAGAAATGAAAATAAAAAGAGCTTCACAAACAGTCTCCTGTGCTTAGACTTTTTGCTTTTCATTCAAGGTTGAATTTAATGTGGATGATGGCTTCAAAGGCATTTCGAAACTGTACAGAATATTTTTCCCCAAAATTTTTTGCCGTTCTGCCGGTTTGTCTCTCGGTTTGTCTCTGTTTCATTCATTCTATTTCATTCTCATTTGAAAAATTGTCTGTATATATCCAACACTGAAAATACTGAGATAACATTATGGTATTGATCCAAGTTTAAGTTTGCTACATTAGCTATGTATATGAAGAGTGTAAAGGGGAAGTTAGTAATCACCAATATCCACTAGTTAACGTGATATTGATTTTTAATCAATTCTCTGGCTCTAGACTCGTCAATTTAGGAATTTATTGCCTTTTTTTTTATATATTAGATATGATTGTGCATTCAGTGTCTTTGGGTTCAGGAGTGTTGGTTATGCAGGACAAGACATTTTATTCAATAACTTTTACACAGTTTTATGGCCATTTAGAGTCTAACAATTAGCAGATTATTACTAAAACATTTGTGTCTTTTGTAACTTGTTTATACTGGTTTGGTATGTGAAAAAATATGTCTCTGACTGTGCCAAAAATGTTAAGAATCGTTGTTGTTATTACACAAACACTGTAACAAGCAGTGGGTGTATTAATGCAACATTATCTGACAGAGCAAACTACAAAAATATGTCTTGAGTTTATCTGGAGAAGATTTGTCCTAACACTGCCACAACAATGCCACCACTGACAAGGTTACCCAGTATGAATCAGGCAAGAAGCTGTGATTAGAGCCTTGGTGGCAGCAGCTGTATTCTGGCACACGCTCCTCGAGTTGGCTAGCTGCAGATACATCCTCATTAGACTGTCTCTGGGACATAAACACATGCAGCAAGTGTTGTTTGAGTGCACTCAACAGCCCAAAGGTCAGCTGTGTGCACCATCAGTGTCAAAATACATCAGAATCAACGGGTATGTGGGGCTGTGTCGAGGAGGGTTTCCTTGAGTGATACAGATGGCTGTCGAAGAGGAAGGGTGGGTGGGGTATTCTCATGGGCCTCTCCTCCCTCTGGTCTATGTTATCATCAATAGGCTACCACCCCTGTAGTCATTTCACACTCAAAACCACTGTGAGAAATTTAAACTGTGTTGCTACTTTCCAGTAGATGTTATAGTAGAATCATAGCAAATGCCATGGGAAGCAACTTTTATTATCACACTGTTTTGTATGGAAACTCCCTGACAGAGTCACATCCCTTTGCCAAGATTTCTCAGCCAATTTTCGTGTGTTGAACAGAGTCCAGGAACCAAGCTGAACTCTAGTTAATCATGGATCAATAATGGATAGGAGGAACATCGTAACCCATCCTGTCCTGGAATACTCATCTCTGCACCAGCAGCACCAGCAGTCAATCTTCACTGGAGCACAAACTAAATAGGAGTCATTAAACAGAGATGGAAGAGGAATTAAAAAGTAAAAGGATAAAAATGGAAACTAAAGCATGCTATGATGAGCAGAGCAGATGATGGGAGAATACTAAAACTTTGTGTAATTGAAAAAGATAGTTAATGGATATGGAATGTGGATGAAAGCAATGATTGATATAGCAATATCACAACAATATGAGTCAACAAGTACTTCTTTTCAAGTGTAAGCTCAATGTGCTGAACAAATAATTAAAGAGCCACTTTGTGAGCGTACTCACAGAAATTAGAAATCCATTTCAGTTTTTGCAAAAAATACACTTTGGTGTCTGTCTGGTTTCATTTTCAGTAAGATTGTAAAGTAATGGCTTGTGCATGCAAACTAAAACATAAAAGAGTGTATACTGTCTGAAAAGAAAGCATAGTAGCTGCCATGTGAGGCACAATAACTCTTTGGGCTAAATGTCAAATTCAACATGCTACCATGCTAACAGTGCTCATGATTAGCAGGTAAATTATTTACCAAGTTTGACATCTTTATTTAGTGTTGACTAGAAAAAAGTACAACAGATGCTGGTGGAAACGTTATTAAAGTTTTATAGGAATTTGGTCATAAATCAATAATTTAGACAAATATTGAAGTTGGAGAATCGCATTATTGCTATTGAGGTTAGAATAGAATAGACAGTGTAGTAAATAGTAATTCATTGTGTGTACCAAATTTCATTGCAAACAATTTTGTGTCTCTATTACACAAAAATTTCACCTTCACAGTGGAACTAAATGAAAAGTCAAGCGATCACCAAAATCATTGTAAAACTCATCCATTGGGAACTATGAATATCTGGATAAATATCCATGGCAACATATCCAGTAGTTTTTAGATATTTAACCATGCATTAAAGTGGTGGTGGAGCCCAGCAACACACATTTCTATTCCAGCAGAGCTGTTCCATTAGCCTGGCTATAAAATAAATAAATATATAAATAAAAGCTCTCTATGAATATTATCTCTAAAAATGCTAAATTTGGGCAACACAGATGAACAGTCAGTGCACCACATTTTATCCCCAGAAAATATCAGTGCAACAGGCAACTAGCTTTTAATTACCCACAATTAGCCTCAATGACACTATTTCAGCCCACTGCTTCTCACTGATTGCAGGTTCCTAAAAGGGACATGGTGCTTTCAGCCTGAGAACATAGTGTTTTGAAGTGGGTGAGCTGAATTCTCTCATCTTCATGTGTGGGAGTTGGATGTTATTCCAGGTGCTTGAGGCTGAGCTACACAATAGGGAAGAGCGAAACAATATGAGTCTCTGAGTTGGTCAGAAAGTTGTTTAGAGCAAAAACTAACACAGTGAGTGGTAAATAAGTAAAGACAGACCATGTCCCAATGCAACAGTGGGACTGACTGATGTTGGGGAGTAACAAGATAGACACTATGTGTAGTGTGTTTGTGTTTGTACATCTCTCTGTGACTGTATGAACAAATTTTGGTTTCAAACTGTTGTTATTAGGACATTTTTGCAGATCCTTACAGATTTGATGGGATGTTTGAGTCTTAGGGTTTTTTTTGTGATAGCTAAGGTATGGATTAAAAGGTAGAAAATGCAATATGTCAATGAGTGTCCTCACAACTAATGTAGAACAAGTGCATGACTGAGTTTGAGCCGAACAGTAATACCATTAAATCTCAGTCATGAAAGGGCTGTAAAGTCTATAAATGAGCGTATAACATTTAATGTCTATTTAATTATGTTCTGTTGTTTTTATATTATTTTGTTTTTTATGTTCTTTTTAAAATTCCTAATGCATTCCCTACTGTATACTCTATGCTGCTTATTCCCCCATTGGCACTTTGAGACTCTCAGCAATATACTAATATTTCTTCTTTCTTTCTTTCTTTAGAGAGTTTTTTCCCATTATTTGTGCCTGTTTGATAGAGTGCGGTATAGGAGACAGTCAGACAGGAAATGTGGGGAGAGTGAGATAAGGGGATAACGTGCTGCACAGGTCCCTGGACAGATTCAAATTTAGAATATTGAGGTTACATGGTGCAGGTCCATGTTATAATGATGCAACCTGTTTTGTTAATTTAATATAGAAACACTACAGGGACTCTTAATCAACTTCATTCTCTGAATGATGAGATTCTACATTAAAAAAGCTAGTTGTCAACAGTTTTGTTGATTTCACATGGGAGATTTCTGTCTGTGCTGATCTCACTAATCCTGAATCAATCCCACTGGTCCAAAGTAAGCTGAGTTCAGCTAAAAAAAGGTGATGTCACGTACTCTATTACATCAATCAGGACAAGACTGTCCTATAAATAGCTACAACATAGATTGTCTGCACAAGCAACTTATTATAACCCCATGTAGAACTTATAGTATGTTTTTATGGGTTGTATCCAATGATGGGGATAAGTATCCTTTATGGTCATTGAGCTTCGAGGACATGTTGTTCTAGACTTAACAATATTAAAATCAATGAATCTTGGCGCAGCTTCTTCAGCTACTTAAACATGTTTTATGTTGTGGCATGAATGAATTGTAATGGCTGTTTCTATTGGTTGGAGAAACAGCCAATAAATCAGAATGTTATAGATGGGATAAGTATGGGTACGCCATCTTCTTCCATAGCTAGCTGTATAGCAATCACCCCATGAAAAATAATGACAGGAAAATGGTGAAAAGATTAACACATCTGTTAAATTTGTTTTAAGCCAACATACATAAATAACTCTTGGTTGCTTGATTAATATAGAAATTAAAATTCAATGCTTTTTGAGTAACAGCCACAGTAGCTACTGTATCAACTGAAACTAAAGTCATGGAAATGGATGGAAGGAAAAAATAAAACGAAATTCACCCAAAAAGAATTGGCAAACAATGTTGTATTTTTCATATTTCTCCCTGACTAAGCCCTGTGCAGCTGCAGCACAAAGTTCGTCTGCAAAATTCAAACTCAAAAAGTTCAGCTGCACAATATTATCAGTCAGTGTTTTTAATACCGATGATATTAGCAAAGGGCAGTATGTTAACATCAATCAGTTCTAACAATAACAAGTGCCATTACTCCAGACATAAAACGCACCAGTGGTTGAGAGGAATATTTCAAGGAGCAGTCTCTTGAAAGACGAAGAGTTGTACAGTACCCCACGAGAACAGGGTATTCCTGTAATTTTGCACCTCACTTGACTCATGCCCTTTTCTCTACTCTGCTTCTCCTGCATGTCCCACAGACATTAGCGTTCCCTACGGATCCATAACCTTTTCTTAAAGGTTGTCACATTAATCACGCTGCTGATTTCACTCGTCATTCTCCCTCAGTATCTCTTGTGTTTATCTCTCTTTATGCAGTGCACTGTCTCTCTTCACTGCCCAACACTTGAGGCGCTGCATGTAAACGACCATCACTCTGCCTTCTCACTGTGTTTTATAACCTTTCCAAGAGATTACTCAGTTCAGGTAAAATGGTAAAGATAAGTGTTGATGGGAGAAGAAGGTAATGTGGTGATAGTGTGAATCTATCTCAGCAAACTATTTCAGTCTGCTGTACGTATGTATTTTAGGATCTGAACATATGGACACTTGAAAGCTGCTTCTGAGAAAATAACTATGAGGACCATGGACTATGGAATATATTTCAAAACTTTATATTATGTTATCAACTTGTGCTCTAGAAATTGTGTTTATGTGCTACAAATGTGATTTCAAGAACAAATAACACCAACAAGACAACATTCTTAATATAATATAGTGAAAATAATGATAAAATGTCGTTAGTTATTATAGCTAGCAAGTAGCAAAAATAATGACAGTTAACATAATTGTGAAAACAATCTAGTATGATTGAAAATATAATATCTAAGAGATTGTATCCAACAGGCTAAAAAGGCCCAGCAGGCAGTGTCTGGTTGCGTTGTCCCACAGCTCTCAGACATGATCTGAGCAGCATATCTGAATCTGATCAGACTCGGTACTTAGCAGTCAACAGTGCAGTTGAATGGGAATGTGGCTATGCCAGTGGCACTGCCTTCAGCTAAACTATCTCAGCTTTCAGTGAGATGGCCCCAGCGCTCTCCCTTGACCAACAAACAGCTGTACGATTGCAACACAAGCACTTCAAAAATACATGGGAGGGGGGGTTTATGGATGCACATTGTGTATGAGTACACCTCATTCAGTTTGTATTGCAGTGCAGAATTGGCTTGAATCACAAAAGTGGGTGAAAAGAACAATGTGTTCTAGATTTAAATGCAATTTAAATAACGAGTAAGAAGTTTGTTTCTCAGTCAGTGTGGCTGCATGACGCAGTATGACTCATCTATAAAGCTTTATGTTAAAAGATCACAATGTGGACCTTAAAGTGATGATTAAAAACTGATGCGGGGCTTTTTGTGTATTTGTAAATGTGAGACACTGGTCTCAATATTGGTGACAAATCTGTGTTTCATTTTCTATAAGTGACAACAAGATTTACAGATGTGAACGAGATGAATTAAACATCAATCAAACGGTGATGGTGAATTGATGGATGGATGAAATTTCCACCTGCATTTACTCAAAACTCTGAACAAGTATCAAGACACGACAAGTGAACTGTGCACACACGTCTGACAATCTCTAAAGAGCTGCAAAAAAAAAACACCTCGTGAATATTTAGACATTCATATATGCAGGAGGCACCACAAAAGAAAATGTTGTCAGCTCAATGAACTTGAATATGAAATGTAAAATTATATATGTAAAATACTTAGATTTATTCTAGTTGGAATGCATTTAAGATTTTATTATTTCACATTTGTCAAAGTGGCTGGTATTTGACTGTGGAGTGGATATTGTATTTGCAAACACCATCAATAGTTCACAAATCAAAATGCACATTTGTAAATCCTCTTCAAATATCTTCTACAGCCATTATTTTTGATATATTTGATCAGTTTTACATTTGGTCAAATGGTGGTGTCATATATGCAACTAATTGTGAGCATAATAGATGATCAAGGCAGAAGACAAGAAAGAAAACAAGAAAGAAAGAATCTAACCTTAAAGTTATGTGTTACCTACATCTGTTTCTAAGAGGCAGGACTTCCATCATATGTATGGTACTTACGTATGCAGACTGGCTCAACATCATGATTCAAGATTGTATCAGTACTGACTGAGAAGAGATAATAAACTGTTACAAAGACAGGAAATAGATGTAAATATTAGGAAATATGCTCTTAATCATCTTGGTTTTGCAAAAAGTAGATTATAAATTGCAAGTCCAGTCCAGACCATGCGCGTATCACGACCTGATGAATCCCAAATGACAGGCCCACAGAGAGACTGACATGACCGGTAAAAACTTCATGGATTTTTTGATGATCCACTGGCTCTCCAATGTGGAGATTTATTTTTGTGATATGCCCGATGCCTAGTCTGACTATAGATGAGGATGAGAAAAAGATGTGTTGGGTATGGTAGCAGGTTCATGGGGTCACATTAGTTTTCATTTTGTGAGTGAGTATCTCAACAGAATCAGCTGGAATAAATGCAACTCTATAAAATACAAAAAAAAAAAAAACATCCCAACAATAAAATAATGAATTAAAATCAGGCCTCAGCTAACTTCAACATTAAAACACTGCTTAGACAATGATCCATTGATAATCCAACAATAAGCTCTTGAAAGGATGGTTCTGTGTAACAAATACACTATATACTATATAGTGTATAGTGTCTATATAGTATATAGTGTATAGTGTATATATACTATATACTTTAAAGGTGACAGAGATTGGTTGAACAGGGTTTTGATCCTTGTTCTGTGATGTGACGTACACACATTAACATTTTGGTTGGATCTGTAATGCCTCAGAAGCTTCCTAAAAATTGCTCTCACAAAGCTATTTTAGGGTAGAGGATTTTAAACGTGTGATTTTGCACCTATTTGGCATCTTTTCAGGCTTAATTGGCAACCTCATTATGAAATGCAAGCACTTGACACTGATTGGCTGCCTTCCCTGTCAATCAAATTAATGTAACTTGGCTGGCTTTGAAGCATGGACAGACCATCTATTTACAGCTACTGGCCTCAATGGGAGGGGTTGTAATCAGAGTTGGGAGGGGGGGATACATTTCACGTCACAAACAAACGTTTTTGAAATTGACCCATTTTCTAGCAAACATTTCTAAAAGAGGAATTTCTATGAAAAGGAGATGTTCAGAATTTCTAGCACTTGTCACATGTTCCTGAATGTGGGTGGACGACCATTCTTCAACAAAGACGAGATAAAAACCTCATTTTTGATTCTCTGTCACCTTTAAGTATATTTTCCTGACAGAATTTGTGTACGTATTTTCAGTGAAATGTCAAATTCAAGATTTTTTATATCTGTGTAAAATGAGCTTGAGCAAGACAGTGGATGCACACTAGAAATAGTCAGCACCAACTGTATGTGAACACCTGTCACAGCATCAACTGGAAAAAGGTCAAAAGTCATCAACCACAAGTCAGTGGGTCTCCAGAGAAAAATGTCAAGAATGAAATTCACATCTAAAGACCATCTGTCTTTACCACAACTGAGCCATCCTCATGACAACTGCACTGTCTTTACTAATCCACACACCTTGTATTCATATTATTCTGTCAAACATTTCATTGTTATGTCATCATTTTGATCTGTTTGACCAGATCTACACAATCAGCCACTTATCACAAGTGAGAACATTTTGTGCTATCAGACAAAACATATTTCTAGTCTCAGTACCGATGTAGCTGTCAAACCACAGAAAGTGTAAAGAGTAGAGAGGTGATTTGGGAATATTTGCTCTTAGAAAATATATTAAATGACTGATGTACTGTGCTGTAGCTGTCACCAACCTGGATGTTTCTGAAGATATTTCTGATATAACATGCACCAAAGGAATCATTTTCTATGGGATATCAGTGTCTAGTCACCTCTTCATCAAAAGGATACAGCAGATATAGATATTAGGAAGGAGTCTGACTGTTTAGACATGGACTGTAACGACGCTGTTGTGTTGCTGGTATGAATCTGTATTTTGTTCATTACATTTTAAATCTTTTCCACCGCTCAGCCTCGTCACGTGGTTGCCAGTGTGAATCCTAATGCAGCTGCCCGTGGCCCTCAATGTTCCAAGGAACATTTAGTCGACTACTTTACATTCATAGTCTGCAAGGCTTTCATTTGCACAAAAATCACCGCGTATGAAGGCAATTTAGCTCTCTCATTAAAAAGACATAAACGCCTCAGAACTTAATGGCATCTCACAGTAAAAGAGTGAGTCTTCAGAGTTTTGAGATTACATCTTAAGATTGTCACGCAAAAAAAAAGCAAAAGGGCTGCTATAAGCTTACTGTTGACTTTCAGAGCAGTTTTAATGAAAATGGCCAACAAGAGAATTCTATGAAATATGGCAATACTGAGACTTTGTTTGGTAAAAGTTTATAGCTCGAAACAATTACTATTAATGGCCATACTTTAACACAACCCAGTGTGTTACCTAGATGCACTTCTCATAGAAAAATCCATCAGACAGAAATTATGCAGTGTACTGAAGGCTTTATGGGAAGATTTTTCTGAATATGCTTAGTTACTACAGTACATAACAAGCGTTAAAATGCACTGCTTATTGTAATTTATCCCGATTAGTGCTATCTTTCACCACTTTAAAAATGACACATTAGGTGATACAATCTACTTAACCTTGTGGAAAAAAAACTACTGTATCATACACAATGAACAAAGACGCTTAAAGAGAAATTACTTTTCCAGGCAATAACCTCATCCATCCCTAAGGTCTTTAATTTCAGCAGTCATGAAAAGTGACATTGATATTACCAGCAGTAAGTTGATGGAGACTGATGGGGACACTGCCTTATCAGTTCACTTTACGAACTGTAACCTCGCGTATACCATTTGCACCGAAAGCAGAACAATAAAGATATTCATAATATGCTGTGATAAACAGAATGCACAGATATGGTGTGCTCTGAACATCAGTACTACAGGTTTGTTACAGTTGTTCACACACTTGTTAAATGGATTTAGAGTGGGATTATGTGGCAAGCTCTTGCCTTCACCATGTCTCTGGTGAGGAGATGTCCTTGGTCTGTGAGAGCGTGTGCGTTATTCAGAATGCAAGGTCTCTGCGGTGCATCTGTACATCTCTGCGCTGTCCCATTTCTCTCAGACAAGATGAGAATGAGACTGGAGACATGCATTATTTGTAACCGATACCATGCCTTAATGGTGTCTGCGTTCCCCCTGGCAGCCCATAATGGACCGTTTTTGAGGTTCTCGGCATCTTGTTCGGCTTTTTGATGGTGACGGAATGGGGACAGTGGGTGTCACCTGGGAAGAAACAAGAAGAACGACGGGACCTTTCAGTTACTTGTCAGAAAACTGGCATTGCTAGCACTTGACATGGTGAGCACACAGAGAGTGCTCGTATGAGGAGTGGCAGATAACAACAAGGGGGAAAAAAATCGCCCTTCAAGAGAGAAGCATTTTACTCTGCCCTTAACACAACAGAGAGAAAGTCATATATCTAAAGGAGAATTCATGACTTTTTCATCAAATAACAGTCAGCACTAAAATTATAAAAGACCTTTATATTTGCAGTCTTTTAGATTTCATTCGTTTACAATTTGCTTTTATCTCTCTTTATGGTAGTTTTCTAGGTTTGTAGTAGATTCACATACTTAATGTTCCATGTTAACCAGCTAGTTTCATCTGGTCTGATAACAAGTCACACCAGAGGGTTTATATGTGATCATTACCATCTTCACACTCTTGATGAAAATGATGTATGCTTCTATTATAATGTTACTGTTTCCAATTTCATTTTATTGTGAAAGTGACAGGATGCAGTTAATTTTTCCTTGAGGCAAAGGTTAATTGACTTACTTGTTAAAGTAGTAATTTTTTGGCATATTTTAATGAGACGGTAACTTTTTTTGATTCAAGAGGATATGTCCAGATGAAGAGTTTCACCTCCAAATTGGCAAAGAAACAAACTGAAGCCTGTTGTTCTGCAGAAAACTAATGAATCAGTGTGAGGCATGAAATCAATTACTTTTGACTGACATTAAAACAACCTGAGCTTGTTTGGCTATGCTATAAAACACAAACACCAGCTCCTCTTCTGATGGATTTTCGACAAAATACCTGCTCAACCCGTCTTTGCGGTTGTGTCAAACCACATGTGCTCTTACCACCAGGATTCCCACGTATCACCAAGTCAGTTGAGTATGAAATCTTAAGAATTACAGCTTTTAACACAGTTTAACCAGCTCTTCATGCATCTTTTGGTTTTCATAAAGTCAAGATTACAACACAGCAGTTTCCAGCCGGAGTTGAGACTTAAGCAACCTCTTCACAGACGGTAGCAATTATAAAAAGAGCCATGTAACACCTTGAAGTGAAGGAGCAAAGCTTTAGGCATCTCAATGCTTCACACGAATCTAATGTTGTTACAGTTGAAATCAGCACACACTGTTCAGATATGAAATACACTGCAAGCTGTGTAATCACATGCCTCTCTGCCTGGATGCTCTTTGTGGTGTTCACACACCCCCCTTGACTGACACAAAGGTTCTTGATTCGCAGACAAAATGTAACCTTGCTGCAGTGAACAGCAGCATAAGAGCAGGGAGAGAGGGAAAAAAATCTTTACGGGGCAGCACCTAAATTACAAGCTGTATACTCTGATAAGGATGAATAGACCTCTGGAGGAATCAGCTAAGGATGTAGCACCACTTTCACTCAAATGTGAATGGTTGTATATCTTCACTGAGATCTGTCATCGCATTTTGTTTGACCTCTTCTACTTACTACTACTTGTGAGGTTGCTGAAAACAAAAGATTTAAGTAGGAATAAAGAAGAAATAATACAGCTACACAACAAGTATGATGGATCTCATGGCTACTTCCTAATAACTTCATATAGATGTAATGCAACAATTGCAACTTTCATTTACTGCCATGTAAGGACTCCTTAGTCGGGAGTTTGGAAATTTCAATTTATATGTTAAAGACACCACAGTAAATGTATGAAATATACAGAGATAAAAGAGAAGGATGGACCTGAAATCTGAATATCCCTTTACACTGGAAAGTGACTCCCTGCTGTCCTAACTGCTTTTCTATAATTTGAAACCAATTAGACACTGTAATATGACGGCTCGGCTTTAATTACAACGATAGTGGAAATCCTCCTGTCTAATTATGCTCTCCTTTTAATCTTTCTCTTTCAAAGATCTCTTCAAGAGACAGCGGAGGAGGAGACAAGGCGTATACTCACATGGTCTCTGAATTAATAATAGTCAGAGGAGAGGCGCAAATACACAGACTGGCAGTAAAAACCACAGTACGTGTCACATCACATAACACAGAGCTGAAGACACTGAGAGCTTCGCATGCTGCCACGAGAGTCTCTCCAATAACTTCCACTCACACAATTTCCCTATTTAAACCTCTTGGTCCATCACCATATAAAAATAGTGTTAAAAAAATCTAAATTAAATTTAGAAGTAGCAGTTTTTTTATTATCATCATCATCATCATCATAGTTGGAGTAATACAATGAGTGTTGAGGTAGCAATTTGTGGGTGGTCGGTGAATAAATTTTATCCATAGGCTCTGACAAAAAATACTATGTAGTCATGCCCATTCTTGGTAGTTCACTATGACTGTATCGCTACATAAAGTTTTAATCCACTCTACAGATATGGCTTGAGGGATGGAAATGTCAGTCTGTTCTCCAATTCGGTTCAAAATAAAATATCTCAACAACTATCGCATGACTTGCCACCATATATGGTACAGGTCCATGGGGGATGAATCCTAAGGACCGACATTTCCCCCTGGTGCCACCATGAAGGTAAATGTCTCTACAAGTCTGAGATGGATTACCATGAATCCTGGCTCACACATCCACATCCCACTCGGCTTGGATTCTAAAGCAGTAACTTTGGTGATCCACTGACTTTCCATCAAGTGCCACAGGGGTAAAATATCTCAGTTTTAATCATAATTGGCAAATATAACACCATAAAAGATCAAACCAAAATGACAAACATGGCAAACATTATGCATTTCATACCTTGGTAATAAAAAACAAAACAAAAACAATGATTAGAGCAAATTTAGGGGATATATTCATATACGATAGACACAGTTCAGATTTCTGTCCAAAGGTAATGATATCTGCATGCTAATACCTCTACAGCTCGTTAGTTAACATGTTACATCTGTGGGACTCGCAGCCTCTTCTGGTTACCTAGAAACCTCATATTTCCAGGAAGTCGAAGCACCTATAAGCAAATAATCTCCATTTGCACATATGTAGGTGGTTGCTCGATAGATGAGAGATAAGTAATGTCAGACATTAATAATATCAGATTAATACACCATTTCATTACATACTGCATTAACTCAACAATAGACATTCTCTCTTTTTCTTTTTTTGAATCAAATAGACCTGTACACACTCAGAGTTTATAGTTCTCAAATCCGCAAAGCTGATGGCAACAGTCTCAAGATAATTCATAATAACTTCCACTTTCTAAAGCACTTTTATGGTTCCTGACAATTGTGCCAGAGAAAGTTATGATGAATACATTTAATCAAGAACAGTGGAGCTGGAATTGATTTTATGACCTTGTGATTTTACCGTAAGAGACTGGGTGGTGTGAGGCACTTGGCTTTATCTGAACTGCACTGGCCAAGAGCTTATGACCTCTGTGAAAAAGAGACTGTAATACCACTAATAAACATTTTTATCTTATTCTCCCAAAAACCAAACCAAATCAAAACAAAACAAAAAACATTATGTTAAGGTTAACATTATGTGTTGCTTCACTAGTCCCTTTTATGTAGCTCCTCTAAACTGTATAGTGGCTGTAATTAGGATACATAAAAGTTTTAATTTCCTTTAATGCACATTTCTAATGGACTGACTTCTCTGCCAATTTAGCTGTCAGCCATGTTGGGTAAATTGAAGGAAAATTGATGCGGAAACATTTCCCAGCACTAAGAGGCCTAATACCGAATTGGCTGTACTTTTGCTTGATTCTTCTGTGGTATGCAGCAGTGGAAATTTGCATATCCCACAAGCTGCTACTTTGGACACCGGAGTTATATAAATGCTGCTTTTCAGTGTTGGAACTAATTGTCTTAAATCATCTAACATCCAGCCAGGTGAGACTTAAAGTTTTACAGCATAATGAAGTAAGTGCCTCTTAAATATTAGTATGGCTCATAGAGAGTAATGTAGATGAGGCAGATTATGAAACTTTCTGAAACTCATTTTAGTTTCTGTTTGGCACAGAGGATGAAGCCCAAAGCATTGGAAAGGTTTTAACTATGGCAATAATCCCTGCCCTGCTGAGAGTCTGTTGTTGAATTGGAAGAAAGCATGTGTGTGTGTGATCTAGGTATACCTTACATTGTGAGGACTTCAATCTGTTTATACACTCACATAATGGGGACCTGTCTCCCTTATGGAGACAAAAAGCGGGTCCCCATAATGTAAAAAACAAAAAATAAGGTGAAGACATGATTTAAGGTTTGGTTGAGGTTAGGGTCAGCTTTAGATAAAGGTTTAACAAGTGCTAGCAACAACTGTGCACGTGTGTGTGTGTGTGTGTGTGTGTGTGTGTGTGTGTGTGTGTGTGTTTGTGTGTGTTTAATGCCAGACTGAAAAAATGGACCTTAGAGGAAATGATGCAGGTATAAAAAAGGGAGAGAGAAAAAGATAATTATACTTACAGAACACTGGTGGTGCACCACACTCATGCGCTGAACTAATTTGTTGGGCGCCTGGGTGGCCAAGTGGCTAAGGTGCACCACATTGGCACATATGCCGTGTAGATGTTTGCATGTTTGAATTCCGACTGTGTTGACCTTTCCTCCGTGTCCTTACCCCACTCTCTGCCCTGTTTACTGTCTCTGATTAAAGGAAAAATTGCCCCAAAAAATATATACATATATAAAAAATAATAATAATTTGTTGAAACCTTGGATCCAGTTGGAGGTAACCTTTGACCACCAAAATTTGGTACTCTTGGGTATTACATTCACAAGGCAAGAAATGTGTTTTCTTAGGTCACAATGATCTTTGATCACATGAACTTTTATACCAAATATAGTATACTGTGATTGTGTTCATGATGTAACATTTTCAAAAGAATGAGAGGACAACATGACCTGGATTGATAGACAGACAGACAGACAGACAGACAGACAGACAGATAGACAGACAGACAGACAGACAGACAGACAGACAGACAGACAGACAGACAGACAGACAGACAGATAGATAGATAGATAGATAGATAGATAGATAGATAGATAGATAGATAGATAGATAGATAGATAGATAGATAGATAGATAGATAGATAGATAGATAGATAGATAGATAGATAGATAGATAGATAGATAGATAGATAGATAGATAGATAGATAGATAGATAGATAGATAGATAGATAGATAGATAGATAGATCGATAGATAGATAGACTGTCAGAGCAAAGTGGATCATACATTATACTCCTCTGCCTTCCCTCTTTAGCGCACATCTGATAGAGCTACTTATTAGTCTAATGAGTACTATTCAATGATATAGAGGAGCTATTACAGAGTTCTCTCCTGCATACTCAAGACTGTATCTCTGCAAGTCAAACACAAACTCTTGGGGTTTTGCCTCATGGTTCAAATCTGGGTTTGCTTTAATCACTAATATGATAACTGCAAAGTACATTATTCATAAGCAATCACTGCTCTCGTGTCTAAAGAGCCATGGCTGTGATCAAAGAGTGACACTTTCTGTCAGCCATCGCTGTAAGGTTTTGCCTATGAAGAATGATCAAAGGATACTCATGTAAACACATTTGTTTCATACAGTCAGACGTTTTGTGATGTGAAAACTTAAAATTGTAAGTTAATTGTTTGGGTTCTTCCAATAAGCCCAGTTCCTTGTGTTTCCTTTTGGTTCCCCTGTCCTGTTTGATGTCCTGTTTGATGTTTAGTTTATTTGTTTCAGGCATGATAGATTTGACTTTCCTGCCATTCCACTCAAATACACATCACATAAGATAGTAGACAACCACTTATTTGACCTGCAGTATTTAAGGATTGGTACTTCACTTCAGTAGTTTGCTATGGTTTGCTATGGCCTTGTCCGATCACCTGCTTTTCTCTGCATCTCAGGTCCAATATTCCAGCCAACCTGCATAGTCACTATCACATCATCCTGTTTGCCAGAACTCTTCAGAACATTTTTCGATTCCTGGATCTGAAACCCAGTATCTGTGGTAAAAATTGCTCAGACCTCCAAATCTAGATAGCAGTGGCAGAAAGTAAAGTGCTAAACTTAAGTATTTAATTTGATCTACTGACCTTTACCTAACTTGTGTGTATCCATTTTATGATTCTTTTACTCTTACTACAATATTTGAAACATTATATTATTTACAGCTTTACAGTTACAATAGTCTTTGATTAATACATATCAATATTCAATGTCATGCATTTTAAAATATAAAGTGTACTGTAATTCTTTCACAATTGCTAGCTCACAGGCCAGGTGATTTCTGAATGAAGTCACTATTATCCAACTTTGGAGTTCATTATTTCCATCATTTAGAAGCAAAACAGCATTCTTTATATGTAATGCACTTTTCAAAACTAACCTTCGCTGAGGAAAACTGATAAAACGCTGATAAAAAAATCAAAATCACAAAATGAAATGTAAAAGGATCAAACCAATTCAAAAGACAGTATAAAAGACATTCTAAAAAACTGAACAAAACTCTGGGTAGGCTCTTCAATAAAAGTGTTTTTTAAGCAGGGATTTAAAAGATGCCACTGATGCAGGTCGTTCTGAAGACTTAGGGCCCATTGGCAACACTAGCTGCTGCAACAAGCTAAGCTGCAGTAGTAAAACTCAGAGACAGAAATGTACATAATAAACCCTCGGTTAAACAGACTGCCAACAAACCCTAACCCATCCCCGAGAATTAATTTACACCACTTCTAACAGCAAAAAGTAACCAAACACCAGGGTTCAGGTTGATTTCTTAAGAGCTATCACATAAATGCTATGTCCCTGTTTAAACTCCTGCTACTGAGGACATTTCACTTCACTCTGCAATTGAAATCCTAACTATTTTTCAGAATTCAGCATCAGAACTTAATTAAATTGGTATTGTATTGGCGACACAATACCTCAAAGATGAAATAAAAAGCTTAGTAACGGAAATACAAAACCTACAATAGCCTGGATATGGCATCACGCCCAGCTGCCCTCTGAGATGTTTCTGGCTCTGTGTGAACAGGATGTGCAAGCTGAGCCTCCCGTGCTGTGCCAAGCAGCGACCTACAGCCTGTATTTACAGACCTCAGACAGAAAACTCTTCTTCAGTCCATCAGATCAGCAGGTTAATCAAACAACAGACAGTTATTTGGAGCTGAGATAGAGAAGGATAAATTATTCACAACTGTTACAGACTCTCTGAAAATGGCCAGGGATCAAGTTGATGATACGTGTGTGTGTGTGTGTGTGTGTGTGTGTGTGTGTGTCCTCAGTTGGATAAAATGGTCTCAGTTAGGTGAATCGAAAGTTTTTTTTTTTGTGGTGAAATTGAGCAATTTTAAGCATTATGTTCAATTGACTCAAGACTCCTCTTGAGTTATCAGCAGAATGGACTCAGAGTGTTTGGTTCAAGTGGATATAAAATGAATTTATACGAGGACAAGGCCTTTTGTGAACTTTTATGGCAGAGAATCACATCTCTAATACGTCAGCAGCTGTTAAGATTATTTTTTTAAAAATTCTATGATGGTTGGTTTGTTGTCTTAGAGAATAATAATGTAACAACATAAAAAAGGAGCAAAATCATGTAAGACACAACATTCAATATGATAAGAATACCCTTAGGAACAATCAGATCATTGCAATATGCAAAGTGCTGAATAAAATGAAAGTGCAAGAAGATCCCAAGTGGAAATACCTGTCTGTTATCTGATGAAATATTCAACAGGTTAATTTTAGTGAGGCCCAAACAGAATAAACTAATTCTATTCACTTGGCCCCTGACTGAGACTAAAATAATCACAATGTCAGCAGATTCACAGAGAAAAACAACTCTCAAATCATCAAACAACAACACAATAATGTTTTAACCAGGATTTCCCTTTCGCTAGATGATTTGTTCATTATTAAGTGATGCCGGTAAAGGGAGAAAACACTGATCTTGTCTGGGTGACAGCATGTTTGTCAGAGGCACAGCTCTGCCACATTAGGCAATTATTCATACAGGCTTTGATGTGCAGTGTCAGACTGACGGCCAGGCAGACTAAAAAGCTTCTCTCTGCTTCACTGACTCCATCAGCCATAAACCACTGAGCTTCAGTAGACCATAGCTCTGCTCACAGCCCACCTTATTGTCAACCTTTCTACAGCTAACAGGTAGAAAACTACTTGTCTTATTAAGCTCTAATGCTTCACTTTCCTCATCACCTGGGAAACAGCTAATAGGATTTCTTTTTAAGAGACGATCGAATGCAAGTCACTTTAAATAGTCTGAGAACAGTGACTCATCATTGATTTGTGTCCATACATATAAACATATACATGCCCACACCCACACACCAAACCTATGTGTTCAAAGCTGAGATAAATGCCACTTAGCAATGGTTTAACGCCCAAATGGGAGACAAATTCTTCCTTATTTTGTGGCAGAACAGTTTGAGTCATACTAGTGGCAGTTAGTCAGTTGGTCTATGACTTCCAGCAGCAGATTCAAATACCTCAACTGAAAAAGATCACCAGGAAATGAAATGTTTCTACCTAGTGGTACCTTCAGGTCAATATTTAAATTTGTCAAATATGTTGGTTTATAGAGAAATACCTGTAAAACCAATGGTATGTCCATCAGCCTCAGCAATAGCAAATCTTAGTGGTTCAAGTAACTGTGTAACATCAACATATTAACATAGTATGTATGAGCTGAATGAATACAAGATTAACAAACAAATACCATCAATAAAGTATTTTCAAAGACTTTTCTTGTTTCAGTAAAGTTAAAGTTTTCTTGGATTTGTCTCGAAACTACAGCAGAGGATATTTTGGCTCGGGGACACGTCTGCATCTTTAATGACTCTTGTCCCCTGCAGTGATGCTTGTTTCTTTTTTTTTTTCTTTTTTTTTTGTGGGAGGAGTGTGCCATTAGAAATGAAATGAACAGTTTCAGACAGTTAAAACTGCTCTTGAATAAGTAACAGCTCTAGCTCCCTGCGAATGGCTCTCTGTGACTTTGTATCACATGCTTATTATTACCACACAGGTTGATTTACTAATGTTAGCTGACAACTTAAGATGGGAATTTCATGATGAAATTAACCGTGCCACCAGTCTCTTGTTTTGTAAATGGAGTTTTATTGATTGTAAGAAAAGTCTTATCAAGGCTTTAAATGGCTCCCCCAACTGTTTCTCACTCTCAAGACACTGCAATAGTGAAATGAAGCCCCTGAAATCAATACATGCCAAACTCAGTTGTACATTTTAGCTGAGTTGAACGCCATCATTAACACACAAGATCACTTCAGAGAAAAAGAGAAATATAGACTTTTCTAGTCCAATTTCTTTATGACGAAGTGTGGATGAGTGACGTTTCTCAGCTTCTGAAGGAAACATTTGATAACAACCGATTGATGAAAAATAATAAAGACTGAATGAGTTTTTTCATGGCTAAATCCAAATAAATACAAATTAAAACTACCATATTCAACCTAAAAACAGTGAAATTAATTAATTATGAAAATACATTTTGACTAAATGATTAAAAAGACAGAGCTTCCATTTCTATAAGCTATAAGATTACTTTAAAACGAAAAGTTAATTTTAATTAAAATGAAAATTGTCTGAATTTAATTCTACAATGTTGTGAGCACCCTTATTCTGTTAAAGAACAGGCGGAAAAATCAGACAGACTTTTCAGAAAAGTCAAACATTAAATAGATAAATGAATGAAATATGAGTTTTGTCATTTGGGGCAAACTGATGATGCTTTGAATACAGATGATGTTTTTATGAGACTTTAGGGGCATAAACTGTTTTTTTTGTGTGTGTGTGTGTGTGTGTGTGTGTGTGTGTATGTCTAGATACATAACCTATAACCAAGGTGGGTCATTTTTTACAAGCTAGATTTTACTGGCCATCATTTCTCATAAAAATAGAAATTAGTTTCCTGTATCTCCTGCCTCCTATCTTCCTGAATCTTTTTAGCCAAGATGGAAAGCTGTGCAGTTTTCCTCTCGTGATCTTTTTACTTAATAGCTGATGGCTAAACATCTTCCACATTTTATGAAAAGGTTACTGACAGATTGTAAGTTAAATATCACTCCTTCTTTAGAAAGTACTCACATATCTCTGTATCGTATTGTAAAGCGTTACCAGATTTTCATTGTGTTTGTGAGAGCTAGTCTTTGTTTCAGGCAATAAAACCCTGAGGGGAAACCCTGTATTGGGTTTATCTTCTGATCACAGAAGTTACTCTGCTATCAGAACAACAAACCAAAGCCACAGTTATGATCCCTCGGTCATGTTGGTTTTTCTTTTTTTTCTTCATAGCTGTCAGCTCAGGTCAGGGTGAAGGAGGGGGAGGACATGGCTTCACTACAGTTAAGTGCCACAGGAGGTGAAAACCTATCAAACTGCTCTGTGTGTTTGAGACTGTCAGCAACAGCATATTGATGGATCAAGCTTGGACATAGTGAACTGTAAATCAGAGAGTAAGCACTTAACTATCAGAGGTTCTGGCTGCAGCTTTTACGGACGTGTAGGGTTATTTCATGACTAAACTACAATTGTACTCAACTGAAAGACTGATAGTTTAATAAAAACATGAAAACATGACAAAAAAACATACCTGCTTTTATTCCAATCTGCATATAAACAGTCTCAAAAGTAATGTTATGTTATGTATTGCTGTTATGAATCTCTTAAAGTTAAAAGTTTACAAACTTTCATGTGTGTCATCCAAACACATTTCAAACAGGTATGGAAAAATAAGACAGGAAGCAACTTTACAAGAATTTCTATTATATCAAAGTTAATGAGGCCAATAAGCCTTTGAAGACCTGTTTCTAGATGTATTATTGATGTTACAAATATAGTTCTGCCATGGTGTCAGTTAACAAGAGATGTGAGATATCTGTCACAGCGCATTTCCCAAAGTTGTATTCAGAAAGTAGAAGCCAGACTGATACAAATAACTGCAGTTTCAATAATTTAGGCTCGTCACGGCAGGATGAAGATTGTTCAGTCTTTATTACGTTGCAGTGCGACTGATGAGCGAGGATAAATGACAGAATGTATATTTAATGTCTGTGTTTAGCGGTTTCAATTCCAGATTTTTACCTTAAGTCATGTTCAAGGATATTTTCCCCTCTGCTCGATGCAATAGACTACATCATTGCATAACAAATAGCCTCATTATGTGTGGACTCTTTATGCTCTTTGGGAATTTATGCTCTTTGAGTTGCTTTGGGGCTCTAATTTTCACTCTTGCTATCTACAGTATTGAGTTGAGCCACTGTAAATGAACTTGCACAAGTTTGGTATGGAAGTGATGAAGCTGACATAAATGTTAAACTCAACGGGGGGTAACTAATCCAGCTGTGAACTTGTTAACTGAGTAGTGGCGGATATTACATGACCGCCAAAGTATCCTTGAGCAAATAGGTATCTTAACTCCAGGGGCAATGCACTGCAGTTGTAATAGTTGTAATACTTATTTGTTTTAAGGCCATGCAGGAGGAGGAAAATGCAAATTTTATTAGTATATATGTTGTTATGATCTACAGAGAATTCAACACAAATGCAAACTTCATCTGCAGATCTGTTCTCAAGCTTTATCATGAGGGAGAGAAACAAGTTCCTGCTGCATAAGCTCATTGACTGTGTGAAAATATACTGAGGCAGAAAACACTTGACTCCATAAATAGTGCAAAGTCTCATGTGAAGAGTCACACCATGTGTGCTACCTGTGGTATGCAAAAAAAAAAAAAAAAAAAATGGAGGCAATGGGGAAAAGAAATGCAGCTGCAATGTACAGATGTGTGAATGTAAGGTGGGAAGCAATAACTACCCAACTTTATTAAAATGGAAGTTCAGAGCAGTAGAGTGAATCAGGTGGAGAATATCAGTGGTTTATCTTCCGACATTACCATGAAAGATTTACTGATAATAAAACCAAAGTGAAACTAAAAACTGAAGCAGCGTGGTCATCTATCAGGACACATCCACATCACACCACATCACTGTAATGTTCTGTATCGTCAGACACCTCGCATAAGAAAAGCTTTCTGTGACAAATTGAGCTGGTCCTCAGCCTCAGATGGGAGATGTGTGTTTTTTAAACCTTCCATCACTGTGATGTTTTCATCAGTTTCCGCACTTATGTGAATGGAGAGTGGTATAAGATAGATATTTGATATTCTTGGATGAGCGTCTCCTGAACCTGCTGCACTACTGCATGATGAAAGCTCTCATTTTCCAATATAACACTACAACCAAATTTGGAGGCTGTTGCCCATCATTGTCCATCGATTTCCCAGCCTTCATATTCACACATCCCTACACTTCACAGCTGCACCTCCCTCCTCTCTCTCTCTCTCTCTCTATCTGCTTCCATTTCATGACATACAGCAATAGCAACCTTGTGAGACTCTTTGCATGCGACTTCATCCTGATTATGGAGTCGTCTGCATATTTTTACAAGGTGAATGAGCCAATGGAGCAAGAGCAGTTTTTTCTTCATTAGGAACAAGACTGAAAAACAGTGTGAGTAGAAGAAATCTTTGCCTGGTAAGACAGTAAATGTTTTCTAAAATAAGTGAGAAAAACGCAACATGTTCATTCAATTTGATGCATTATGGGGGAAGTTACATTTTAAATGAACTGCAGCGAGGTCCAGTCAGCATTATTTATGTTTTCAAATATTAATTCGACTTATTTATTTTGATTTTTACTTCTCTATACACCTCGCATCGTCCTTGCCATGCATCTCAGCTCATCAGCCACTTAATTGTCCTGTGAATCAAACCCATCTCAGTGAAGATGTGAGGACCATGCCGGCCATGACACAGTAGTAGCAATGAAAATGTTTTTCTTGTATAACTCAACATCCCGTTAATCCATCTCATCATGTCTCCGACTCCAAGGAGGTTCAAGGAGTCGAATGCTCAGTCCTATTAGAGCAGTCCCCCAAGGACCTAATGCAAAATGAGACAAATTCAGATGCATCCCTTTTTGATGTATGCGCCACACACTGTATCTCGTCACATCTTTCCTGGAGAGAGAAGTTGTCACCGCATTCATGAGAATGCATGAATTTCCTCACATTAATCTTATACTATCTCTTTTAGTTTGTTTTTTTGTGTGTGTGTGTGTGTGTGTGTGTGTGTGTGTGTGTGTTGTGTGTTCAGCCACAAAAAAATAAATGAATAAAAAATAATAAAAAAAAAAAAAAACATTGCAGTGTGTGCTTTGAATATGTATATCAAACAAAAATGAGATCCAAGGATGACTGTAGTGAAGGATGAAATGACCTGCTGTAATGTATCACTTATTTCCTCTGTGCTACATGGAGACAGATCCAATATGGACTGCTGGAGCATTCAGATAAAAATCAAAGAATGAAGCTCCATTTCACAACAGTATCCCCCCAGGCAATATTCATGGAGCGCAAAGGAGGTGTTTGTAAAGGTAGAGAGCTGCTTGCACTGTGAGTGCAGTGTCCTTGAGCTATAGGCTGAGTTAGAGCACCTCAGTTACTAATTACTGCATAAAGATCATGCTGCTCTGTTTGACACTTCTCACTGCAAAATGCTGAGATCTCAATATGGGCATTAACTCACTAACTAAAAATACCACGATCGAAAGAGAAACAAACACACCTCAACACGATTAATATCCTTGAAACTTGAACCCTTGCATAATGAAATCGATAGCGAAACTATGATCTTACCCTAAACTTAAGTAAAGTGTTTGAATATACTTTCATTTAATCATAAGTAAATCAGATGAGTTATATAATAACTATGATAAAAAAACAGGCCCTCATTTGTCCTCATGACTTGACACTGATCACCTCCTTAGCTCCTTTTTTTCTGTTGCTATAAATGAAGATATGTTTGTTATTTAATCCGAAAAACCATATGGTTTATCCTCATGAGATTCATTCAGGTTTTAATAACAGGCCAGTCTTTATTTTTCAGCAGTTATTCTTTGCATTTCATATTTTATACTTGCGCAAATCAAAGATTTTGCCGTACGTGTCATCTTAGAAAGTGTGAAAAATAATGTTCGGGGGATCTGTGAAACTAGATATTTCTTTCTACTAAATCACAGGACACTCATGACTCATGCAAAACGTTAAATAATCAGCATAAAATGTGGAATACAGAACAGAGACTGGCGGGAATGTAAAAATAGAACAATAAAAACAAAGTTTTTAGGAGCCAGAGTTGATCTCGTAATTGACAATTTGTTCAGTGAAATCAAATTAGTTAAGAGTGCATCAGTCAACTTTTTAAAGTAGCCTACACTGTCTCCTTCTTCTCATAGTTGGTCTATAAAGAGAAAAGGAAACAGTTGAAGTGGAAAACTACTTTTTACTTTGACATCCAGCTCAGTCCCAAACCCCAGTGGGACCAGTGGCACAGCAGGCTGAATATCTCTGATTCAGTCTCTCAGTATCAGTTGAAACCCACAGCTTTCCTAAAGCTCCACTTTGCCACGAATTAAGCCTTAATGCGACTCCTCTGTCTATTGATTTGTTAGCCATGCATTTCCTGTCCTGCTTTGATGTCATTGTGGTGTCAGTGTATGGAAGATTCCAGATAAAATTATGGAGGGGTTTTAGCTTTTAAGCTTGTTATTTCAGGGGATTATTCAGCTGCAGTTGAATTAACATTTTTATTCTTTTTTTGGCCACAAACTGGATTATGTGACTCTTTTCTGCAGAGGCGATATATCAAATGCCCATCGCTGATATGCTGCTGCTATGAACCCCTTCCACATCAGGAGGAAAGCAGTGCTGCGTGGGTCTGGGGAGAGTGATGTGTAGAGGATTTCGCCAGCTTGGCCTGCAAACTCTATTGAGAAAAAAACTAGCGTCAGTGCCAAGCATCGAAATAAAACACGTTCACCAAATGTAGCACAAAGACATCATTATGTATTACAGTGGAATATTCACTGATGCTGCAGTTCTGTTGTTTTGTGTGTTCAGTATTTCTAAGCTCTGGCATTATTATTTCTTATTGACTGGACTAACTCAAAATGTCTCACTGTTTTGGCTTCCTGTTTGTGAAAGTTGAAAAAAAAGAGTTTTGGTTTGACCCACTGAGACCCTATCAAATCTGTGCAGGGAGAGAGTTGAACTTCTGCAGAAAAACAACTCCCTGGCACCACCACTCTCCCCTTCCCCTCCGTCTGTGTTGAGCTGACTGGATGTGGTCCGCTGGTCCCTCTGCAGAGCTCAATACACTCTGCATGGGAACAGAGCGAGCAACAGTGCACAGTGCAAAAATACAATACGAACAAAAGACAGATTAATGACCGGGATAATCACAAACCAGAGATTTGTCCCCCATCTGGGTTTGTATTTTTCTGACTCAACAATTTTCTGCCTAGAATTGAACTTTTATTAAAATTGCAGACGTGGGCTGTGAGCACAGCTGGCCTTCAGATTCTTATCCCTGTTCTTATATGACGCTGCAGCTGCAACTTACATTGTCATTAAAGGACCACTGAGCTGCAAAATTACATTTAAACGCCAATCACGTCAGGGGAAAATCAGTGGATTATTGTCTGGCAACACAGCAAGGGGCTGTAAGGAAAATATTATGGGAGGAGATCAGATGAATGTTGGATTACCTGACTTTCTAAAGGGCATGGGGAAGGCTTGGATTTCATTTTAGCATGAGGGCAGCAGTTTGGAGTCTGTTTTAGGATTTTATTAATGTGTGCATTGGTTGTACCTGTGTCTGTCAGCTGTTTGGTGCTAAACAGGTTGTGCACAATGAGGTTTCTTTTTTTCTTTTTCACTGCTGCAGCTGAAAACAACGATATCAGAGCGGCGAGACTGAAACAAATCACAAAAGGCGCACAGTGGAAATCAAAGCAAATCAACTGAAACTCACAATAAAGCTCAAGGGGGAAGCTGAAAATTCAGGTGATAATTAGGTTCATCAGTACAAACCACACCTTGAACACTGTCACACTGTTTTTACTTTTGATACTTTCTTATAAAAAAACAGTGACTGCAGCTGATTGCAACAAGTTATACAGTTATACTAATTCTGACTTTTTATTTATCTCTTTCTTCAGTTTACATTATTTATTTATTTATTCATTCATTTGGTTATATAATATATATATATATATATATATATATATATATATATATATATATATATATATAAACCCTGTAGAGTGCAGATTTAATTTTTAAACTGCAGCTAACCTCAGAATAATTATATGAAGCTCATTTGATTAGTGAGAGAACACTTTTTATGAGACCGAAATTGTGTTTAATTGAAATTCTGTGTCCTTATAAATGAAAATAATTGTTATCCGCATCCCTCATACGAACATAATGGTTCTTGGTATTATGCAACACCTTTCTAACAGCTCGTTTTCTGCTTTGAAGGCTTATTTCTAAAAATCAAAAAAAAGAAAAATATTTTATATTTCTGCAGCCCATTAGTTTTCTCAAATGCATTATATTTTCATACATACATTTCATCTATCTATATATAGTCTGATATTTGTCTGTATGAAATGTGATACATTTTATATGAGGTGAGGTAGGAGCTAGTTAGACACCAGTTATGAAATATATAAAATGTTGTGTCTGGGTCATGCTGAGCCATTATTCCCACTCAATTAATTAGAGATGTTCTTTCAACAAGGCTGCAGCTCATCTTCCCTCTGTGCAGCCACATTTCCAATCTGAATGTACGCTGTGCACTCTGAAAGATTGTGAAAGTAAGATCTGGTGCTGGATATCAATAGACCCTTAACTACACTGGTTGAACGACTCAATGAGTTGCCATGAACGTGTCGTGGAAAATGCATTTTCCCTTCATTACAGCAACTGAAAGCACCATTACTGATACAAAACCTTATGACCTTTTATGCTAAATGGGTCTAGTGATGGACAACTGCAGTGCTTAAAAATGTGACGCATGCTTGTGTTTTATAACTGTTGTGATAAAAGATCATAAAACAGCCATTACTCACATTTACAGCAGAGATAGACTTAGTTGAAAGTTTCTTTCATGCTTTGGAACCTGCTAAATAATTGATTTGCTGATCCATCACTTTCTACTCACTGGATGCTTCTAAATGTCTTTGTAGATTGTACGCCTCCAATTAAAACCATTTCAGTTTAAGTTTGAGGAAGCTTTGAAATAAATTAAGTCTGTATGGGAGGAATATTGTTACACATCTACTACATCTACATCTAGACTGGGCTGGCTGTTTTAATTCTTAGTAATGTATATAAATTACACGTTCGGCATGAGTGATGAGTAACAGGTGGAATTTCCTGAGCTCTTTTCACACAGGTTTTGATTTGGATTAAAAATCACTTTGCATTGAATAGCACTTTTGTGTATCTGCTATTTTTCGCTTTAGTTACACCTATGCAAATGGAATCTTTTTCACTAAGGGTTGAATGAATAAAATAATAAAAAACAAAACAACAAAAAAACAAAATAAATAAATAAACACACAAGGTGAGAAAATGAAACATAATAGAATAAAGGAAAAGGAAAACACCGATGAATAGAAAAAATATTTCCATAGGACAGTGAATAGAGTCTTCGCCAGCAACTATAAAATGTGACATTTTCAGTCAAGTGGTCGACGACAGGACTGTCAGATTAATTTCTTATCACTTTGGTAAACTGGATGTCGGTGACAGCTTTTGTAAGACTACAATTGTATGTGGTCCTGATAAATCTGCTGTCAAAGCTTTGTAGGAAATCAAAAAAAACCTAAATCTTTTTACAATGAACACAGGTACCGTCTGTCTGTTGAGATGAAATATCTCACCAACTATTTGATGGATTGCCATTACATCTGGTGCGTGGTTCATCTCTATAATTTTATATATTGCAGGACAATTTGAAGTTGTTTTGAGAATTTAAAACATGCACAGTCGCAGAAATTAACATTTTGATAGGAATACCAAGATACGCAGATGACTGTTTTCTATTTATTGTCACAGCGTCACTGCTGTGAACCAACTTACCTTTACCAAAAAAAAAAACAAAAAAAAGAATTATTGGCATTTGACATACACAGACACTAATACATCTGTAAATATTCTAATATTAGCTGATATGACAGGATAATTTTGATGTGACATTTAAGAGAAAGGTTACATGAACTCAAATACAACGGAAATTGTTATTTTTGTGGTACAAAAACGTGGAACTAATCACACCTGCTCTTGCTGGACACCTGCTGTGCTGTTATTTCTGTTGTCTCTGTTAGATGTGCAGTGACCTTCAATTACACCATTAATTTTGTGCATGTTCGCACCCAGATCTAACAAATATAATCTGCTGCTTAACAGCTCCTGTTGTTATCGGCGCGAGGTTTGTGTGATACCGACAACCATCGGGTTCATGCCCTTGGACTGAGCTGGAATTTCATTATGTTTTGCCCTTGCTGTGTGAAGATTCGTTCTCCAGCTTGTGTGCTCCACACTGTGCGACGGGAATCCAGTAAAAAATATGAAACTGTCAAAATGACCTTTTCCCTCTCAGGGGGACTGCTCTAATTGGTGCATTTTATTGTTATCAACCGAGGAGGCAAACAAAAATGTTCTCCCATGCAACGCTTAGGATAGTCGCCATTTCACAAAAGATAAGAAAAAAAAAATATTCTGAAACGTCTGGTTTAAAATGAAATGTAATATTGTAAGCTGTTCTTTATCGACCCATGTAATGTCTCACAGATAAAAATCCTTATACTGGTTTATTTCACTACTTTGCCTTGAAACGGTAAAAGATCAATACCAAAGCAGGAAAACAAACAGCGCTCTTCATGGATATAAGGTGTATGGCTATAATTGATCTCATCATGCAACACTATAAGAAAGGTCATACCTCAAAAACAGTGAGGCTTCTCCGCAATCGTTCAATCAATAATGACATTTTATCCACAGAAATGGAGTTGGGAGATCTTTGACTTCTACACTGTAGATAGTTAGGTAGGTGTTTAACCTTTACCTGGACACGTGCTGATACACAAGCACATAAATGTTCAGATACTCTAACCCACGAAGAAAATGAAAGCACACATAATCACGCAGACAGACTATGACCTTCCTTCTGTTCATTTCACACAGACTCCAGCTCTCAAATGCTTTCTGTCACATATCCAGCTTAACTATTCTACTGTGTGCCTTTCTCATGTTGGGTCGTGTCAAGTGCATAGTTTTGATTTTCGAGTTCTGTCTCCTCAATTAGACGGCCGCTCTTTAGCGCCGCGTTCCCTTCACATCACACCAGATGGACCCACAGATGGATGCGGCGACGTTCTATTAGTCCATGGGCTCTGTCAGCAACAGCACATCATGCCTCAGTCTATCATGTCTCTGGGTCCAAATCCCAGAATTAGACTTTTTATTTGCCTGTAAATCACGGAATAATTGTCATCTCACATATGACAAACAATAAAAGTGAAAGAGGCAGAATGTGGTAGGACATTCAGATGTCTGACACCTCCAGCACAGCACACACCAGCCACAAATGGATCCTGTTTTGTTTTGAGGGTTATGCTTCAGATGCTTGTTAGTGTAGTGGAGCTGTAGAGTATGTCGGGGAATCTGACAGGGTCAGGCGAAACTCCCTCTCCCAGCTCTTACTGTTTAAGAGATGAGAGATGTTGGTGTCAGATTCCCCTCCTGACTCCAGCTCTGCTGTGCACAGTTGGCATCCACTGAGAATCGGTAGAGAGAGATGAGTTTCTGACCATCATTATCAGACAAATGTAGTAACGGCTCAGTCTTGCATTGCAGCATTTTATAGCCATTTTTGCTTAGTGTTGAATAGCATTTACAGCTATCAGCTTGGGCCATCTCTGAAGAGCAGAACTGTTCAACTTCCCTGATCACCTTCAGAGAAAAGGAGCATGAGTGTGGCCCCAGATGCTGACCTGATAACATCCATGATTTATCTTCTTCATGTCTTGCAGCTATAATACAGTCTAGTGGGAGACAGCAGCCAGGCCTTGGGCTGACAGCTCCACAGCTCCTCTGGCTTTTGTTGCAGCCCGATCAGCTCAGATTTCAGGATGAGACTGAAAGAGCATCCCAAGACATGTAACCTAAACTACTTTACTGGCAAAAAGAGGATAGCTTAGAGTCAGGGCAGCGAAATGTAAATCCTAATATGTAAAGCCTCACATCAAGAATTCCACACGGGTTTGTGCCTTCAGCATATTTTTTCTTAAATCAAAAAACAAGACGTTTTATAGCACAATTTTTTATCTTTTGAACCAATGATTCAACCAGAAGTTTCATGCCAAATCAAACTGTAGAGGTGCTCCAACTGTCACTCGACTGCTAAATTATCTATAGTAAAAATTAATGTGACATTTATTTTTAGAGCCTGCATTAGCTTCTCTAACTTCACAACACAGTGACAATGCTAGTTCATATTTAAAATGTTCATCTTAAAATGTTCATCTTAGTTTAGCACGTTAGCATGCTAACTTCTGCTAATAAGCACTAAAAACAGTACAGCTAAAGCTGTTTTTTTCTGTATTTGGTCATAAACGACAGTACTGGACAATTACTACAGCTACTACAATTCATACCAAAGGGATCATGAATACACAAAAAATCATGGAAGTATTTGTACAATAGTTATCTAATAATTTAACCCCAGACGGTCAATGCTTAGCCCATAAGCCCAAGTTGGTGTTAGACAATAAGTCAGGGGATCACCGACGCCTGAGCAAAATTTCTTGACAATCCGTTTATTTGATGTAGAAATATTTCAGTCAGGACCAAAGTGTTGGACCTACAGATCGACCGGAAATTGCCGCAAGTTGCTAATAATTACCAGCAACATCACTGGGGTATAAAATGCATTTTCACACAGCTTCATAAAACCCAAAGCCTCACAGATATTTACTATTTTATTTGCTATCACTGGGAACAATTTCACTCAGATCAGTAAAATACGTGTATTTCAGTACTGCACATACCCTGAGGCCCATGCCTATAATTTAATATATCTTACCCCTTAATATCTGCTACCTCAGCACACTGCTGCACACTTTGCCGGTTACATCAATATCAGTTAATAACCGAATCCCTGCTGTGTCTCCAGTTCAATAACCCGACCACAGAATACAGGAAAAGTACGATTTGATTTGAGAGTCTATGTTATCAACATAGCTGGTTCAATCATGGTTCAGGTCAAAATGTATGTCCAAATATTTGTTCTGTTCCACCTGCTCAATTTCAAATATTTCACAAGGAGTTACTTGTGAACTGTAGGAGGGGGAAAAAACCCTACTGTTGTGGATCTTCCTGCTGCCTCATGTTCAGATCAGAAGGCAGAGCTGTAGCTGCTGTGTCTGACTGATAAGCGGGACTTTGTGTACTTAAATGGCTCACAGACACAAAGTTTCATTGACAATCTGAGTACAGCAGCTTGCTCAATGAACGAGGCATCAGCAGCCGCTGACGGGTTGATCAGGTTTGGGGGTAAACCACGCAGGGAGAGGTAAAAGACGGGAAGAGACAAATAGAAAGAAACAAAAGATAGTGAGAGTGAAAAGATGTGAGACTGACGTGTCTGTGTAATATCTTTTTGCTCATTTGTTTCCGATCCTCGCACTGTTGCTGTGCAGATGATGAAACTTCGTCAGCATCATCATCATCACAAGCTGCTGCAGGATCCATCCACCTCCTCTCTGAGGAAAACTAACTCTCTCCTTCACACTGCTGTCTCAATGATAGTGCACATCACCTCTCCAAACCTTTTGTTCACTTCCTCAAAGTCCCATGTTTGCAGAGTCATAACGTTTAAAATGCTGAACAAACAACCAGGCTGATACATGCCGTAAAGGGGTGGATGAAATCAACTTCTTTGTCACTGTTCCCGAGAAACTGCACACCAAAGAATTGACTTGGAGCTCGACTTCCTGAGATACTGTAAAGTCAAGATCTTTTTCTTCCACATTACTCCCTTGTTTATTTTGCCCAGCCGAGAATACTTTTTTCTTTTAAAGGTTGATTAAACTTGGCTTCCAACCCAAATAAAGCTATGCAATACCCTCACCCTTCATTTACTCTCTGTACCTGCACCTTTACGACTCCCTCGGGTCAGGCCAAAGTTGTTTTTTTTGTAGCTCAGCAGAAACTTTCTTGCATTTTACTGCCTTCTATGCCTTTCATCTATAGGTACAGACATCGAATCAGCAAATTACTGATACGCTTGAAACTCAAAAACCCCTCTTTTTTTTTTTTTTTTTTTTTTGAAGATTAAAAAAGACTGAGGGGAAAGTGTGTATTCTTAGTATCACACTATTAAACAAACAAATATCAATTGATACTTGAGAATCAATTGATTGGTCAGTGAATAGAAAATAAGAATAATTTTACAAATCCAAAAACTAATCCAAAAACATTAGCAATATCATTGTTGAGTGAATATCTTTTTGGACTTGGTTTTGGCCTGACAGTGAGATGACACATGACACACGAAGAAATTATTTTGGACTCTGGAAAACTACAACATATTTCGACGTTTTTCAGGTATGATACTGAACAAAGATTAAATTTTGACAAACCATTTTTTCCCCTAACACCAGACTGAATGATTAATCTTAAGTAACTTGAAAGATTAACTCATAATGAAAATCACAACAAATGATTTTCAGATTTTCTTGATTAACAAATGTGTGAATAGTGGAAAAAAAACTATTTCTCTAAGCAGCTATGATATTAAACAGAGTATAGACAAAAATCACCAAATTTGAGAAGCTGAAAGAATGGATTTTTTTTCATTGGACTTTTGTTTAAAAGAATTATTTATAATCAATTATTAATCAATCAATGCAGATTAAAAAGATTATTATGTGCAGCCTTACATCTCATGCATAAAAAGAAACTTATGCTGAGAAACTTATAAATTATTGGGACACAAAACTACTACTATAATAATTTAACAGCCCACGGGAAAAACAACAAGGTTTAGTTTACAGATTTAAGCACAAACAGCTGTTGGTTCCATGTTCTATGTTATGTTTTCATTGTGAGTGTTATAGTCAGACTAAATGAACTTATTTGGCCAGGATTCGTACTGCAACGACCAACCTTTTTAATCAGGGATATTTATATGCCAAAGCAAAGCAATCTGTAGAGGAGAAAATCAAAGGCTGTAATATTTTTGCAAATGCTCTGAGACCAGCTTGCAAACGCTGCCAAAATATCCGAGCCGTGCTGCAGGCACAATATGCCACAATGAAGCAGAGCCAAATTGTTTGTCTAAACTGGTTTCAGTGAGAAAAATGGAGGTTAACAGTAAAAAGGCTGTTACGTGCTGACCCCTAGTCAATAAAGGAACAAGGTTTTGCCAATTAAGTGGCCTTGGCAATGAGGATTTGAGGAGAATGTCTTTACGCTTTCTCTCCTCTAGCATATCACATGAAACACACTTCAAAACACATTGATCTTGCCTCACAGGGGAGACTTTACGGTACCTGCTTCCCAATTACTCGCATAGACTTATTCCTCTGACACTCTCGGGGAAAACAGACCGGATTGGCTGCTAGTCATGACAGAAAAAGCTTAGTGGAGGTAAATTTGTGGGCAGGATGGGAGAGCTGCCAGCTTCCAAACTCCACGACTGCAATGCACTCAGAGAAGGAGATTTACCGTCCACAGGCCAACGTGCATTTGTCCCGTCTCCAGTGGCTGACTGAAGACCTTGCTCGCCCAACAAAAACACTGTCAGAGATAGCTCAGCCAGGCATGAAATTGATTTTGTATTAACAAACAAGGGGATCTGTTTCTCCCATGCTGTTAATCAAATCATTTCGAGGAATGAGGGGAAGATGAGAGTAAAATCATTAACTTCCAACAGTAAATCAGGTTCACTGCCAACCTGTTGTCCCATTAACCCTGAAAGCTGTTCAATAGCTAATTAAGGCAATTACTTCAGGCATGACACGCCAGTTAATCATGAATGACTAGCCCATTTATAGTGGTAGCTTCATTACCATTGGCAGCTCTCACTGATGGCACCCCTTATTCACCACACACAGAAAAATACTCTGGATAAACGTGACTATTGGTCTGTCTCCCACCCACTCCCCACTTACAGGGCTATTAGTGTAATGGATGGAGGTATGAAAACAGCAAGTTGCGAGCTTAGGTACATGATGCTCTGTGCTATAAGTATGCATCCTTGATACCATGCTTCAATGTTTTTGATGTTGATTGCATTTTTTTAAAAATGTCATCAGGCATTTTATGTCTTTTAATAGTTTGCTGACAGCGGAGAGAAAACAGGAAATGAGAGGAGAGAGTATAAAGAACACAACACAGGTCTCTGGTTGGACATAAACTAAGAACATTATGGTTTATGCCAAATGATTTAACCCTTAGCTCACCATAGTGCACCCTGAAAAATCATTCTTTATACAATTTTCAATGTTTAATCTGATAACACTGGAGTTATTTCAATCAAAATAAAACAAAAGATGGAGTTTGGTGATACTGTGAAGTAGCAGTGGATCATGGAATCTGTTCTTTACCATCACTGAAGTGCAATTATCAAATAAAATCTGATGAAAAACCTTTATCCTGCTTAAGTATATTGATAAAAATGAACAAGGCCTGAACAAAATAAGCGTATCATGAAAATGTGGCTAAAAATGGGAAAATAAATAATAACTTCTGACAGAGAATTACGACACTAAAACATGCACACGCCTCTGAAAGGAGACTAAATGAAACTGGCCATTTTCTCCAAGTCTGAAAACTGCTGGAAACATCTGGGATAATGTAAGTTCAACCCACCACTAAATAGGCTATATAACATAGATCTGACATTTTAATTCCATGTACGGTATGGTAGGATATGGTATACTATATATGCGATACATACTGTAGTTACAGAGTTGACAAAATCCAGAGAGAATGTAATAATTCTGAGGCTTCGCTGTGCTAATCCTGTTTAGTGGAAGATTTGTTGTTGATGCCAGTCACCCAGAAAGGATGTTAAAATGACAAAATGCCCACAACACACACACACTAATTTCATGCTCCCATAAATTTAATGAGAACATGTTTTAAAAGTGGGAGGCAAAAGGGCAGATAGGCTTGGAGCCAACATTTTGTCTGGGTTCTTAGTCCATGGCTATGTGGAGCTGTCCACGGTGCTGAACAAGACCTCACTCTCCCTAACAGCCTGATCGGTGTGCTCTGACACCTATCTTGTCAGCAGTTCCATCCCATCCCGCTTCAGGACTGACTCTGACAGACAGAGGCGCTGAGGGAGGCCCTTGTAGTGTACTGTCCTGAGTGGGAGTATTGATTTTCTTGTTTGTCTCCCTTGACTGCGGCAAGGTGGAGGCTAGCTGAAATAACTCCCTCGGCTCTGTGGCCGCTTCCCCCTCGGCTCCCTTCAGTACCCTATAAAGACCAGCAAATCCTGTAACCATGTTTGCTATATGTGCAAGGGCGTCTGCTGAATTCGAACCTGTCAGAGGCCGTTCATCCCCACGTTGTTAAATGTCACTCTCTCTCCTCCACTGGGCTTCAGTAACTGGTGCTGGAATTGCAAAGCAGCCCCCTTTTTTGTTCCATTTCCATTTAGAGCAACAAATACAAATTTCTGGATGACCTACCGCTCTTATAAAGATGAGGAAAATTTCATTCTGCTACTGTAGGACTGAGTTGAAGCGACATTAAAAAGCTATGCTGCATATATAGCTTTTAATTTTAGGAAAAAAAAAACAAACAAAAAATTAAGAAAGAAAAATAAAATCACCTCAAATCAAACTGCTGGGATAGCTTTGACTTTGATGTACTTTCACTATGCCACACAACAGACAAGTTTATTGCTGTGACTGCAAGTGTGGTGTGTTAATTAAAAACAGCAGTGGTTACCCTCGCTTAGACGTTGTTTGTCTTCTTAATGTGACAAAACACAGCCGCTCATCAAAGCTGTGGCATCTGTTTGCTCTAAGTTATCGAGCATCAGTGCAAAGGTCCTCGGGGACTGTGTCGGTTCTGTGCTTTTCCTTTTAAACAATTACACCAGCAGTCAGATGTGTAACCTAACTCGGTCACACTTACATTTCAACGTAAATGTCAGGCTGATGTATATCTCGTGCTTAGACTCCCCCTTGGCTGCGGCACAGCGTTTACACCACACGACACTGACACCAACACATTACATGCAAGGAGCGTAACAGCCACAAAGTGATGGTAATTAACAGGGTACAGAAAAAATTCATTAAGCATCTTATGGGTCCGTCCAAGTGGAATGAGCAACATTGATATCAAATCACACTATAAATCGACATCAGAAGCAACAGAATCAAACAGACCTAAAAACAATAGAAATCTAACCTAAAAATATCAAGTTGCTAACTGTTAAAAATAATTATTTTACCTAAGAAAATGTGTCCCTATTGCAGGGTTAACACCTCCTGAATGATTATAGTGTTTATGATGCTTTAACTTTCAATCAGGCGGCACAAAGGCACCTTCTTTCACAGCCTTTAAACACAGTCTCCCAGTGGAAGAAGCATTATCATGGCTAAAGTTAGATGTTAGAGTTTGTAGGTACAGCCTGTACATGAGGATCCTAGGGGACAATAATCTGTGAGAGTGTTATGTTGAGCTGTGAGGGAGAATTTAAAGTAGCTAGAAAAAAAAGAAAGAAAAAAAATTGAATGTGTCCAACTTTCTACCGATTGCATTCCTGGTAGATTATTTTGTGTTCCTGTTTACTTTACAGTTGTGGCAGTGAAAGATAAAATTAAATGTATTTCACGAGTACCTGAGATATTTTCCACCACCACCAACATTGCCACTTGTGTTGTGTTAGCACTAGGCTGCTTCAGCTCTGAACACACAGGGGCAAAACTGGATGCCCGCACTTCAGTTCTTGCTGGGACAGCAACACCAAGAGGGCTGTGACAGAGAAAAAAAAATACAACTAAGGGTTTTCCAAGGACTTATCCTAAAGTCTCTTTAAACCTCTCTGTTCTTTGACTCTTACTTTTTCTTTGGAACATTTCCCCCCCTCTTGCACAGAAAATGAATGTGGTAGCGCTCAGCAGTGCTGCTTTTCGTGGACCTGGATGGATTGCATGTAAGCGATGAGATTGGTTTCAGTGTTCCCCGTGGACTGAAGCCTTTGGTGTTTGGTGATAAATGCCTCCTGTGTGGTAATACAGTGTGATTAACGGACACAGCCCAAAGCCCGATCCCCTCCTCTCCTTCCTCACCGCACCTGAATCAATCATCGACATGGAAAGGCCACAGTCTTGTGCTAGAACAGCTGCTTGGAGCTCAGCTCTCTCTCCTCTTCTGTTTTGGGAGAATGTAGGACTCACTTTGAGACAGTAAATACGAACAGATTTAGGACATTCAGGTTGATGTCGTGTGCATTTGCAATGATTTATCAAAGCAATGTAATCCACAATTATCACAAAAAAAAAACATTTTCAACAAATATTAGCCCAACTTTTAAGGAGCAAGGGGACAATTTTTGAGCTAAAACAATTAAATGTACAAAGCGTATTCGTCCGTTCGTTCTTGTGATGAAGAGGTGACACAGTAGGATGAATTTAACAGAGTATGTCGTCGCATGGCTCAGCCTACATGATCAAATTGGAGATTATGACTGGCATTAAAAAAGGAAAAAAAAGGCTGCAGCAGCAGTTTTACAAATAGCTGTAAAACCATATCATTGGGGGTGAGATTACAGAAGTGGCATAAGCAGTCAAATCAATCCCTGAGTATTTCTGCGTATGTCGATATGGGATGCAGGTTATGTCCATTAGTCATGTTGGCACCCTGCATTTCATTCCTGGGCCTGAAACAACCCCACAACTTGTTTGCACATTGGCACTGAAAGCTCTCAACACACCCAGCTTTTCTTCAATAGACTGGCTTTTATAGGTATGTGAGAACTAGAATCAATGCTAATTTATGTCACCAGGCATTAATATGTATGCGTTTGTTCTCCATAATCTGCCTCTTGATGACACCAAGAGGAAAAAAGCCATTTGCTGACAATTCATGTGTACTGTTTAAAATGAAGCACTCAAAGACACTTTATATTGTTCCTCTCTCTGTAAGTTATTATGATTCACAGGCATGCCTGGTATTACAAGTGAAGCAAATACCCCCAGTGTTAGGGCAATTTCCTCTCACCACCCTTGAAGAGAAAGTAAATAACTTGGCGGCTCAGATTCCAAACATGAGAGGAGAGTGTCATGCTGAATGATGAATGAAGCAAAGTCCACCCTCCATCACAGAATGAGGACTGATGACAAGTTAACTGATCCCTGGATTTGTGAGTGGGATTTAAAGCTCAGTTTTGTAGCCATTCATCTGGCACCACCAGAGGACTGACTCACATTGAGGGACATCGTATTCTTATGATGAGGTTGATGTGCTGTATCGTAACACGTGCTGGGACATAATGCTATTTGTTCCACACCAGCACTCTGTGATGCCGCAAGATGTTACTTTACTCTCCGGTGTCGTACCGTTGTTAGGACAGATTTTCGATCCATACTTATTATACTGTGGCCTGGGATCCAATTTATACTGCAATATTGTTGGTGGGTGTGAACAGGAATTGATCTAAAGGGGGAAATCCTTTTCCTGTAGGAAATAAACTATTGTTTATTCATTATATCATAAAAAAAAACACACCATACCTGATGCTTTTCACCTCTATAAAATATAGAAAAAATGTAAATTATATAATTGTAATTATTATATATTGTGTTTCATATTGAGGCTTTATATCAAATTATTAATTGAACATGAAGAAAATCAAGCATCTTCCGTCAAATCGTATGCACTGCTGATCAAATATCTCTAATAATTTTTGCAAAATAAATCAGGAACAAGCACCTATTTATAAATGCAGGAATTTAAGAGGCAATCTGGACCGCAATCTGTTCAGTGAGATTATTCAAATCTGTCTGACTGATACAGCAGCACAGAGAACATGCAGAGGACACGAGCAGTAAAAAAAAAAAAAAAAATGGCATTGATTGAAGCTATTTTATTACATACATGCTAGAATATATTAGGATTAGCTTATGTGAAGGTGACTCTACCTGTGCTTACACTTTAACTGTGCCAGGTGCTCAGTCAACCACTGCATCCAAATTGGGGAGCGTTGTGAGGCAGGCGGCCTCAGCGAGCCTCCCAACAGTATAACTTACCTGTCACCAGCCCGCCCCAGATAAGGACAGATGCCCTCTCTCGAGGTTGTTACAATAAATCGACTCCAGAGACGGTTATTCCTGGCGCTCACAACTCGTCATATCTTAACAGGTATCAATTGAGAAATAACACAGCCAGGCACCTCTGCTGGCGTTTTCCATGTCACCGTTTGATGTGTCAATCTGTCTGGTAAAGTAAAAAGAAGCATGAATAAACGACAAATGTTGCACACAGGCGAAGAGAATTTTAACAAGCGGGGTTAACCAGCTCTGTCTTGTTTTCTATGTCTGTTGAACATTTTTTTTTTCTGTTCTTTTTTTTCTGCTTCCTGCACCAGAAGTAGGCTCTAATTAAAACACGAAGCACATACTTTCTCCTGTTATATTAAGGTGATACCGCAAGATAAACTGGTTGAAAGAGCAAATCCAAAGGCAATTTTTTTTTTTTTTTTTTTTTTTTTTTTGCAAGAAGGCACAAATGCTGTAACGATGGTATAAAGCACCAGCAACCAGTCTTCAAAGCAATTTTTACAAATTTGCTGATCAGGCGTCTCCTGATCAACAAAAATTTGAAGAATTTATGGTAAAAAAATAAATAAATAAAGTTCAAGTTTTTTTTCACAATTACTTTCTTTTATAGACTGTTTGTAGTACAGAAGTAGAATGTTCTTTTCTCAATTAGAGGGAAAAAAACAGTGCCAAAGTTAATTGCCCCTCTGATAACAGCAGCACTTGTGCGGCTCAGCCACCAAACAGGCCTCGTGGGGACATTAAACACAGAATCTGCACCAGCTGACTCATTCTCATCACACTGATGACTACATTTAACTAGATCAGTATGAGGTGCTTTGCATCTTTTCTTTTTACTTCAGTCTAGGGGGTGATCTCACACTGATCAAAAGCTGACAGCGAAAGTAGGAGTGCAGCTCTATGACAACGCATCTGGGATCTGAGAGTTCATGATGGCACCGTTCAGAATTAGTACGAGGTATTTATCATATATGATAACGTGGATCAAATTAAGAAGACACCAAAAGCAAACACTAATATCTGGATGAGAAAACGTAAATTATGCAATAAAACATTTTTTTGAAGTAAATAGTGCTCCATGTTCCAGTGCTGGAGATGTAGGTTTACCCATGCTGGCTTCCTGAAAACTGTGACTGGAGCCCAAGGGTCCCGCCCAGCCACTTGACCAAATGCCACACTTTAATCACACTATAAGAGCTGAATCAGACGTTTGGAGATTCATATTTGCCAGACCAGCAAGTATTTGACAGCAGCAGCAGCAGCAACAGCAAAGAAGCTACAAGCCTGCTCTAGCGAGCTGCACTGCTTTCATTAACTAGAGTGGCTTTTAGAAAAGGATGGTAAGCTCTAGCCATACTATATCTCAAACAGTCTAAAGCCAAATGGACAAAGACAAATATTCATAACAACTCATACACATGCAAAGCTTTTCATCTTCCCCAAATGGAAATATTGAAATGACCTCAGTTATTCAATCTGTGTGAACCAAACACTAAATGTATAAAGACAACTCACTCCTATTTCGTGCATCATGTATCAAGCGGCAGATTTCTGCATAGAACTGGGGCACTAATCCCCTTCCCAACAGAAGAGAAATCACATGGCCAAAAAAACAAAAAAGTCCTATTAAAAGTGATTAAAACTTGTGAAAACTGGGGACACACTCATGCAAAGTACTACACATCTTTACTCAGATAAGTATTGTACTGTAAAATAAAAAAAAAATCAGACAGTGGCAAAGATCATCATCATTATTATTATTATTATTATTATTATTATTATTATTATTACTTATAATGCAACAGTTTGTCAGATAATCTGAACACCATGTGACCTTGTTTTTCTCAAAACTGTGCAGCATGCAAATCATTTTCCTTAACCTGAAACTTGAATTTAAACCTGCGCACATCAGGAGCACAACAGAATAAATGTAAAAAATGATAATGCGAAATAGTCATTTTATGGACTTAGCCTGTACCATCCCCTCAAGGAAATATCTGGCTCTTGAGCTTCTAAATGGTCCAGTGTTTGCCTGGACGTCTGCTGTTTGGTGCTGGGAAGGTAGTATACAATATTTTCTAAGATCTTTTTGGTTTAAAACAGCTGCTGGCGGTGTCTGGAAACAGGGCTGATAAGCATGGAGTGAAACAAAACAAAAGCTGCGGGCCATAAAACTAAAACAAGAACTGAGAGGAACTGCAGAGTTGGGTGATAAATCTCTGTGAGATCATTACTACAAGCAGCCCCTTTCACGTCATATTATATTATAGGGCTTATGTGACAGTTTTTATTCATTGTAAATGCAAAAATATTGATTCTAGCAGCTTTTCAAATTAAAATAAATGTTAAATGAATGAATGAATATAGTCCATTTAATCCTGGAGAATCACTTTCTTGTGAAACTGACTTTAAAAGTGAAAAACGTATGTGTAATGTACTTTAACAGCACTAACTGCATGGAGGAAAGGAAGCAAAAGAGAAAATGCAGTCAATTATACAGCAACCACTTTAGAAATATACCGTTTCACTGCTTCTCCTAGAGACTTCATCTGTGTGATATAGTATCGTCTTATCAAGTATTAATGTCTGAACTCTAACAAGTACTCTGAGATAGTTAATTTAAACCTCACCCCTCCTTCATATCCTCACCTCTACACTGGAATATCAGACTCAAAATATTCCAAAATATAATAAGTTGTAGACGAGGTGGTGAAAGTTTTGCTTGACAAAAATAGAACTGCGGGTTTTTCTTTTTCATTTTCTTTTCTACCTTGGTCTCATTTGAATCACACTTAAAAACTTCCTCGACAGTTTTCATTGTCTTTATCATGATGGTGAACGAGTGCAGCTGCACTCTCTGCAGAGGTAAAACACTTAATTATCATAGCAACTGGACGAACGCTCGGGCCTGCCAGCGATGACGACTTGAATTAATGACACATGAAAAGCAATATCTGTGCCCTGGAAGTCCAAGGCCTGCAAGGGCACTCAGCCCCACACATAATAAACATCCCACCACTGTGATGAGCACTTTGCCTCCCACATCTAAAAATATGACCAGAACTATAAATCTGTTCAACTTTCCTCCTTTAGGTTCATCTGTGTCTGGAGGGCTTCTATAACCCTGCTGCTTCACTGTGTCTCACTGAGGGCTTGTAGTACACAGAGGTGGAAAAAAACCTAAAAAATGCAATGAGAGAATTTTTCTGGTATTAATGTATTTAATTATAGTCAAATTTCTGCTATTCTCTCTAGTCTTACATGGCTGATCGATTTTCTTAGAACTGCTCAGGGGGAAATTTTACCATCTAGAACGATATCTGTGAAAACTCTTTCAGATGAATATCATGTAATCTAATGACAGAACAGATACTGATCGGATGATGTGGCAAAAAACTATTTCCTAAAGACAGGAATAAACTATCTAAGGAATATGAGTTGCAGGAGGTCAAACGGACATTTATGACTATTATGAAATAACTAAATGAAGAAGAATCTATCTTTCTGCCTTCTTGTTCATTTGGGTCAGATTGAGAGCCACTCCCCTCCCATTTGCTAATTCTGGGAGATACCAGCAGATGTCATGTGCAGGTAATAGATGGTGAAGCATAAGTGGTAACAGCCATGCAGTAATTGTCAGCCTCTCTGTGTCACTTATTGGGAATAAAATATGATGTTGAGTGTTGTTCAGCTAAGCAGCAGGGCACAAAATCAGAGTGTCATACAAAGCAATAATGGTGTATTACAGCTCCTGCAGGATTGTTCTAGAAATGACGGGAACATGAATGTTATTTCGATAACTAGTGAAGGAAAAATGTATTGAAGGACTTTAATGGATTTGCAAAAGCCACTGAATGAGTAGGTGAGATACACATAGAGCTTCACATACTAATAGAGTTGCATGATTACAGCCAAGAAACCTGATGAATAAAGAATGACCCCAGCCGAGCAGATAATTCGCATAAAGTATTTCTATCCATCATTCACCCTCTCTGCTAGAGTAACTATTAATAGTAATGATGATGACCTCATAAGACACACAGGGACCTTTTCCTTCACCTTCCAAAAGACTGAGTGACAGTGGCTGTGTAGAGCTGATTTAAAGTTGTGTTGAAAACAAATGCACATTTAGTTCTACATCAAGGTTTTATCACAAGTGACTCAATGAGAAAATAAATTAAATTAAAAGAGTAAAGAATTCAGAAAATAATCTAGTTAATTATCTAATTATAAATGATACCGAACCAGTGGTCCAGTTCTGTTGTTTTCTTCTGTTTTTCTTCAACTTTTCAACAACTTTCTATGACATATAAGTCTGTAGGACACTTTGTTCTAAACAAGTATATGTTTTTATCAAAAAGAGAGCACTGAGGAGTGTCTCTATTTCACTCGTGTCTTGAGCTTGTTCTCTTTGTACTTCTGGATTGAGTATTCATTATGTATGAGCAATAAGGAAGTTGCTAATTAAGATTTTATAATTGATAAAAAAAACAAAAACAAACAAACAAATAAAGCTGCAGCATCAGCATATGCATAAAATTATCATGAGTCCGCAGTAAAAAAGAAGAGAGAAGAGAGAATGGAGCAGATAAAATGAGAAGTAGAGGGGGAAAAGCTGTGCACACTGACCGGAAAAAGGCAACATTTAATGTATGTGTATTAATTTCATTGCTCTAATGTTCCATCTCCACATAGATGTTTATGATATGTATACAAATAATAAGATAATGTAAATGGATAAAATAAAGAAAAAAGAACTGGGCCTTCTGAACACACAACCATAAAAGCAAATCAATCACTAATCCACTATTGGCCACCACATGAATTGAAAGTCTGTTTAAATTGTTTGTTTGTTGACGATGCATAATGAAAAAATGTGTTTATGAAGGAAATTATAGGCACCAAAACAAAAAAAATTAGAGGCAAGTTCTCTGCAAATACAGCTGCATGACCTTCACTATTTGTTATTAAAGTATATTAAAATGTCTTAATTTTATTGGGGGAATTTAGAGGTTGTAACCGTCTCTTTTTGTTTCTGCCTCTGGCACAGAAGTTGGAATTTTAAATATCTTGCTGCCTTCACTAAAAGAACACAGGATCATTTAATATTCATTAAACACGCTGAAAATTGAAAGCACCTATATGTGCTATGTACAAATTTACAACGACACATCTACATTAACAGTAATGTTATTGGTTAAAACCAAATTTTCATCACTTTTATTGTTATTTCACTGTTAAGGTGTGTATTATATTGATTGTAAAGCTATTTAAGTTGAAGGTGATTGGATGGAATTAGGAATTGGAGGAGTTAGACCTAGTGAAAGCATTTCTATAAGTATTATTATAACATGTCATGTTTTTCCTTATTTATATGGTGTTGTTAACAGTAACATATATACATATGTACATATATACATATGTACACACAATATATATATACACATATGTTCACAAGATTTCTCTTGACTTTATCTCCATTTTCCAGTTTCAGCTGATCATTTTGTCTTTTTGCCTTTTTCCAATCATTTGAACTTCAACCACCTGCACACACACACACCTGTTCCTCATTTCCCTCATCTTCTACCCTGTAGTTATATCCCCCTCCCTTTTTTTGGCATGTGCCAAAAAAAAGAAGAAAAAAAAAAAGAAGTTTTGTTTAAATCACTTTCCTTAACATTATGAGATCAGGCATTTTTCAACCTTTTCATCAGTATCTCAGGAAATAATATATGGATCTTGAGGTTAAATAAAATCAGACACATTTGAGTGTTAACATTTATGAGCTTGAACAATTTGGTGCAGATCCAGATAATAGTCTGAATCTGGCAGAAGAAAATACTGAATATGAATTATAGATGCAGTCTACTTCATTATCATTACTAATAGTAAGTAACAGTGCATATGACACCTGCAGTATTTATGCTTTCATCTCTATTTCATTCAACATAAAACTAATAGCATCACACAAAAAACAATAGCAGATATGATGCAGCAGTGAGACAATTCATGAAGCTGCTGAGCTCTACAATGCTGAAGTTAAAGCCTTATTGGGTTTTAGAGTTAATAAATAATTAACGTCATCAGACTAGTTATTTCTATTCTCAAATTTTCTATTTACAGCTCTGGACAGAGGGTGGTTTGGCCATAGAAGCGATATACGTTCTACTGCCATTTTAGTTTGTTTATGTCTCAGTGGGTGCTGTTCACGCTGTGGACTACTGGCACTTTGCCTGCTACCTGTGTTTAGTTACCAGGTGTTTGATACCTGCCTGCCTTGTCTTACTGCCCACCCTTCTGCTTACAAACATGGCACTCCTCATTTATTTCATTAAATGACTTCCTCTCTGCCTGAGCTCCTGCCACCAGCCATGAGGCTTTGCTTGATATGAATGTAAATGTGCATGCATGAATGTTTTTGTGTTCTGCCTGAGTGACCTTGCCCCGCGTGGAGGATGTGTCCTCTCAGTGTGTCTGATGTGTGACAAAGGTTTAATGTGGCTCTTCCACCACTGCTGCTTCCTCAAAATTATATCTTAACTGTTTTTTTTTTTTTTTTTTAAATCATAATTATCAGACAGGGTTTGACAAAACCATTATCATTACCATCTACAGGGGACATTTAAAATGAATGTGACTGATATTTTCTCACACACAACTCTGTCATTATTAAACTAATATGATAATAAAGACATTCATACACAGGTAATTGGAAAGCCCTAAAGTCAAACAGCTGATTTATTCTGGGTGTATACTGCATGCTTCACTAGAGACTTCAGGCTGTATATTTGATAATCACATTTCCTCACCTCAGACCTGCAGCTCTAACAATAAAGCTGTTTTTTTATTTTAAATCCCAGTGAATTTTTCTGACTGCACAAAGATGGAAACCTGCTGGTAAAATATTGACGGTGACAGACAAAATAAGCTCATTCTCAAGTCAGTGGAAGGCAACATCAAACATTCCTCTGCCATTGACATAAAAACCTTTTACAACACGTGAGAAACTCTTGTGAATACATGATTTACTCAGACCTTGCTTTATGCATTAGTAAAAAGTTCATTTTGAAAAATCTGCTCCTTATTTTGTGACCCATTGACATATTGAATATATGTACCCGAGGTACTCCTTACCAAGCAGCTGGATAATGAACGTGCAACAATCAGAAATCATTTTAACAGCGCTCCCCAGCACAGGCTTCAGATATTGCCTGAGAGGAAAACAACCTGCTGAACAAGCCAAAATTCATTCAGCAGACAATGATAATACCATAACGCTCTCCACAAAGCAACTTAAGAGGACAGCACTTAGAGGTATGTTGCTCCAAAAAAAAAAAAAAAAACCCAGAAGAGAGCCAGCCTGCCTGCTTGCTCCACTTCTCCCCTGACTGACAGCACACTCCAGAGCAGCCACGCTGCAGGACATGCACACTGATCCAGTCTGACACGCCTGACCTTTTCCTGGGCCGCACGGCTAGATCACCGTGCTGTTTGCCTTGCCCACCCTGATCACCTGAAAAGGCCATATACAACGCCATGTAGGTAGTGCCATCGCTGCAAGCCCCCACCCTCCCTCCCACACACACACACACACACGCACACACACACACACACACACACACACACACACATACCCCCCCCTCTCTCTCACTCAAGATCTGCCAAGGTGGATGACTGGGACTGCGGAAAGTCAGCCACTCAATCTGAGAGGCTCTCAACCGCATAACAAAGGGATTGCCATCTGAATTTGGCAGTGATGTATGATTGGTATTCCCCATTGCACCTTTAGGTGGAACGTTTTTTTTTTTTTTTTAACAAGTGGATTATTATAGTCTTTGTATTACAAATGATGTGTTTAACCATTACTTTGTGTTTTAACTTTGACCTTGAAAGATAAAGATATTCTAATTATGGCATAGCTCATACACAAAATCATTATGAGGATGAAATTTGCATAACGCTTTTAATCATCTCACTTAGTAAATGTGGCGTATATTGTGGATAGTGGTTTAGTGAGGGAGGTCTAACATAATGTGACTGCCAGCAGTCTTGATCAAGGCAGAATAATCTCAGAATAGATGCTGCTGGAGCCCACTAAAGAACAAGGTATGAGAGGAGTGTAAGTGCAGAATAGATGCTGCAGCTGTGAAATGAAGAGCTGTCGCATCCGGTGAGCACTTTCCCCGAGTAAAAGAAACACTTGGTACAGCAGAAATAAATCATGTGCTCATGTATTTCAGTGTGTGAGGAAAATTGGCCCCCCAAAAAAGCATCATGTGTGACAAGACATTTGGCCATCAGTTTTTCTTCGAAATGTGTACTTGTGCAGGAATCTATTAAGATATGACTAATAGATTAATAAAAAAAAATATTATGCAATTTAAAAGAAAATCTGTAACATTGCACTGCAAAGCAATTGCAAAAGTCTTTCCTAATGCAATAATGACTGATAATTCAAATAAATTCTAAATTAAGTGGTTCTACTTCACTTTTCCTCTTTGATAATATCATCTCATCTACCAAACAAACTCAAAACAATAATTTGAAAGGCTGAAATAAAGTGTCATCAAACAGAAAGACTTTCTGCAGCACAGCAGTAGTGAAGTAGTTCTGTTAGCCAATAATAACACCTCAGAGGGACTCTGATTCATTGCACTAAGACACAAAAGGCCGAGGCAACACAAAGAATTATGCGTACAGATGCATGGGTCACATACACCTTAATCAACAAAGATAGATGGCATCACGCTCAAAAGGATAAAAATGCAACAAAGAAAATCAGTGACTAACTATTCAACATTTTTTCTCATGACTTCCGAGTGCGTGCTTTCATAAATTTCTCCATCAATTGTCAACAGGTGCAATTAAGGCTTTGATTCAGTGACAATGAATTAACCACAGGGTGTTAGAACAGTTGGACTGTGCTCTGACAAACATCATCATTTCTCCTATTAAAAGAAAATATGTGGTGGTGGTGGTGGTGGGAGGGTTCTGTAAATAGTTCTGCACAACTGAGGGAAAATGGCTGAACCAGTAGAGCTGGACAGGGAGCAAGTTCATTGTGATGAACACAAAAAAACACAAACAGTTTATATTAAGGGTCAAAAGTAAATGGATTACATTGAATGCTTTTACACATTATTTTCAGTCTCAAACACATTTACCACAAATGTAAAACAATCTTTTTTACAACAGATGTGTTCAATCTCTGACTGTAATGTGATGGTAGATAATGTCTCTATTGTTCCTTATTTAACTACATCTCAGGAGGAGGGAGACAGTGAGTACCCACCCCATCCTGTGTCCTCTCCATCACTGCTCACTTTACAGCTCACGACAGTAATGTGATGTGTGCAAAATGACACAAGGTCTAAATTAAAGATACATGTGATGGGGACTCCAGTGGTTTTAGGGTCACAAAGCATGTCTGAACACATGCTCAGTGGACCTGTTGGTACAGTATGTATGGGGACCACAGGGCATATATTTTTGGTATGCCACACACACACACACACACACACACACACACACACACACACACACACACACACACACACACACACACACACACACACACACACACACACACACACACACACACACACACACACACACACACACACACACACACACACACACACACACACACTTAGATCCAGACATGTACCTTTTATTTCTCTGGGCCTCCTTCTTATCCATAATCACAGGTACACAGTTTGTTAGTTCGGTCCAGTCTGCGTGCAGTCCGCAGCTCCAGCCTGTAGAGAAGCGGGAGAAGAGCCAGGACTCTTCTTTCCCCGGTCGGTGACATGTGCATTTCTTCTGTCCTGGCTTACAGTCGCACGGCTGCTCCAGGCGAATATTCCTCACCAGGTGCCTCCCGAAAGTGGTTCCTCCGGTTTTCTGGATGTGCAGAAACACAATCACGTCATCCCCTTTGATGTTGAACTCCACGTGTCTGTCTAGGTCTCTTTCGGTGAAGTTGAATTTGGACGGTACTTTCGGAGGGCTGTCATCCTCCAGATCTTGATCTCTGTAGAAATCATCTATGTCCTGGATGTACGGGGTGGAAAGCAGACTTACCCCCTTTAATTTCTCCCCAGTCTTAAAGTGGCACGAATTGCTTCCAGCCGGACATATGTACTGATAACCTATCATAACAAAAAGGACAGCTAAAATAGGAACCAAGATGAGCTTACTGGATCTATCATCCATTATATCAGGATAGTGTCTTCATTCCATTACTGTGAATAATAAGTAGCACCCATGTCTTCTTCAGGGAATCAATACTCCATGCTTCAGATAATATTAAAGGTGTTTTTTATTTAAATGTCTCATGTTGTTCAAATAGCCAACACCCTCCAAAAAAAATAAAACACACACAATCTGGACAAAAAAGGACAGGTTCCACCTTTCTTTTCTTTTTGGTTTCTGAAATATTGCACACCTTCTTCTGCACTGCGATGAAAATCTTGTCCAAAGTCAAGAGTCATGGCATGAAAATGTTTGGTTGTCCAACTTCTGAAGCCGGTCCACAGCTGCATCCGTGCCGACGACTCCCATGCTCCGGTATAAAATATCAAGTTGCAACGGGAGGAAATCGATGAGTTTTTTTTCCCCTTCTTTTTTATATAGTTTTGTTCTTTCTTTTTGTGCAGATCCCAGTTTAAATCGCAGTGTGGTTCATTTCACTGATAGACGCACACGGCTCGGACTGGTCGGGCTGGATCCTTCCGTCAGCATCCTTCTCCTCTCAGCATCCTCTGGTTGAGGCGATCTAACTCACTGTGCTGAAGCAGAGCTTTTTGCGAGGATGCTGCTGCATCCGACAAATATACGTTATTGCTCTCGTCGTGGTGGTTGGGGCTGGGTGAGCTCCACATCCCATCCCGTCCATCCCATAATCTTGTTTAACACAGAGCAAAGCCAGCAGACCTAAACGGACACTGAGCTGAGACGTGGAGATTTAACTAACATATAAATACCAAATCCGCTGTAACTTTCTGAAGCGCATTCATCCGAGTGTGACCTTTGAAGATTAAAGAGATAGCCCTATCACTCAGCTTAGCGCTTATACTTCTGCCAGCAATAATAATATAGTCTTTTTTAAATTGCCCGATTTAATACATATCAAAAGACTGTCAGAAAAAACAAAAGTGAAAAACAATACAATATATCAATCCCTCACCTCACATAATATAATCCATCTATCTATTTGAATGTATCTGTGGTTAAGTGAGTGTTCAATATTCCTAATCGTGGGCTTCTTTAATTAAATTAATTAAGTTGATTAGTCTTTAAAAGGTGCCTAGTTGCCAAATCCCAAAACCTAACATTTTAACTGATATAAAATCAAGAAAGCAAGATTTGAATTGGTAAAGTGATATTAAATTGGGTTTAAAGGGATGGTCTACCACTTGTATGCACTCTTGTAGGGATCAGTAGATCAGTTCACTATAGTCATCAGGTCATAGGGAGAATCCCACTACTCTGCCTGTGAAAGCAGTTACAAAAGAAAAACTGTATAACTCCATCTGTGGCTCTGGGGGAAGCTTAAAAAAAATCAGTGGAAAATTACTGATGTCATCAAGGATTATTTGGAGGGCTTAAGTTTTTTTAATAGAAAGTCTCATTTAAAGTCTCAAAGAAGAGAGCATTTACAAGGCAGGAAGAGATTAATGAAAATGTGTGATTTCCTAATTTGGAAACTATAAATCAGGATACTTCAGCCTCTTCTGCATTAATTTAGATGATTAGGTAATACTTTTGAAAATGTGGTTCTCACAGTCTCAAACTATATATATATATATATATATATATATATATATATATATATATATATATATATAGAAGTGATCTAAAGTCTGTTTCATTATAATAGTCCAATATCACAAGGGAGTTATGTACAGTGTACAATAAACTATGTCTTTAGACCATTGATATTTTATTGAAATACCTCTTACACAACTAACTTTGTACACTGAAATACATAATCACTACAGAGTAGTTATCATTTTGTCACTATAACAATAGTCATATGAAGACACTGTCTGTTAGAAATTTCCAACACCGAAAAATCTTTTTAACTTTTAAGTTTTCACATTTTTAAATGAGGTACCATATTGTTTGAGTTCAGTAATTGTGGATATGTAAACTTTAACAAGATTGATCAACATAAGCACACACAAGCACAAAATGCATCACATCTCACATACCAGTCTATAGTTCTATATCTCATTAGTTCATTTTGCCAACTGATAAAACTCTGCATATTGATAAAAAAAAAAAAAAGATTAAACAGTAAAAAAAAAAAAACTTGAAAAATAATGTCAGACACTTATTTTACAAAATAAACAAAATGCAAAACCATAAAAGCTTTGGAATGCAACAATTTAATATGTGCTGGCTTGACAATAGAAGACGAAATGTATTTTTCTCCAGGAAATGTTGAGTAGTTCAATCATCTCAGATAATTCCAATACAGTGTGATCAATCCTTAATTATGAGGAGACTCAGTGGGACCTGCATCAAAATTTAAAGCATTTTCTTTGAGTGTTTTGCTGGTTATATTATCTACTATTATTGGTACATTTCTGAAAACAAATCTCTCCAGTTAAATTATGTTTGATAAAACTGCAGGAAAAAAAAAAAACATTAAAATGAGCTGAAAATTTACTCGCTCGTGGAATTAAGCCAACACAACACGCTCCAGTGTTTAGTGAGAAAGCGCGTGAAGTTTAGGTTCAGACTCGTTAGCTGCCTGCGGCAGTGCCTGACTGAAATCCCAAATTTACCCCGAGGTTTTATTTAATTAATATCAACTATCTCGTGTTTTGTCTCTGTAAATGATACGATAAACGGAGTCTGAATAAATTAACGCATCATGTGTTATTTTTAATTTTGCCTATTTTTCAGACGTGAGTAACAGACAGCGCGAGTCGCCCTGGTACGCCGGTAGCTTGCTAGCTGTATGGGTTCACAGTTAGCTGCTCAAAATATCCACCTGAAGCCTTTTGCTTTGTAAGGAAGCGGCCAGCATCACTAAAGAGTGAGTGATATAATTTTGGAAACATAGAATGACACAACTGTTTACTTGTTATTACTCTCTTATTTTGTAAGAAAGCGATATTCGTTCGTTACATCGCGTCGGTGCAGGTTAACGGTTTCAATCACTGCTGCAGTGTTTTCCGTTATGCTAAAACTAAGTTAACTCCACTCTGAATGTTTAATTATGTAAAGAAGCTAACGACAGGATATCTTGTTCAATGTAAAATTTGAGTTGTTTTTTTGTTTGTTTGTTTGTTTATTTAATACATGTAAGTGTGTACCGGTGTTATATGTGAGGAAATAACTTACAGTTCAGTTGTTACGTGGCACTGACCGGCACCTCTTTAAACGCAGAGGTAATTATGTTGACCCCGCTGGTTTATTCTCTTTTCTCTTTTAGGTTCATGACACGTCGCGGCCGAGATGATGAGGACTGTTATCGTGTTGTCATTGCTGCTACTAAACATACATCATGTTGTATCAGCACCTAAGGGAGTCACTGCCAGCCTGGAAGCCAAGTGGAGCATGACTCCGTTCCTCCTGGAGACAAGGTAGACATCAGTCCTGAACATGTATTCAGATAAAACTGCAACAAACAAGGCCGCAGCCAGGACTTTATCGTCGTTGTCATGAGTCAGAGCCTCTTATATGCCCTTTGTCAGGGGTCAAATCGGAAATGGGGGCGTGCTATGGTTAGTTTGAGTGGATTTGTTGTCTGTTCACTTTATTGGTGACATTTCATACAGATATTTCATTAGATATTTGTCTATATTCCTAGATACAGCGAGGAGGGAAGGACACCTTTTTAATTGTAGTCAAATTAATTTGTTGAGACTAAAGTTCTTGCAAGTGTGTGTTGAATATATGGTTCAGGAAACACTTATGTTTCTGATCCATGAGGAAGAATAGATATGTTTTTGCATTGAGGCAACTGTATTACAGGAACACATGGGCTTTTGTGCATTGTTTTCATGATTATATCTGCAGTTAGTTGCCTTATTTTTTAATCAATGCAAATAGTAGATTCAATTTGACGCTCATGGTAGTGTGACTACTACTACTATATTTCAAGTTAAGCAGCAAACTCCTTTTAATATTTCATGGGACATGGCAGAAATTTTGTCTTTGGCTTTGTTGGTGTTGTACTCACCATGGTTGTAGTGATTTTAAGTGTGAATGTGTACACAGCATAGTTTCTATTATTTGCCAAAAAAAAAAAGATTTGGGTTAATGAGGCTGTATGATCAGAGAGCTACCTTAGATGATTTAAGTCTTTAATAAAGTTATCCCCGCTGAGTCACTTAGCGTATTGTGCCCAGCTCCTCCCTCATATTGGTCTTGCTGCTGTTTTAGGACCACGGCAATTTAATGAAGTCTTGAGGAAAGAAGCTACATTCTACATTTGTCAGCAGGAAACTGTGTCTGAAAGTAGGCTCCAGTCCAATTTGACCCTGACTGCAACTATTGATTATTTTCATCATCAATATTTTTTGATTCATTTTAAATTAAAAATATATATAAAACATGCTCATTGAATCTCCCCAGAAGCCAAGGATATGTCATAAATGATCATATAATAACACACAGAGACATTGCACAGACTTTATAAGTAATTTGAAGATATTGTCAGAAAATCTGAAGTTAATCAGTGAGTTGCGGAGTTGCTCGGATACACATTGTGGTAACTTACTAATACAGACCAATACTTTCATTTTCACATGTGCAGTGAGTTTATTGCCGAAGACGGGAATGAGAAATTCTGGCAGTTTGTCGACACGGTGCAAGAGCTCACTGTATACAAGCATGGAGGTATGTCCTTAAAATATCAGATTTTAAAGAATTTTACATCACAACAGATGTGCTTCTCTTCTAAAAAGCCTTCTCACTGATTCAAATGTTGATGTGTCTTACAGAGTCTGTGCGCTCATACTATAACTTGGTCATTAAGAAGGCCGGTCAGTTCCTCACAGATCTTCAAGTTAATCTTCTCAAATTTGCTCTGGCATTACGTTCCTACTCACCAGCTGTTCATGCATCCCAGCAGGTAGGTTGTAATCACAATAGTATGTATTTAAATATCATAAAACCTTCCCAGAAGCATTACTGGACTGTTTAAGAGGTGGTTACATTGTCTGCCTACCTTAATCTCAACCTTGGGTTCTCAATCTCTTTGGCACAACCTTTAATGAAACTAATTATTCTCAAAGAGCTAAATACTCCAATAACTAAATTTCTCTGGTGTATCTCTGTTGCTTCGGACCAAATTCAAATATGTCAGCATCATTATGTGTAATTGATGCGGTTATGAACAATTATAAATCTCAGATGCCTTTATCAACATGCTCATAATGCATATTATTATATGCTAAATATTTCAAATTCTGTCCGAACGTTTAGACATAAAAGCTCAATAAATTTTAAATCTGTCATAATAAAAAGGTCATTTTTTTTAAACTGATAACAGATGAATCTGACATTCAACATCCATTTCAGCTCAGCTCTCCACACGTTGTCACATTCAGATTACAGGTTTCTCACAAGGGAGTTTTAGGTACTGCAATTCCTGAATATGGAACAGGCAGACATCAGAGAGGGGCGACATCGTGCTCATATCAGAGAAAAGGTTTTAAAATGGAAAGGAAGTGGCACAAGTTTTTGGAGGAAGGGAAGGAAGGACAGAGGACAGGGAGGAGATGCTTCATGTGAGTCTGTAGTAACATTGACCAGAGGATATTTTCCCACAGTGACCAAATATGAGAAGTGAAAAGCTGTAGTCAGAAAGGAGGGAGTGTTTTAATGGACAGTGTGGTTATGGACGTTACTTAAATTTTTAATTTCTGTAATAGTACTTAACTTACTGCACATCAGCTTACTGTGTTGAGACATTTATCTTTACTGTACATTTTCTATTACTGTTAAGTGCATACTGTAACTGAACTACATTCCTGAGAAACCAATGGAGGTTTTCTTTATTGAAACTGATATATTTATATGACATTAGCTTTAAATTGATACTACTCCGTTGGCCATAGACTAAATTTGACTTTAATATTACGTGGCTTTATGCACTCTGCACTCTGTCCACAGTTTCTTAGCCCTTTTGATTGTCTCGGTTCCAGCACTGATAAGCAGAAATTTCATTTTCATGACAGTGATGTACCATAATGATTAATTTCTCTCATTTAAAATTGTGTTAAGTATTTGAGTGAGTAATGGCCTTTTGCAGGTGAAATGAAGTGTTGTGCTGCACGGTGCAAATTGGTGTGATGATTTCTGGAGAGTGCTGAAAATTAATCAATCAGCTTTCAGATTTAACTGATTAACTTTGGCCCATGTTTAACGGTGAGTGGGGGTGGTGCTGGACTTTATAATTAGTTGCCATGTTTTTTCTTTCTTCTCTTTTATCCAAACTGCATCACATTGCATTTTAATGTGTTTGCCCCTTGTGGGGGAAAAAAGACTGTTATAGAACATTTCCTCTCGCTGCTGTGCTTACTAGATAGCCAGTGATGAGCCTCCGCCTGAGGCTTGCCCTGCCTTTGTCTCCATCCACGGTCAACATGGCTGCAGCACCAAGGACATCAAGAAGCTCCTGAAGGCAGCTGCAGGCAGGTAACATGAAATGGCACTGTCTTCCTCTTTCTGGTTAAATTGATACCACCGAGCAGAAGAACATGAAAAGTTAATAGGGTTATTATTTATTGCATTCACTGACTATTTAACCCGTGATTAATGCATAACTAATTTCCATGAAAATGATCTTACTTCTAAAATGTCTTCTCTTTTTCCAAATGTGTGCAGGCCAAAGCCTTATTTATACAAGAATGATCACACATTTCCAGGGGTCAACAGAACAGATGTGCCCATAGTGATCCTCTATGCTGAGATCGGAACAAAGAAGTTCACCTCTTTTCATAAGGTGTTGTTGGAGAAAGCTCAACAGGGCACACTTACATATGTGCTGCGGCATTTTGTAGCGGTGAGTAGCAAAGCTTTTTCAAGCATTTCAAAATAATGTTCCACTGGTTAGATCGAATGATGTCTCGGTGGATAAATTATTAAGTAATGTAAAAAAAAAAACATGTTGTTTTCCTCTTAAAAGCATGATAGCAGCGATACAGCAGTGGTGCATTATTCCTCTTAATGAAAGACTGACAAAAACAAGGATTGTTTGAACGATGAAGTGAACATAAACTGACTAATGTTTAAAAGTAGAATTCACAGTTTTCTCAAAGTCTAATAGAAAACTATGTGAGATATATACGTCTTTTGAAGCAGGAAACGGTGCTTTTCTTTCAGATGTGTGTTGAAAAAGTAGCAGCATGTGTGGGTGTGGAAGTCCTGATTGTGCCTGTGAAACACTGAGGCAGTGCTTTGAATGTGGATGACATTAGAGTCAAGGTTGAATGTCAGTGAATCTGTTGCTGTATGTGGCGGTCTGTGTGCTTTTTGATCCACTGGCAAGACGGTTTAAAGCCTAAAAACTTCCACTGACCATAGTATTGGATAATTCTTACTGAATAACACACAGAGCTTAGATGTACTGTGGACTCAGACAGGTTCGGCCCTCCTGGCTTTGGTCGTAGTTTGATTTGTTCATCAGATTGCTTCGATTTGTGTGGTGCAGATGTCTCTTATCCTTGATTTTGTTTTGTAGTTGCAACTACAGAGAAATATATATTTTTCTGTATCAGCTTTCATCCTACTGCATTGTAACAAGTTGTGTTTTTTATTTTTATTTTTTTTTGCTTTTAGACTTTTAGACATTTTTACTTCCTAACAGCAGCTACAGCTCCAACTCATTGTGCTTCAACTGGTTGTCAGTGTCTGCTTGTGTTTGAGCACATCAGCAGTAGGTGTTGCTGACGCAGGCAAACCCACTAATTATGGGGTGTCCATATCAGTTTTGCTACATAGTTTATATTGCATAGGCAACTTTTTAGCATTTTCTGTCCCTCTAGTTATTCATTTTTAAAGACAATGATTAATAACTTTTGTACTAATCTAAATAGAAATGTGTACTTACCTGCATTGAAGCTTTCACTCTGCTTTTTCACTGCTGCAGAATCCAAAACCTCGAAAGATGCTTTTATCTGGCTATGGTGTAGAGTTGGCTATCAAAAGCACAGAATACAAAGCAGTGGATGACACCAAAGTAAAAGGTCAGTCGGTGACTTATCAAATATGTGCTGCTCCTCACTTTGTCCAAGGCAAATAAACACAAATGTTTTTTTTTTCCTCCGTAGATTCAAAGACCGTTACAAATACAGACGATGATGATAATGATGAAGTCCAAGGCTTCTTTTTTGGAACGTTAAAGTAAGTAGCTTAATCATGACATTTTTTTTTTTTTTTTTATATGATACGTCATTTGTATCTTCTGTCGTTGCTGTTTTACATGCTGAGCTTTGTGCAGCTCAATTAAGAGATGAAAAGAAATCCTTGACTTTGTGTGTTTGTGTGTTTTCTCTGTCCTCTTTCACTTATCACAAGGAAATCTCATCCTGAACTGAAGGAGCAGCTCGTCGAGCTTCACAAACATCTTTTAGAGAGCACTAATGATATGGCCCCCCTCAAAGTGTGGGAAATGCAAGGTATTTTAGTCAGTCATTGATCGTAAAACAGGAAAAGTTAATCAATGGAGGTAGAAATTGCAATGTCTACAATATGGAGTTTTTTTTATTGTTTTAGCTTTGTACTTTTACAGTTATTTTTACACAACCAAAGCTTTAGAAAACATTTAACATAATCTCAGTTGATGACCTTGCGTTGATTTATTTTTGTCTAAACATAATGTGCATTTGTGTATATGCATATTAATGATTTCATTATTTGATCTTCACAGATCTTAGTTTCCAAGCAGCTGCTAGAATCATGTCCGTGCCAAAGTTTGATGCTTTGAAGCTCATGCGAGACCTCAGTCAGAACTTTCCAAGCAAAGCCAGGTAAATAAATTAATCTTATTTTCCATCTCCGACTGAGTGGCTAACACATTTGGTGTCATTCCAAGATATAGCTTTTTGGAGCCGTAATCTCTGTTGCAATGTGTGAATTTCTCCACAACAGATGCTTTTATATGTTTTTAAATAAACCCATTCATTCCAGCATTATTACTTTCTCCTTTGACACCCGTTACTTCCACAATAAATATATCCATTGTATTTATTCTGTTTATCTTTTATTCAATCAGCTTTTCTAATGTTTGCTTATTTTGGCTCCAGCAGCTTGTAATAACACTAAAAACTGCTGAGTAAGAGTTGGGTGTTTACAGGGAATTGGCTGCAAGCGTACCATCTTGAGGCCCGCAGGTTTTTGGAGATTAAAACTGGCATTTTACAACCGGCTGGGGATATGGTAAAAGCTGATGGTGACTGTACATGTTTTACTGTTCCCACAGATCACTGACAAGAGTGGCCGTAAAGCAGGAAATGAGAAAAGAAATTGAGGAGAACCAAAAGGTGTGATATCATAAGCAGTATTCCCACATGATAGTGCTGGAAGTTGTCTTTGATAACATCCGCAGCCACTGCACAAGTTTTATTTTAGATAATGACTTTCTAATCTAAATCTGAAATAAATCTCATAACAGCATCAACTGTGACATTTTATTCTTGCTTCTCTCTTATTATCCTGCACGCTTCATCTTCTCTGCTTTCTGCCGTAGTCTCTATCCCTTTCTATTTTTTTCTTGTTGAAAGATACAGGTAGAATCACTCATTTAGGGGTTTTGGCATTCAACTAACACTTTGAGCTTGTTCTTTTAGCACCTCAGTGAAACCATTGGTGTTCACCCGGGAGACGGGGAGCTCTTCATCAACGGGCTGCACATTGATCTGGACATTCACAACCCTTTCAGGTAGGAACTCAGCATGGGGGACCGGTGGTCTGCCTGTGTTCGCCTCAGGAAACCTCAGACCTATACATCATCTCAGAAATCCTGTTTCAACAAGATCAGAGTTGGCTGCATTTCAAAGCCACTGCCACATAGCTAATGTATGAATAGAAAATAACTTTAAATAACTTTTATAATTTTGCATTACAGTATTTTGGACATCCTCAGACGAGAAGCCAGGATCTTGGAAGGGCTTCATAACCTGGGTATAAAAGGACAACATCAGGGCAAACTGCTGAGGTTACCTGTGAATTCCATGGATGACAACTACGCCTTAGATATCAGACATCCTGCTATAATGGTGAGTCCTGTCCAGAATAATTATTCATCTGGCCCAGATCAACACCACAGGTGTTTTTTGTCTTTGTGTACTTCACAACAGGGTGTGAATTAGTGGATCAGTCATCACGCTATTGCAACAGTCCTGAGCCTGCCAGAAACCTCAGTTATTAACTTGGAAGTTAACCAAGAAGATCTATCAAATTAAGAACTTGCAAGTCTTCGGTTTGGCCCCTCTGGTCATTTTAATATTCTAGATGTCATAAAAACGTCAAAGAAATTAAGATATTATGCCTATCCACATTCAACTAGAATGCCTTTTCAACATGCATCTCTCCTTCAAGAAACTATGGATAGTAAAATGTATTGTATGCTCACCATGAGTATATGAAAGAGAGAGAGAAGGGAAAAGTAATACACACACACACACACACACACGAGGAGAAGACTGATACTGAGAGTCTTCCAGTGAGACAAACATTTACAACATGGGGAGAGTTGTTATGAGAGTTATGGAGAGAAAAGCCAGTGTTTCATATCTAATAGTCGTCTCAGATGGTGAAGAACACGTATAAATTAAACGTCTACGCATCTGATTACAAAATATTTCTATCAACAGATCTGACTTTCATTTACATACACGAAACTGCCTGTCTATGGAGCGTTACCAGCTTTAGTTAATGTCCTTTTAGGTTTAAACCATACACACATTGATTTTCCTCCCATCATTAAATTATTCATATATAAAACAATAAACAAGAAAAGAATGAGTGTTTCAGAAATTAGCCGGTGGAATACTGCAGTATTCTGTGTTTCTTGACAAATAACAGGATACATTTGATACTATACTAATTCATTATTGTAAATCACAGGGTTTAGATGCTTTTGATAAAACAGCAGTGCCCATGGATCTAATTATTCCAGCTCTGAATGCTCCATATATGTGAATTTTTGAAGTATAAGATTAGATCCAGGAGTGATCAGACAGGGTCATTTTGTCAACAGATGTAGTAGAAATGTAAGGTGTTTACTCATTTAAGTGAGCTAGGTATTATAACTTGTCAAGATTATATATCTTTGCATTTGTTTAGTACATTAAATAACAGTGCCTTTCTCTAGTTTCAGTCTGAATTGTCTTTGATTGAGGCACTAAATCTCTACTTATTCAAGGGTTGTTTTTCTGATGCGTCCACTTAAATCATGAATATCTTTTCTCTTTGTTCTTTACTTTCCAGTGGATAAATGACATAGAGAATGATCCCATGTATCGCAGCTGGCCAACAGGTGTGCAGGAGCTCCTCAGAGCCACCTTCCCTGGAGTCATCCGCCAGATTCGACGCAATTTCTTTAACCTGGTGAGTTGTTCAGTTGTTATGTTGACTCAACTGAACCCTGTGAAGCTCTCAAGATGCATCTGACTCTTGTGCAAGACTCAGTAAAATGTCATATCGTGGGATGTTTGTTATTATTATTATTACATTTCAGTTAGTGCAGACTGACACTCAGATTCAAATACGAATACAGAGTATTTTATACAATGTATAATTGCCTTTAATTATCTAAACAGTTGGAGGCAGGGGGGCTTATTTTATCTGTGATCTGATCATGCATTTGTTGTTAGGTGCTGTTCTTGGATCCCGTACAAGAAGAAAGTGTGGAGCTGGTGAAGCTAGCAGAGCTTTTCTACAAGCATAAGATTCCCCTGAGGTTGGTGCTGTTATTTCTCACACCTCCACACCTGTATATGTGGTCCACTGTTGCTGGCATTTATAATCTTTACCAGGTAGTGATTCTCATTTCACCTGCAAATTGAACACTTGGTTTTTCCCCCCTTTTTATAGAATTGGATTTGTGTTTGTTGTCAACACCAAGGATGAGATTGATGGCTTCTCAGATGCGGGGGTTGGATTTTACCGACTACTGAATTACATCGCAGACGAGTACGATTTATCTCAGGCTCTGATGTCTATGGTCTCAGTAAGTATATCACACATATAAATCTCTGTTGTTTTAGCAAGCACTTCTTAAAAGAATAACTAAAGCTGTTTTCCAATATGAACTCTGGACATTGTCTGAAGAATCAGGTCCAGATTTGCAGAAGATAGTCCATGATGTATTCTCACATACTAAAATTACCCTGTCACATGACATGACATGTCAACATGACTTGTTTGAAGTTGTTGTGACGACCTTACTCCTTCATCCCCACATATTTGTATTTTTTTGTGTTTGTGTCATTTTTCATGATAAAGATGTCATCAACTCAACCACTTACTCAGTGTGAATCTCCAGACATTGACCCACTGTATTGACAAATAGGCTCAAATGGACATTACATCGACCCGGTTTAGACATTTGCATTTTCACATAAAGCTCCTCTTGGTAACGTCTAGATAAGTTCAGGATTGCGGTGTGTGTGTGCTCCACATACGTCAGCTCATATCACATTGTATCTTGGAAGTCAGTTGGTTTATTGTGCCTCGTGTTATCCTGCGGTTTGAGACATTATTGGACTGGATGAGTCAGTGGGATTTCGCTTCTGGTATCAGCTTTTCAAACAGAGCTGCAAATTATTGACAGTGCTGGGGATTTGAAGACAGTGATGGTCAAATCTGATTTGACTTGCCACTCTCTCACAGCTGTACAACAAAGTCGATGTAGGAGAGATGCTGTCTGTTGATACACTCACTGCGTACCTGAAGAGAAAATTTCCTAAAGTCAGTGCTGAAAGGATTCTCGGTGTGGAATCAGAGTATGATGACAGAAGGAAGGTAAGGAAATGAAACATTTCCCTCTTTTACTCTTGTGTTAATTGGAAACGAGTATTATTGCTTAATCAATTAAATACAAACAGCCCAGGATTTAGTCCCTGTTTTGTTTGCTTCAGGATGGTGCCCTCTTCTATAAAAAGAGTGGCCTGGGTGCTCTACCTCTGGCTTTATTTAATGGCGTCCCTCTGAGCCCAGATGAGATGGACCCAGATGAGCTGGAGACTGTTATCCTGCAACGTATAATGGACACCACCAGCACCTTCCAGAGAGCTGTTTTTATGGTACAGATCATCTGAACAGAAAAACACACACTCCTCATACTCAATCTGCTTAAGATTATTTTTTTTGCACTGTGAAGTAGAAACATTTAGGTTAATACATATGTATGTGTAAAAGAAAACAAACACTGAGAACTCCACCAGTGGGAGCTGATTCATGCTTATATTTTGTATACATGTGACATTTTACATACTTGCCGATGATTACTGGTTGGTAGATTTCGGACAGTTGTTCACTTTGGCGATATCATATCATGCTTCCTTCTGTGAAGTATTAAATTTAGACTTGGATGAAATTTTAATGATCTCTGCGTGAAAATTGTTTTATTGCAGCAACAGAGTATAGAACACAGGCTTCACAAATACTTTGTGTTTAAAGTAATTTTGTAAATAATTAAATCGTATTAAGTAATTGATCAATAGCCAACTTGCCTTTTGCTAGATCTGCCAGATAAGAGAACGAGTAGTTTGCAGTTAAATATTCTTCCATAGTCTTCCATGTAATTGCAACTGTAGACTCATTTACACTTTAACAATGTTAAACCAATATATTCTTGTGGATTAATGTTTCAGGGACATAAATTTAATCTGTTTTCTCCAGGGTCAGTTAACTGAAGGCTCAGATGTGGTGGACTATCTAATGGAGCAGCCCAACGTGGTTCCCAGAATGAATCCTCTTATTCTCGGCACTGACCGCAAGTACCTGGACCTCACTGCCAGACCGGGTGACCTATGCCTCTAATCTCACACCATCCAGTACTGATTGATTATTTAGATTCAGGGTGTTTTACTTCTTGTCTTGTTTTTCAGTTGCTGATGAGTGGGACGACACGACTATGTTTTCATTCTTGGATGCCCGAGACAAGACAGCTGTAGTGGCTAAAAGAATGAAGTACTTTACAAATAGTGGTAAGACATTACATGTAATTTCATGCCTTGCTTTCCATAATAAACAAGATTTCAGATGAATGCACATCTTGCCATTCACAACAGCATAAATAACTCATTCAAGCGTTGGCTTCTTGTTGTCTAAAGTGGAACAGCTATTGTCCGTTCGCTTGTTGAAAATTTGCAAAACAAGCAGCATCTAAATAAACTAAAATGGATCCCACGATGCTTTACTGATCTATGTGATCTAAGTGTGAAATTGACCTTTGTTGAGGCAGACAGGCTGCGCCTTCAGCAAAATAATTGCTGGGTCTCCTTACTGGCTCTCAGCCAGCAGTATAAATGGTCATCAGAGCTGCATTTCACAGCTCAGGGCTAAAGCGTAGGCGTCTCAGTGAGGCTGAGAAGGCTGATTGCCATCCTGCCTGTGTGTATGAGCTGGCCAGCTGACTGCCTACTTTTACTTACTGACTGATTGACTAGAGGAAACATAACTACGACAGGTGGCAGAATTCTCCTTTAATACTCTCAGCTCTCTGCCAGATGTCTCATTCTTTCTCACCTCTCACACTCAAACATTCACGTCAGTATTGTCAGTATGAAATCATGATGAAGATAACTAGCACTCTCAAAGCCATGTAGGCTTTAAAATTCATTTGCCCTCCAGGGTTGCTTTGATTAAACAGTAGGTGGCCACCTTGAATACACCTGTGCGCTCTTAAGCTTCTTAATGCAAATACATAATCAGCCAATCACGTAGCTGTAACTTGGTGCATAAAATCATGTAGACGTAGCCAAGAACTTCTAGGTGTTGTTCAGACTAAACATCAGATTGGGGAAGAAATGTTGTCTAAGTGACTGATTGTTGGTGTCAGATGGGGTGGTTCAGTGAGCAGCTTTTCTGTGTGTAAACATGCCTTTTTGAATGGGGGAGGTCAGAGGGGAACAGCCAGTGGTTTTGGTTTAAGCTGACAGAGAGGCAAAAAGAACTCTAACAGCCTTGTGTTACAACAGAGCTAACGCAGAAGAGCATCTCTGAACACACAGCATGTCAAACCTTGAAGTGCAAAGCCTACATCAGTACAAAACAGTGGGCTCCAATCCTGTCAGCTGAGAACAGGAACTACAGTGTATATGCTACACCAAACTGGGAAGAAGATTGTAAAATGTCACCTAGTTATTTTTCTTATTTCTGCTGTGACGTGTGGTTAGATGGATCAGAATTTGATATTAATGACGTGAATTAATTGATCTTTCTTCCTCTCTGTACACAGTTCAGCCTGGTGGTGTAATAATGTTGTGAATACATCATTGGCACATGTTAACCTGCTTAACACCAGCTGAACATCGTTTAAATACCACAGTACCACAGTGTATTGTTGCTGATTTTGTGCATCCATATATAGCTGCAGTATAACTCATCTTATAACTATTAGTTTAGCAGGGTAGTGAACCATGTTACAAATCACAAATCATCTCAAGATGGTTCCATTGATCTGACAATGAGTTGAGTGTATTTCAGTGCCCTGATCTCTGCTTGATAGAGCAACTTTGGTGGAATAGGAAATGGCAAATGTGCAGTTGGCAAATGTGTAGTACCTATGTGATAATGTTATGTGAATATGGAGCCCAAACTCACAAACTGAGGAACGTTTCCACAGCATCGTTTGTAAAGGTGACAGATTGGCTGAACAGGGTTTTGATCCTTGTTCTGTGATGTGACATATACACAATAAAATTGTGCCTCAGAAGCTTCCTAAAAACCTCGCAGAAAGCTGTTTTAGAGTAGAGGATTTTTAACGCGTGGTTTTGCATCTATTTGGCATCTTTTCGGGCTTAACTGGCAACCTCATTATGAAATACAAGCACTTGACACTGATTGGCTGCCTGTACTGCCAGTCAAATGAATGTAACTTCACAAACAACAGTTTTTGAAATTGACCCATTTTCTAGTGGCCATTTCTAAAAGAGGAATTTCTATGAAAGGGAGATGTTCAGAAATTCTAGCACTTTTCGCATGTTTCTGAATGTAGGAAGACACCGTTCTTCAACAAAGACGAGGTAAAAACGTTTTTTTCTCTGTCTCCTTTAAGATGTCAGGATTCTATCAGTGTGTATCAGTTATAGCAAGTGGGTTGAAAATATTCAGCCTACTGCAGGACAGCATCTTTTTTTTAACAGTGCAGTGTAAAAAGCGTCTTTATTGTGTGTGAAAGTGATTTTTCTGGGTTTTTTTTTTTCTTAGATGAGGATGGAATGAGTCCTGTGACCATGTGGATAGTTGGAGATTTTGAAAAGGTTTCAGGAAGAAAGCTGTTGCTCAATGCTCTGAAACATGTGGTGAGTATCATCACCTCCACGTTCTGTCATCTCACTCACCAACATGACAAGACTTATATGTCCCATATTTTAGACTTGCTGGTGTTTCATTTGAAGTTTTGTATCGGTGAGCAGTCAGAGTGGTTCTGACCCTCTCTTCTGATCGTCTTCTGAGTCAGCATTTTAATACTTTGAGTATTTATGTTGCAACTAATCAAAAATCTCACTTTCTACAACAAGGGACCATTGAATAGTCGGGAGGAACGAATGCTGACTAGATAACATTTTTACTTCGGCCTATTTTGATGTAAATATTCAACTCGATGTCCTTACAGCTACGGAACATGTTCACTATAAATCCATGCGGGAAATACAAGGAGAAGAGATGATCAGCATTAAAATGGTTTATGTGCTGATTATGAGAACAGGTCGTCCTTTTTTTATTACTAAATACTATGTAAATTTAATCTGAGAAAGAATTTTCTGCTGCGTCCTCTGACAGAAAGCATAAAAAATGTCTCCAAAATGACATTACTTTAATTCACTGGAGATAAATTGGGTGGAATACAACAAGCAAAGCATTTTCTGTTTGTTGTGAAAATGAGATTTTTTTTTTTTCTCCTTCTCGTAGAATAATTAAAACAGGAAGAACCTTTACAGTGTCTTTGAAGCATTTAGTGCTCTCTCCTCAAAGTGCTCTTCCTCAGTGACACCTGCAGTTTTTGGAAATATGTGAATGTGATATTATGTGAAATATATAACTGCTGTTTGTGTGTTTGTGTGTTTGTGCGTGTGTGCAAGCAGAAGGCCAGTCCTGGAGTGCGTGTGGGGGTGATAGATAACCCCAGTGGAAAACCCATCGAAGATAACACTGTGCTGTACAGGGCGATCTGGGCCTCTTTCCTCACTCAGAAGAATAAAGCTACAGCAGAGTTTGTGCAAAAACTCCTGAAAGAGGAAAGCAGCCAGCTCCTCCAGCAGGGGACCAAGATGAAGGAATTACTAATGCAGGTAAAGGAGGGAGGGATTAAGAAATGCATTTTTTTTTTTTTTGTCACTTGTCCAAATATTTCATTTGCATTTATTTTGAATTTCAAGCAAATGAAACAAAACCATTTTAAATCTGTGCTTTTTCAGCCAATGTTGGTTGCACCCCAGCAATATTTATTCATTTGGTGAAACATGCGCACATTGTGCTGTTGACATATGTTAAAATTTCATCTTGTCAGGATGTTTTGATTAGTTTGTGATCAGCCTGTTGGGACAGAGAAGCACTTTACATGAATATAGGAGAATTAGATCTCTCCTTTATGCAAAATTGCTGCATTATGTCAACACTAGCAGTAAACAAGGTCAGTCGATGTCGCTGGAAAAAAATGTAGGTATTTATCTGCTGTATATGTATGTATATATACATATATTTTTTTTCTTTATTATTGTGTTATTGATATATAATTTGGCATCTTCAGCTTTCTGAAAAGTTGACTGATAAATAATAAAGTAACAAATAACGAAACTGAATTATTTATTTATGCTACAGCTATTTATGAAGTACCAGACAAACCAAGGCACTTTGTCTCTTTGATGCAAAATCCTATAAATTGAAAAGTGCCATTAAACAGTTTGTCTGTTTTTGATTTGCAACGATGCTCGCAACGGACTAATACAACCACAGATTTTAAAGGGACAGCTGCCTAAGCATAAATAGTTTAGCAAAAGCTCTCGGTGGTGATAGATTTATATTATCTCATGGTTTCTAGTCTCATATATTCCGGACTCTGAAAGATATACAGGATTAGAGTTGGAGAGTTACTGTGTTAGAATTAAGTACGTAAATTGTTTTTCTTGTTTGATTATTTGAATTTAGCTTGGTGCTCTCGATTGGGTCAGTGAAAGGACCCAAGAGGAATGTTAATTTATACTGATTTAAGTGGTAACATTTTAGGCAGACCATAATAGTTACAACTGGGAAAACAAGGGTTGGATGTAACCACTTGCAGAAATTTGTCTGCACCTGCTTTTTTGATTTAAGTGCACAGTTGGGGGATAATGGTGATTGATGAGCTCAGCCTCTTATCCCTCTCCTGAACATCACCTAGTAGAATACATTTAGAGCATGCATGATGCTCCGCAGTCTGAGGATACCAAGGCAAGCAGCCTACTCACTGTCAGTTCCACTTGATCTGTCACAGGGGCCAAAACAAGGCAGGCTCCACACTGAATCTTTAAGTAAAACGCGCTGGTGGAAACCTGGTCTCTAGGACCTGATGAATAGCCAAGCTCCTGCTCACTATTTGTGGTTGTGAGAGGCACATGTGTTCAGCCAAGCCTGACCATCACTCTGCTGCTGTAAGCAGTCTACAACCACTAGTTTTCTTCATGCTGTAGTGTGCAGTATCCACCCACGCTGTATTGCCACACATAAGAAAACAAATTCTTGGGCACTAATGAACAAATCTACTGACAGGAGCGATCCCATCTCTCCCATCAGAATAAGTCATATAGCACAGGTTACGTTTGGGACCAAGCATAACAAACTGTCCTGCAGTTATACCAGCCTTAAACAATGCAGAGACAAGGGGCTGGAAATAGCGATGGAAAGATAGGTAGGAGGTGGCTGTGTGAGTTGAGACACACAGTCAAGGGATATGAGTTTATTATTGGCTGCCAGACAGACTTGCTGACTGGATTGTGCTGACATTATTGGTATTTCACCTGTTCTCCTGAGGAGGGAAATGTTAGAGAAACTAATAACCTGACTCCACAAACCCTCCACACTCCCACACCTAATTTGTTATAAGACAAAAATGGCAGAGGCTTAATTAAGAGTTTGTTATATTAATTACAGATTGATTCATCTCATTTTCACACATGTATATTTCTGACAGCTCACTCCTCTGGCTGAAATATTTTATCGTTGGTTTGAAAACTGCAGTGATTGCACTGATGCAAGGCATCAATGATATTGTGAATATATATATTTTTTTGGTCCCATCCATCATTCTTTACTCCAATGCATCAGTGAGAGTCTGTTTTGGACAGACTGTAAAAGAGAATGAGAGGTCCTTGAGCGAGTCCACTGGATCATTTAGTACAAATCTCAAATTCTTCAGAAATGTTTACATTAATGTTACAATCAATTTATCTAACAAACTTTTGTTATTCTGCTCTAGGGCATGGATGTTGACGCCTTCGAGAAAAAGTTCAACACGCTGGAAGTGGACTTTATTCGCAGTCAGCAGTTGTTCTGTCGAGACGTCTTGAAACTGAGTCCTGGAGAGCGGGCAGTGATCAGCAACGGCAGGGTGAGTGGACTTCAGCTCCAACACAGTTCACTCATTGTCCTCACCAGTGGTTACTTCAGAATATTGATTTTCAGTTGTCTTGGTTAAATATGGAAAAAAATTACATTATCAGGGGTGAAAAACAGTGAATGAATATTTTGGCTATTGTTTGCTGCAGTGTAGTGGGATCTGTCGAAGCTGCTGCACTTTGGAGGTTTTTTCCCTCTAATGTTGTCAGTGTTTCCTCGGCACTGTCAAATCAGCTTGATGTCTCTATCTCAAAGGTCACAGGTGGCACAAACCTCACAGTGCGTGTGTGTTTGTCTGAGTGCCTTTTGTATCTGCTGACTTTATGTGTGCACAGAGCTGATGACTGATGTCTCAGCAGCAGCGATGCTGACAGTTACGGATGAAGAGGCCAGCCTCTGAGATGGCAGTAACAATTAATATCATTTTACATTCTTCTGCTGCAGTGGCAGAGCTACACTCCCAAAATAGAAAGGGGGGGGGGTCATCACTGAATACCATTACTTAAAGTGGATAAAACATTGCGTTATAATCATATTACATTTAACACCCCCCTAGCAAGTAGTAAATAATACATGCTGAGATATGAATCGGAAAAGTTTTGTTCTGACTGTTTTATATTCTCACTGTTAGATCCTTGGTCCATTTGAGGAGCAGGAAGAATTCACTGCGGAGGATTTCCATTTGTTGGAGAAGATTACCCTGAGTGGTTCAGCAGAGAAAGTCAAAGTCAAAGTTAAACAGATGGGGATGAAGCCAAAGCAGTAAGTCTGTATTTGTTTTAACCTTGTTATTTGACACAGAATGTTCTTCCTTTTCCCTTTAACTGTCTCTGATTGATGCTTTAAATGGATGCATATTCTGGTTATTCATCCTTTTAACCCTCATGTTAACATTGTTGTGTTGCAAATGTAATTTTAAACTGCTATTTCTGTCATTTTTGCAGAATCAATACTAAAATCTCTCATTTACAAAATATTCAGACCTTGTTACTGTGGCACTGCACATAAAGGCAAACACCTGTGTCTCATTATCTACAATTCACAGAGCAGAGAGTCAGAACAAAAGAAAAAAAGAGCCATGAGGTCCAACCACTTCTGTATAGAATATAGTGAGACATAGATCAGGACAAGGATAGAAAACCATTCCTTAAGTCCACAGGAGCACAATAGCCTCAGTAATTGTGAAATAGAAGAAGTCCTTAACTACCGCAACTCTTCTACATTTCACTGTCTAGCCAAACAGAGTAAAAGGGCAAAAATGTCCTCAGTCAGGGAAGTGACCAAGAGCCCAACAGTCAGTCTTCTGCAGAGCTTCAGATGTCCTCTACAAAGATGGGAAAAAACCCTCCCTGAAGGACGACTATCTCGGCAGCTCTCTGTCAATCAGTCCGTGATGGAAACCTCTGTGAGTAAAAGGCATATAATAGCCCGCCTGGAGTTTGCCAAATAGCATTTTAAGGGACTCTGAGAGCATGAGGAAAAAGATTTGCTGGACTGATGAGACAAAAATTGGCAGAACTCCAAGCACAATGTCTAGAAAACATGAAGCACTGCTCATGTCCTGGTGTATACTATCTCTATAGTGAAGCATGGTGGTCGCAGCAAATGTTATAAGGGTGCTTCACTGCAGCAGCGACTGGGAGACTGGTCATAAGTGAGGGAGAGATGAAGGCAGCAAATACAAAGTGAACCCTGTGGAAATCCTGCCCCAGAGTTTACAAGACATTTTTCACTTTCTCAGTGGAGAGTTAAATCCATCTATAATCAAATTTGAAACACAGTAATGTGGAAAAGGTGAAAGTGTCTGAATATTTTCTAAAGCTGCTAAATATTATATTAAAAAAAAAATTCTGTGATAAAGATAGTATCGTTTTCTCGGTTTGACGGCAGCCATCATTGATTTGAAGCGACCTTGTTAACAGTTTCACATCACATTATGTGAGCTCTGTCTGACATCTCTTCAGACATGCGTCATTAATAAATGATAGACTAACCCTGCTACACCTTTCTTCCCTCAGCGCCAGCGACTTAGTCATGAAAGTTGATGCCCTCCTTACTGCAGCCCCCAAAGGAGAAGTCAGGAGGGATGTCCACTTTATCAAAGACAGCCACAGGTGGGCAGCTCTTTGTTTCTCCCGTTACTACTGTCCTGTTTGGTCTGCAGTCTCATTCTGCTTTTGTTATAATGGATCTGAAAATTGCCACGCCATCATTTCAGGCAGTGCTGAAAGCCAAATCTTTTGATTTGCAGTTCTGCTGAACGGGTGTTGTATAACCTTGCGTTGCTGAATTCACTTTGGTTTGCTGTTCTCATCCTCAGTATTCTCCATCTCGCCCCACGTGAGAATGAGGTGTTCTACGATGTGGTGGCCATCGTTGACCCCCTCACCAGGAGCGCACAGAAGATGTCTTCTCTGCTGATTGTGAGCTGTATTCTTTTTCTCTTATTATTTTCTGCCTTCTTGCCCTTTGATTCCTAATACAGCAGGGACACCCTTAAATCACTTCCACTGAAAGGGAGAGAACAGAAACACACACAAAATAAATAATCAGCAACTATTCTTTCTAAACTAAAACAAGTGTGCTTATTTATTTGTTATTTTAGGTAGCTAGATAGAGCTTTATTGTCACTGTTAAAAAAAAACAAAACAACAATAGTCAGTTTAGCAGCTGTCAAATCGGCAGCACAGGCATAATATCAGTAGCATTTACACCGTGTTAAGACAGTTAAAACGGTAAAACAAAGAGTTGAAAAAGACAGAAAAGATGAGTAAAAACAAGATGACAGAAACACAAAAGTGTAAACCAGTGCCAATAGCAACAGCTAAATAAGTTAGATGAAGTATTTATGTGCTTTTGCAACAATTAATTTGAAACATCGTCCTTACTGAGCTTAGTCTCAGTCTCACTAGCTGTCTGTAGCACCTCGTTGGATGTTTGCTGAAGTGAAAAGATATGAAAATATGACTCACCGTGTCTTTGCAGACAGCCTGCAAGACAGCCACTGTTGTTTCCACTATACACTTTTCAGTCGTCCACTGCTGTATGCAGTAGAAAGTATGATGCCAGCATATCAACATCACAGCTGGTTGTAAGGAAGGCAGCTCGCTATGCCTGTAACCATTGGCTCATTATTTTTTTGACCACTGTTATATAATGAGACATGTCTTATAAGAATGTGTGCGCTTTGCCGCTCTAGTGTTAAAGGCATGGGCAGTGAAGCTGCCTTCTGTAATTTCCTTTAGCTGTCATTCCATGTGTGTCCTGTGCTAGCGACCCCTCTGCTGGTCTTTATCTACTTTGCTCCTGGTCTTTAGCTGGGTCTCCTCTTTTGTGACTCCTGCAGGTGTTAAGTCAAGTCGTCAATGTGAGACTGCAGGTGTTTATGAATTGCAGGGCCAAGTTGTCCGAGATGCCCCTCAAGAGGTAAGCTCCAGCTCCTACAGTAATTAAATTTTCCTGTTTGGCTTGTTTGTGTATCCTCTGACTGCTGCAGACTTAGCATCTCTGCCTCGCTCCTTCCCTTTGTAAGATTATACTGCACAGATGCAATCTGCTTAATAACACCAGCTTATTGCTTTGGGCCTCCCTCGCATCTCTGGTTAAATTGCTTACATCTTGCACTGTTGCAGCTCAAGCCATGCAGTAAAAACAACAAAACAACAACAACAACAAATGAGGTTGAATTTGTTCCCTTGTACATTCACACCACATTGTGAATGTCAGTCATTATGTAATGAATGGTGTTTTATGTTTTGCTCCATAACAAAACGAATCATTTTTAGTGGCAGTAAACTGAAATAACTCAAAAGTTTAACCAATATAACCTTCATTAACTTCTGTTATACATCAGCTGTAATTGATTAGATGGAAATAACTTCCCCAACAAATCAACAGATCAGTTTTATAGTCACAAAGTTACAGCTTCCCTGCTGCATGTTCCTTGTAGAGCCATAAACCTGACAGTTCTATAGTCTACCTTTGGAGATACTTCTGTTAGTGCGGAGCACATGAATCCTGTTCTGAGTCAGTTGCTTCAATTTATTCACTGTTATTCTTCTCATAGTGGTATGATTTCAGAAAGTGGTAAGACTGAGACCACAGGGCTGCTCATCGTCTTTTCTTCTCATGGAGCATTGGTCATCTCACAAAATATAACCATTCGAATGAAGACAGTGTGTTTTCCCCCCTGGTGTGCTGGGTTTCCACTCCTTAACTACTCCCTCTCCTCCTCGGTCTTCCTGTGCTGCCGTAGCAACTCCAATCTTATCCTGTGATCAGCAGCTTCTCTTTAACCACTCTGCTCTCAGTCGTAGGAACATGGCTGATGTGGTGGGAATTAAGTTTTGAGAAATCTTGCTGTGAATAAAGAATGTGTTGATGCACCTTTGGGGATAAGACGGATTCTAAATAAAAAGAATTAGCATTGGTAATGTTGATCGTCAGCTATGTTATCTACACTCATTATGACTCCTCTGTGTCAGAGGCTGCATTGAAGAAAAGAGATTAGCATAAAGATTAGCCAGAATCTGGCCTGTGTGACAACTCTGGGTAATAACGAAGAAAGGGAACAATTCTGTTGCACATATTTCTGTTATTGGACCAGCAGGAACAGTGGCAGTAATGGTATTAGATTTCTCACTTTGAAGAGATTGTATATACCCAACTGTCACAATAGAGCCCATCTCTCCTGTTCTAGAAAGGAGACTATTGCAAAACATGTCATCATTTTAACGCTTGCTGAAGAGTACAGAGGAGCGTTGGATGGACGGAATTATTGTGTCAGACTGGTGGTAAAATGTCCTGCAACACTTCCACCATTTAAGGGCTTTCAGTTCTCTATTCTTTTGTTGGATATTACGTTAATGTGTAGTTAATTGGCAAACACTGAAATTAAAATAACCTCTCTTTGTTTTCGCAGCTTTTACCGCTTTGTCCTGGAGTCTGATGTGACTTTCATGGCCAACGACACCGTGTCTCCAGGACCAATTGCTCGCTTTATGGAGCTCCCAGAATCTCCACTTCTCACCCTCAATATGATCACACCAGAGAGCTGGATGGTGCAGTCAGTGCGCAGCCCTCACGACTTGGATAACATCCACCTGCAGAAGGTATCCCGCTCCTGGGCCATTACTCAATTTATCATTTTAATCCCTTAAGTCGGGTCACAATACTCTGTACTAATAATTCTCCCATTCATGTGTCTCCTTTAATTTACATTCTTGCTTCAGGTGAACGGGGTTGTGACTGCGGAGTACGAACTGGAGCACCTTTTGCTCGAGGGCCACTGCTTTGACCTGTCGACCGGTCAGCCTCCTCGTGGACTGCAGTTTACCCTGGGCATGAGTCGAGACCCGCTCATGTATGACACTATTGTCATGGCTAACCTGGTCAGCAGCCTTTCTCTTCCCATACTAGAATCACCAAATACAGTTTTCTTGCGCTAGATCAGATAAATGACATAGATAGAGCTGACATCATAGTAGCTAATCACAGTAGCAAGGAACAGACTTGAAACAGAAAATATCTGGTGCCAAGTTTGAGAAAACAAGTTTATGAATTATAGACTTCTCACTTTTTCAACCTTAACAGGGGTATTTCCAGCTGAAAGCAAATCCTGGTGCCTGGACCTTGAGGTTACGTAAAGGGAGATCAGAGGATATCTACCAAGTTCTAACGTGAGTATTTAGCTTGATGTTTTTTTTTTTTTTTTTTAACACCATTCCAGTCTTTATTATTCTATGCCCTACAGATATTGACAGACATGTTAGATAATGATACTAATTAGGTTTATTCCATCAGCAGTTCCGCATCAAGGTTGTTCTCAGCAACCTCTCCATCTCATACTGGTAGCTATTAAACCATCACTATGGTTACATGGAGAGCTGCTGACACTGTAGCCGCTCAAGGTTTTGATGAGTGCAGGGAGTTCTGCTCGGTGCAGAGGGGAGAGGGACAGGTAGGAGGAAAGGGGTGCTGTTAAAGAGAAGACAGAGTGGAAGGATGATTCAGCTGGTCACCTGCCATGCCATTCACCTCAGACTACAGAAAATCAGCAGCAGAATATGTTTTAGTTAGGATGGTGTAGGTGTCAAAGGCTGCATATACTAGGCAGAGCGCGTTGGCGTCATCTGATTTCCCTGGACGAATGGAAGCAGTGTCGTGCTTTGGTAGGTTTGATAAATTTTCAACAATAAATAAATAAATAAAATAATGCAATTTTCTGTGCTTTGTATTTATTTTGTTTAAAGGTTACTCCTTGATAATTTGCCTTTATCTGACAGCACAGAGACAGACAAGAGATACGGGAGAGGGAGCTGTAGAACAACAAGAGTCAAATTTATGCGATATGCTACTTAATCATTGTATTTTGTTAATTTTGCTGATTTACTCTAATTAAAATGCACTATGCTACTTTCTGCTTAGATCCAAATCAAAGCAAATCCTTGTTTTTCAAAGATAATTCTACCTCATCATTTAATTTCCACGTAACATAACTCAGAACAGTTGTTTTTTTCTCACAGCCTAATTGTGATAATCCCATCCACGTATGTGAGTCTACATCGGCAGCTGTAGTGCATCATACCAGATGTCCCTACAATCACAGATATTGTCCTCTTTGGCTATCCTCACACAAGATTTAGGACACATACAGCCCTCGGTTCCCCTGAAATCATATCAGACAACCAAGATTTATTCCCCAATCCTCCAGGTGAAGCTAAGAGGTGATGTCATTTTTCACCTTGGCAGTGTCATTATTCTTGTGGTTAGCGGCACTCTGCTCTGGTTAGGTGGCTGATCAGAGCCTAGTGGGAGTGTCTGTGCTCTCCAGTCCCACAGCTTGCGTTTTCCTCTTGCACCCCGCGCTGCTACCCCGCCTCGCCCTGACAGCGATGAATGAGATGGCCGGCTCTCCTCTCCTCAGAGCGGGGATACAGATTGATCTCTGGTGCTTTCTAACACGAGCCCTAAAGGCTGAGTTGCAGCGATGACAGCTGAGGGGGCAAATCACAAACACCACTTGAGCATAATAGGGGTGGAGGGGTTGCACTTTGGGCAAAATGAGGAGGGGAGCATTTATCATAGTGATAAGGTTAGTTTTTTTTTTCCTTTAGTAAGCATTGGGGTCGTAATGGCTTGCTGTGCATCATAGCCTATTGCTCATCTCCACCTGAAGTTTGATCTCTGGTGTTTCACCATTACACACTGCAGATTCTGCCTGCCAAAATACATTCGCTACTGGACAAATCAGTCCTAAAACAATTATAGTGAAAGGCCAGTGTTACACAGTCAATACTGTACTGACTTTCTCATTAAATCTACCAGTATATACAGCATGGCTGGGAAGTAGTGATGGATAAAATAATGGTAAGGTGATTACTAGCGATGATGGAGGGTAATGAATATAGTCAGAGTGTGACCCTGGCAGCTGTCCCATTATCTGCTTCTAAGTGTGTGCTCTCACTCTCCATCAGTTGCCTGTCCATTAGCTGCTGAGCTGCTGTCTTCTCCATAAAGCAGTCTTTATGCTATACTGTCTTTTTTTCCCCTCTTTCCTTGGCTAAAACATGAGTTTTCTGACACAAAAAAATGTAATTCTTTTAAATGATAGACACATTAGTAGCATGCAAACCTTAGTTGGACTGATTGAGTAGTTCTGTAACTGAATGGGTGTATATTATTTAAATATTTCAATGAATGGAAATATGGCTATTGATCTGAAGGCAAGCCAGTCAGCTGTATCATATTGAACTGCTTTAATACTGGCAAATATCTGGATTGGTTCATTTGTTAAATGCTGCCTGTCCTGCCTGTCCCTGTAGACTACAGTTACCAACACAAGGTTATTTACATCATTACATCATAACTCTGTGCCCCTGTGTGAGTTAACCTGCCAATCAGTCACATGCAATACAGTGTTCTGTTCAAGTAGAAGGAGCTTTCATGTTATATCTCCAAAGATAAGTATGTTTTCTTTCATTTCTAAATTAAAAAGATATTATCAGCAAATATAATGATTGCATAAAAAAAAAAAAAAAAAAAAAAACCTGTGAGTCCAGGAGTTTTTTTTTTTCCCGCAGTAGAGAAATGATGGCACTGATCCCTATCTGTAGCCAATTGATTTGCTTTGCAGATTTCATCCATTACTGATTTTTTAGTTTTAAAGTTTGTGTCAAGGTTATATATTGATAGAGCTGAAAACGTGTAGATGGCTGAAAATTATCACATAAATTATGCGTTTCGCGGTCGTATTGAATTGCTGTTATTTTGGAAATTATGTAATTTTTCACCGCTGATAAATTTTATCCTTCGGTCTGTTGATAAATTTCACCCTGCAGATCGGGCTTCACCTGAGTTAGATTAACCAGCTGCAGATCTATTGTTGAGATTTCAGGTGATTTCTACTTTCAGTGATGAATCACTTTTTCACTCTTTTATCTACTTTTTCAGGCACGATGGCACCGACTCCCCTGCAGATGCTGGCGATGTTATAGTTGTGCTGAACAGCTTCCACAGTAAGATCATCAAAGTCAGAGTGAGTGTCCTTCATATGTACATCAAATCTTTATTATTGATCGGATGGTAAAATGCTCTTGTTTTCTATGATGTGTATGTGGATGTTGAAATGATTTTACAGTCTGTGATTAAAATCAGTCTCTTCTTTCATTGTAGGTGCAGAAAAAGGCTGACAAAATCAATGAAGATCTTTTAAGCGAAACTAGTGAAAGCAAAGGCATATGGGACTCCATAGCAAGGTGTGTAATCTTCCCTCCCATGCAGCTAAAATTTGGTTGGTTTTAGTCGATTCAAAATCCTCCCATAGCTGACTGGCAGCAACAACTGTAAGATGCAGCTCATTGATTGGTGAGTTTGTTGAAGTGCCTTCTGTTTGTCAATTATACATGTACATTGCGGTTTCAGGAGATTTTATTCCTCCCCTGGATCCAGACTGCAATATTATGCTGTAAGATCTATTCTTGCAAAAAATATGTGCTTCTGTAGGTATGTGTGTGTGTGTGCATTTGTGTGTGCCCCCCCTCCCCCGCCCCCTCCCACCCTTCGCCAACACTTCCTAACTGTGATCCTGTCTTCTCACTTAATGCTTGCTGTATGAAGTGTTTGGAGCACTTTTGAGAAAAGGTAGGCAGTGTTGCTGCAACCCTTTTAACACCTAAAACTTCTTTGTCATACTCATTAGCATGTAATGTTTACTGGTTGCTTGCCGCCGCTGTTACTCAAGGTTTTGTAATGAATTGGTACGTCTCAGTGTGATTTCCTAACGGGACATAATATTTTAGTGGTGTTTTTATTTATCATTTATTCATATTTTCATGATATTCTTTTTGCCCTTGCTTCATACTATTCATTTTTCATGTGGTCATTTACAATATTAACAACACTGCAGCTAGTGTTGTAGCTTGTATGTGTACATGCATAAGTACATCACCTATATGAACTGTGGGCATTTGTATACAGGCCTATCAATATTGTAATGTGTTCAAATGCTGCATTGCGACCAGGGCTTTGGTTTTATTATCAACTGTGATGTGGCCCCGATCAGACTGCAGGTAAAGTTGGCTGCCTTTATTCTCACAATGTGGATTGTCAGATGTCTGGTGGAGAAGAAGCCAGAACAAGAGCAGAAGGTAGAGCCATGCCAGGTAGATAAATCTTGGCTCATCTTGATGCAGAGCACAGGCTCCCGCATCACAATGTTGAGGTACAGTTTGTACGATCAGTCTCTCTGGAGTCACTTAGGTGAGTTGGGCCGGCTCAACCCGGGGCTACTTTTGAGCCCCTGGCTAAGTAACTCTGTGTTCTCTGTGGAGAACAGGAGGACAACCTGTATGGTTGTAACTTTTTAAAAAGTACTTTGCCTCATTCGATTGTCCACCACCAGGGAAGACCACGGTTCTGCTGGAGGAACACAGTTCGCATATTGTTAACCTCTGAAGGGGCTCAAATGTGAAGAACAAAATGTTTTGTCATTGACCTGTTGAACTTTTTTTTTTTTTTTTTTACAAGAAACAACATGAAACTCATTAACTTCCTGACATCAGAGAAGCGTCGGATTAACGATGGATAATTGACCAAAATTGCAATACGCCCTGGGCACTGGAATATAGGAGGAACTTCAGCAGTGCAGGAAGCTTTGAAGTCACAGGAGAAAGGCTGTTGGTCTTTGCTTAATAAGAGGATTCTCCAGCAGCACAAGGGTGATGAACAGCAATTGTTGAACCTCACATTCAGTAGAGGAGAATTTTAGTCATGCAAACATGGACCACCTCTTTATTCATCTGTTTGTTCATCGACTATGCAAGTTATTTGTGAGCACTGGGAAGGCCATGATCATTCTGATTGAAGTGTTTGTTAAAATCTCGCTATTGCTGCGAGCCATTCAGTTCATGTGTAATTGGAGTAAGAGATGTGTCTGTATTCTCTGACACGGATAAAGCACATTCTTGGTTGGTCGGGACCAGGCTGAAGACCTTGCAGCAGAATCACTGCCCCTTTATGTAGAAAGAAGCTAATTCAGGTGGTTCTGTTTGTCTGATTGGGAAGCTTCCTGGACATGTCTATAGAGGTATTCTTGGCTTGTCCGACTGGGAGGATAGACCCAAACAAACGGAAAAGATTATAAATCCCTCCTGGACTTGGCATCTTCTAATTGGAAGCTCTAGGATGTCGTTGGGGAGAACAATATTTCAGCTACCCTGTATAGCCTTGCTCTGCATTGACCCAGACCAGATAAGAAGCTGAAAGTGGTTCGATAGATGGATGAACAGATTTATAATTGAATGTAATCCTAAGACCATTTCCCATGGTATGATTGCATTTGAGTAATATAAATGCTCATAACATTAAAAGGTTAAACAAAAGGTTGAATAAGATGGTTTCAAGAGACACTCGGAGATGCTGCTTAAGTGCTTTTGATGCATGAATCTAAAATTATCTGAAATTAGGAGTATTTTAAGAGTACTTTCTTCTGGCGTGATTCCAGTGTGTCGTCCTTTCAGAGCAAGAGTTCATAAGAGGCAACAGCCACTCACAGCAACATTCGGGGAGGAAAAAAAAAACCCAAACCATACATCCTGTTCTGTGCTTGAATGTTCTTTGTCCAACTGGTTTTCTGTAAATAAAGAGGCTCTTTAGAGTCTAACCTCAACATCCTACTCCAGCTGAAGGCAGCTGGTCTCAACTCAAGTTTCAACTCAAAACCACCAAACACACTTTGAATGATGGTCCCTGAAAAATACACATTGAAATGCAACAACATACGGTTTTGAAAAAAATAATAATAATAAAAGAAACTAAAAGCATCAGAATATTTCTTTCCACGCGTTGCATCGACCCTGACCCCATGATCTCATAAAATGTTGTTTTGAAGGAAACACGTCTTTATGCCCATCGCCTCATTTGTAACCTCCGAGTGCTTTAAAGGATTTGTTGTAAAGAGCATTTATTGATCTAACACCTCTGAAGAATTAGTGAGGTGGATCCATGCATCAACAAGCATCAGTAAGTCTAAGTGACAGAGTTGTTACAAACTCTCTCATGTTTAAAGAAGCTTTATTGAGCAATAATCAGCCCGGGATTCTCTTTCTCGCTCTTTTGTTTTATGATGTCTGTCTTTTGTTTGTTTTTTAGCTTTTTGTCTGTGAGAAAGATGAAGGAAACTTGTCCTCTCCTGTTACTCTCAGCCTGAGGAGGGTATAAGTCGTTCATGCTGCTTTTAGAAATAAGAAACATCAGCAGCACATTATGTGAGACACTGTTACCTGACGGAGGTTGTGGTGAAAGCCACCTCACCTCATGTAATCATATGAACTTCAATGGGGAGTGATAGATGGGGCCTTGGCCACCATTTCCCCCTCCCAAACTGAATCCAGATAATAGGAATTGGTGCTTTTGATACATAGTCGCTGTGTATTTAATATCTTAGGTTTGCTGTAAGATGTGAGCAGCTTTGTCTGTGGCTTTGTATATGTTTGAGCTCAGTCTACAAAAGTTTGAGGAAGAACCAGAGCAGAGTATTTTTTGTCCGCTTGGCGCCGTCCACTGCACAGGATTTATCCACAGCTCAGTGGATCCTTGCAGAGGTCCAGATTATCTTGGGTGGGTCGGCCAAACGGGCTCTCACCTGACCCTCCAAAAGCTGCTTATCTGAGGAAGGAGGGGGGAGAGTGGGGTTTGCACTGTTGTGCTGGAAGCCATTCATAATGGCTGGCTTAGTCATGGCAGACAATCAGCATCGGCAGACCCCACAGATGCGCGGTGACGTCTCAGAAGCCAACCGATCATCGAGAGAGAGAGGGCAACGCTTTGATTTTTTTGGAAGATATTTTGTAAAGAGCAGCGAGCGACACGCTCTAAAGCTTTTGTGACGGATGGAAAATTCTCATGCGTCTCACGTCTTACCCCTTCATCGAGTTCGTGTTGTCTGGTTTTTAACTTGCTTACCTGTCAAACTCTTGCGTGTCGTGTACGTGTGTGTGTGTGTCAGAAAGTTGGTTTTAGAGGACGTGTAGAGACAAACATTATGCTCCCTCCCTTCCCGTCTCACCTCCCTCTCACTCATTGGTGTCTTCCTGGAGCCTCGAGGGCCACGGCAGTGGTTGTGATTGAATGTGGGAGAGACACTCCTTCCCTCATCAGCAGTCTGTTTCAGACAAGGACACACAGTTTGACTGCAGACACATCTACCCTCCAGCGCAAGTCCTGATTTCTGTCCGCTAAATGTGCCTCGCATCATGAGCCACTGCTCTTTAATAGCAGTCGGGGCAAGTTGGTGCATTCACATTTGTGCACATCAGTGTCCTTTGGATTTTTTTTTTTTTCTGTCGTCTCTGCTTCTATCTCACCTTAAAAACATATAAGCTCACCAATTTTAAAAATAGATACAAGCACAAGCAGCAACAAGATTAGATTAGCAATAAGGTTTTGACTAAAGGTTAAGTCATTTTTGAAATAAATACATAAAAGTGAACATTCTCAATGACCCTAAATAACTGTAAAACAAAATTTAAACATGTTTACGGTGTTGACATCTTAGAGTTTGTATAATTCAGTGCAGGTTCAAATACTAACCTGAATCTGACTGATGTGTAGGATTGTTTGGCCTTGGAAAATGTACATACTCTATTAAAATGAAAACATGTTGCTCTTCACATTCACACAACTCCCTTTTCATGTTTTCCCTCATCCTTCTTCACGTAACAAATTGGACACTGACATGTATCTATTCAAAAAATAAATAAATAAATTGTTGGGTGACAAGTGGTTCATTGGCTTGTCATTGCATCTAGTACATGATAACAGTAGGAAACGAGAGCATCATTAGGACCAATACGGTTTGTTCAGCTCCAAGTGGGAAACTTAAACTTCTCCCTCCTCGAATCACTTCATCCCCTCGGGACTCTCCATGTTCAGGAATTTCCTTCACCCCCATCCAATAATACCAAGTTACCAAGGCAACAGTCATGTGTCTCTAAGTCTCTCCAAAGGGTCTGTGGAAACGATGTCTGCAACATCACATGTTTAAATGCACCAATTCATGACTTTTAATAATATTAGGTTAAATTATTATAACTACATGAAGGTTGTTTGTGTCATCATTTTGTTTCTTTTTGCATATAGCAACTAAATATATATCTTACAAATGAACCTTATTAACTTTATTTTGAAAATCAGTTTTTAAGCCACCGTAATCTCAAAAAACACAAGGCTTATTGGAGCTTCCGCACGTCGTTCAATAATACATTTATAACTGCATCACATCAGTTTTCCAAAACGAAAACCCGAGAATTGCGTCCAAACTTCCCCCTAAACTTCCAGTATGAATTATGAATTAAAAAGAAACATCATCCATCATTCGCAGAGTGAGCTGCTGCAGCTTTACTCACAACTCTGCACGTCCCACAGAAGAATAGAAGTCTCCTCTTGAGGAGAAACGCCTCCATATTTTTCACATGGTTGCCAACATATCAGCAGGTTGTGGTGACACGGGTTTTAAAAAAGGATGAGGAGCTGATGTTGTTGAACATGGTTGTTAACAAATACTTACACAGATGCAACAGTGTGGTGTATGATAATATGTTTTTAAAGCTGATATCCCTTCCATGTGTTCCGCTGCTTGACACATAAAATAGTCTGATATGCTTTGTCATTTTTACTGTTACCGAAAATTAATCTTGTGATGTAAGAGTTGTTATTTTTATTTTTTAGATCTGTAGGAGCACAGCCGAACGACTGTTAAAACTGACCTGTTTTCCACCCCGTCGTCACATCCTGTGTGTCATTTAATTAAAAACACTTCAGTTTGCTGTGTGACGATGCATGGATTGTTTGAGATTGTTTGTTTACTGCCAGGTGGTATAACCGTTATTACTCGTGGGCCGAAAAACAAAAGCATGGTGGCTACTGGTGTAGATTGAGATTTACTATCACTGTGTGGAAAAACAGGCATCAATCAACACGCAATGCACTCATGTATTATGGTCTCATTTACAGCATCACAGGCGGCTCCAAGAAAGATGATGGAGAAAAGAAGAAAGAAGACGTTCTAAACATATTTTCTGTGGCCTCAGGCCATCTGTATGAACGCTTCCTGAGGTGCGTCACTTTCAATTTACACGCATGCACTCACTCACTCACACTTACTTTCCAGGTCCTACGCATTACATTCATTTTATGCCCTGATCCCGAGACTCACCCCTCCGTCTTTCTATCTCTATCTCAGAATAATGATGTTGTCGGTCCTTCGGCATACGAAAACACCTGTCAAGTTCTGGTTCCTCAAGAATTACCTCTCCCCATCTTTCAAGGTACTTCCCTGACTTCACGACCCTGTACAAGCATTTTGTTCTTCCTGCTTGTTTAAAGTGACACAGTCTCACTTCTACACAGACTTATTTATATACAAAATAAAGACAAGGTCTGCAGGCTTCTGAGTCCTTTATAATACTCTTTTTTTTTAACCTTAAGGGTTTGTGTGTTAAGGTTGTAAATGCACAGTATAATCTAGTTAAATCTAGACTTGGCTACCAGTATTTTTCATGACAGATGGGTGCTAATGACTCAGAGTACAGTTCTCTAACAGGATGTGTGTATGAAGACTTCTTTGACTTTTTGTGTTTGTGTTTGCCGGGTCTTAGGAGACCATCTCTGACATGGCCGAGGCATTTGGTTTTCAATACGAGTTGGTTCAGTACAAGTGGCCCCGGTGGCTCCACCAGCAGACTGAGAAACAGCGCATTATCTGGGGATACAAGATCCTGTTCCTGGACGTTCTCTTCCCTCTGGCTGTGGACAAGATTATCTTTGTGGACGCCGACCAGGTAAGGATGAAACGGGAGAGTCAGGAAACGGCTAACCTGCGAGAAACTTGTCTCGGCGTCTGTGTGAAGATCGGATGAGACCAGCGCCGCCGCAGTGTTGTCAATCTTCTCCGCCTTCACCAATGTTCTCGTTCTCACTCTCTCGCAGATAGTACGAGCCGATCTGAAGGAGTTGAGGGATTTAGACTTGGAGGGTGCTCCTTATGGATACACACCGTTCTGCGATAGTCGCAAAGAGATGGACGGCTATCGCTTCTGGAAAACGGGCTACTGGGCCTCACATCTGGGACACAGAAGATATCACATCAGGTATACTTCCATGGGAGCACTAACTGTTTTGAAACTGTATAAATATATATAAAACTATATGTAAAATATATATACCATTACATTTAAATCTTGCGTTTATGTGTAGGAAAATACTGGCAGCAGAGTAAATTCATTTTAAAATATTTGCCTCACAACAGTTCGTCTTTGTGGCCACCATCTTCCTTCAAAGCTATTTGCCAAGTTTATGTAGGTAGTTATGAATAATCTCTTCTTAATTCTGAGGAAAAACACCATCTCACCGTCACCGTCCTCTGAATGAAAATACATAGTTCACTTGTCTTTACCTTGGCCTGGATCGAATAAATGTGGAGGAATTATTCATTATTCTGCACGTTTTTTTTTTTGTTTGTTTGTTTTCCTCAAGTCCCATATACGACAGCGAAGAAAAAGGTACTATTTTTGTATCCTTGTATTTAAGTGCTGAAGTTATTTTTGTTGTTCTTCCTTCCTCGGTATCTCTGGATGCCAAAAAAAAAACAAAAAACTGCTAAGTTTAAGAGAAAGCAAAACCTTTCATATAGTTGTAAAATGTCACCACCTCAGGCGATAAAATCGAACCAGCGCGCTCTGCGAGAAGAAACTATTAACATTTTTCAAATGTAACATTATTTTCCAAACTATTTTCTTTGCTGAAGCTTGAAATCAAATGGTATTGAGTTCTGCTATACTGAGATTATGCGCCATTTTAAATTAAAAAGAAAAGATGTCAGAATTTGCAGTGATTTGTTGCTCAGATCTGCGGTGCAGGACACCGCCAGCGAAGGTGAGAGATGATCTGTATCAACGTGCCCTGGGAGAACATAAAGAAGTGAATATCCTCCAGCAGACTTAAATCTAATAAGTGATAAGTGAAACTACACAGACAGACCTTTTGGGTTTATTAATATGCTATGTTAGGTACAATTATTTGAATGTGCCTGGGGTATTTATCTTAATTGAGTCCTTTTTATTTTATTTTTATTAAGTCACTCTTACACAGTTACTGTTTCAGAAAATGTTCTCCTCTCTCTCTCGTATTTCAACAGCGCTCTGTATGTAGTAGACTTAAAGAAGTTTCGTAAGATTGCAGCCGGAGACAGATTACGAGGACAGTACCAGGCCTTGAGCCAAGACCCGAACAGTCTGTCAAACCTGGACCAGGTACCTAACTCGATTCGATGTTGCAGCATTTGTTGTTTTATTACAATAATTTGAACACAATCTGACACATATATATATATATATATATATATATATATATATATATATATATATATATATTCCAGGACCTTCCCAACAACATGATCCACCAGGTAGCCATCAAGTCTCTTCCTCAGGAGTGGCTGTGGTGTGAGACGTGGTGCGATGATGCCTCCAAAGTCACAGCAAAGACAATAGACCTGGTGAGTCCCAGAGCAATTAGATCTGTCGATGTAATGTGGGGAAACTAACCGGCAAACCTGGGAACTACTAAATAATTCATCGTCCACTATTTGTTTCAGCTTTGTTGGTTATAATTGTGAACTGTAGCTGCTGCTGCAGCCGTTGAAAAATCCCCAGTATATTCCCAGATACTAACGTCCACGAGGCAGTTGGCATTTAAGAGACAAGTGAGGAGAAATCCTGTAGCCTCCTAAACTAATTTGGAGAATTACTGGGCAGGCTCCAGTGGAGTGAAATAGGAAGCGTTGTCTCATTGTGGTATAGGACACCACTTGGTAATTCAGACACTAGACATGGGCTAATATCCTTTTAACAGAATTGGAAATCAAATTAGCATCAAATGCTTGCCACAGACAGTGCTGGCAATGACGATCGGACGTGTCAGGAGAAAGTGGCTCCGGCAGAGAGACGACGGCGATGATAGTTTGGTTTCATCTGCTCTTTTTTTTTTTTTGCCGCCGCAGTGCAATAACCCCAAGACCAAGGAGCCCAAGCTAACGGCGGCGGCGAGGATCGTGCCCGAGTGGGTCGAATACGACGAAGAGATAAAACAGCTACTGAGGCGGGTCCAGGAACAAGGAGAACAGACTTCCTTTACCTCGCAGGAGAAAAAAGGTTAATAAAGAAAAACACAACAATATTTCAGTCAACTGTAACATCTGTCTATTCTACTTTAGTGAACTGTCTAATGTTTCCTCCCTTTCTGCAGTACGTGATGAACTTTAGTCTCCGCCAGCTCAATGCTGACGAAGGAGACGGCACCTTCTGCACGCAGGGCCACGTGTGAAGCTCAAAAACAGACAATTCCATCTAAACATAGCCATGGAGTGTTACAGCCCCAGCTGGGGAAGGATGTCATATTTTCACAGATGCCATAACTGCTTCTCCGCAGTTCGATACGTCTTACGAATTCAGCAGGTTGATGTAAGTGTTAACTGCCAGCTGTGAACTTCTGCTGGTGTTATCAGCGCTTCAATCAGGTCTCGGGTTTTAGTACGTGGTTACGGCAGAGGTGAAGTGAACGCGGAGAAATAAAACAGAAACAAAAAATAAAAAATAAAGGGTCAGCCAAACCACTCTATTGTGTCTATGAGGAAAAATATCTGGCATATATTGCACTGATCATGTATGCGAAGAATCACAGTGTTTTTGTTTGTTTTGTTTTTTTATGCACACACACACACACACACACACACACACACATATATATATATATATATATATATATATATATATATATATATTTATAAAAAAGCCAATACATTTACATATCCTTCATTTAACAAATGAAGACTTTGCCTACTTATTGACTAAAAAAAAAAAAAAAGCTAAAGCTAGTTTTTCTTAACCCATTGAAACCCATTGTGACGCAAGTGTCACGTCCCCTTTAAATGGAAAATAAATGACCATAAATGCCTAAAAAAAGTGACATATGTAACTTTACAGGTCAAGACACCAGTTGTAGTAAATCAAAACTATATATACTGAGAAATGTGTTCCATGAGATCCATTTGGTCTGTTTTATATCACCCATGGTTTCCCTCAAAGGACAAATGGATAAATTTAACAACATGATGCGACATTGTTACAACAGAATTTGCTTCAGCGACCGTCCAATCACAGCTTGACAACTGTGACCGGGTAAACGTCAATCTTAGGATTTCTTCACCTGTCACAACAGTACGTGCTGGTTTTCATACCAAAGGTTATTATCTCTGCTTGTTTTTTTTTTCCTGAAGTTTGGCACCTAAATCAATCACCAGCCATGTTGAAACTAGTAACAATTGAATTGTATCATTGTAATAGAGCTCTGACCTGAACCAGCTTCAGTGTTTCTTCTTAATGTCAAAGTCTCTTTGCAGAATTAATGTAAAATGCAGCTTATGTAGCTATTATGTGCTCATCTGAGACTCGTACACACTACGGTACTGATTTTCTTTTAATTATATGCACCACGCTACAGTGGAAAAGCTTAACAAGCTCATCAGTAACTACAGAGGCCGTGGCCCAGCACAAGTCACCTGCTTTTTTTTTTTTTTTTTTGGTTTGTTTTTCATGTGACGCTACATCAAACATGACTTTTGCTCAGCAGAGCAGGTCAGGATTTATTACAGCCAAGTTATGGATTTAAAAAAAAAAATCCTCATTTGCACAATAAAGGTTGTTGTGGTTTATGTGTAGGATATGGGGTTTTAACTTATTTCAGTATGTTTACATCGTCTGTACAGCTTCACTGTATTAAACTCGAGAGAAAAGGATTTTTCGGTATTTTAATTCCTCAATGAAATCAGTGTTTTGTCTCAGGAATAAGATGGGTGTTGCTGTTTGACTGAAGCGAACAGCAGCTTTTGTTGGTTTTTTTTTCGGTCCTAAAAGTCAATAAAATTGGGTGCAGGAAGTCTGCTCTCAGGGCACCCATCTTTCACTGTGCTGTGTCAAATAGAAATGTTTATATTACTGTCTGGTGGAAAAAAATAAATCTTTGCTACAAAACCATCATCACAGGGGCTGTTTGTGAATTCTCTTGTCCTCCAGTGTTGTAAGTGCATGTGTTATTCATATTTTTCCTTTGTTATTTGTATATTTTGTTCCACTGTGTGAAAATGTACATGTTGGAAAAAAGAAAAGGTGTTAAGATATTTCATGACCTTTGTTTTTTTTTAATGTACATAAATATCTCTTTATTTACACTTAAGAAAAACTCCATTCATATAAAAATAGTCCTGTACCTATGTACAAACAATCTTTTCGAATGGATGTGAACTTGCAAAGTGTACAATACATGAAAGGATGTAGAATTATTTAGCCACTCGCCTCCTGACAGATAAAAGCCGTCTCACACAAGGCGGACGTTTGTTAGCGTAGCAACAGTCCTCCCCACCCAACACACAATCTGAAGTCGTAATATCCAACAATAAAGACGCATCTTTAATTAAGGTCATTGAATTTGAAGTCACAATTTGCTCCAAGCTTATGTGAGACTTGATTGGAAACACTGACTTGTTCGAGCCAGTGGTCTCCCTTTTAAATAGAGAGGAAAAACAGAACAATCCGCTCCAGCAGCGCCGGATAAAGAGCCTCCTCAGTTGAAGCTGAATTTAAAGTTAAAGGGTCCAGAACCAAATGGGTTGAATCCTGGGAAACCTGAGAAACCTCCATGGAAGTTCTGGTGATGGTGGTGACCCTGCTGACTCTCCGGATCCAAAGGATCCTCCCCGTGGTCAAACTTGGTTCTCTTCTCTAGAAAAAGAAAAGGAAAAGTGAGAAGTAAAAAAAAAAAACACAAAACATTGAGAACAGGACTCAACAAAACATCACTCTCTTTACATTTCCAGAAATGACAGCTGCTGCCGCTGATCGAATGGGAAAAAAACACAGTTTTACAGAACTTAACACACAAAACACGATGAATAATAAATTCCAGTCAGAAATAAAAAATCATCTCGTGATCAATAAGCCTGGTGATCAATAAGCCCTGTGCATCAAAAGCTTTGTTGCAGCCATTACTGTAGGTTGTAGACGGTTCGGTGGAGACAGACTTTAGAGATGATTTGTTCAGAGTTGAATCGGTGGAGGTTGTCTGGGGGTTGATGCAGCTCAAGACGAAGTTTAAAAGAAGTTTAAAAAAAAAAAAAAAACTTTTATGGAAATCTTCCAACAGTTAACACAAAGCACTTGACGTGGTTTGAGCTCCAGATATTCTGAATGTGATCAGTTCACAGTGGTGACTTGTAACTCAAATCACTCGTGTGTCAAATCAAGTTTTGAAATGGTATAAATCCGTTCCGGTCTCCCAAAAAACACCGCAATTTGTTTTGTTGCATGTTTTTTTTTTAAATGAGAAAAATGTTTTTTTATACAATAGTTGTTACTTATGAGTGTCTTCGGACTCGTGGTTGTAAAAAAATGAACTCATACGAAATAACTGCGAGCACAACGCGATGCTTCCACTGTGAGTTAACCGCTCAAACGAGTGAACGAGTGAGACACGGGATGCTGGGCGGATGTTGCTGGGCGGATGTTGCTGGGCGGATGTTGCTGGGTGGATGTTGCTGTGGTGTTCGCTGCGTCAAACAGCGGTGGGGTATCTGAAGCCTGTAACCCGACACACTTCTTACCTGGGTCGGTGAGAACCTCTTTAGCCTGAGCGATGTCGATGAACTTCTTCTCCGCCTTCTTCTTTTCCTCTGGATCCTGGAAGTTGTCCGGATGCCACTGTTGGGCCAGTTTCCTGTACGCTTTGATTATATCCCTTTTCTGGGCAGTTCTGTGAGCGTGGGGAGAGTTTTATCAGCATAAAACAAACTCTTTCTCTTATTTTTGACATAATCTCTTCCCCTATTTTAGTACACTGGCTCTTATGTAACAAACTCTTACTTTTTATAACTTTTGCCTTAAATTTTACTTCGTGTTGGATTGTCAGCGGCGCTTTTGATCTCAAAATGCTTCAAAGAGATTATTTTGTATAATATATGACCCCAAAACCAATTAAAACTTTTTACACACACACAAAAAAAAACACTAACTGACTTCCTACAGATATGAAAGTCACTATCTTGATTTTCCAAAGTTGATCAGTTCCCACCTCTTCACTCCCAGGATCTTATAATAATCCCTCTTCTGAGACTGTTTGAGAAGCCGCTGAGCTTTGTCCAGGCCCTCTTTAATCTGCCGGTCATTCTCGCTGTGTTTGGCGGCCGTCTCGTAGTCTTTAATAGCTGGAAAATTACAAAACGTGTACAGGAATCAGTATCGATTAACATAAGAGAACAGCTAATGAACAGAGAAGTCTGTTGCCAAAATCACTGGCATTGCTGACTACTTCGTATCTCCACCACTTTTACAAACATCATCTCAAAGTGCTTGATCTCGTGCTGTAATCATGAAATAAAGAGCTTCATTCATACAGACAAAAAAAAAAACCCATCGGGTCCAGATCTTGTTGCGGCCGCTCTGGGCTGTTTGTGTGTACGTGTGTCTCTGTTTTGAGGCTTGTTTACCCTACGTGCCGTACCGAGGTGAGTTTTTTTTTTTTTTTCTCTGACAGTTTAAAAGCCTGCATGAGGTCTGGCTTTCCCCACCTGCTGATGTGTTCATACTCAGCCAAAATCTCCTGCGGTTGTGGAGGTGATGGAGCCTCAGTGATGGATGTTATTACTCTAGGGTTGACCTGCTTGGAGGGACGGTTGTGTGTGTGTTGTTGTTTTTTAATTTCTAAAGATAACATGTTAGACTGGTTAACTGGTTTTGTCTTCATCTAAAATAGAAAAAACTAATCTCAAGAATTAAATAAGAAAACTTTTAATCTATCTCTGTTTGCTTATTATATCATTTAGCTGCTGTGCTGCTGTGTACGAAACTTAAAATATAACTTCTCTGTGTCACGCTAACCTCAAATGGATCTTGCGTCACCGTGCAGGAACACATGTCAGCGTGTGGCTTTTAACACCGAACGCGAGGGCTCCTGCAGCAGTGGACTGACCGCTGAGGTTCTTTCCTCACCTGTGCCACTTTCGTTATTTCGGTGACTTACGCCACAATGGGAGAAAAGCCACAGCGGGAAGAAAGTCAGAGGCGATCTGGCAGCACAATGACCGTGATTTGCACTTTTGAACAGGTCACAGCCACCATCATTCCTGTTTCATGATATTTTTGTCACTGGAGGCATGTGCACATAAATCTTCACTTGTTTTATTCGTGTTTCGTTGTGCTTTTTTATGCAATTCTTTAATATTAGACATATTTAACTGCCTATTCCATCTCCAGCTAGCCTGCACTGTATGACTACCTCTCCTTCTATTATCTAAATATGTCAGGTATGAGGTAGGAATGATTTCTATCTGCACTGTCGATGTTGAACGACAACAGATGTGCTGTAGTTTCGATTTGGATTCAAGCTTCAACCGGCACCAGGCTGCTGAGAAATAAACTGAAAAATCTCAAAGCTCTCTAGTCCATTATGCTTTTAGGTTGTGGGATTTTTTTCCCCACATTTTTATGTAGCGCAAATCAATGGGCGTGTTGGAGTCTGACTCATTGGAAAAAGCTCAGAGTTTCATGAAAAATTAGATAGAAAAGATAGAAAATGAAGGTACTGGCGAGGCCGAGGTTTTCGATTTTGCACCTCAGTGACACTGATGCTTGGCCCAGAGTATCTGCCCATATGGATATCAATGTTGTAATACTTTTTTTTTTTTTTTTTTTTCTTCCAGAACTTGTATTTCTAAGTTTGCTACAAAGTCATTCACACTATAATTACTTCATGTTTCCGTGTATATTTGCAAATTGTTTGTGTGTGTGTGTGTTTTTTTTTTAGCAAATATCAGACTAAAACTCATAGCTGGCATCAAATATATCAATGTTTTAAACTGTTATACACCAAGCACCTTGAGTGAAGATGATTCTATAGGAACTCAGGTTTGTAAAAAATAAAAAAAAAATGCATTGGGACGACCGCGCTTGAACCCACTGAGGTGGAAAGGGAACGAGGGATTGAGGGAAACCGTTGTTTCAGTCTAATCCTGCCTCTGCCACCACAGGCTTTATGGCGAAAGAAAGTGCTGCACATTCTGCATAATGTGAGGCAGCAGTGCAGGGAGCAGCTTTACATCTTGTGGACTGAACTCTCTGTGCTACATTTCTAATTCTAATCGTACTATACGTGATGATGTTTACACATAGCAATTATGTGCTTTAACCAAACGGTACGGGGGAAACACTTGCTGCATTTATCTACATTTAGTCTTTATTGTGTTTACTCAAATGCAGAGTCAGAATGAATTTAATGACGAACCAGGAGACTGTGTTAAATGAGACGGAATCTAATGATCAGATGCTGAGATGCGCATATTATGTGCCACTGATATATATATAATTTTTTTTACTTCATTTAAGTGTTTTTTTGCGTATAGTGTTACAGTGTTACAAGGACCTCTTGTGTTTAACTCCTGCCATGACATCAATTAGTAATGCCTTTCAAAAGAGGAAGGGAGGAGGTTAATGCAACACGTTACCACAACTACAAGTTGGAGAATAAGTTGGAGAACAAAATGGTACAACGACACAAATCACTGCAACCTCAGTAATTAAAATATACAGTTGAATTAAGAGTGATGTTTTAATAATAGCTGTCCATTCTACACAACGCCTGTGTCATATGTTGAGTCAATCTTTAACTATATGGACTTGGAAAACTATTTAGTGTGTCCTTGCTTCTGAGCGACCGACTCCTCTAAATTACAGAAAATAAATACAGCTCCACCTGACAGGCTTACCTTCCTCATACTGTTCATCTTGGACGTAGGCCTCAGCTCTGTCCTTCAGCACGTTAACATTCTCCGGCTCCGACTGGAGGACTTCACTGCAGACCGAGATAGCCCTGCTGGGCTGCTGGCTCTGGTCATAACGAACATAAAAAAATAAAAAAAATATGGTGGTTAGATATATTATATAATAAAACCACAGCCTGAGTTAATACATCTTGTGGCGGCAATAAAAGATCTTACCTGTGCCAGCGCGTGGCAGATACGCTCCTTGGCTAGGAGAGAGAAATAGTGCATGTTGGGCTCGGTTTTCATCACCGCCTCATATTTGCTCACTGCATCTTCGTACCTAAAAGAGCAAGAAGCAGGCAGGTGTTGGAACAACACCGATGACAACAGCAGAATGTAACACGGATCATTGCACCCACAAACATCATGCAGCGCCTTTTATATTCTGTTTAGTTCTTGTGAGTGTGATAACTTGTGTATGTCAAATATGATGTGGCATCTATTCACATGAGGATGGGATTTGCATGCTTGTTTGTACAACTCTGAAAGTCAAGAGAGCTAGAGGATAAGGAAGCAGTAATTTTACAGCTGATGTAATCCCTGGTATTAAAGGAGATATAATTTCTTTATTTACATGGATACACAATTGCCTGATACACACACACACACACACACCTCTGCTCTTGCATGAGCTCCTCTGCAGACTGGATCTGTTTGTTCAGCTTCTTGACCTGCTTGTAATGGCTGTAACACTGCTTGTGATCAGGATCCAGCTTCAGGCACTCACGCACTTCACTGTAAATCAGAGATGAGGAGGAAAAAGAAGGTGGGAGCAGTTACAACACGCACATTTTTTTTTCCCATTTCATCTGATGTGCTGTATGTACTTTATTGCCAACACTGAGGGGGCGGATAAAAATAACGAGTACACACAACAGTCTGGCAGATGCCAGTGTGGGAGTTTTCTCAAAGAAAAGCTGTCTGCGAGGGGGTCTTACTTGAGAGACATCTCGTGGTCTCCGAGGTTATAGTAGATGGTGCTGAGTTTGTAGAAAGCCTGCGTGTTGTCGCTCTTTAGCTTGGATGTAGCTTTGAGGTCACTGATGGCCTTCCCCATCTCTCCCATTTGGATAAAACACTCGGCTCGCATCTCGCGAGAGGTCACATCCCAAACGCAGGTCTGTCACAAGTGAACAAAACCCCAACAACCCCAGAACTGATTACTGCACAAACACAGTGAACACTCTGCAGCTGTGATAACATGGACAATGTCTTGCTCAAAGGGAAATTAGGCAATGCTGACAACGTTGGTCTCTTACCTCAATGACAGTGTCAAGCTGGGCAGCAGCTGTTATATAATCCTTGCTGCTGAAGCTGCTGCGAGCCTGAGCCACCAGCCGTTGAATTTCATCCGACTTCTTCAGCTGACTCTGGGCTTCACTCTCCTCTTTGTCACTGGGGTTAGACTTCAGCTGGGAGATTTCAATGCAAGACATTATATAGAGTATTTCTGGTCATGATTCAATTAGCCTATCAGGAGAGAAGCCAGAGCGACAACACACGACAGCGTGTGGAAAATGAGATGTAGATGGTTTAATCACAGACTCTGTGTGCTTAGAAAAGTTTATTCTGTCCTTCACCTGCATATTTCAATCTGAGCTCTTATATTTCTGAAGCGAGTCAAGTGCCAACTTTAACTCCTGACAGCACCTCATATCACACTTGTGCTCACCATTACAACAAAAATCATCCTCATTACAGAGGTCATCATGATCTCAAGAGCAATCTCAGCTAATTTCAGGTACTTTACAAACAGATTTGGCTACCCTTAAAATGTTTCCTGCTAGCTCAGCTCAGGGAAGGGAGTTATGCATAAATGTGATGCATTACGCACTGCCAATGTTGTGGACCGCTGAAGCAGCAGGACAGCAAGCACCTCTGGCCAGATCCCCTAACATTATACTGGAGGAATATTATCCATATAAAACTGTACAAGCACAGATGCCTATAGTCAAGTCAAGTCAATTTATTTAGAACAGGAGCTGGCCCAAAGTGCTTTATAATAGCAGCAGATACATCAGCATTACAAGTAGATTCTGGAATAAGCAAAGCTTATGATAAAAGAATCAATACATAAGAAATAGGAGATTAAGACAAACTGCACAAACTGCACAAACAACCCAAACGATGCAGGTCAGCTACATGACCTTGGCACAATGTAACATTATCTGATGTTCACATTCTATCCCCATTTTGAAGAATAATTTAATTTTTCCCTGCATGATAACCTCATCAGAGAATAGTGCAACTTTAGACTGAATCTAAGAATGAACTATTGATATAATAAGGGTCTTCTGAGGGGGGAGTGGAGGGTGAACCTTCAGTCTAAAATTGTAATTCTGATGGAAAATGCATTAGCAAGTTCCATTTGTAATCCTTATCAGTACCTATAAATTATCCCAGAAGGCTCAAATGAGCGCTCACCACCAAATTTAATTATTAATCTGGTGGGACGTCTAATGCATGCATTGTGTGCCTGGTATTGGTATTGGTGGTATTTTTGTATTACATTTCTCATTTCCTTGTGTTTTTAAGAGTTCAAGTTAAAATTCTCACATTGTCATTCACAACAGGGTGGTGAAATAAACCAAGTGTGTGCAATTAATGTAAAAAGAAATAATAAAGAAACCCAATCATACAGAAATCAAATGAAGCCTAGTTGTTGCACTTTAGTTTCACTTCAGCACCAGGTTACAGATCAACACTGACACCTCCTGGTGAACTCTACTTATCTGACAAAATTATCATTTCTTTATAACTTTGTTGTTGTAAAGTTCAAACATGGTATTATAATACTTCTGCTTGTACTTACCACCTTTTTGAAATCACTCTCCGCCTCATCGAGTTTCCCCTGCTTCAGAAGTATGTTTCCTCTCTGAAGCCATGCCTTAAAAGAAAAAAAGAAAGGAGGGTAGAGATATAAAACTGGAAATACAGACTTACGCAACACACCTTACCAAAGATAATTGTGCCTTGAGCTGTCAAACTATGAAATGTCAAGTATAACACATAATTAATATCATTTGATTGACGTGTTGTCGTTCTGTACATTTGATCTATTTCATATGAAGCATATAATATGTTCATCGCTGTGTCTTGTTTGATTGATGTGATTGTTTGATTCAGATCAACAAATGTAAAAAGAGAAACTCACAAATGTGAAGTCTGGTTTGAGCTCTATGACTCTGCTCAGGTCTGGCAGTGCGGACTTTGACTTCCCCATGGCTAAAAACACTGTAGCTCTCCTGTAGAAGGCCATGTAGTTCTTAGGATCTCCATCTGACAATGTTAACATGAAAGATGTGAGTGCAAAAATGTTTTAAAACTTTGTTAAACTTTTGTTTTAAGCTCTGCAGTGTCTCTGACACTTACCCACAGCCGCGTGGAAATGAGAGAGGGCATCGGCTAGCTGGCCAGCAGCGAGCAGTTTCTTCCCCATCTCCATGTGATTGTCCACACTCCCATCTCTGCCACATTTCACTCCTGCGACACAAAACACAACAATGAGCACATTTTCCCATCTGACACACACACACACACACACACACCTGCTGCTGCTGCAGCGCAGTACAAACACTGACAGCATGTAAATCAACTCCGCTGGAGACGACTTTGACATGAAGCTAGCTAGATGGTATAAGTCTATTTTACGCTTTGCTAACAGCAAAGACACCAACATTAACTAATGTTAACTTCGCTAAAGAAGCGTTTCGAGTACTTTGTAAGCCCCTGTGCGCAAAAACAAACTTGTTATTTTTACTAATTAGCAAATAACGGCGGCTCGTCTCGTTGTAAGTGATTAGCTAGCTTAGCATTAGCCGACGCTGATGTGGAGGATAACGTTGTAACTGTCACTCTGACATTAGCGATAAAAAGCTGCTAAAGAGTAAAAACAGGCTTTCTGAGCCCCAGTCACAGTTAGGTAATGTTACACTAGTGCTAAATAACTTATAATGTTTGAGCTAATCCGCTTCTTACCTGCATATCTCATGTCAATTAAAACAAGAACATATGGGATGTAAGTCAGTATTTTGTGAGAAACATGGTCAATGGAAACCATCGTTGAATTGGTCTGGCACTGATCCTGTTGGTTGTTAAGTCCCGCAGCCTTCAGCTGATGTATAATAAACTAATGTTTAATGTCTTAATTCTCAACAGTCCCATGAGTGAGTTGAGTGGTTTTCAGCATCGCTTCAGTTTTCCCTGTCACAGCGGAGCAGAGGCACGTAAACGACCGGTCGTGGGTGACTGTGATTGGCTGGAGGGTTATGAAGCCCCGCCCACCTCCGCTGGTTCAACTGTGAAGAGCCACGGCAGCATAACGAACGTGTGTGTGTGTGTGTGTGTGTGTGTGTGTGTGCGTGCGTGCGTACGTACGTACCTGGTTTTTCATATATTGTGAGGACTTAATCCTGTTTACACACTCACATTGTGGGGGCCAGTCTCCCTTGTGGGGCCAAACAGCTGGTCCCCGTGAAGTAAAAAACAAAAAATTGAAGACATGACTTAAGGTTAGGGTCAGGTTTGATAAAAGTTAAGCAAGTGGTACCAACAAATGGGATCTCTAGGGTTTTCAGGAAAGTCTTCAAGAAATGAATGGAAGTCAATTAAAAGTCCCCATAATGAATGAAAACAAACGTTTGTGTGTGTGTGCGTGTGTGTACTTAGACTTAGAGTGGGTGACACCTAATTTGACCTCTGTTTACAGTTTTCACATTTTTTGTTTACATTTGAGTCACAGATTTTAATTTTGAATATAAATCTGCAGATAAAAGGAACGGAGTGACATCATCATGACATCCAGCAGATAAAAGGAATGGAATGGAGTGACATCATCACGTCTGAAGATATATAAGGGGGCCCCGATCTTCAGATTTTCAGATGCCCAAACTTTTCAGTGACGCACCTCAAACCTTCAGTTACCAACTTAAACTCGTTTTAACGGCCATAGTTACTATGATCGGTTCTACTGGATTATCCCAGGATTGCAGTCCTGACAATCAGGACCTGAGAGCTCGATCTGAAATCAATGCTCTCCTCAAAGAGTTGCAGGAAACCAACGCGCAGCTCAACATGCAAAAGTCCCTGAAGCAGATGTACATCGGACAGTTTAAGGAGACCAACAAGGAGCTGAAGTGGCTGCAGAATTGCAGCACATCAGACTGTCTAGACACTGATAAGATTGCTAAACAGGCAAGCAGCAACCTGAGACAAAAAAAGTAGAAAGTTCTTCAGAAAGATTACGAGGAGCTGAAGGTTGCACATATCATCCTCCAGAAACAGTATGAGACCAAGCGTAATGTGGAGATGGAAAAGTTTCAGGTCCTCCAACGCCAGCCCGAGATTCTCAAATCCTCTCACCAGGAACTTCAGCTTCAGACAAAGGACAAAGCTGCAGCTGAACTACAATAGGAAAAAGGCCTGAACAGTTGCATCTGAGTTGCATCTGTTTTGCGGCGCAGCTCACATTCTGAAGGAGGAAAACCTTTTACCTGTAGCAACACCAGCGGTAAGTTGATTAAGTTAATATATTTTAAATTATCGAGTGGATATTCTCTATCAGCAGACTATAGTGTTGTAGATTTCGTTTTTTGTAGTATTTGTCCAGCGTTAGTGTCAGTTTGTGTATATTGTCACGACCCTGTGGGTTGGACTGGTGTGTGTGTGTGTGTGTGGTGCCTAGAGGCCTCTACTCTCCTTTTCTCTCCTCTCCTCTGTGCAATCAGAGTGTGTGTGGAGGTGTGTGGTGTGCAGGTGTGTGCCCTAGGTTGCAGGACCACATGACCAAGGAGGATGTGTGCTGATTGGTGGATGGAGGATATTTATCCAGACCGGTGCCAGCCCTCTCTCTCTCTCACCCCCAACCAGGGCCTGCTGAGGAAGCGTGGACATGTGTTACCCTTTGTTAAATCTCATAACCAGTTTTATAGTAGTGATAGGAGTGAGAAGCCCTTTTTGTTGAATCTTTTTCTCCTGTTTTGTGGTAGGAGTTAGGGGAGATCCCTGTGTTTTGTTTTCTTTTATTTGAGTAAGCTAGATCAGGGTGATCAGCTCTTTTGTTTGTTGTGTTGGGCCTGTTTCTCACAACCGAGCTAATAAACACTACTGATAGAGTTAACAAACACCAAAACTGGACTTGGCCACCTTCTTGGGGATGGGAGAGGGGCTCAAATCATGCTACACACTAGTTCGCCCTAGGCTGGGGACGTAACATGATTTATGGGGGTTCGTCGTACTTTCTGTTGACTGGCGGCGTATATGTTTGGTGAGTGGCTATTCTTTGTTTGTCTGGTTGGCAGTTTTCTTTTGGTGTGGGGGGTAGATAAGTGGTTATGGAGTTTGATGTGGAGAGTTTTAGGGCACAGCCATCTCTGGCCCAGTTAAATAAGTGTAAAAAAGCAGACCTTTGTTTGCTTGCTGAGGCCTATCAAATACAATGCCTGCACATGCTAAAAAGCAGGAGATAAAAGAGCTCCTGTATGAGAAGCTGAGTGAGGAGGGGTTACTCGTAGAGGTCCCAGCCCCGGCAGTAGGAGTAGAGACTCCTGCGCTTGGAGCCGGGGTGGGTGTTTTAGCTGATGCTGTGGCCCCACTCCCAGATCTCCCCGTACAGCAAAAATTGACAGCAACGGAGCTTAAATTAATTCTGTGCATACGGGAGGCTGAGGTCAGACAGAAGGAGTTGGAGGTCCAGGCCATGCATCTAAGAGATAGAGCAGGGAGCTGCTGTATCTGCCAAGCCTGTGCACCTTTCCACACCCTCACCTGCTCCCCAAGCTTCAGATAGCTTCAATGTGAGCTGGCATGTTGCGCTTGTACCACCCTTTCAAGAGGCTGAGGTTGATTCTTATTTTTGTGCTTTTGAAAGAATAGCTGCTACATTAAAATGGCCTAAAAATGTGTGGCCTCTACTACTTCAGTGTAAATTAGTGGGAAAAGCTCAGGAGGTGTGTAATGCTTTGTCAATTGACGACAGCCTAAATTATGAGATTGTTAAAACCACTGTCCTCCGTGCTTATGAGTTGGTGCCAGAAACTTATAGACAGAAGTTTAGACGGTGTGAGAAAACTGCCACCCAGACCTTTGTGGAGTTTGCGCGTGAAAAAAGTGTGTTGTTGATAAATGGTGCCATGCCAGTAAAGTTGTTACTTTAGAGGGGTTACGTGAGCTTATGTTACTGGAGGAGTTGAAAAACTGCCTCCCAGAGAGAGTCACGGTTCATTTAAATGAACAGAAGGTCGCCTCTCTTTCTGCTGCCGCAATTCTTGCTGATTTAGTTTCTGAGAGGAGATTTAAATCCCCAAAAAACGTCCGCCGCGCCCCCACCAGCCCATCGCAGGATGGAGAATGTTTCTATTGTCGGGAAAAGGGGCATTTCATCGCATCCTGCCCCACGAGCAGTTTAAAACCCCAAAACATCCAGTGAGTCTAATACAAATGAAATCTAGCTCTATTAAACCGCTGCGTGTGGCGGAACGTGATGCCATAGACAAGGGTTTTGAACCGTTTGTGTCCCGGGGTTTTGTTTCTTTGGTGGGGGAAACGAAAATTCCCATTATTATCTTAAGGGATACGGGTGCAAAACAATCCCTGATTCGTAGTAGTGTCCTGCCATTCTCAGATAAGTCTTACTGTGGGTCAGACATTTTGATGTGGGGAGTGAAGTTGTGCGTCGTGCGTGCGCCTTTGCACCTCATACAGCTATCGTCAAAATTTCTGTCTGGTCAATGTCGAGTTGCTGTGAGGTCTCAGTTGCCAGTGTCGGGTGTAGATCTAGTTTTGGGAAATGATTTGGCCGGTGATAAAGTTTTCCCTGTGCCAGAAGTAGTCGAAGATCCGATTTTAACTGTGTGTGATTCTTTTGACCAGTGACTTTTACCAGTAGTTGATTCCACCCTGCAAGCCAAGTTCGTTGGTCCATACGAAATTGAGAGCAAACTTAGTTAGACCAATTATGTTGTGCGAACCCCTGACCGAAAAAAAGAAGTGACGAGTGTGTCATCAACATGCTGAAGAAGTATATCGACCGCAAAACAGAAGTGTCTTCACCGCCTATGGTTGCGCCTGTTGCGTCAGTTACTGTCGTCCAGTCTCCCTATGATCCGAGGAAGGATGGGCTGGGCTCCTGTGCAAGGTTGCGAAATTCCAAAGTGTTGTCCGACTTAAATGGCTATTTAGAACATTTGTCTGATCCGTTCCGAGGGGACATACGTACACTCATAGAATCCCATCCCACACTGTTTAATGACGTTCCCTCAGTGACCAGTGTTTTGATGCATGATATCGACGTGGGCCACCATAAGCCTATAAAACAACGCGCTTATCGCGTCCACCCCATAAAACCCACTACTATGCGGCAGGAGGTGCAGTATCTCCTGGAGCATGGGTTCGCGGTGCTGAGTAGTAGCCCGTGGAGCTCTTCGTCGTTGCTTGTTCCCAAACCGGATCAAACCCAACGTTTTTGTACCGATTATCGGAAACTAAACCGTATCACCAAACCAGACCCATTCCCCCTTCCATGCCTCGATGACCTGGTTGACCGTGTTGGGGCGGCCAGGTCTCACTAAATTAGATCTTAAGGGATATTGGCAGGCTCCCTTAACCCCTCGTGCATCAGAGATCAGTGCATTCATTACCCCAGATCATTTTTTACAATATACCGTAATGCCATTTGGCTTGAGGAATGCGCCGGCCACATTCCAGCATTTAATGCATACTGTGTGTAGGAGCCATTTCTTTATTTAATTCTTTAGTATAGCTTATAGTTTATTTCCTTTTTTGCAAGCATGTGCCCTCTACAGGTCAAAGGCTATAAAATAGGATGGTGATCTGGTGGAGGTGTGGCTGACTGGGAGCACACAGCTTTTGACCTTGGCTCTGCTGATTGAATGCTGCAGCTTTGTGCTCTGTTTTATTTTGCCTTATTTTCATTTTTATTTATTGGCTGTACCCATTTTTTGTAATAAACAACACTACATTATTTTGGAAAAATTCAACCTCTCTTGGATTCCTCTTCCTCTTTTTTGATTCCTTTTTTTTTTCACAAAAACACAAGCGTCAAAGATCCCCTGATCATCACCAACAGTGATGGACAAAGGAAATCAAAGAAACTTAGGATAATTCGTCATTACACTGTGATAGGTGATGTCCCAAATTGTGATGTGTATTTGGATGATACTGTAGCCTACTCCACAACCTGGTCACAACACATGGGAACGCTGCGTGAACTGTTCGCTCGTCTTCGCGTCTTCCTCTCTCACCCTGAACTTGGCAAAGTGCAAGTTTGGAAAGGGGATAGTTACCTATCTGGGGAAATAGGTGGGCCAGGGCCGTGTCAGTCCTGTATCTGCAAAAGTGCAGGCTGCTTTCCGCCTCCTCGGATGCGCTGGGAACTTCGTCGTTTCTTGGGGATGGCAGGGTATTACCGGGCGTTTTGTAAAAACTTTGCTGATGTGACGGCTCCCTTAACTGCTCTCATGAGTCCAAAAAAAAAAACATTCCAGTGGTCAGAGAAGTGTCAGAGTTCATTTGAGGCAGCCAAAGCTCTCCTGTGCAGTGCGCCTGTGCTTGCAGCTCCTGATTTTACCCGTCCTTTTAAAGTGGACGTGGATGCCAGTGCAGCAGTCGACCAACTCTCAGCCCCCTTACTAGTTCTCACTTGCTGGTTACTCCCCCTAATAATTCTTGCAAGCCAGAACCATCTAACCCCAGAGCCAATTAACCGACAACGCATGTATATTACCATACTTATTCTGCTACAATTTTTCCTAATTCTAGCTTTTGGTGCGACCGATATGATCCTATTCTACATCACATTCGAAGCAACCCTAATCCCGACCCTCGTGATCATTACCCGATGGGGAAACCAAACAAAACGCCTTAACGCAGGTACCTACTTCTTATTTTACACTTTAGCAGGCTCCCTGCCCCTATTAATTACCCTTCTTCTACTTCAAAAAGCCCCAGCCACTCACTCAGTCCTTACCCTTCAGTACGCAGACCCCTTCTACTTCAACACCTTCCAAAGCAAAATCTGATGAGCGGGCTGCCTTTTGGCCTTTCTGGTTAAAATACCTCTATACGGCGTCCACCTCTGACTTCCTAAAGCCCATGTTGAAGCTCCCATCGCGGGCTCGATAGTCCTCGCTGCCGTACTCCTAAAACTAGGGGGCTATGGTATAATCCGAATAATAATACTCCTAACAGAACCCCTCGACAAAGAACTGAGCTACCCTTTTATCATCTTTGCTCTCTGAGGCATTATTATAACGGGCTCAATTTGCCTACGGCAAACAGACCTAAAATCACTCATTGCATACTCATCTGTCAGTCACATAGGCCTGGTCGCAGGGGGCATTCTTATCCAAACACCCTGAGGCCTAACCGGAGCTATTATCCTTATAATTGCCCACGGGCTCACATCCTCAGCCCTATTTTGCCTAGCCAACACCAATTACGAACGAACACACAGCCGAACCATAGTCCTCGCACGGGGACTCCAAATTGTTCTTCCATTAATGTCCACATGGTGATTTATTGGTACCCTTGCCAATCTAGCCCTTCCGCCCCTCCCCAACCTCATGGGGGAACTCCTAGTCATTGTCTCTCTCTTCAACTGATCATGGTGGACACTGGTATTAACTGGCACTGGAACATTAATCACAGCAGGATACTCCCTGTACATATTCTTGATAACTCAACGAGGCCCTCTCCCACCCCACATTCTAGCCCTAGAGCCCTCCCACACCCGAGAACATTTATTAGTCAGTCTTCACCTCATTCCCCTAATTCTACTCGTTTTTAAACCAGAATTAATCTGAGGCTGAACCATCTGTAGGCATAGTTTAACAAAAACATCAGATTGTGATTCTGAGAACAGGGGTTAAATTCCTCTTGCTTACCAAGAGAGGCTCGACAGCAATGAAGACTGCTAATCTTCTCCCCCCTTGGTTAAACTCCAAGGCTCACTTACCTCGCTCCTAAAGGACACTAATTTACCCGCTGGTCTTAACCAGAAACCCTTGGTAAAACACCAAGTAAGAGCTGTGCTGACCCAAATGATCTTTTTATCTACAAGCTTACCCGTAATTTTTATCGTTATCCTGTTATGCGTTCCCTTATATCTTCCTCTTGGCCTATAATTAGACTCTACACCCCAAGGAGCACTGACGCAGGATCAAAAGCTCTTGATAGGCCCCAAACAACTCCATCTTCCTCCCCACTAAACCTTCTCTAAACACCCTCAACCCCAACAAACACTTTCGCTCCTAAAGGATAACAGTTCATCCATTGGTCTTAGGAACCAAAAACTCTTGGTGCAAATCCAAGTAGCAGCTATGCCCAACTCCTCAGTTGTTCTATGCTCCAACCTCATCGTCATCTATATTTTCCTCTTTTTCCCAATCTTTTCAGCTCTTGTACCCGAACCTAAGGCCCCCGACTGAACCGTCTCACACACAAAAACAGCAGTAAAACTCGCTTTCTTCGTTAGCCTCATCCCCCTACTCTCCTTCCTAAACGAAGGGACAGAAGCGATCCTTACCAACTGAGCTTGATTCAACATCCTCTCATTTGACGTCAACATAAGCTTCAAATTCGACTATTACTCCATCATCTTCACACCCATTGCCCTCTACGTGTCATGATCCATCCTAGAATTTGCCTCTTGGTACATACAAGCAGACCCATATATTGGCCGATTCTTCAAGTTCCTCCTGACCTTCCTAGTCTCCATGATCGTTCTAGTTACAGCAAATAACATATTTCAACTCTTCATTGGTTGAGAAGGGGTCGGTATTATGTCCTTCCTCCTCATCAGCTGGTGGTACGGCCGAGCAGAAGCCAACACCGCAGCCCTCCAAGCCGTGCTTTTCAACCGAGTTGGGGACATCGGGCTCATTTTTGCCCTGGCATGAATAGCAACAAACCTCAACTCATGAGAGATGCAACAAGTGTTCGCAGCCGCACAAAACCTCGACCTCACATTTCCCCTTCTAGCACTCATCCTCGCCGCAACCGGGAAATCCGCCCAATTCGGTTTACACCCCTGACTTCCATCCGCTATAGAAGGCCCCACACCAGTATCTGCTTTACTGCACTCAAGTACTATAGTTGTAGCAGGCGTGTTTCTACTTATCCGCCTTAACCCCCTTCTAGAAAACAACCCTACTGCACTAACCGTTTGCCTCTGCTTAGGGGCTTTAACCACTTTATTTACTGCTATCTGTGCTCTCACCCAGAATGATATCAAAAAAATTGTAGCTTTTTCCACATCCAGCCAGCTCGGACTAATAATAGTGACTATCGGGCTCAACCAACCCCAACTAGCCTTCTTCCACATCTGTACCCACGCTTTCTTCAAAGCAATGCTCTTCCTCTGCTCCGGCTCAATCATTCATAGTTTAAATGATGAACAAGATATTCGCAAGATAGGGGGAATACATCATCTGACCCCCTTTACATCCTCATGTTTAACCCTGGGAAGCCTTGCCCTAACAGGAACCCCCTTCCTAGCAGGGTTCTTCTCCAAAGATGCCATCATCGAGGCACTAAACACATCCTACCTAAACGCCTGAGCCCTCGTTCTCACACTCCTAGCAACCTCCTTCACAGCTGTCTACAGCCTCCGTATTATCTTCTTCGTCTCTATGGGCCACCCCCGGTTTGCCCCACTCTCCCCCATTAACGAAAACAACCCTGCAGTAATTAACCCCATCAAACGATTAGCATGAGGCAGCATCGTTGCCGGCTTCCTAATTACCTCTAGTCTCCTACCACTAAAAACGCCCGTAATAACCATACCCCCCTTACTTAAGCTTGCCGCCCTTTTAGTGACAATCACAGGCCTCCTTACTGCATTGGAGCTCGCCTCCCTAACAAATAAACAATTCAAACCTACACCTAACATCACAGCCCATAACTTCTCTAATATACTTGGTTTCTTCCCCACAATTATCCACCGGCTCACCCCTAAATTTAGCCTCATCCTTGGCCAAAAGATAGCCACCCAAATAATCGACCAAATTTGACTAGAAAAAGTGGGACCCAAAGCCACAGCCTCTCTAAACACCCCCTTAGCCACAGCAACAAGCAATGTCCAGCGAGGAATAGTCAAAACTTTCCTTGCAATATTTCTTATCACCCTAGCCCTCATAACACTTCTTACTGCTTATTAAACTGCACGAAGCGTCCCCCGACTTAACCCACGCGTAACTTCCAAGACAACAAACAGAGTCAAAAGAAGGACCCAAGCACTAATGGCCAGCATCCACCCACCCGAACCATACATAGCCCCAACCCCTCCGACGTCTGCCCGAAATAAAGAAAACTCATTTATTTCATCCGCCGGAATTCAAGAAGCCTCATACCACCCTCCCCAAAAGTATCCAGCTGAAACAACCACTCCAATAATATACATTACCATATATACCATAACCGGCCGACTACCTCAAGTCTCAGGATAAGGCTCGGCGGCAAGAGCCGCCGAGTACGCAAATACCACCAACATACCGCCCAAATAAATTAAAAACAAGACCAAAGATAAAAAGGGTCCACTATGTCCTAACAATACCCCACACCCCATACCTGAGACCACTACCAACCCAAGGGCAGCAAAATAAGGAGAAGGGTTTGAAGCAACAGCAACCACCCCCAGAACAAAACAAAATAAAAACAGATACATAATAAAAGTCATAAATTCCTACCTGGACTCTAACCAGAACTAACGGCTTGAAAAACCATCGTTGTTATTCAACTACAGGAACCTTCAATGACCAGCCTTCGAAAAACCCACCCCCTACTAAAAATCGTAAACAGCGCACTAGTGGACCTCCCCGCCCCATCCAACATTTCCGCTTGATGGAACTTTGGCTCACTCCTAGGCCTCTGCCTAGGCATCCAGATCGTAACCGGCCTATTCCTAGCCATACACTACACCCCAAACATCGCCTCAGCCTTCGACTCCGTTGCACATATTTGCCGAGACGTAAACTTCGGATGATTAATTCGCAATATACATGCCAATGGAGCATCCTTCTTTTTCGTCTGCATCTATTTCCACATCGGCCGAGGACTATACTATGGCTCCTACCTTTATAAGGAGACATGAAACATCGGCGTTGTTCTCCTACTCTTAACAATAATAATAACTGCTTTCGTGGGCTACGTTCTCCCCTGAGGACAGATATCCTTCTGAGGTGCCACTGTAATTACCAACCTCCTTTCCGCCGTCCCCTACATCGGGGATTCCCTAGTCCAATGAATTTGAGGAGGCTTCTCAGTAGACAACGCAACCTTGAACCGATTCTTTGCATTCCACTTCCTTTTCCCATTCGTAATTGCAGCAGTGACTTTACTCCACGTCCTTTTCCTCCACCAAACCGGTTCCAACAACCCAATCGGAATCAACTCAAACTCTGACAAAATTCCATTCCACCCTTACTATTCCTACAAAGACCTTCTAGGGTTCCTCATCCTTCTCCTAGTCCTTACCTCAATAGCCCTGTTTTCACCAAACGAACTAGGCGACCCCGACAACTTTACTCCTGCAAACCCCCTAGTCACACCCCCACACATCAAGCCAGAATGGTACTTCCTATTCGCTTATGCTATTCTACGCTCAATTCCAAACAAACTTGGAGGAGTTCTTGCCCTCCTGTTCTCTATTCTTATCCTCATACTAGTCCCCCTCCTCCACACCTGCAAATACCGCTCACTTACATTCCGACCCATTGGACAAATTGTATTCTGGACCCTAGTTGCAGACGTACTAATTCTCACATGAATCGGTGGCATACCCGTCGAACACCCCTACGTTATCATCGGCCAAATTGCCTCAGCACTTTACTTCCTTATTTTCCTAGTTCTCTTCCCACTTTCGGGCTGATTAGAAAACAAAATATTTGGCTGAACATAACCCGCATTAGTAGCTCAGACATCAGAGCACCGGTCTTGTAATCCGGTTGTCGGAGGTTTAAGTCCCCCCTACTGCTCAAGAAAAGGAGACTTTAACTCCTGCCCCTAACTCCCAAAGCTAGGATTCTTACACTAAACTATTCCTTGAACTTTATAATGTTAAAAATCTTGTTCGCTCACAGCGACATCAGCTGCCACCAACGTGGCTATAGTTATGTAACTATATAATGACACTACTTGATTGATAACAATCGTTTGTTAGGTCTGCATTCACTCATAGAGTAAGTCTCTATAACACCAAATTAGCTTAGCTCCCGCACATTACTTTCATGTTCTAAAGACAAAACACTTTAAACCCACATAATCTTATGTACGAACATATACTTGGGGTCTGATACTTCGGCCACATATACGGGACCCGAACATCCTGAAGCTCTCATGGACAAACAGTTTCTTATTTCTTTTTGGGTTCTTGCTTTCATCCTCATAACAAACTGAAGTCTAGGACAGAATAAAGTATAGAGGACATAGGCTGTTCCTAGTACCAGTTGCAGCGGATTCAACCAAAATAGTGCTTCGGTATTACCTGCCTAGTGTAACGCATGAAAGACTAAAGCTTAAGAACTACATAACTGATTTCGTGGACATATGTTTGTTTTGACGCCTGTTTCTTTAAATATAAACCAAGACTTAATTTTTATTTTTAAGTTTGCCCCCCCCTCCCCCCAACATCCCCTGAGAACTCTACCCAAAGAATCTTTTCACCAGCTCTGCCTAACGAAGACTATTTTCGCAATTACAATTATTATAATAATGCAAATCTTAAAAATTGCGCCAGCGTAGCTTAATTAAAGCATGACACTGAAGATGTTAAGATGGGCCTTAAAAAGCCCCGCAAGCACAAAGGCTTGGTCCTGACTTTACTGTCAGCTTTAGCTAGACTTACACATGCAAGTCTCCGCGCCCCCGTGAAAATGCCCATAGTCCCCCGCCCGGGGACAAGGAGCTGGTATCAGGCACAACCTTTTTAGCCCATGACGCCTTGCTTAGCCACACCCCCAAGGGTATTCAGCAGTGATAAACATTAAGCTATAAGTGAAAACTTGACTTAGTCAAAGCTAAGAGGGCCGGTAAAACTCGTGCCAGCCACCGCGGTTATACGAGAGGCCCAAGTTGACAGACCACGGCGTAAAGAGTGGTTAGGGAAATTTCCAAACTAAAGCCGAACGCTTCCGAAGCTGTTATACGCACCTGGAAGTATGAAGATCAACGACGAAAGTGGCTTTACCTTTAACCTGAACCCACGAAAGCTAAGGAACAAACTGGGATTAGATACCCCACTATGCTTAGCCCTAAACATTGACTGTGGACTACACCCCACATCCGCCCGGGCACTACGAACGTTAGTTTGAAACCCAAAGGACTTGGCGGTGCTTTATATCCCCCTAGAGGAGCCTGTTCTAGAACCGATGATCCCCGTTCAACCTCACCCTCTCTTGCCCTGTCCCGCCTATATACCGCCGTCGTCAGCTTACCCTGTGAAGGCCCAATAGTAAGCATAATTGGCATCGCCCAAAACGTCAGGTCGAGGTGTAGCGAATGAGAGGGGAAGAAATGGGCTACATTCGCTAACAACTAGCGTAAAACGAATATTGCATTGAAATATGTAGTTGAAGGAGGATTTAGTAGTAAGCGAAAAGTAGAGCGTTTCGCTGAAATCGGCCCTAAAGCGTGCACACACCGCCCGTCACCCTCTCCGACCTTTCACACTACCCATTTCTCTAAAAACCCATCAACCCTTTAAGGAGAGGAAAGTCGTAACATGGTAAGCGTATCGGAAGCTGCGCTTGGAGTAACCAGAATGTAGCTAAGCTAGAAAAGCACCTCCCTTACACCGAGAAGTCATCCGTGCAAACCGGATCATTCTGACGCCCATTAGCTAGCCCCACCACCACTCACAGCAAGCAGACATTTCTAACCCAAAATAAACGTAACACATCTAACTAAACCATTTTACCCCCTTAGTATAGGCGATAGAAAAGGGACCTATGGGAGCAATAGAGACAGTACCGCAAGGGAACGCTGAAAGAGATATGAAAAAGACCAGTAAAGCCATAAAAAGCAGAGACTAACTCTCGTACCTTTTGCATCATGATTTAGCTAGCATTTTCTAAGCAAAGAGAACTTTAGTTTAGACCCCCGAAACCAGGTGAGCTACTCCAAGACAGCCTAACATATAGGGCAAACCCGTCTCTGTGGCAAAAGAGTGGGAAGAACTTTGAGTAGGGGTGACAGACCTATCGAACTTGGTTATAGCTGGTTGCCTGAGAACTGAATAGGAGTTCAGCCTTAAAGATTCTTAAGTCCAAACTATTCTTATTTTTCCAGACATACTTAGAGAAGCTTTAAGAGTTATTCAAAGGAGGTACAGCTCCTTTGACCAGAGACACAACTCTTTCAGGAGGATAAAGATCAAAATACTAAAGGAACAATGTTCTGGTGGGCCTAAAAGCAGCCATCCATTCAGAAAGCGTTAAAGCTCGAACACACCCCCTCCCTCCTTTTATCCCGATAATTTCATCTTATTCCCCTAATTTTATCAGGCCGCCCCATGCCCCCATGGGTGTGACCATGCTAATATGAGTAATAGGAGGGATCTGCCCCTCTCCCCGCACACGTGTACATCGGAACGAACCCCCACCGAAAATTAACCGGCCCCAAACAAAGAGGGTAATTGGAATTAAATAAAGAACTAGAAAACCACCCACAAACAGTACCGTTAACCCCACACTGGTGTGCAGTTTAAGGAAAGACTAAAAGAAAAAGAAGGAACTCGGCAAACACTAACTAAGCCTCGCCTGTTTACCAAAAACATCGCCTCTTGCAACACACTAAGTATAAGAGGTCCCGCCTGCCCGGTGACGACTCTGTTTAACGGCCGCGGTATCCTAACCGTGCAAAGGTAGCGCAATCATTTGTCTTTTAAATGAAGACCTGTATGAATGGCATAACGAGGGCTTAACTGTCTCCTTTTTCAAGTCAATGAAATTGATCTCCCCGTGCAGAAGCGGGGATGTCTACATAAGACGAGAAGACCCTATGGAGCTTTAGACACAAGACAGACCACGTCACTCACCCCTACAATAAAGGGCTAAAACCAGAAAGACCCTGTTCTTCTGTCTTCGGTTGGGGCGACCATGGGGTAACAAAAACCCCCCACGTGGATTGGGAGCTTTACCCCCTACTCTCTCTTCCTCCCAAAATCAAGAGCGACAGCTCTAATTAACAGAACTTCTGACCAAAAATGATCCGGCAACGCCGATCAACGGACCAAGTTACCCTAGGGATAACAGCGCAATCCTCTTTTAGAGCCCATATCGACAAGAGGGTTTACGACCTCGATGTTGGATCAGGACATCCTAATGGTGCAGCCGCTATTAAGGGTTCGTTTGTTCAACGATTAAAGTCCTACGTGATCTGAGTTCAGACCGGAGCAATCCAGGTCAGTTTCTATCTATGACGTAATCTTTTCTAGTACGAAAGGACCGAAAAGAAGGGGCCCCTGTTAAAGATACGCCCCACTCCCACCCAATGAAATCATCTAAATTAGGCAAGGGGGAACACTTCCCATGCCTGAGAGACTGGCATGTCGGGGTGGCAGAGCCCGGATATATGCGAAAGGCCTAAGCCCTTTTACACAGAGGTTCAAATCCTCTCCCTAACTATGATTTCCTCCCTCCTCACCCACATCATTAACCCCCTTGCCTACATCGTGCCGATTCTTTTAGCCGTAGCATTTCTAACACTGATTGAACGTAAAGTCCTGGGCTACATACAACTTCGCAAAGGCCCTAATATTGTAGGACCTTACGGGCTCCTTCAGCCCATCGCTGATGGTATCAAACTATTTATTAAGGAGCCAATTCGACCTTCGACCTCCTCCCCTGTCCTCTTCCTACTCGCCCCTATCTTGGCCCTTACCCTGGCTTTAGTACTATGAGCCCCCATACCCATACCCCACCCAGTGATTGACATTAACCTAGGCATTCTCTTCATCTTAGCACTCTCAAGCCTAGCAGTCTACTCAATTCTTGGCTCAGGCTGAGCCTCCAACTCAAAATATGCCCTAATTGGAGCCCTACGAGCAGTAGCCCAGACCATTTCATACGAAGTAAGCCTTGGCCTAATTCTGCTAAACGTAATTATTTTTGCGGGAGGCTTTACACTCCAAACCTTTAACACCGCTCAAGAAAGTATTTGACTTATTCTCCCCGCCTGGCCCTTAGCCGCCATATGGTACGTCTCTACACTAGCCGAGACTAACCGAGCCCCCTTCGACCTTACTGAAGGAGAGTCCGAACTAGTTTCAGGATTTAACGTTGAATATGCAGGCGGACCATTTGCCCTCTTTTTCCTAGCAGAGTACGCCAACATTCTGTTTATGAACACCCTTTCCGCAATACTCTTCCTAGGAGCCTATCACATCCCCACACTCCCCATATTAACAACCATAAATCTCATGACTAAAGCAGCCCTTCTTTCCGTCGTTTTCCTATGGGTCCGGGCATCCTACCCCCGATTCCGGTATGACCAGCTAATACACTTAATCTGAAAAAACTTTCTTCCCATCACACTTGCTCTGGTCATTTGACACCTAGCCCTGCCTATTGCCTTCGCCGGCTTACCCCCACAGCTATAAGCCAGGAATTGTGCCTGAATTATAGGATCACTTTGATAGAGTGAAACATGGAGGTTAAAATCCTCCCAACTCCTTAGAAAGAAGGGGCTCGAACCCTTACCGGAGAGATCAAAACTCTCAGTGCTCCCAATACACCACTTCCTAGTAGAGTCAGCTAATTAAGCTCTTGGGCCCATACCCCAAACATGTAGGTTAAACTCCTGCCTCTGCAAATGAATCCCTACATTTTAGCCATTCTCCTACTCGGCTTAGGCCTAGGGACCACTATCACATTCGCGAGCTCCCACTGACTCCTCGCCTGAATAGGATTAGAAATTAATACCCTAGCCATTCTTCCACTAATAGCCCAACACCACCACCCGCGAGCTGTAGAGGCGGCCACCAAATATTTCCTCACCCAAGCCACCGCAGCCGCAACACTTCTATTTGCTAGCACCACTAACGCCTGACTAACCGGCCAATGAGATATTTACCAAATAACTCACCCCCTCCCCACCACAGTAATTATTGTAGCACTTGCACTGAAAGTTGGCTTAGCTCCCCTCCACTCGTGACTCCCCGAAGTCCTTCAAGGCCTGGACTTAACCACCGGACTAATCTTAAGCACCTGACAGAAGCTTGCCCCCTTTGCACTCTTACTACAAATTCAAGCACCCAGCCCCGCTATCCTTACCTTCCTGGGCCTCTCATCTACTCTTATTGGGGGCTGAGGCGGGCTAAACCAAACGCAGCTCCGAAAAATCCTAGCCTACTCATCAATTGCTCACCTTGGGTGAATAACCCTCGTCCTACAATTTGCCCCCTCCCTTACTTTACTTACTCTCCTCACATACTTCATCATAACATTCTCGACATTCCTCATTTTCAAACTAAAAAAAGCCACCAATATCAACTCGCTTTCTATTTCTTGATCCAAGGCCCCCATCATCACCACCCTAACCCCCCTTGTCCTCCTCTCCCTAGGAGGACTCCCCCCTCTTTCAGGCTTTGTACCAAAATGACTTATCCTTCAAGAACTAACCAAACAAGACCTTCCTACTTTAGCAACATTAGCTGCATTTTCCGCCCTTCTAAGCCTTTACTTCTACTTACGACTTACCTACGCCATAACCCTGACAATTTCACCCAACAACCTAATTGGCTCTACCCCCTGGCGTTTCTTTTCACCTCAACTTTCCCTCCCACTATCCACGGCAACGATTGCTACCCTGTCCCTGCTACCCGCAACCCCTGCAATAATCGCCCTTTTAACCCCGTAAGAGACTTAGGATAGACCTAGACCAAGGGCCTTCAAAGCCCTCAGCGGGAGTTAAAACCTCTCAGTCCCTGATAAGACTTGCGGGATGTTACCCCACATCTTCTGAATGCAAATCAGATGCTTTCATTAAGCTAAAGCCTTCCTAGACGGGCAGGCCTCGATCCTACAAAATCTTAGTTAACAGCTAAGCGCCCAAACCAGCGAGCATCCATCTACCTTTCCCCGCCTGGTCTTCGGCCAAAACAGGCGGGGAAAGCCCCGGCAGGCGTTAACCCGCGCTTTTAGATTTGCAATCTAACGTGCCTAACACTGCAGAGCTTGGTAAGAAGAGGAATTAAACCTCTGTTTATGGGGCTACAATCCACCGCTTATTACTCAGCCATCTTACCTGTGGCAACCACACGCTGACTCTTTTCAACCAACCACAAAGATATCGGCACCCTCTATCTAATCTTTGGGGCATGAGCTGGGATAGTAGGGACCGCTCTAAGCCTCCTTATTCGTGCGGAACTAAGCCAGCCCGGCGCACTTCTAGGTGACGATCAGATTTATAATGTTATCGTTACCGCACATGCTTTCGTAATGATTTTCTTTATAGTCATACCAATCATGATCGGAGGCTTCGGAAATTGGCTCGTGCCCCTAATGATCGGGGCCCCTGATATAGCGTTTCCTCGAATGAATAACATGAGCTTTTGACTCCTCCCGCCCTCTTTCTTTCTTCTCCTAGTCTCTTCTGGGGTAGAGGCTGGAGCCGGGACAGGATGAACTGTCTACCCCCCTTTAGCAGGGAACCTTGCCCACGCAGGACCATCAGTGGACCTAACCATTTTTTCCCTCCACCTAGCAGGGGTATCCTCAATCCTTGGGGCTATTAATTTTATTACAACTATCCTGAATATAAAACCTGCCGCCGCCTCAATATACCAGCTTCCCTTATTTGTCTGAGCTGTTCTAGTCACAGCTGTACTGCTTCTTTTGTCTCTCCCCGTTCTGGCCGCTGGAATTACCATACTATTGACAGACCGAAACCTCAATACTGCATTCTTTGACCCTGCGGGCGGAGGAGACCCAATTCTTTACCAACACCTATTCTGATTCTTTGGTCACCCAGAGGTATATATTTTAATTCTCCCTGGCTTCGGTATTATTTCCCACGTAGTGGCTTACTACTGCGGGAAAAAAGAGCCTTTCGGGTACATAGGGATGGTCTGAGCCATGATAGCCATCGGCCTGCTAGGGTTCATCGTTTGGGCCCACCACATGTTTACAGTGGGTATAGATGTGGACACCCGTGCATACTTTACTTCCGCCACAATAATCATCGCAATCCCAACAGGCGTAAAAGTTTTTAGCTGACTAGCTACAATTCATGGCGGGGATATTAAATGGGAAACGCCCCTTCTATGGGCACTAGGCTTCATCTTTCTGTTTACAGTAGGAGGCCTAACCGGGATCATTCTGGCCAATTCTTCTCTAGACATCGTTTTACATGATACTTACTACGTAGTTGCCCACTTCCATTACGTCCTGTCAATAGGAGCCGTGTTTGCCATCGTTGCAGGATTCGTGCACTGGTTCCCCCTATTCACGGGCTATACTCTGCATGAGACATGAACGAAAATCCACTTCGGAGTTATATTTGCAGGCGTAAACCTAACCTTTTTCCCCCAACACTTCCTAGGCCTGGCCGGAATACCCCGACGATACTCCGACTACCCAGACGCCTACACCATGTGAAACACAGTCTCCTCTATCGGCTCCCTGGTGTCCCTCATTGCAGTAATTATGTTCCTGTTTATCATCTGAGAAGCGTTTACAGCTAAACGAGAAGTGCTCTACTTAGAGCTTGCCCAAACAAACGTAGAGTGACTGCACGGCTGCCCTCCCCCTTACCATACATTCGAGCAGCCTGCCTTCGTCCAAATCCGAGCTGACTAACGAGAAAGGGAGGAATTGAACCCCCGTTAGCTGGTTTCAAGCCAACCGCAAAACCACTCTGCCACTTTCTTAAGATACTAGTTAAGTATAACCTCACCTTGTCAAGGTGAAATCGTGGGTTAGACCCCCACGTGTCTTAGTTATTATAATGGCCCATCCCTCCCAACTAGGCTTGCAAGATGCAACTTCACCCCTTATAGAGGAGCTAATTTATTTTCACGATCATGCTCTTATAATTATTTTTACAATCAGCACTTTTGTTTTGTATATTATTCTGGCCATAGTAACTACTAACCTTACTGACAAACTCATTCTCGACTCTCAAGAAGTAGAGATCATCTGGACTGTTCTTCCAGCAGTAATTCTCATTGTATTAGCCCTACCCTCCCTACGAATTCTTTACCTCATAGACGAGATTAATAATCCACATATTACAGTAAAAGCAATTGGCCACCAATGATACTGAAGTTATGAATATACAGATTTCCTAGAAGTTGCATTCGACGCTTACATGATCCCGACGCAAGACCTCACACCCGGACAATTCCGCCTTCTAGATGCAGATCACCGAATAGTTATCCCTGCAGACTCACCAGTCCGTATCCTCGTCTCTGCAGAAGACGTCCTTCACTCCTGAGCAGTCCCCACACTAGGAATCAAAATGGACGCCGTACCGGGTCGACTGAACCAAACAACATTTACCACCACACGACCTGGCGTGTTCTATGGGCAGTGCTCCGAAATCTGCGGGGCCAACCACAGTTTTATACCTATCGTGGTTGAAGCCGTCCCACTTGAACACTTTGAGAACTGGACCTACCTAATATTGCAAGAAGCTTCGCTAAGAAGCTAACAGGTTCCTAGCGTTAGCCTTTTAAGCTAAAGACAGGTGATTACCGCCCACCCTCAGCGAAATGCCGCAACTGAATCCCGCCCCATGACTCTATATCCTCATTGCTTCCTGAGTAATCCTTCTGACCGTAGTATTCCCAAAAACTTTAAACTACACCCTTCCGAATGAACCTACCCTCCAAAGTGTAGACAAAGAAAAACAAGACTCCTGACTCTGATCATGACATTAAGCTTCTTCGACCAGTTTATAAGCCCCACCTTTCTGTACGTCCCCCTGATCATAGTAGCTCTCACCACCCCCTGATTACTCCTCCCCAGCCCTACTATTCGCTGAACAAGCAACCGCTTAGTATCTCTTCAGACCTGGTTTATAGGCCGATTCACACAGCAATTGCTTCTCCCACTAAATGAGGGAGGGCACAAATGGGCAGCTCTCTTCACCTCACTGATGATTTTCCTTATTTCCCTGAACATGTGCGGCCTGTTACCTTACACCTTCACCCCAACCACGCAACTTTCCCTCAATATAGGGCTCGCCGTACCCTTATGATTGGCAACTGTAATTATTGGGATACGAAACCAACCAACCCACGCCCTAGGCCACCTCCTCCCAGAAGGCACTCCAGCCCTCCTTATCCCTATTCTTATCGTAATTGAGACAATTAGCCTATTCATCCGCCCCTTAGCTCTAGGGGTCCGACTCACAGCAAACCTTACAGCCGGCCATCTGCTAATTCAACTAATCGCTACAGCAGTCTTTGTTCTCCTCAAAATCATGCCCGCCGTAGCTATTTTGACCGCCACCCTCCTGGTCCTTCTTACCCTCCTAGAAGTAGCAGTGGCAGCGATCCAGGCCTATGTATTTGTTCTATTACTAAGCCTTTACCTCCAAGAAAATATTTAATGGCCCATCATCATCATCCCTTTCACATAGTAAACCCGAGCCCCTGACCGCTTACAGGGGCCGTCGCCGCCCTACTATTGACCTCAGGTCTCGCAGTCTGATTCTGCTACAACTCCATTATTCTTCTGTCCCTGGGACTTATCCTTCTTCTCCTCACAATATACCAATGATGACGAGATGTCGTCCGTGAATCGACATTCCAAGGCTTCCACACGCTACCCGTACAAAAAGGACTCCGACTCGGAATAATCCTATTTATTGTATCAGAAGTACTTTTCTTCACAGGCTTCTTCTGAGCCTACTACCACTCAAGCCTTGCCCCCACCCCCGAACTGGGAGGTATCTGACCCCCAACAGGCATCACTCCCCTCGACCCATTCGAAGTCCCGCTACTAAACACAGCCGTCCTCCTAGCCTCAGGGGTGGCAATCACCTGGGCTCACCACAGCATCGTCGAAGGGGAGCGAAAAGAGGCAATTCAATCCCTAATAATTACTGTAGTCCTAGGTCTATACTTCACAACCCTCCAGGCCATCGAGTACTACGAAGCCGCATTTACAATTGCAGATGGAATTTTTGGCTCAACCTTCTTCGTAGCTACTGGCTTCCACGGCCTCCATGTCATGATTGGCTCAACGTTCATCATCATCTCCCTCCTCCGACTAATCTGACATCACTTCACAACCCAACACCACTTTGGATTCGAGGCAGCTGCCTGATACTGACACTTCGTAGACGTTGTTTGACTCTTCCTTTACGTCTCAATTTACTGATGAGGATCCTAACCCTGCTAATTAAATTATCTTTCTAGTACGAACGAAAGTATAGGTGACTTCCACTCATCCGGTCTTGGTTTAACCCCAAGGAAAGATAATGAACCTACTCACATCAATTATTATTATCTGCGCCACCCTCTCCGCCATCTTAGCTATCGTTTCATTTTGACTCCCCCAGATATACCCTGACCACGAAAAACTCTCCCCCTATGAATGCGGCTTCGACCCTCTAGGAACAGCCCGACTACCATTTTCCCTACGATTTTTCCTCGTAGCTATCCTATTCCTCCTTTTTGATCTAGAAATTGCCTTACTTCTCCCCCTCCCATGAGGCATTCAACTAATCTCCCCCACCCTTACATTCTTCTGAGCCTCAACAGTCCTCATCCTTCTAACCCTCGGACTCGTCTACGAGTGACTACAAGGGGGTTTAGAATGAGCTGAATAGGCATTTAGTATAATGAAAATATTTGATTTCGACTCAAAAGCTCGTGGTTTAAGTCCACGATTGCCTAATGACCCCTGTTCACTTCGCCTTCTCATCAGCCTTCCTTCTAGGCCTCACAGGCCTAGCATTCCACCGCTCCCACCTCCTGTCCGCTCTTCTTTGCTTGGAAGGCATAATACTCTCCTTATTTGTAGGGCCTTTCTTTGAGACCGGCGTTTATTGGCCAAGTGTGTCGCTGCTGCGTCAAACAAAAGAGACAGGCGTCTATTCGCCACTCTATTCGTATTATTTGCATCTTTTCTGTACCGTATTTTCTGGATTATAAGTCGCACCAGCCAGAAAATACATATTGAAGAAGTAAAAAACATACACAAGTCGCACTGGACTGTAAGTCGCATTATTAGGGGGGAAATTTATTTTATAAAATCAGAAACCAAGAACAGACATTAACAATAGATTAGAGAACAACAGGCTGAATGGGTGTCTGGTATGTTGATGTAACACATTAACAGATCTTCAGATAACTAAAGCATAAACACCATAAGTTTACCAAGTTTACCTCTGGAGCTCACTCCAAATCACTAAATCCATTGAATTCTTCATCCTCGGTGTCACTCCAGCAACTCCGGAGGTAAACGGAGCGCCGCTTCTTCTTCTGTGTGGCTGTCGTCAGACTGATGCTGAGTCTGACTGTCAACCTGTTGACCTTGGCTTGGAAGTCTGCTGGCAGTTTTTGGGAGTAATAGGGGAGGGGAGGGGAGGGATAGAATGTAGCAGTATAGAGATCTGTGGGCTGTAGTTGATAGCGCCGCCGACCACTGGGAGTAGCTGATACTGGCACACCAGCCAAGAGCGCCCCCTCGCAGCTGTCAGCGTGAACATGTGAAATTACCGTATATATTTTAATATATAAGTCGCACCTCAGTATGAGACGCAGGACCAGCCAAACCATGAAAAAAAGTGCGACTTATATTCCTCAGAGTGAGTGACACCTAATTTGACCTCTGTTTACAGTTTTCACATTTTTTGTTTACATTTGAGTCACAGATTTTAATTTTAAATATATATCTGCAGATGAAAGGAACGGAGTGACATCATCATGACATCCAGCAGATAAAAGGAATGGAATGGAGTGACATCATCACGACTGAAGATATATAAGGGGGCCCCGATCTTCAGATTGGGGCACCTGGAAGAAAACCTGGAGGAAACCCACACAGACACGGGAGAACATGCAGTCTCCACACAGAAAGACCCTGCCCCCGACCTGGAAGTCGAACCCAGGACCTTCTTGCTGTGAAGCGCTGGATGTTTATTTCGTAGTATAGAGGGGGGTGAGTTGCATCTGTTTTGCGGCGCAGCTCACATTCTGAAGGAGGGAAACCTTTTACCTGTCCTAATTAACCCTTAGATGCATAAGTGGGTCACAAATGACCCACATTCTTTTCCAAAGATCCAAACAGACCATCGCAGCGTTGGACCCCATTCATTTCTATGCTGGTCATCAAGCAACTCCAGCGGTAAGTTGATTAAGTTGATATATTTTAAATTATCGAGTGAATATTCTCTATCAGCAGACTATAGTGTTGTAGATTTTGTTTTTTGTAGTATTTGCCCAGCGTTAGTGTCAGTTTGTGTATATATAATAGTATTTATGTTGGATTTAACCAGCCTGCTAGCTAGTTACCTAGCTTGACATCACCAGCTGTGGATTTTTAGCCAATATTGGTAACAATTGTGAAATTCCGGTTTTGATCATTAATCTCAGACAAATCACTAACTAACTAAATCATTAACTTTGACTATTTTAATTTGCTCAGTGTAGTGACTGATGACCTTAATACACACTTAACATGATGATCATGTGACCATTACCAGGATCTTAAGCAGTCAACATTTTATTTTTACCAGGATACTTGGATGTACAGGACATCTAATGATAAGTGTCCCCAAGTACCTGAGCTGTTTTTAACACTATAGAGTCTTCACAGTAGTTTGGTTAGCAGTTTTTCTTTATGTGTAACTGAGGGCACCTCAGAGTTGTACAGTGAGCATCGGTGTGTGTGTATCTAGCATCGTTACCAGTCATTAATGATCTGCCTCCCAGGTTGTTGACTTTTTCTTTAATGTGCTTTGATTGTTGTTTAAAACAACATTTAACATTTAAATCATTTAACGTATAAAACAATGAACATTTAAAACACAAACGTATAAAACATTTAACATTTAAAACACGAGCATTTAAAAACAACAAACAAACATTTAAAACACCAGGCAAATTCAATATGGAAAACAATGAGAGAGAAATTCCTGATCCCACCGGAAGCTGTGCACTCCCTCACTTATTACTGGTGTTGTATCATTGGTAAATGTTTAAAACAACAAACGTTTAAAACATTTAACGTATAAAACAATGAACATTTAAAACACAAACGTTTAAAACATTTAACATTTAAAACACAAGCATTTAAAAACAACGAATGATTAAAACAACAAACATTAAAAATATTTAATGTTTAAAACATTGAACGTGTAAAACACGAATGTTTAAAACAACAAACATTTAAAACTTCAATAGAAAAAGCAATGAGAGAGAAATTCCCGATCCCACCGAGCTGTGCACTCCCTCACTTATTACTGATGTTGTATTATTGGTGAACGTTAAAAAACAACGGATGTTTAAAACATAATCGTTTAAAACACGAACATTTAAAACACAAACGTATAAAACATTTAACATTTAAAACAATGAACATTTGAAACACCAGGCAACTAAAATTCAGTTCAATTTAGTTTCATTTATATAGCAGCAGATCATAAAAACATTTATCTCAAGGCACTTTTACATAGAGAAACCCAACATTTCCACAATAAGCAAGACAATGGAGGAAAAACTCCCTTTTAACAGGAAGAAATCTCCAGCAGAACAGACTCAGAGTGGACGGTCATTTGCCTCGACCGTTTGGAGTGAAATGAAAACAGAGAAAAGAGAAAGAGAAGAGACGGAGGAAATGGAAGGAAAGGAGGACGGGGGAGAGGGGGAGGAAGACAAGAGGGAGACCAGGAAGAGACAGTAGAGACTAGATGTTTACAAGTAGTTTTTAAAGCCAAATTACCATTACAATAATAATAATAATATTAATAATAATATTAATGATGATGATGATGTCGTCATCACTAGTGAAGAATCTGGATCCAACTGTTCTGGGGTCAAAGCTACCTGAAAAAGAGAAAGGGGTGAGGAGACAACTGTGAGAGAGAGCAGATGAGTGTTAATAATATGTAATATATTGATATAAAGACATGAAGTGTGAGGGAGAGACAGAGACAAGAGGAGTGAGGGACAGAGAGAAGAGGTGCAGTGTATTGCCAGAGTTCCCCAGCAGTCTAATCCTATAGCAGCTTAACGAAAGGATGGTTCAGGTGGGTCTATGTCCTACCTGAACCATCCTTAACTATAAGCTTCATCATTAAGGAAAGTTTTTAGTCTAACCTTAGAAAGTAGAAAAGGTGTCTGCTTCAATATCAATAATAAGTAGTAAGATTCCTAGTAAGATAGTAATCAATACAGTCCATGTAAATACTTACCCGTTGGTTCTGTGAGTTTAACTCCTCCACTCCACGCACATTGCTAATACCCCTTTCTCCTATGGCGAGTTTAGACTTCTGATTTGCTGGCCCATGAGATAATTAACGTGTTGATCAAAACATACCTGTACCACTCAGTCTTTATGATTACTAGTTGGGGCTGAGGCGGGTTACACAAGCATTTAAAAACAACAAACGATTACAACAACAAATGTTCAAAACAACGAATGTTCAAAACACCAGGCAACTTCAATAGGGAAAGCAATGAGAGAGAAATTCCCGATCGCACCGGGAGCTATGCACTCCCTCACTTATTATTGGTGAGGAGCTTCAGAAAGATTACGAGGAGATGAAGGTTGCACATATCATCCTTCAGCAAAAGTATGAGACCAAGTGTGGTGTGGAGATGGAAAAGATTCAGGTCCTCCAAGGCCACTTCGAGACTCTCAAATCTTCTCACCATTTCTCCATTCCAATTACTTTCTATGAAGGTTACAATAAATCAATCTGTAAATGGACTTTATTACACTCCAGGACTTGTGTTAAAACTCCAACTCACGCCATATTCAATCAAGCGACACTCACTCACCTTCACTCCACCAGTCTCCCTGTCACTGGTGACACATGAGACAGGCCTTCCTACCACCATGTACCGAGAGCCTTGCCCGCCTCCCCTAACAGGGTGGCGGTGAGACACGTAAGGCTTCTCCTTTTGACTACGACCTCAGATCAGATGAGACAGCCCGCTGAAAGCTTAAGCATATTACTAAGCAGATGAAAATAAGATAATCATGATTCCCTCAGTAGCGGCAAGTGAAGAGGGAAGAGCCCAGCGCAGAATCCCCGTCTGATGGGCGGTGTCGTTCGGGGGCCTGAGTCCTTCTGATCAAGGCTCAGCCCGTGGATAGTGTGAGGCCGGTAATGGCCCCCATCCCTGCAAATTAGAGCCGGCGTTTATTGGCCAAGTGTGTCGCTGCTGCGACTAATAAAAGAGACAGGCGTCTATTCGCCACTCTATTCGTATTATTTGCATCTTTTCTGTACCGTATTTTCTGGATTATAAGTCGCACCAGCCAGAAAATACATACTGAAGAAGTAAAAAACATACACAAGTCGCACTGGACTATAAGTCGCATTATTTGGGGGAAATTTATTTTATAAAATCAGAAACCAAGAACAGACATTAACAATAGATTAGAGAACAACAGGCTGAATGAGTGTCTGGTATGTTGATGTAACACATTAACAGATCTTCAGATAACTAAAGCATAAACAACATAAGTTTACCAAGTTTACCTCTGGAGCTCACTCCAAATCACTAAATCCATTGAATTCTTCATCCTCGGTGTCACTCCAGCAACTCCGGAGGTAAACGGAGCGCCGCTTCTTCTTCTGTGTGGCTGTCGTCAGACTGATGCTGAGTCTGACTGTCAACCTGTTGACCTTGGCTTGGAAGTCTGCTGGCAGTTTTTGGGAGTAATAGGGGAGGGGAGGGGAGGGATAGAATGTAGCAGTATAGAGATCTGTGGGCTGTAGTTGATAGCGCCGCCAGCTAAGAGCGCCCCCTCGCGGCTGTCAGCGTGAACATGTGAAATTACCGTATATATTTTAATATATAAGTTGCACCTCAGTATGAGACGCAGGACCAGCCAAACCATGAAAAAAAAGTGCGACCTATATTCCTCAGAGTGTGTGACACCTAATTTGACCTCTGTTTACAGTTTTCACATTTTTTGTTTACATTTGAGTCACAGATTTTAAATTTTGAATATAAATCTGCAGATGAAAGGAACGGAGTGACATCATCATGACATCCAGCAGATAAAAGGAATGGAATGGAGTGACATCATCACGACTGAAGATATATAAGGGGACCCCGATCTTCAGATTGGGGCACCTGGAAGAAAACCTGGAGGAAACCCACACAGATACGGGGAGAACATGCAGTCTCCACACAGAAAGACCCTGCCCCCGACCCGGAAGTCGAACCCAGGACCTTCTTGCTGTGAAGCACTGGATGTTTATTTCGTAGTATAGAGGGGGGTGAGTTGCATCTGTTTTGCGGCGCAGCTCACATTCTGAAGGAGGGAAACCTTTTACCTGTCCTAATTAACCCTTAGATGCATAAGTGGGTCACAAATGACCCACATTCTTTTCCAAAGATCCAAACAGAGACCATCGCAGCGTTGGACCCCATTCATTTCTATGCTGGTCATCAAGCAACTCCAGCGGTAAGTTGATTAAGTTGATATATTTTAAATTATGGAGTGAATATTCTCTATCAGCAGACTATAGTGTTGTAGATTTTGTTTTTTGTAGTATTTGCCCAGCGTTAGTGTCAGTTTGTGTATATATAATAGTATTTATGTTGGATTTAACCAGCCTGCTAGCTAGTTACCTAGCTTGACATCACCAGCTGTGGATCTTTAGCCAATATTGGTAACAATTGTGAAATTCCGGTTTTGATCATTAATCTCAGACAAATCACTAACTAACTAAATCATTAACTTTGACTATTTTAATTTGCTCAGTGTAGTGACTGATGACCTTAATACACACTTAACATGATGATCATGTGACCATTACCAGGATCTTAAGCAGTCAACATTTTATTTTTACCAGGATACTTGGATGCACAGGACATCTAATGATAAGTGGCCCCAAGTACCTGAGCTGTTTTTTAACACTATAGAGTCTTCACAGTAGTTTGGTTAGCAGTTTTTCTTTATGTGTAACTGAGGGCACCTCAGAGTTGTACAGTGAGCATCGGTGTGTGTGTATCTAGAATCGTTACCAGTCATTAATGATCTGCCTCCCAGGTTGTTGACTTTTTCTTTACTGTGCTTTGATTGTCTCATTCTCTTTTTTGTTAACAAACGTTAAATGATTAAATGAATAAAACATGAATGTTTAAAACAACAAACATTTAGATCATTTAACGTTTAAAACATTTAACATATAAAACAATGAACATTTAAAACGAATGCTTAAAACATTTAACATTTAAAACACGAGCATTTAAAAACAGCGAATGATTAAAACAACAAACGTTAAAAATATTTAATGTTTAAAACATTTAATGTGCAAAACACGAATGTTTAAAACAAAAAACATGTAAAACACCAGGCAACTTCAATAGAAAAAGCAATGAGAGAGAAATTCCCGATCGCACCGGGAGCTGTGCACTCCTCACTTATTACTGGTGTTGTATTATTGTTGAATGTTCCAAACAACGGATGTTTAAAACATTTAAAACACGAACGTTTAAAACAACGAGTGTTTCAAACATTTAATGTTTAAAACAAACGTTTAAGACATTGAACTTCTAAAACATTTAACTTTTAAAACATGTAACGTTTAAAACATTTAATGTATAAAACAACGAACATTTAAAACTCAAACATTTATAACATTCAGCATTTAAAACACGAGCATTTAAAAACAACGAATGATTAAAACAACGAGTGTTTCAAACATTTAACGTTTAAAACTAAACTTTTAAAACACGAACATTTAAAACATTCAACTTATAAACATTTAACGTCTAAAACAACGAACATTTAAAACACAAACGTATAAAACATTTAACATTTGAAACAGCGAACATTTGAAACACCAGGCAACTTCAATAGGGAAAGCAATGAGAGAGAAATTCCCGATCCCACTGGGAGCTATGCACTTCCTCACTTATTACTGATGTTGTATTATTGGTGAACGTTTAAAACAACAAACATTTAAATCATTTAACATTTAAAACATTTAACGTATAAAACAATGAACATTTAATTCAATTCAATTCAATTTATTTTATTTATATAGCGCCGGGTCATAAAAACATTTATCTCAAGGCACTTTACATAGAGAAACCCAACATTTCCACAATAAGTAAGCACTTGGCGACAATGGAGAGGAAAAACTCCCTTTTAACAGGAAGAAACCTCCAGCAGAACCAGACTCAGAGTGGACGGTCATCTGCCTCGACCGGTTGGAGTGAAATGAAAACAGGGAAAAGAGAAGAGACAGAGGAAAGAGAGGGAGGGGGGAGGAAGAAAAGAGGGAGACCAGGAAGAGACAGTAGAGACTAGATGGTTACAAGTAGTTGTTAAAGTAAAATTATCATTACAATTAATATTACAATAATAATAATAATAATGATGAAGATGAAAATGATGATGTCGTCAAAGCATTGGAATCCAACAGCTCTGGAGTCAAAACTTCCTGTAAAAGAGAAAGGGGTAGGCGGAGACACAACTGCGAGAGAGAGCAGATGATGTTAAAAATATGTAGTATATTAATGTCAGGACATGAAGTGTGAGGGAGAGACAGTGACTTGAGGAGTGAGGGACAGAGAGGAGCAGTGTATTGTCAGAGTCCCCCAGCAGTCTAAACCTATAGCAGCTTAACTAAAGGATGGTCCAGGCAGGCCCATGTCCTGCCTGGACCATCCTTAACTATAGGCTTTATCATAAAGGAAAGTTTTTAGTCTAACCTTAATGGTAGAAACGGTGTCTGCCTCCCGGACCCAAACTGGGAGCTGGTTCCATAAGAGAGGAGCCTGATAACTGAAGGCTCTACCTCCCATTCTGGTCTTAGAGACTCTAGGAACCACAAGTAAACCAGCAGTTTGTGATCGAAGTGATCTATTAGGATAGTAAGGAAACATGAGTTCCTTAAGATATGATGGAGCCTGATCATTAAGGGTTTTATAGGCAAGCAGGAGGATTTTGAATTCTGTTCTAGATTTTAACGGCAGCCAATGAAGAGCAGCCAATACTGGAGAAATATGATCTCTGGTCCTACTTCCTGTCAATACCTGTGCTGCAGCATTCTGGATTAACTGAAGGGTTTTGATGGAGTTACTGGAACACCCTGATAGTAGAGAGTTACAGTAGTCCAGTCTAGAGGTAACAAATGCATGAATTAACTTTTCAGCATCCTTTCTAGACAGGATGCCTCTGATTTTTTGCAATATTACGTAGGTGGAAAAAAGCTGTTCTAGAGACTTGTCTAATATGAGATACAAAGGATATGTCCTGATCAAAGATTACTCCAAGATTCCTCACAGTAGAACTGGGGGCCAAAGTGATGCCATCCAGATTAGCTATGTGATCGGAAAATGATGTTCTTAGATGTTCAGGGCCAAGTATGATGACTTCGGTTTTGTCTGAGTTTAAATGTAAGAAACTCTGAGTCATCCAGGTCTTTATGTCTTCAAGACAATCCTGAAGTTTGATGACCTGGTTAGTTTCATCTGGTTTCATAGATAAGTACAGCTGGGTATCGTCCGCATAACAATGGAAGTTTATATTGTGCTTCCTGATGATGTTTCCTAAGGGAAGCATGTACAAGATAAAGAGGATTGGTCCTAACACAGAACCCTGTGGAACTCCATGACTAACTGCAGTACGTATGAAAGACTCATTATTTACATGAACAAACTGGAATCTATCTGATAGATACGACTTAAACCAAGAAAGTGCAGTGCCTCTAATCCCAACAACATGTTCTAGTCTGTAATATGTAATATGTAATGTATGTAATAGGATGTTATGATCAATTGTGTCAAACGCAGCACTAAGATCCAGCAAGACAAGAATAGAGACAAGTCCATTGTCAGAGGCCATAAGAAGGTCATTGGTAACTTTCACTAATGCTGTTTCTGTGCTATGATGAGCTCTAAACCCTGACTGGAAATCCTCATAAAGACTATTCTCATGTAAGTAATCACATAGTTGAGCAGCAACAACTTTCTCCAGGATTTTGGACATAAAAGGGAGATTTGATATAGGTCTATAATTAGCTAGATCACCTGGGTCCAGAGTAGGTTTTTTAAGTAATGGTTTAATTACTGCAGCTTTAAAAGCCTGTGGTACGTATCCTTTTACTAAAGATAGATTTATCAGATGCAAGATGGACATGTCAACTAAAGGTAGGATGTCTTTAAACAGCCTGGTTGGAACAGGGTCTAAGAGACAAGTCGTTGGTCTGGAAGAAGAAATGGTTGTAGACAATAATTTTATTTGTAAAAAAGTTCATAAAGTCATTGCTGCTGAGGTTTACTGGAATAGACGGCTCCACAGAGCTATGACTTTCTGTCAGCCTGGCTACAGTACTGAAAAGGAACCTGGGGTTGTTCTTGTTTTCCTCAATTAAAGAAGAATAGTAAGAGGCTCTGGCCTTTCTGGCTCTCTTATATTCTATGAAACTATCTCTCCAGGCTACATAAAATTCTTCTTGTTTGGTTGAATGCCACTTCCTCTCTAGAATCCGTGACTGTTGCTTTAAAGCCTGTGTTTGTGTGTTAAACCAAGGAACTCTCCTCCTCTGATTCACTACCTTCTTTCTCAGTGGGGCAACAGCATCAAGTGTTGAACGTAGGCAAGATGCAACACTGTCAAAACCATGATCACCCTGTGCAGCAGTAAATTTAAGATAGTCATCCTCTGCTGTATTCATATATGGCACTCGGATAGATAACTGTTCTTTGAATTTAGCGAGAAGAGGATTATGAGGAAATATTATTAAATTGTTAACATCAACACCATAGGTAAGAACAAGGTCAAGGGTGTGGTTGAAACAGTGAGTAGGTTTGTTTATGTGCTGAGATTTAAAACACAAACGTTTAAAACATTTAACATTTAAAACACAAACATTTAAAAACAACAAATGTTAAAAATATTTAATGTTTAAAACATTTAATGTGTAAAACACGAATGTTTAAAACAACAAACATTTAAAACACCAGGCAACTTAAATAGAGAAAGACGTTTCCTCTGGCACGCTTCGAGGAGTCATTAGATGCATTATCTGGTGCTTGTTGGTTCTCAACCCTGGACCTGGCTAGTGGCTATAACCAGGTGCCAGTTACTGAAGCTGACCGACCAAAGACTGCATTCTGTACACCACTGGGCTTGTTTGAATGGAATAGAATGCCTTTTGGCCTCTGCAATGCCCCCAGCACTTTTCAGAGGCTAATGCAGCGTATATTTGGAGATCAACAGTGTCAGTCTTTATTGTTGTATCTGGATGATATTGTTGTGTTTTCATCAACAGTGGACTAACATTTGCAAAGGCTGAAGGTTGTGCTAAGTCGCCTTGAGTATGAAAGCCTTAAAGTTAAGCTCAGCAAATGCTCCTTTTTTCAGAAGGAGGTGCATTATTTGGGCCATGTGATCTCTGGTGAGGGGTGGGGGTGGGGGTGGGGGTGTCAACAGACCCAAGCAAGATTGAGGTGATTGCCAACTGGCCGATTCCCACCACAGTGTCAGACTTGCGGTCTTTTCTTGGCTTTGCCAGTTATTACAGGCGGTTTGTGGAGGGTTTTGCCAAGTCGGCAGCCCCCCTGCATAAGGCTGTGGCTGAGTGGGGCCGTGTAACAACAAAGAGGTCGGGGCATGGCGTCATGGGGTGTTGGACTGAGGAGTGTCAGGACAGTTTTCAGGCACTGAAAACCAGGCTCACCACTGCACCAGTGTTAGCCTACGCTGATTTTTCACTTCCCTTTATTTTGGAGGTTGATGCCAGTCATGGTGGTTTGGGAGTGGTGCTCTCTCAGGAGCAAGCAGGCAAGGTGAGGCCAGTTGCCTATGCTAGTCGAGGTCTGAGGCCCACTGAAAGGAATATGGCAAACTATAGCTCCATGAAGCTCAAGTTTCTGGCCCTTACGTGGGCCATGACCGAAAAATTCAGGGAGTATTTGTTGGGTCACAAGTGTGTCTACATTGACAAGTGTGTCTACACTGACAATAACCCCCCTGAGTCACCTTTCTGCTGCCAAGCTGGCGGCTATCGAGCAGCGGTGGGCAGCGCAGCTTGCAGCGTTCGATTTCGAGATAAAGTACCGGTCAGGGAGGAGCAACAGAAATGCAGATGCCCTCTCCCGTCAACACCCACCTGGTCCACAGGAGATGAAAGCTATGCTTCCAGGTACTGTTATGCCAGTGGCGTTACAGAAGGCGTTGGCAACAAGTCAGGTTGAGGTAACTCAGACTGTAATCTCTGTCTTGCCACAGCACAGCCAGGTTAAGGTTGGTGCTCCTCAACAGGCCGATCCGGTTATTCAGGAGTTGTTGACTAACAATGAGGAGCGACAACAGTTGTCGCCGTCTGGTTTTGCTCAGGCAGTGGGACCGCCTGGTGGAGAGGGATGGAGTGCTGTACCATTAAGTGTTCCACCCAGATGGTGGTGAGGCTGTACTGCAGTTGCTGTTACCAGCGGCGCTGACAGATGAGGTCCTGACCTAAGTTCACCAGGAGCATGGCCATCAGGGAGTGGAGCGGACACTGGCACTCCTGCGAGCACGTTGTTATTGGCCTGGTATGTCTTCTGCAGTTGCCCAGTGGTGTACACAACTAACACAGTAGAATCAAATCATAAGGTTATTAAATGTGGATTATTAAACATAAGATCACTTCCATCCAAATCTTTATTAGTGAATGATTTGATAATTGATCATAATATTGACCTATTCTGTGTCACTGAAACTTGGCTGAAGCAGTAGGATTTTGTTAGTCTGACTGAATCAACTCCTCCAACTCATGTTAATGCTCACATTCCTCGAGGCATAGGCCGAGGAGGAGGAGTTGCAGCCATTTTTAACTCTAATCTAATGATTAATCCTAAACCGAAGACTAGATATAACTAATTTGAAAGTCTCACTCTTAGTCTCTCACATCCAAACTGGAAAATGCAAAAACCAGTTCTGGTAGTTACTGTGTATCGTCCACCTGGTCCTTATTCTGAATTTATAGCTGAATTTTCACAGTTTTTATCTGAGATAGTTCTCAGTACAGATAAAGTTATTATAGTGGGTGATTTTAACATTCATGTAGATGTTGTCAACGATAGCCTCAGTTCTGCGTTTAAAATACTGTTAGATTTAATTGGCTTTTCTCAGCACATAAACAAACCTACTCACTGTTTCAACCACACCCTTGACCTTGTTCTTACCTATGGTGTTGATGTTAACAATTTAATAATATTTCCTCATAATCCTCTTCTCTCTGACCATTTCTTAATAAGGTTTGAGTTCACTGTGTTGGATTACACAACTTCTGAGAAGCAGTTTCACTACAGTAGGTGTCTGTCTGACGATGTTGTGGCTAAATTCAAAGAACAGTTATCTATCCGAGTGCCATATATGAATACAGCAGAGGATGACTGTCTTAAATTTACTGCTGCTCAGGTTGATCATGGTTTTGACAGTGTTGCATTTTGCCTACGTTCAACACTTGATGCTGTTGCCCCACTGAGAAAGAAGGTAGTGAATCAGAGGAGGAGAGTTCCTTGGTTTAACACACAAACACAGGCTTTAAAGCAACAGTCACGGATTCTAGAGAGGAAGTGGCATTCAACCAAACAAGAAGAATTTTATGTAGCCTGGAGAGATAGTTTCATAGAATATAAGAGAGCCAGAAAGGCCAGAGCCTCTTACTATTCTTCTTTAATTGAGGAAAACAAGAACAACCCCAGGTTCCTTTTCAGTACTGTAGCCAGGCTGACAGAAAGTCATAGCTCTGTGGAGCCGTCTATTCCAGTAAACCTCAGCAGCAATGACTTTATGAACTTTTTTACAAATAAAATTATTGTCTACAACCATTTCTTCTTCCAGACCAACGACTTGTCTCTTAGACCCTGTTCCAACCAGGCTGTTTAAAGACATCCTACCTTTAGTTGACATGTCCATCTTGCATCTGATAAATCTATCTTTAGTAAAAGGATACGTACCACAGGCTTTTAAAGCTGCAGTAATTAAACCATTACTTAAAAAACCTACTCTGGACCCAGGTGATCTAGCTAATTATAGACCTATATCAAATCTCCCTTTTATGTCCAAAATCCTGGAGAAAGTTGTTGCTGCTCAACTATGTGATTACTTACATGAGAATAGTCTTTATGAGGATTTCCAGTCAGGGTTTAGAGCTCATCATAGCACAGAAACAGCATTAGTGAAAGTTACCAATGACCTTCTTATGGCCTCTGACAATGGACTTGTCTCTATTCTTGTCTTGCTGGATCTTAGTGCTGCGTTTGACACAATTGATCATAACATCCTATTACATACATTACATATTACATATTACAGACTAGAACATGTTGTTGGGATTAGAGGCACTGCACTTTCTTGGTTTAAGTCGTATCTATCAGATAGATTCCAGTTTGTTCATGTAAATAATGAGTCTTTCATACGTACTGCAGTTAGTCATGGAGTTCCACAGGGTTCTGTGTTAGGACCAATCCTCTTTATCTTGTACATGCTTCCCTTAGGAAACATCATCAGGAAGCACAATATAAACTTCCATTGTTATGCGGACGATACCCAGCTGTACTTATCTATGAAACTAACCAGGTCATCAAACTTCAGGATTGTCTTGAAGACATAAAGACCTGGATGACTCAGAGTTTCTTACATTTAAACTCAGACAAAACCGAAGTCATCATACTTGGCCCTGAACATCTAAGAACATCATTTTCCGATCACATAGCTAATCTGGATGGCATCACTTTGGCCCCCAGTTCTACTGTGAGGAATCTTGGAGTAATCTTTGATCAGGACATATCCTTTGTATCTCATATTAGACAAGTCTCTAGAACAGCTTTTTGTCTGTCTAGAAAGGATGCTGAAAAGTTAATTCATGCATTTGTTACCTCTAGACTGGACTACTGTAACTCTCTACTATCAGGGTGTTCCAGTAACTCCATCAAAACCCTTCAGTTAATCCAGAATGCTGCAGCACAGGTATTGACAGGAAGTAGGACCAGAGATCATATTTCTCCAGTATTGGCTGCTCTTCATTGGCTGCCGTTAAAATCTAGAACAGAATTCAAAATCCTCCTGCTTGCCTATAAAACCCTTAATGATCAGGCTCCATCATATCTTAAGGAACTCATGTTTCCTTACTATCCTAATAGATCACTTCGATCACAAACTGCTGGTTTACTTGTGGTTCCTAGAGTCTCTAAGACCAGAATGGGAGGTAGAGCCTTCAGTTATCAGGCTCCTCTCTTATGGAACCAGCTCCCAGTTTGGGTCCGGGAGGCAGACACCGTTTCTACCATTAAGGTTAGACTAAAAACTTTCCTTTATGATAAAGCCTATAGTTAAGGATGGTCCAGGCAGGACATGGGCCTGCCTCCTCTCTTATGGGAGAGGAGGCAAATGACCCACACAAATGACCCACATCACAAATGACCCACATTCATTTCCTATGGAATTTCATAGTAATCTTTGATTTTTATTAACTGTGACTGTCAGGAATATATATTTTGTGGACCACTCAGAGTATATCATAAGTGTCACTCCTTAAGAAGATTATTTTACACAGAAAGATTTGATATATGTAAGTATTATCTTATTTTTTAACTTCTACCTACAAATGTGTTTGCATGTCATTCATGACTACTGTGTAAGTGTCTGAGTATGTTATCATGCATTACTACTATGTGTGTGTGTGTTGTGTAAAAGAATTTTCTTATCATCTATCGTCACATTTGCCTGTTTTATATTTTACAAAACAAGCTGGCTAATATTACAGTATGTATTGCACGTGTGTGTGTGTGTGAGCGTGCACATGCTCGTGTGCATTTATGTGTATAACTACATATTAATCAATAGGTTTGTATGTCATTCAAAACATTATCTTCCTTTTATGTTTCCTCATCCAAGGTGTCATGGCTGCTAGATATGCAGTTGAAATGGTCCTATAGCTAGTGGATGAGGAGCCACATTCGGGATTGGACTCAGAATCTGAAATATAGGATGATGAGGACCCAGATTATTGTCCAGAACTATTGAACAGGATCATTTTGTCTGGACAGTTACACACTAACACACATATACTCTCGCTTTCTTTCTCTCACACACACAAATACACACACACACACACACTCAAAATGGTTGTTGACATAGTTCTGTTCCCTGCTGTTTCCAGGTTTCAAAATGTTTTAAAAACGTTAAAAAGTAAAAAATAAAAATATTTCAAACATTAAATCATAATATCAATATATATTTAAAAAAAATAATACAAATGATTATTCTTAACAAAAATGACCAAAGTTGCATAAAAACACATTGATTCTAACACGGGTCATTTTTGACCCACTTATGGAAGAGTGTAGGGTCTAGTCACTCGTGCATCTAAGGGTTAAGTATGTGTAAACTATCTCAGAGAGATTTACTGATCATTACAGTTTGTTGTTTGTTTTGATTAGATGTCTGTGGTTTAATTTGCATGTTTTACTATTATTTCTTCTTCTTCTCAGGTTTCTTCCGAGTTTTTTTCTGAGCTTTCTTCCAGTTTATTTTTCCAGACCCCAGAAGAAGAAACAACAAGTACAAGAAACAACCTGGGCAGCATCAAGACCTGGCTTTTTGAGTTTTTAACCCTCAATTAAAGTGCATAAAAAGAAAAAAAAAAAAAAAAAAAACAAACAAACAAAAAAAAAACCATCTGTACGTGTGTGTATGTATGAAGCTGTGTGTGTGTGTGTGGGTGTGTGTGTGTGTGTGTCCTATCCAGACTCATCATGTGACAGCAGCACCAGCTGATGGTAGGCATGTGTGTGTGTGTGTGTGCATGATGAATTTATGTAGAGGTATAGGCTAAACTTTGTCACATAAACTATAGTGGCATGCTGCATCTCTAAAGAGGAATAAAAGGGAAATGACACTCAATTTAATCACCACAAATACATGTTTATATTCAGTAAAGTACTGAATATAAAAAAAGTAAGTACTTCAGCTGAAGTCTATGCGCAGCAAAACTGAATACGAGTATTTGTACATACTCGTATTGAATAGAATCCTAAAGGATCCTATTTTTATTTTTATTGTATTTAAATATATTGGACTGCCATGACAACCTAATCCCCTTCGGGAATGAATAAAGTCATCTATCTGTCTGTCTGTCTGTCTATCTATTGACCTTTCTGATCGAAAACTCAAAGAAATTCCTGCGCACAGCCCTCTGGACCAGGCGCAAAAATATAAATTAAGTCTCTCAAAGAAATTACTGCACACCGGTCTCTGCTGTCCCTCCTTTCACCTAGGTGAACAACGCACCTCACCCCCACCCCATCAGCCTTACTCTCCTTCCAATACTTAAAAGTTTCAAATAACACTGACACAAGTGATCAAATGAACATTTAAAAAAATTTTTAAAACACCATGATGCAGATGGGAGGATGTACCCAGTACTAACCTATAACACAGGCAAATGAAATAAGGAGATGACACAGGCTGCTGCTTGTCATTTGGCGTTCCTGTATTAGAAATACATTGATTGATCTGATTTTTGCGGGGGTTATGACCCCCGTAACACCCACGCAAATTACACCCCTGCCCACGTGGACTGTACTGTTGAGTCACTCGTGTGTAACAATGTACATGAGCATGTTTTGAAGTAAACAGGAGCTTAATTTTTTAAATTTGAGCAGGAACCAGAGAAGGAGAGAGAAGAGCCAGAGGAAGTTAGTGGCAGTCTGAGCAGCAAGGAGCGACAGAATGAGGAAATAAACGAGAGGGACAACTGCTCGGCCTCCTGCATCTCCTCAGCTAGCAACGCTCTAGAGAGAGAGAGAGAAGAGGGGGAGCACTGAGAATGGTGGGAAATTTTTTTTTAATTCGATGAAGCCGCTGCTGCAATGGGAATGTTTTTACATCCTTCCTCTCCTAATCCCATCTCTCGTTCTCAGGCATTAAAGGAACAGAGGTGAATGAGCAGTGCAGCAAACTCCTGAACAGCAACCTCTTCATGCTGGACATGCAGGAACAAGAAGCTCACTAATGAGGAGGAGCAGGAGGACGATGCAGAGAGGAAGAAAGAGAGAGAAGAGGGGAAAGGCAAAGAAACCCAGGAAGATGCTGAGAAGCAGGAGGGTGACGTCAGGAGAGCAACAACCGGGGTGATAAATCTGATCTCTTTGGGATTTGGCAATTTAATCAAGGACCTCAGTTCGGCCCACCCTCTCCTGGACAGCGCAGCCAATGAGCCGCTTCCCCTGCCCAAAAAGGAATCGGACATGATCTGGGGCCAGCTCCTGGACAGCCCTCGAGAGCTGCTACCAGGCATCAGGCAACATAGTAAAAGATAAACATTAAAAAATTTAAATATTTCTTTAATTGGGATGAATTCTTCACATGAAATACCAACAACAAAAATAAAAGCAAATATTTCAATCAATAAAATGTTATTTTTATCTAATTTGAAACCTGAAAGTCAGTAGCAGCATTGTTACACTGTAACTTAAATCTCCACGTTGTGACACTAAAATTTCCAGATCTTAGCACCTACTCTCTTACATATTACAACCTCCTTCCTATAATAACTTATAATAGCCCCTAGTACATGTGAGGTCATCTATACACGTGTAGCGTATTGATCTATGCTGTAATGGTATTTCCTGTTCCTACTAATCATATAGTTTCTGCTGCAGCACATGTGTAACCTGAGTGGTGATGTCTCTAAGGTCATAAAACAGACCACCCATTATTGACCCTCTGTGTATTTTTGTGCCATAGAAAACAGCAGCAGATGGCAAACATCAGGAAATTATTGTTTTGGATTCCAAGAGGAGTAACGCTATCAACATTAGTCTGACAGTGCTGCCTCCACCTCGCACCATCAAGACAGACATCTTTAACTTTGATGAGTATGCGCTCAACAAGGAGGGCATAGAGGTGCGAGATGAAAGCGATTCACTCTCATTTCTGAATTTGCCATTTCACATATGACAACTATCACTAACATCTCCTCTTGTCGCACTCTGTCCTTGCCACCATAAAATCTTGACAGACAAAGAACAGAGGAGGAAAAGCAGAGGATCCAGGAGGTTCAGCTGGCCAACCCCAATGTCCCGAGGAGCAATTCCTCCTCACTCTGTCCTCCATCAGCGAACTCTTTGCCAGACTCCAACTCTCCAACTGGGCTTTGATGGACTACAAGGCAGCTGAAAAGGTCTATTTAAAAAACTTACTGTGTTTTAGTCAAACAAGGAATGTGTCCAGGAGAAGAAGGTCAAAGTCAAAAGCCAGAGAATGAAAAACATGCTGCCCCAGCGTTGCCTCATCCTGTAAATTTTACATCTTTTTGCAGGATGCAGTCATCTTTAATGCCTCCGAGTTAATGTACCTGGAGAAGGTTCTAGAGGTGAAGTTTTAATTCTCAGCTTTGATTCTGCATTCTCTCAAACTCTGGGAGGATTACCTGCAGACTACCAACACCAACACTACATACACACAAATATTACATACACATTATACACATTGTAAAACATACACATTATATTAAGACTAGTGTTTCTTTCATTTACCTTCTGCATCTAGGTGAATAAGGGCTCATACCTGGCCGGGGCCTTCTCATTGGCTGCCTTTCCAAATATTGCTTATGCTTTTCGTATTGGGTAAGTATCTAACTGCAAGAAAGATGAGCCCAGCCTTCTTTGATTCTTTGTGACAAATTAACCTTGTTTTATCTCTTTAGGCTGTGTGTTGGATGTTACCCCAAACTGGCCAAATATTGCAACCTGTTGAAGGACAGACCCAGCATTAAGACCAAGTGGCCTCCTCGCTGGTTGGCTAGGTCACAGGGTTATGACACCCCGAAGGACCTGTAAAGCACACAATCACTGCCTTCATTATTTTATTGTGTGTTTGTTTTTGAGCAAAGTTAATAAAATAAACATTATTCACAAGCATATTGTGTATTTTTAACAATATATTTTTTTAGTGTGACACATTTGTGAAGTCATGATAAAGGAATATTTTTAATGATTCTTTAAAAATAGTATTATAAATATTGACAAAAAGTTGCAGGTTTGTCTATCAGCCACTAGATGACAGTGTTACTATCCTGACAGCAGAGCCGTTAATATACAGAGTTTTGCCAATTCAACAACAGGGCCCCATGTTGTAACCCCTTGTCTGAGGATTGTACTATGTAATCCATTACTATATAATGTAAAAAGTCATTGTGACTGACTAATGGTGGACAAAACCAGATATTTCATGATGCCATACTGTGTCAATCTGACAATTTAGCAACCTCTAACAAACTGTAATATACTTGCATTTATATTTTAAACACAACGACGAAGATAAAATGTTTGATAAAAACTGCTGAGTCTCTTCTATTATGGCAGAATTGACTTGTGGTATGTGTTTATCACCACATAGATGCAGCAGCAAGCAGCTCAGACACATCACCATATCTCATATTTCTCTCCCTGACAGATTTAATGTCCAAATATTGTTCTCTAGATACATCGAAGAGTCCATGAAGAGAGAGGAAAATGAAAAATCTGCTGATGGTGAGTGCAGAGCACACAGCCACAATCTGCTGACCCAAACCCAGCTGGCAGCAGGCAAGGCCCGGTTACACCCTACACAGGTCGCCAATCTACCACAGGGCTGACATATAGAGACTTACATTCATGCTCACATGCGTGCCTAGTGGCAATTTGGAGATATCAATGTAATCTGCATTATTTTAGGACTGTGGGAGGAAGACACGTATGCAAACCCATGCTCATTGCACAACATCAAGAGGCCGCCTTCACTAAGACTCATAGTCCAACCTCAAGACTTCAGAGAAATGTTCCAACACCCCAAATTGTTGTTAGGACGCTCACAAACCTAATACATTATCTGAGCATTTTTGTTTCTAAACTTCAGATTTCAATGTGTGTAAAGGGATCATCTACACAAAACTTTCAAGCACACAATGCTCTGAGCTATTTGTAAAAAAAAAAAAAAAAAAAAAAAGACATTTGACCAATATTTGCCAGAAATGTTTGAGTGTAACAACTTAACTTAAAGAACAACTTAAACTTTGTTTCTAGAATATTAAATGGAGGATCACAATTGCTGTACCCTTGACCATTCAATCATCTGCTGACTCCTTGAACCACTGCTCAAATATTGAAATATATGTTTAATCTCAATATTTCAGATTAAGAAATAGAAAGATGCTAGCTAACAAGGCTAGATGACAACTTGGATGATATTTGATTCCTATAGAATATAATGATTTGATCAAGTCGTTCAAAGTATTCATTCTGTGTTCAGGCACTGATAGTTCAGAAATGATAACCTGACAAGTCTAAGTCGCTTCAGCGCTCAAGTACAGACTTACAACATTTAAATGACTTTAAGAACAAAAAAAACACCTAAGAATAGAATAAAAACAAACTGAGATTTTTGAAAACATGTTACACATATGCATTGGTAGTCGCTGACGTCTTGGTGACGCTGGTGACTGCTGAGATGCTGCTGAAGTTGCTGTCAGTGGTGCCTCTGGATTTCCTGCTGCCAGTGACATTGGTGCGAGTCAAAGACGCAAGGCTCTTTGTTGGAACAACAGTGTAGGCGTCGCGGAACTGGCTGACAGGCCTGCGTTTTGAGCTTTGAGGTGGAAATTCAAGAAATAGATGGTTATTATTATCTGGAGATAGAAGCAAATAATAGAAATGCTTGAAACAAAGCAAAAACACAATGATACAGTCGTAGAATTGTACCTTGAATGGCACCCTTCTCTCCCTGCAAAGATACTGAAAATAAGCCCTCCCACAACAAGTAACGTGGATCCTCCCCAGCCGATAAAGACACCAACACCTATTTCAAACCTGGCAAAAACAACATAGGAATAAATCGAGGTACATTTCAAATAATTTGACAAATGTCAATGCATTTAACAAGGCTAAGTTGTAATTTTGTCCACTGTACTTACTTCTGCTCTTTGTAGTTAGGGTCTTTAAATTCAGATACAATTTTGTGTCCATAATAGGAGAAAGAAACCATGGCACACATCCCTGAAACATTTCACACATTTATTTAAAGATTAATCATACATTGTATTAAATGTGACTCACAGTGTAATGTCTTACCTCCAATAAGATAGTTCATCCCCCCAGCAAAGGTTACTCTTGCATTAGCAATCTCTGATCCTCCAATCTTAGTGCACTTCATTCCCACTAAGACCAGAATTGATCCAAAGAAAGACAAAATGATGCTGATAATGATCAGAGCTCGGCACATGTGAATATCCCCTGTCCGAGAGCAGCAAAACAGTTCAGCTTTATACTACAAAATACATATAAAAGTGTTAAATTCATCTGTACTTCTGTGCTGAAATTCATTTGACTTACAGTTCAGTTCAAGCATAGATGGAATTCCTTTGCAGTCAGATATTCCAGTTGAATCAGAGATACAGTCCTTCCACAAGTTAGAGAAGTAGTTTGAGGTGGTCAGGACTATGCTGCCGACCTCAGACCAAGTCCAGATCTCAGTCGGCATTGTAGAACAGACAAGGATCCATCCAGCCACACACACCACAAAGCAGCCGATCTCCATGTACATCACCACAGTCCTGTAACCCATTTTTGCCCTGAAGTCGAAGCACTACACAGAGAAGATAAACCTAGAGCCACAATATGACACAACCTGTGAGGCAACTGGCATCTGATGCCGTCTGCTCGTAACTCCCTCCTCAGGTGCTGCACGAAGATGGAAACACACGCACGAGCGGGCAAATGTGGTTTGTGTACATCATCACATGTTTTGCCTTGGACTTTGGAGTTTCATGTGTCTTGTAAAGGTCACTTTGATGAGGCGTTTGTTTTTGGTACCTAGGAGTCTGCTGGCATCAGCTCAGTTTTGTGTACCGTTTAGTTCTTCCTTCTAATGGTGTGTTACACTGTTAAACATATTGACACACACAGGAAACACAAACATTACACTCCTAAACGGTTCCTTTTTCTTTTTTTTTACTGCATGCTAATGAAACTTTATTTAGTATTTTTTTAATGAGGAAATAATCATAAATACTGTCATGCGTAATAATAATAAAATAGTAAAATAATAAAAAAATTGACGACACAAGACTCATATAAGTACTTTTTTTTATTATATATTAATTCATCAATCATCAATATTCCAGTAATATATTCAGTTCTAAAATGTGCTTTGGTTCAATCACAACAATGTCAATTAATGAAGAGTAAACACAAGGCTTATTTTATTCAGAGTATGAACAAAAAACAAAACATGACAAGTGAATAAGAGAAACTGTACATACAATGCACTTAAGAGGAGGCTGAGTTCATTGTTTTATTAATGATATTGCAATATTCAATATCTTTTGTATCGTGTGTGTGTCTATTGCTGTGAAGTTAAAATAATATGAATAAAAAATAGGTTTGAGATATTAAACAAACGCATCTCTGTCTGAGACTTTTGTTGGTGTTGTCTGAGAGAGCTTTGAGATCTTGGAGCTGCCAGATCGTCCCGAGCCAAGATAAGATCCATAGTAGTAGGGTCTATAGTATCCAGCATATGTTCTTCCTCTGGATTGTGGGACCATGTATGAGCCTCTTCCTTCTCCTCCTCCATAGGCATACACCGTATTACTGTAAGATGAAGACAATGACATATAACATTACAACAACAACAACAACAACAAGGTTACATGACTGACATGGAAAAAAGAAACGGATGAAGATGGATGGTCTTGATACCGTTCAGGGAAGAGTACTCGGCAGACTGTAACAGCATAAAAAATAGCCCCCAGCATGATGAAGAAACTTCCCACCAATCCAAGAAATATGGGTGGTCCTAGGTCATATCTGGAATTAGTTCAAATTTAAGAAAAAAAGTCATAATACAGTTTAAATACTGCAAACAAACCAGATTCTGGATTTATACAGTGAATTTTTAACTGTACCGTAAGACTCCTGGTGCTATATTGGGAGCAAAAGCTGTTCTGGCAACCCTGTTGATGTATAGGCAGTAGCCAGAAATATCTGTGATACCTGTGTGCAGAGGTTTCGTTGATACCGAGTGATAATGAGGGCAAAACATTTCTGTCATTTACAGAGACAAACATGTGGCTGTGTGCTCTGCACTCACCACCAGCAAAGTGAAACACTGCTCCAGCAAAAAGCATTTTGTCCTTGGTTCCGTCAGCTCCACCGATATAGGTGCACTCCATCCCGAGGAAGCAGAGTATTACAGCAAAGAATCCAAGGGTTAACCCACACATGAGCAGTCCTCGCACACCCTGAACATAAGCTGAGAGAAACAGGGAGAGTTTAGATGTGACAAGACAATATGAAATGTTCTAGAAACCAGAAGCTAAAGTAAACCGGGGTGGGGGTTATTTTAAGTTACAAACAACCATTTTTGACTTGATTTTTGGACCCATTTTCTAGTGAAATTTTCTAAGAGGAATTTCTATGAAAACAAGATGTTCAGAATTTCTAGCACTTTTCGGATGTGTTTGAATGTGGGTGAACGACCGTTCTTCAACAAAGACCAGGTAAAAACATTTTTGATTCTCTGTCACCTTTAAGTTCTTGTGTAATCCAAGTTTCACTGTGAACATTTATCAATTGTTACACTGTTCTCTACTTGCTGATCTACAGATTCTATTCAGACTAAGAGACTATTAGAAACATATTTAACTTACATGCAACACTCCAGAGCACTGGGAAGTCTCTACAGTTGGTGACAGCTGTGGAGTCAGTGAAACAGTCCTTCCACAGGTTGGACCAGTACCAGGCCACTTTAATAATGAAGGAGCCTCCTTGTCCACCTAACTGGGAGATCCTCCAGTAGTCCATGGCCATAGTACACAGCACAAACAGCCATCCCAGCGATGAAATCAAGAAGCCAAATATTTGTATAATACGTTTCCTCATGTCGAGCCGAGGTGCTACCTAGAAGTTTGCTAAAAGCTTTAAAAATAAAAAAGACCAATGGATCTTAAGTAACTCTAGTGGTGAGCAAGAGATGCTGTTTGATTTGAATCTGTGGCCAGGACAGAGTGAAGGTGTGTCATTAGTGTTGATGTGGGCTTTGTACCACTGTGATATGTTTACTGTAAACTCCCTGGAGTGTGCCACCTTCTTTAGAGTTAGATTTCACACCATTTCTTGTTATCTTTTCAAGTTTATACCCCTTTTCTTTGTTTTCTGCAACATGGGCTCACAACCAGAAATATACATTTTTTAAAAATCATTTATTATGTTCTTCCAGCACATTAACATGTTGAATACCTAAAGAGACCAACTCATTTTAAAAGAATGTGATACTAACTGTAAACTGCTGCCCTCTGCAGACGTGCAGGGGGATGAATGAGGAGAAGGTATGACATCATGTGTTGACAAAAGCAAAAGCAAGTCACAAAACAAAATCTTATGATGAATCTGTTTTATTTGTATTCATATACTAAGAAAGTAAGACAGCACTACATATTTAACTTACAGAAATGATGAGAGGATACAGTCTTTGTTTTTGTTTTTTTTAACCTCTTTTGACATCACATATTACAAAATCAAAGTTAATGGTTATGTCATGTTAAACAAAAAGTCTGTGTCTAACACAGTTTTAAATATTCTCATTACAGATTAACAACATGTGCATGTCACTTACAGTCAATGATACAACCAACAATGAAAAACTATTACAAAATATTACAAACGTCATTTCCAGGTACAGTGACTAAAATAGAATATTTTCGGACAAAATGTTTTGGATTTTTTGCTGTTTGGTCAAAAGACATGTAACTTTTAAAAAAATCAGCACACAAGAGTATAACACACAAAACATAGATTCTCTAAGAGAGAGTAAACCGTATTGTACACATTTGAATTCATACTTCTCAAACAATGGAAATTTCTGATGAGTGACAGATGAATGTTAGCAAATTCTGCTGTTGTCAAACAGAAACCACCAAGTTCTGTGCACTGCTCTGTGTGTTTTACACTAAGTATACCTTTTAAGACTCACCAGAGGCTTCATATAAAAGTGTTTTATATTCATATCCCTTAAACATACGCGTTCTTATCAAACTGTGGAATCCTGGACGAGCTGCTGTAGTCTGGAGGCCTCTGGTTTACAGACATTGCCTTCCCTCTCGGGTACGAGGAGATATGAGAATGTGAGGTGGCACCTCTGTAGATATAGTTTGTCTGACTGTGGCTGTGAAGAGACAGAGCACATTCATCTAAACAAAACACCTTTATGGCGCAAGAAAATTGATACATCCAGCAGGTTATTTAAAACATACGTATACCCTATAAAGTAAACTGTGATGATTTACTTGTACAAACCTTTTGGTGAAAGAATCTGCTACAGAGAAACAGAGCATGCAGCCTCCGAGGATACAGAGGATAGAACCTGCCCAGCCGATAAAGAGAGCAGCTCCCAGTTCATACCTAAAGACAAACAACATTGCAGTGATGTTTTTTAACTGGTTGAGTTGCATTGAAATTATTCAAGCATTCCAGATCTACAGTGCTCACTTCTGTGCCATGTACATCGGGTCAAAAAACTCTGAAGTTATGCGATGTGCGTAAAGAGAACATGCTGACATTGAGCAGACGCCTGAGAAGAACGAGAAAAAAGGCAAAGTAAATCAACAGAAGATGCTCCTATTCATGTAATTCAACAGATTTACAATACATACCACTAAGAATGAAAGCAACACCAGCAAAACAGGCAATCCTGGCTTTGCTTTTGTCAGTTCCCCCAATTTTGGTGCATTTCATTCCAACTAGGGCAAATGTAGAACCAAAAAAACCCAGACAGACGGCGGCAATCATCAGTCCCCTGCATGCTTGGATGTAACCTGCAAACATGAAACAGAAGACAGTTTCTGTGCAATTGTCTGTGCAGTGACTCTGCCCTGTGCTTTAGTGCTCTGTCTCAAGTCTGCACCAGCAAGGTCGCTGAGTTACTGACCTTGTGACCAATTTACACATTAAGCAAGAAATACAATTTGTCACGAGGGACCATTATTGTTTTCAGGCACCTTGTGCTAATGCGGTGACTGCTTTAGGATGAAATGTCCCATTCAAATGTGATTTTGGGGCAAATATTACCTCGGTTAAACTCCTAAAACTAGTCAGCTGTGGTAGAAACTACCTGAGGGTTCCAGTAAATCTCCATTAAAGCTTTCAAGCTCCGAGAACTAAGGCTAAACATTGACATATTTGGAGGTAAATGAGTTGTTCCTTGAGACTTGCATTAGACTTTGGGATATCTATTAGTTCTGGTCAGCAATGAGTTTCAGCTTGAATTTTTTAGCTAGAGAAGCCAAGGTTGAGATCTGATGAGACATTAAGATAGTGAGGATGAATTAGAAAGATAATAAAAATAGAGAAGAGTGTGCTAACAATAAGATTACAACAGAGAAACGAAACAAAACAGGAACTCAACATGATTGAACAACAAATTTAAAATGACAAAGATGGAAAAAAAAAAAATCTCCAAAAGGAGTGAAAAAAAGCTGACCATCCAGTGCCAACATTGAAGGAAAGTCTTTGCAGTTGGAGACTCCTGTTGAATCAGTGACACAAGTCTTCCACAAATTGGACCAGTACGTAGCCGTAGTGATAACTGTCCCATCAAGTGAAGACACTTTCCAGTAATCCGTTGGTATGGTGGAAGACACGAGCACCCACCCTGAAGTGGTTAATATGAAGGCCATGATCTCCTGAAGCATGCTGCTCATACTGCGAGAGAGGAGACGTCCACACAACTGAAGTTGGTGTTTGAGTTGGTGGGACCTGAAATTAGTCAGTAGTTGCCTGTAAAAGTTTGTAGCTCGGCTCTGCAAGAGTGGGTTCAATGGATAGGCTGTGATTGATAGTTAATGTGTTGTGGACTGTTATATTCTGTAGGGAGGAGTTTGCTCCTAAACATCAACAAGTGACCAATGGTCTATTATAGTGTCTTCCACCCCCGCACCCAGAACACGTCACTGTGATTCACAGTGACGGGGATTGAGGCCACTCCAACTTCTGGATGTTGCAAAGTGCTGGGATGACATCAGGAAGGACCTTTAAAAGCAACGTGGCACATAAAATGGAAGAACAGCTGTTGGTTTGCATATGTATTTTTAATGGTCATTGGTAAAAGAAGTGATACCATAATGAAAAAACAATGAGAACTGATGTTGTCAGTTGCCTAACATTCCTTGTCCTGGGTCAGCAGTTTTATAATCTACTTACGCATTTCATTGTTATTTAGTAAATCATCCCACAGAAGAGGAAGAGTTTAGAGGTTAAGTAGCAGTTTATAAATTTCAAAATAGAAATCTCAAATAAAGATTTATAATCCTGGATTTATTTGTGAGGGTAAGTGACTTGTTGAATCTGTCTGTCACCTTGCTGTGGCACCTATGATTAATACTCACCCTCCTCCTGCATATAAGTATCAGGATGTAGATGACTTATTAACAGTGTCTCTCACTCTGATGTTTCGCCAACTAGAGGAAACACCTTATTCTGTTACATGGTGGAGAAACATGATAATTAATTGAAAGAATGGTCGCAATGATCAGGATGTCACTAACAAAAGCAAAACAAAGAATTCATTAAACTTTTATGAGGTGATTTAGAGCCCCATCTGGTGGCTGCACATACTGTAGATCAAGGTTCTGTTGTTATGCTGCCGCCACCATCAGATGGAGCTAAGTATCTCAAAGCACTCCGTCACCCACGTCATTTAAAAAACATTATATGATAACATTTTAACTTGAACTTTAAACTGCTTTGATAATAATTTTATAATAATTTGTGTACCTTCTATTCTGTGTTTTAGATGCTACATTGCTACATTATCCTTCATTTACCTTTGGGATTAAATATTCATCTATCTATCTTGTATAAAATATTTCACCATATGGAATTTTTTTTCTTTCACTGACCAATTACAGCCTGAATACGCCTCCTCTCCATTTGTCCTAAGTGGCCTCAGTTTGACATTTCCAACAAATGATTACACATTTGCCACAGTTAAAATGTGAGCCATATGTTGTTGTTTTTTTTCCCCAGTGTGCCTTTACAAAGTCATAGTAAAACTTAAAAATAAATATGCCACTATGATAGAAGGTTTAATTTTTATTTATATCATATGAAATTGACACTATGACATTCCACAAAATTACCATTGTGTTTGTTTGTTTTTTAAAGACAAAGAGGATTAGTCTTTCACTGACAATACAATGTTTGATAATATCCAATTATGAACCGTAGGAAAATTTTCAAATATATATTTTACCGTTGAATAAAGTTCAGTAGTAGATTAGAAGATTAGTAAACATCATCTGTCCATTGTCTATAATGCTCATCCTTTGAGGGAGGCTGGAGCCACTCTCAACTAACAACAGAGGGTCGCCAGTCTATCACAGGACCAACATACATACATACAAACAGAGATTCAAAGGCAATTTTTAAAGTCACCAATTAACCTGCATGCCTTTGGACTGTGGGAGAAAACCATACAGACAAGATGCAAACTCCTTAAAGAGAAGCTCCAAGTCAGGTACAAACCTGACCTTCTTGCTGTGAGGTGACGATGTCGCCCCCAGATTAATGTACATGATACATTGCACCAACTTCTAAAGTGGTATCTTGTTCTATAGAAACAGACATTTGAGTATCTACTACACCTAAACATATCAGCTAGATGGATTATGATACATCATATGCTGATATACATTTGTTTATGAGTTGGTGAATAGCTTAAACTACATTATTACAAATAAGAAACATTTCAACCATCTCCACTGTATGGACATATCTTATCATAACTTTATACATATGTCACATTATAAGTATCACTTACACAGAATTTAAACATGAGTTTTTGATGGAGACAAATGAGTCATGCCAATGTGCACAGATTGTGCATTTGGCTGTTGAGACCCTCTGAACTTACCTTCGAGCTGAAGGATAGTATGATGTGGTCTACAGTGCAGAGCTCCAATGGCATTTCCAGCACAGTTGTTCCACAGACCCTGGAGCACCCAGGTCGCTGTGATGACCGAGGATGCCCTGCTGGTCGCCCTCCATTCATTGGACACCGTGGCACCGATAGTAGCACCAAGGCCAGTCAGGCCACCGAGAAAAGCCAGAATCTGCAAACCTGACATTTGGTGGGTTAAAATATGTATATAGTCTTTTTGTAGATTCAAAGAAAAAGAGAAAAAATAAAATCGCCCCAGGCAGGCACATTACACTGTGGACATGTGTTTCACTGTGATGATTTACAGACAAGATATCTCGTCTTCCTCTCTGGTGGAGCAGGACAGACACAGGTCTTCAAAAAGTAAAATAGTAAAGGAAGCATGAGCTTGCAGTTAGTCATTACATTAGCAGTATTTGAAATACTCCTTTTGTGCATCCATGTTTTGGTCTAAAAATAAGACCAAGTGTGACATTAACGTGAAAAATAATAAAGGAGTAATCAGTAATCCTAAAAGGAAGAAGCTGTGTCACAAAGCTCAGTTACTGGTTCATCTATTTCTGCATACAATATCTGGCAAAGGGACGACTAATGATTGTCAGATCTTATGTGAGCATGTATGTGTATGTTGTTTTTCACGCCCACTGTTCTTAACCATGTCCACTGAAAAGAACCAGTTTTCTTTTAGAACAGAAAAAACTAAAACAGAATTGCTGGTAACAAGAGATGGTGGCACCAATACTGACCAAAACCTCTTATGTTCTTAATCTCAATATGCTAAACTGAATCCATGTGATACAAGAGAGACCTTGTGCAAGGTAATAAGCTACTCATTAAACACTTGCCAAGTCACCAGCCCACACAGGACCTGGACTGATTTAACAGAATTTACTGGCACAATACACAATACCAGCACTACACATAATTGTTCAAAAGATGAAAGATGCAACCTGAACAATCACAAATACATGTTTTGAGAGTCTGTGTTAATAATGCAGATGTGCTACTATAATGGCCAAACATAAAGTTCATTATGGGAAATGGTAGGAAGTTTATTTACACTTTACAAAACTTTAAAATTTTTATGATTTTATGATAGATTGGCTGATTGACTGACTGGCTGACTGGATCTAAATATGACTTAAAGCTGCAAGCAGCATTGAGGGGCCGAGCACCTCAGCTTACAAAGGGGGCACGAACTACAGAGAATGTCCATGTAACTTGAAATAAATCTTATGAACTCCCTAGAAGTTATATCCAACCCAGGTTTAAAAACAAAATCCTCAGATTGCCAGTTGGTGGCACTATGCCAGACAGGTATATTGGTAGTGTGGATGTCATCATAACCCTAGACTGGCCAAATACACAAAGCATTTTGAAACTGACTGTGGAGCGAGTTTGTGCCAAAATCTTACATTCTGCTCCTTCAAACATATAATAAAATGAGAGGAAACTAGATATGAACTCAAGTTAGAGCCACAGGTGACGGTCAACAATATGATCACATGACAATAAAGAAACATTAATGTAATTAAAATCTCAGAATATTCTGTAAAAAATATATAATAATAAAAAAAGTAAAAAAAAAAAAAAAAAGAAATGTTAGTCATTCAAGAGAGAAGCAGGTCATATTTGTCAGATATAATTAATTAAAATCATGGGAAAATAAATGTAAGTAAATAATGTAAGAGTCTTTAGTTTTTATTTCTAATCATTGTTGCAGAGTCTCCTCCTGTTATTCTAAGATGCAGTGATAAAATAAAATAATCTCTTCATAGTTCAAAACAAATTGAATGCTGAGTCCTGCATGTAAAACTTTAAATGTAGTAAACAATTAGTTTCCTTTGAGCTCAGACTTCGTCACACACAGAGAATAAGAAACCTGGTGACAGTGGACTTGAGACTGTTCCATGAACAAACGACTGAGGATTAGTGCAAAGAAACTTCAGAGGAAGAAACAGAATCTGGAACAGAGAAACAACCGTCTGGGTCATTTGTTTCTTGTGCAACAAACAACATTAGTGGATTAAAAATCATTCCACGATGAGTCTTTAAACTGGCCAATCAGGGAGTCAAGTGGGCTTCAACTGCTGATTGTTGATTCCTGAAAGTTGAACATTGGACAACAGACATGAGCACAGACATCAGAAAGATATGGAGGAGGAGTTTCTGAAACTATCCCATCAACAGCTGTAACAGATCTTTATGAAACTTCATATAAACTAACACTATTATCTGAAAAACACTAATTCTGTTCCTGCAGTTTTCATACTTATAGACAATAACTGAACATTACACTGAACAACTACACTAAAATGGTTTTTATTTCTCTAGCTCTCATTGCTGTTACTCAGTGCCAATAAACCAAAATTAAGCAAATACACCCAAAGTGAGTGTCCTGTAGCGTTATGTAAACCATCTCCCTCTGTCAGGTTCACTTCCTTCTGAAGAACAAATGTTTCCTATCTTGTAATCTGTAGTCGCAACAAACTGTTCACAACTGACACCGTAGACCTGATGTTTATGTTTCACAGGGGAGTTAATTCCCCTGCTGGGAGGCGCCAAGAAAAATGTTAATGTAAAAAACTACATTATTTCACCTGACCTGCTCTGACCTGCAAAATCTACAATCTTATATTTGAAACTCCAGTTGGAATTAAACCTGACAGAGACAAGTCAGACGTCATCAGCAGCAACAACAATCACTGGGATAAACCTGTGTCCCACTAAACTGCCACAAACTACTCAAACATCAAAATAAATTGTTTTACACTTACAATGCAATGCAATGCGAAATGAAGAGAGTGAAAACAAACTAACACAGCGGTAGAGCACAGTGAAGATTCGTCACCATGAACCAACGCGACACTTCAGTTCACTTCATATACTTTTCAATGCGCAGAAAACCAAAACAAAAACACGTTTCCCACAAAAAGTACAGGTTAAAGTTTGTGTGGATGTGATTGGATAAGACAGGATGAAGTTGATAACTGACATTTGAGTCGACCAATCCCGAAGCGGCAGGCGGGGCCACACGGTCCCACCCTCTTACCTGACAGCTGAGCCGGCTGGGTCTGTTGTAGTAATCCTGTCCCGGATGTTGGCAGGTGTACTGTTGACAGATATTGGAGTTCACAGCCGCTGTTCTCTGTTTTCCTTTCTGACTCAGAACCGATATCCCCACCTCCGCCTCAGAGGCCGCAGAGAAAGTCTTCAGGTCTGCTTTTACTTGCTGTGGGGGGGCGGGCATGGAACCTCTGCGGAAGGAGGCGAAGGATAATCCGTCGGCTTCAGCTAATCTTCTCTCCAAGATTTTCTTCTGGTAAGAAAAACCGGCCTCACTGTGACAGCCGTATTTGACATTAATTGAATGAAGAGCTCTTCTGTGTGACAGTCTCTGTACAGACTGTCCCTGTCTGTGATAGCAAGTCGCTGCTGAGCATCCGTCCATACACATAAACAACAAAAACTAGAGAAACATAAACTAGAGAGAGAGAGAGATACTTAGGTTGAATATGATTTAATTTCAGAAGTTTTAAAATTATTCAAACTTCTTCTTAGATATCTGTGGTAAAACCGACATTTTTAAAAGAATGTGAGAGAAAGTAATGATATTATTAAAGTCAAATTATTTAATAAAAATAAACCAAGTAAGTTTCATAGATGTCGTGTCCACTTAAATTGTGTGCCATTAAATAAAAAGAAATCTTTTTAAAAATGTTAAGCTTGAAAAGTTTGGTCTACTCCATACTTTAGAATAGCTTTGCATTGTTCTAAATGTGTTTGAATACTATCAGCAATATAGCATTTTTTAATTATATTAGATCATTTAGATCATTGTGATGTAGTAAACATCACCACAGTATCAAACTATGCAGCAGTTAGAAATACTAATGTTTAATCAATATTTGTTTACTTTGTCTCTAGTTGGCTGAATCCCTTGTTCAGAATCGGCTACAAGAGGAAATTGGAAGAAGATGACATGTACAATGTTCTACCAGAGGATGCATCAGATAGACTTGGGGAGGAACTACAATGGTATGATGTTAATTGTCTTTCATTAATCTTTTTTTAAATTTTTTTTTTATAGTTTTTAAGCTATTTTGCTGTATATTTCAAATTATCTAATGGAACTGAACAACTAATTGTCCCATTTTCTTTTTCCTCTTCTAAAGTACTGACTGAATAGTGTGAGACTTGTAAATTTGAATAAAATATTCATCTCTATTTTACAGCAGGTCAGCAACAAGCAGTGAGTGTAATCCAGTGTTCAAACCCAGACAAGAGCAGATTTACAGATCCACATTAAACATGGGCTTATCCACCATTATACAGACATCCTCTCTGAACAACTCATACTCTGACAATGTGGGTTTTGCAACCCCTGCAGATGAAGCCTTTTAGGCCTGTTGATACCACCCGGCTCTTAAGACCTTGTCATCTTGACTGCCCCACTCCCACTTCAAAGGGTTTTCAGAAAAGAAAGACAAAACCAGCTTCTGGCTGTTGTCAGCATCTGTTTTTGAAAAGGGTCCACTCACACTTTTTTGTACTACATCTTATATCAACACCTCTTTTTTTCCATTACCTGCTAAGGATGTGCTCTAGATGAAAGGCTAACAACAACACATGTCAGGTACAGATCAGTGAGGCCAGTGTGGATATCCATGCCACATCAACTTCACAGTAGTTAAAATTTTCACTCTCACAATAAGCAGAAGTTATAGTAAAGTGAACCCCCCTTCATGAATGTTTCCACCGGTGCCTTACACCTCTCAGCCTTAAAAAGCAAGAGACGAAGTTTGGCATTAAATTCTGGCATCAGAATTGTCATCCTGTCAGGAGGTGACCTGCTTATTTATAGATAGTATTTCTCAAACCGTCACATGAGAGCGGGCCCCTTTCCCACGCTGATCAGAATACAAATTCATGACAGGCCAGTGCAAACTACTTTCTATCTGTGTATGTGAACACAGTGTAGCGCTTATTCCTTTCAGGAACCTCGCTTGCCTGGTTTAAAGGCATATGTGTTCAATATTAGCGTTTGACTGTAATGTAAAGTGGCTTCAGAAGGTGTTTGGAGCGCTTTGCAAATGGATGAAGAGGATGTCCTTGATCATAATTTGAAGAGCCATAGTAAATGGTTGGGATTAGAGCCCAAGCTTTACATCTGTAGGTCAGTCGTGTCATATACTGTATAGGTTTTTTATAGAACATAATTCAGAAAAATGCTTAGAATGTGTTATCACATAAGGTTTCCAGCAGAGTGTGCTCTGACTGCATTGCTAGCTGGATCACAAAGACAGGGCCAGCCTTATAAACTCTCAAATCAGATACTTTAGTCAGTACACTCATATGTAGTACACTGTGTGCACAGTATTCTCACCAGCATATTGCCTGAGTTTCAGAAGGGTAGTGTCCCAAATCAAACACTGCCTGTGTGCACTTGAAATAATGATTGTAGCACCAAAATATGTGTTGGCTGCTTTACTTGACTTGAAAATGTGTGTGATCGACCATGTAGCATGAAACGGAAATAATGCTGTCACCTGAGCGCCAACCTAATTTGCTTATCATTTTAGTTTTGCATATGGTTCAGGTCAGACCATATCTCACTTTGAGAAGAGGAGGAATAAAAATAGAAGAGTTAAATAGGATAATATAATAAGTACTAATAAATGACTGTCAAAATTGGTAAAAAAAAAAAAAAAAAAAAAATTAAATGAGACTGATAACCAGGCTGCTTTTTTTTTTTTTTTTTTTTTTATAATTTTATAGCAGTAAAAAAATACAGACATATTCTGTAACAGTTACAAAGACCTTTTGTTTTATTTGTCTTATTTGTTTAATCTTACTATGTTGCTAAATTGGTGATGGCTGTCAGACAGTATTTCATTATGTAGGAATATATAATTACAATAAAGTATCTATCTATAAGAAAAATAAGATGTATCTTAATTGATTGGAGGGAAATGTTATGTTGCCATTACTTAGTGAAACGCATATAACTATGATAAATAAAATAACCAAAGGTAAAGCAGACAATTCTGACCTGCTCCAATAATGTCAGCTGATAATAGTCATAACTCATACAATCATGGCAGTAACAGATGTTCAAGCAGCCAATGCAACATCAGGCCTCAAAGCTCTTCTACCGAACTCGACCTGTTTGAACTGTTCATTCACATGACCCTTCACAAGAAGACAAACTGAGACACAACACCCATTGGTCAGTGAATATCATGTGACAAGATCTGTCTCTCCATTGGTCGCTGAGCTTTCAAAATTAATTGCCGCGAAAAGCTTCACTTTCAGTTTTATACTGTCTGGTCAGAGACTTTCTGGCCAAAACAAGTCTTCAGTATTATCCACCGCACGCGCGCACGCGTGCGCCGCGCTCGAAGCACGTGCCGCTGCGCTGTTTGGCTAATTAGTTAAAAGTTTCAGCGTCTCACCAATTTTTCACCTTGTTCGGCTAATCCACCAAAAATAAATAGTTACTTAAAACAGATAGCGGGGATACGTGTTTATATCATACCAAGAGCATTAAATAAATCTAGTGTGAAGTCAAGCTCTGTTTTATAATGGTAAGTCTGTAACTACTCCTGTGAAATGTATCGCTAGAAAGTAAATCAACAACGTTTTTATCATTTTCACTATTTAGGTGTCAGAATTATTATGTAGATGAGCTGAGTTCAAATTCAATATATTTGCAACTATGTGTATGCATGTTCTTCAATATTATAAGGTATTTACTGTAATGTGAAAGGCCAAATGGCAGTTTTACCTATTTACAATTACACAGTAAACTTGTCCATTGGTCTATGATTTGGCCATGCTCCAGTTTGCAATTCAGTGCTCAACCAAGGACATTTCTACTAGAGGCAGGCTATTTCTTTTTACCCCCACTGAATTAGACTCTCTCTTTATGACTCCCTGTGTGGAGTGAGAGACTTGTATTAATAAAAAAGTTAAGAGATGATCAATGCCCCAAATGGGAAAGAACAATACTTGTTCTCCATAACTCATGGGTGAAACCACATATTTGTAGTTAGATGCTGCTACGTTAGAAATAGAGTTGATTTCTTAATTAGATTGTTAGAAATCAATAACTATGGTAAATACTTCCATGTAGACAACCTTATATTAAATTTGAAGATTTGCACTCAGTCAGGTAACGCAGACAGTATATAGGTTCTGCCCTATACTGTCAGTGTAGAGGTGAAGTTTTCTTCAGAGTAGTTGCTACTGGTTTTGTCAGATTCACCAACGCTACATTATTTCCAGTAAGTTTGTTTAGTTAAAGTTAAGTAACTGGAAATAACCTTGGATTTTCTTTTCATTTTGTAATGCTTTTCAAAGGTATTGGAATAATGAAGTTCAACAGGCAGCAAAAGAAATGCGCCCGCCGAAACTTACCAGAGTTCTTCTTCAGTGCTACTGGAGGTCTTATTTACTCATTGGTATATACATCTTTATAGAGGTAAAGTGCTTTCACACAGTGAAACTAAATAGCTTTAGTTAGTAATGCAGCATTAATAAGTTAGATTTAACTGAATGCAACATAACAACACATCTGCCTTACATCCCATTTTCATTCAGGAAGTTATCAAAGTCATTCAGCCACTGCTACTTGGGAAGCTAATTGAATACTTTGAGACTTATGACCCCGTCGACTCGGCTGCAGTCTATGAAGCTTATAGTTATGCTGCAGGCATCTCCCTGTCAACCGTCGGCCTGGCTCTCCTACACCACCTTTATTTCTACCATGTTCAGCGAGTGGGCATGAAAATCCGTGTGGCTGTGTGCCACATGATCTATCGGAAGGTCAGTCATGAATGACACATCTGTGTGTAAATGTTAAATGTCATCTTCTGGCACATTCATTTGATCTCTATAACTTCATCTAACACTTTTGTTCTGCGAAGGCTCTATGTCTTAACAGTGCAGCCTTGGCCAAAACTACCACAGGACAAATTGTCAACCTGTTATCTAATGACGTCAACAAATTTGATGAGGTGATAATCTGAAAGTAGCTATACATGTTCATTTTATGTTTTGTATGTTTATTTTACATTTGATTTACTAGTTTAAAAAAAATCCAGATTTTACATCAGAATTGATTTTTCTCATCATTTTCTTATAGGTAACGTTATACTTGCACTTTTTGTGGATTGGCCCTTTACAAGCAGCAACTGTGATATTATTGTTGATGTATGCGATTGGCCCATCATGCCTTGCGGGAATGGCTGTCTTTTTTATTCTGTTGCCAGTACAGACCATGTTTGGACGTCTGTTCTCCAGACTTAGGTTGGTAGCCATGCACCACATTTATTTATTAACAACAGTTTTCTCCTCTTCAAAAAGTCTCTTGCGCTGGTGCCATTACTACAATTTGTGTCTGTTTTAGGGCAGAAACTGCAGCTTTAACAGACGAGAGAATACGCACAATGAATGAAGTCATCTCCGGGATACGTGTTATAAAGATGTATGGGTGGGAGAAACCTTTCGCTGCGTTGGTGGATGAGGTCAGAAGGTATGTTAGTTTCTTGTTGTAAGAAGTTGTAGAGAATTTTCTTTCTTCTGAATTTCAACAAAATCTCTCAATAAGAATTGATAAAAGTAATATACCATATGTAAAACGCCATTCACTGACAAACATATCTTGTTGTTGTACAGAATGGAAATCAGCACGATTATGAAAAGCTCCTACCTGCGTGGCCTCAACATGGCTTCTTTCTTTGTTGCCAGCAAGATCATCATCTTCATCACCGTGTGCGTTTACGTACTGACAGGAAACCAGTTGTCTGCTAGCAGAGTGTTTGTGGCTGTTTCCCTCTATGGGGCAGTCAGACTTACTATTACACTCTTCTTTCCATTTGCCATAGAGAAGGTCTCTGAGTCTCTCATCAGTATCCGAAGGATTAAAGTAAATACACCACAGACTGAGGCCATATTTATACCCAGTGTGTGTTGATTACCTTATTTGAAAACTGAGGTTCTGTGCGCTGTGATTCTTTCCCTAAGAATTTTCTCCTACTGGATGAAGTTGGTCCTCAACACCTGGGGCTTCAAGTCACAGAGAAGGAAGACTGTATGGTGAAGGTTCAGGATTTAATATGTTACTGGGATAAGGTAAGGGACATTGCAAAAACTGTGTTTGTCACATGCAGTGATCCTAGTTGTGTTTAAGGTTAGATAGGGTCATATGTATGTATAGATTGTTAAGCTCATGTGAAAACTTGTGACTTTGTGCTTATACAATAAACAACATTTTGCATTGTGAGTATATGGCATTATTTCAGTCAATTTGCTCTTTGTCACAGATCCTAGAGGCTCCAACGTTACAGAATGTGTCATTCACAGTGAGGCCCGAGCAGCTCCTGGCAGTAATTGGACCTGTTGGGGCTGGAAAGGTCAGATCTGTTCTCTAGTCACAGGTTTATAGTCATGCACACACGATTATAAACCTGAGACATAGAAAGTAAGTTTGAATAACTCCTATATTGACTTACTTCTTGGAAAGAAAGTTTTATTAAAAGCATTTTCCAAAATGTCAAAAAATAGTTTTTTGTGCTTGTGTATGTCAGTCCTCACTTCTCAGCGCCATCCTGGGAGAACTGAGTCAGGAAAGTGGTGTGGTCAAAGTAAAAGGAGAGCTAGCCTACACTTCTCAGCAGCCCTGGATTTTACCTGGTACAATCCAAAGCAACATCCTTTTTGGCAAAGAGCTCAACCCCCAGAAGTATCAGCGAGTTCTGAGAGCCTGCGCCCTCAAGAGAGTGAGAATCACTTTGAGTCATGTTCTTGATAATCGTATACCCTGATGTATTTTCATCCTGTGTTGACCAGTAATCGCATAGCATGTAGTGAACTCCTGTAAATGTGGATAACTGCTAAAGTTGGATTTTGGACCCTTATCAGGACATGGACTTGTTGCTGGGTGGTGACTTGGCAATGGTCGGGGACAGAGGGGCTAACCTCAGTGGAGGACAGAAGGCAAGGGTCAGCTTAGCTAGGTGAGTTGAATAACTACACAATTTTACACTTTTATCTTTGCTCTCAGTGCCAGAGATAATGTCCATATGTGTGTGTTTTAGAGCTGTTTATCAGGACGCAGATATCTATTTGCTGGATGATCCGCTCAGTGCTGTAGATGCTGAGGTCGGCCGGCACCTCTTTGAGGAGTGAGTCATGACAGTAGAATTTTCCCCACTGTTTTGAGTTTTGATTTCAGTGAACCAATTCTTATTCATCATGTTGGTTACATATATTAGCATTTCTTCATTTCTGCACAAAAATAATTGTTTTACTCAGGTGTATTTGTGGACTTCTGAGGAAGAAGCCCCGCATCTTGGTCACTCATCAACTACAGTATCTGAAAGCTGCCGATCAAATAATTGTCTTAAAGGAGGTATGTACATGTGCTTGAGTGTCTTAAAAAATGCTTATGCTTAAAGAAAAGTGCCCATGTATTGAAAACAGAATGCGAATGCATCAAATAACCAATACAAGAGTTGTTGGTCTGTTTTCTTGTATTTACCTGAGTGCAGCAGCTGTGGTTTTGCTTTGATACACACATAGATTTACTTTGATTACAGTAAATTCTAAATGTGACCCAGATTTAAACCAAAATAAGCATCACAAATGTATGTCTCTTGCTGCCTTATTGGTAAAAACAAGCCTTTGTTGTATACTGTATTGAGCTCAAACTGTGCAGGGGTAACTTTACCTGTGCAATTTGACTTCATTTTGAATTTATAATATCCTTGTTACTTTACTTCTCTTTGTCAGGGACAGATGGTGGCACAAGGGACATACAATGAGTTACAGGGTTCTGGATTAGACTTTACCTCTTTACTTAAAGAGGAGGAAGGTCAGGAGGAGGAGAGGAAGGGCACAACTCCCATCCCTGGGACTGTTACCCGCTTCCCACATACACTCTCTGACAACTCCATGTCCTCCATGTCGTCTCTTTCCTCCTCTCGGTTTTCTTTGACTGAGGGGGCAGAGCCACTTGCAGGGGTATGCATTTTTTTTTTTAGATCATTACTAACTTTAATGAAATGTCTTCAGTAGAAGTAGCTTAAGGTCTCAGACAAGTACAGCAATGTCAGGGTAATAAAATGCTTGTCGTTGTGCACCCTTCTAGCCACTAGAGAGCAGAAGATACTTACCTTTCCCTGTTCTGTGTAAGTTGAATTGATGCAGTGCTGAATGAGCGTTTTACACCAGTGTCTATCTGTAGATAGTGCAACCAGCAGAGGAGGAGCGGCGCTCAGAAGGCAACGTCGGCCTGCGTATGTATGTGAAATATTTCACGGCAGGTGCTAACTTCCTGGTCCTTCTGGTCCTCGTTTTACTCAATGTCCTAGCACATGTGAGTCCATTTTATTGCATTTGATTTGTTATGTTTTCTCTCAAAAATACTTACATGTGATTTGGGAATTTGTATATGCAAGTTCATGAGCTTGTCTAAATAAGTAGCTTTATTATGTGTTTATACTTTGCTCTATTTTGATATTTCATGTAAAAAAAAAAAACAACAAAACAACAATAATTTTTTTTGTCTTTTTTCTTGTTTTGGTTCTTGTTTAGATCACGTTCGTCCTGCAGGATTGGTGGCTTGCCTGCTGGTGAGATTTTGTTTCTTTTACATGTTGTGAAATACCTGAAGCTTGCAAAAAAAGAGAGGATAATAGTTTTTTTGTGGGCCAAACTGACATATTTTTACAAACTGCAAGTGGTTGATAATTTAATAGAAGACAGCTGAACCAAACTGTTTTTCTTGGCATTATCTGTCACTTGTTGAAACTGACCTTGTGCTTCAAGATAGGAGGAATGTGTTTTGTCGAGTACCTTCATGTTGCAGCTTTCTTTCTTCTTTGTGTTTACTTGTCCTTGTGGATTTTTGTTTCTTTTGTGGCTGGCTTGCAGGGCCTCTGAACAGAAGCACATCAATGTGACAGAGCACCTCAATGGCAGCTTCCCTCGGCAACTGGACCTTGACCTGTACCTAGGTGTTTACGCAGGTGAAGCTCACGGAGCGCGCATAGCTTTTTTTTGTACTGTGTGGCTCTCAATACACAGCCATTCAATGAACAGACCCACAGTTCTTTGGCTGTGGCCCAAGGCCTTCAAGGCCCAGTGTATGTGTACATGGGCCTCAGCTGTACAGGGAGATAGCAGCGTCTTTCTTGTTCGCTGCTGTTGGGTTGCTCTGATTATCTCTGTGTGACTCCCACCCTTTTCACTCTTTTAGGCTTTGTATCTTCAGTGGTAGATCAGAATTCAAACAAACAAACAAAAAAAAAAAAAATACACAATTGATGGAAAAAATTATATAGGAGAGTTTGCATGTTTTTTTTTTACTAATAATGTCATCTTCAAAGCATAGTTAACCTTGGAGCATTGGAACAGGAATAAGGTTTCCATTGCTGTGTGCTGACAGTTTTTTTCCCATCTGCTTTGTCAGGTTTAACAGCCACTTCAGTTGTGTTTGGCTTCCTTCGCACCTTGGTATTCTTTAATGTCTTGGTGAGTTCAGCCCAAACCCTACACAACAGCATGTTTAATGCCATCCTGCGGACACCTGTACACTTTTTCGATATCAATCCAATAGGTAAGTAGCTCACTAACATGTAGTGTTTTCATTTAAACAACTGATACGTTGTTTCTATGTATGGTTAAGATTATACAGGAATGATGAGGTGCTCATGAGATGCCTACACCCAGTTACACTTGCTGTACAAGTTATTGTTGTAACATCTCACCACTAGAGAGCAGACTGTTACTTACTTTGTCATGTTTGATTCACTTTACAAACAATCATATGCTTGCCCTTTACACTCCATAGTTTGTCTTTGCTATCGGGTTCCATATGATATAATAATTAACATTTAAAACTTTAATTAATAAAAATTCACATACATTTTTAAGTATCTTTCATGGTCAAAGATTACTCATTTCATATTTATATGAATAGAATCATTGTTTGATATTAATTAAAGAATCTTATTTGTACAATCATATACAAACTGAAAATGTAATCAAACAGACTAAAGTTGAATTGAGTTTCAAATCTGTCTGTGAATGAAGTGGCATGATAAAAGTTGCTCTTGGGAACTACAGCCTGTGTAACCAAGGAGCCAATTCAGTGGAAAATCCTTGTAATATGACTTAATATTTAGCCATTATGTATTTAAAATGAGCAAAGAGACTGATATCTTTTTTTTGTATTGTGAGCCAGAACAAAAAAGCAAACAATTATATTGAATAAATACTGTTTGCAGTAGATCTTGGACTGTTGTGTTTGGACCAGAGTGCTGTGTAAATACAGACATATTTATCTAGTGCGCTGTATCAGAAATCTTTGATTATTTCATTAGCTTTGTAGGCTGTAGCTGCTGGGCAAATGGAGTAAGCAGATGGACATGATTTTAAAAGTGAGCAAACACTCCAAATACGTCTGACTTTACTCAAGGAGGGCTGCGGCGTTTTTCTTCAGGTGTGTTTTTTGTGACACATTTTTCAATCGAAAGCGGTTTAAGTGGGACCAGATTATAAGATTTTTTTGAATAATTTGTGAAATATTTTTGAATTTTTTTTGTACGTCTGTAATTTTGGTGGCAGTACTTTTTAGATAAATGAAATAAATTAGTGAAATATTGTAACTACAGTCTGTCATTTACATCCAAAGTCAACTGTCAAGTGGCCCACCTTGATAACTTTAATTTTTCTGAAGCATTGTTCACCTGTCAGCAGATAATTACTCAGCCTAATCTCCTCATAGTGACATGCATGTAAGACACAATCAGCTCGGGTGGGAATTCTCAACAAGAAGGAAACTTGTGTCTGTATAATGAGTCATAAGCTGGTAACACAAGTCTAAATATGATTTGAGGGTGTTCAGGAGCTTGCGGTTTCTACCGGCATTAGAGGTGGGTGTAGCGACAAAGCTTTCCTTTGCAAAGCTGTGTTTGGAGCAAACACCACAGGTCTTAATCTTTGGCTTTTGTTTTTGGTGCTGCTGTTGTGCTACGTATTGGACTACCTGATGGCTTATCTGGGTGTGCCTTGCTTGATAATCTGCACACAGGACGAGAACAAACAATTTGAATAATGTAATAATCTGTTTAATAGTGAAGCAAAGGAGAGGCTTAACAGACACTGCTATCTGATTGCTGTTGTGCTGCTATCGGTAACTATTGTATGACCAGTCCAGTCATTACAGCTTGGCCTTCAGGCTGGCAAACACCACTGTATGTCTGACAGGATTTATAGACAACTGTCCCAGAGACTGTGTTTCTTTTGTCCTTTGTACAGTCAACACTAGATCATGCATGAACCTGCCTTTTTGATTATTATTATTTTTTAAATCAATTCAATATGAATATGTTTTTTTCTGAATTACATTATGTTTATGTTTTCTTATCCTCTTTTTTTTTTCTAATAATTTATTCACTTTGGCGAGACCTTGTGAAAGAAAGGATCAGGACAAAGACGGCTGTTGTCAGCTCTGCCCCGTTTCTCTTTCCTTCTTAATGTTTTGCTTGTGTCTAAAAGATTTTCTCCCTTTTGTACAATAACTGTCACCTTCGTCACAGCTGCTTCCACATCCACCAGTGTGTTGCCATAAGTGCGAGTGATTTGTAACTATGTGCCCATGTGTTGTTAAGGATTTGACATCTGTTTACATGTGTAAGTGATAGGTGTGCTGCTGCTGAGCAGGCCCAGTGTTTGATAGCTGTCCTCAGAGTTAAAGGTTACCATTTCAAGCGTCACTGCACAAAGGTTTTATTTATTATTCTGTGAATGTGGTTAATAACAATAGAGTACAGCAGTGGTGAATTATGATTGATGGAGAGGCATTGTAGCTCCTCTGTATCAGTCACTGAAAGCCGCTGCGCCATTTGAATCATATTTCAGCTTTATCGTGTGCACCGTGTGGAGATAGTTGATTTCTAAGTTGAAGGCTTTTGGTGATTGAAACCTTTATGTTTTCGTACAATATTATTTGATAAGTTTGAAGATAGCGAGATGATAACGCTATAGACTGCTGTTTCATCTTTTATATAAATTTATTTAAGTTAATGTATTCATGTTGCTCAATTTTAGTAACATGTACAGTCTTATTACAGCTGTTCATCCAAATTTGATCCAGTTAGAGCAGCACAGACAGTGGTGGATGTGTTGAGCTGATGTTGATCCCTGTAATTTAGTGTCATTGAGTGGGCTAATCCCCTCAGAGACTGCAGGCCAGGGCTTCAGCTCATCAGCACAGTCAAGGAGTGGAGTTTCAGTCAACACACATACGCACAGAAGCACACACTCACACCTCCACCGTCCTCCTTTCACATCAGCATAGCGGCCCATCTCAGTACCGGGTGTCACTCAGTTGCTGTTGACGCAGGGAACTTAAGATCTTCTGTAGTCAGTGATGTGAGATTCTAATTGTGTCTACAGAGGCAATGTTTTTAATGTCTGTATTTCAGGTCTGGGTTGCAAGTGTTAAGAGCAAAGTGGAGGAAGTACTGCAGAGAGGATGATGATATCGAAGTGTGTAAATTGAATGTGGAGATGGAGCGGCGCGTGTGTGTGCAGTATGGCTGATAGGGCTCCCCCTCGCTCGGCACTTCCACTATTTAATTGCATGAAAGGGAAGGAGAGGAGATTGCAGGAGCCTGGCGGTGTGAGCGAAGAGAATGGATTTAGAATGTATTAGTATTGGCAGCAAGGCGCCGGCGGTGGGAGGCTGCCCCAGGCTCCTGGGCCCTTCATGGAAGTGCAGGTGAGCTGTGCCACCTCCAGCCTTGGCAGCCCCCTCCTCAGTATTCCTTCATTATCGCACTTCCCTCACTGAAAGGCCCCTCCAACTGCACTGGGGCCCACACATGGAGCGGCTCTGAGTTGTCCCCTTATCTTGATGTTTACAGGGAACAGCGATTTGCCACACGCCCTGCTCTAGCCGGACCCCACTGTTCCACTTCTTTAACTGTGATTGGGGGCCCTGCTCAACTAATATCTCCACCTAAGGGGCCACCTTAGTTGGGAGGGCTTGATATTTCCTGAGCCTGAAAAAGTGGTGCAAATCACCCCTGGAGTCTTAAACCATGAGAAATTGTTTGATACTAATGCTGCTGATATCCTGAAACGTCTATACCCCTCTCTACACAATAGGTGATATTGTTGACAACCACCCATAGTGATTGAAGCCATTGTCCCACACCGTTCTTACCTCATAGGCATTTCCATGCAGTGAATGTCTTTGTGTAACTGCATCACTGTAATGTATCCCCTCTATAGTCTGCGCAGGATGGAGAAGGGTCTTTACTTCATCCCCTCTGAAACTCTGTTAACTGAGCCGCTTGTCAAACAGCTGATAGCTGACTGATGTTCTCTGCTCTAACACCCTCCAACCATGGTATGATGTAACCGAGAGAAACCTATCCTTTTCTTATTGGCATTGTTTGTCAGATATGCATGGATTTGGGTCATCTATGGCTTAGACAGTAAAATTACATAAAATATTATTGGATCTTCCACAAACACAGTTTGACAAGTACTCCCCCCATTCCTGCACTAAAGCAGCGATATTCTTTCCTAGTGTAGTAGCAGCTCTACCCCCTTGCTTGAACCTTCCCCTCGGGATGTCTGTATGCTAAAGGGGCACTCACACTGTGAATAAGATTAGTCTGCCTCCAAGTGTACAACATGCTTACGCCACTTGACTTTGAATCAGTACTGATTTGGAGCATTGCTGGTTGTTGCGGGGAATAATGCTCTGGCTGGGTTTATGCAATGGCTGTTATAGGGAGCCCGGCCTCGTCTGCATGCATGTTTTTAGGCAGGAGCGGCATTTTGGATAAAGCTGTAAGCTGCTTACGGCCGTGGAGAGAGGTGATTACAGGGCCCACCTCCGTAGGACTGACTGGGAAGCTGGGAGGCAACTTTTAGGTCAGTGGTGCCATGACTTCACCACGCCTCAAGAACGCCATACCATTACGTTGTGCCAACGTGCCACTCTGCCGTTCCCTCTTTCGGTCCTTTACCAAGTTCCACCCTGTTTCGTTGCCCTTTCTGTGAACCTAGATAAACTCATTGATGTTCTAGTGTGGCTAGTTTCACTTTATCCTAAATGTGTCAGTGCTGCTTTATTTACTGTCCATTTTCCTCAGACAGATATTATTGTTAGCTTAGTGATGTGTCACTGAGAGAGACAATGTGTCGCTTAAGTACCTTATGAAACATTATGACACAATTTTGAGGACTGACAGGGAATATACACAATAATGTACACACACACACATACACAGACACACAATACTTCCACAGCTTGTGCTTTTTCTTAAGCCCAGTTCGAGCTGTGGTGATGCTGTTACTGCTCTAGTACGTTTTGTCTGCCTCTAAGAGTCTGTGGGCTTCTTTCAGGGACAGATAGTGTGAGCCTTTCTGTCTTGCCTGCCTCTGGGTTGTTTAGTGTGGGGATTGGCTATCGCTGACCCTGCAGTAAATAGTGTGCGAACGCAGCTGGAGTGTAATCTTATGTGCTGCGGGATCAGAATAGGGGAGCAAAGTTACTAAAGGAGTGACAATAAAGGGCTGCTGCAACACCTGCAGAGCACCAGCCAAAATAATGAACACCTGAGCAGATTGGAGGCAACTCAATTAACGTCACTGACACTGCCAGTCAGAACATAAAGGCAGGTACACAGCTTCTGTTGCCCTTTTGTTTCCAAACAAAAGGTTCCCTCACGTATTCAGCCAAGAGTAGGGCAGTCTTTATGCAAGGCTAGACAAATAATGATTCATTGTTTAATCTAGATAGACCTGTGTTTTTCATCTGTTATCACACTAAATGTATAAGCTCTGCTCTATCAAATTGAAAGGTACTTTGATAGCAGTTGCTCAATAGTGTAGTGAGACTGAAGGATATTATAACAAACAAAATACTGTTTTTATGGGCACAGAGTAGCCAAATGAAGTACATATCTGTATTTACTTAGATTTGTTGTGCCAAATGTAATAGAGCTCCATTTTAATTGAGATTTGCAAATTATATTACATGTTGAATACCCTAAGTGTTCTGTCACACCATGTAATTAAACATCACACTGTATAATGAAACATTACATCATCTTTTTAGCTTATTTTCCAGAATTAATTCTGTTTTAAACCTCTGCTGTCAAATGTGTCCTGCTGTCACTCATAGATCTGCTTTGATCTCATCTGATCTGTTCATTTGTGTTGCGTTATTTCTCAGGAAGAATCCTCAACAGGTTTTCAAAGGACATTGGTTACCTGGACTCACTGCTCCCATGGACGTTTGTGGACTTTATCCAGGTGAGTCTCACCTCGGCAGGTTTGGTCGCTGGCGCTGCAGCATGGGGAGGCCATTTCATGCCTGGCTAAACCTGCTTTGTGGTCTGGGTCCCCTAATCTGGAAACAATTACTGCAGGATTACCCGCCAGCGCGGCCCAGCGCCTGCACAGATTTAATAAAAGTGTGCACATAGGCTGAGGGCGTGGCTCCCTCAGTGTGACACAACAGAAACGGCATCCTCAGAGAATGTGTATGGAGACTAAGCAAGTGATTGGAAGAGAGAAAGGAACCAAAGAGGAAATAAAGGCCACAGGATGATGGGTCAGATGTGGAGGAAAACAGTGGGGCGGAGAGGAGGGGGCGACCAGGATGATGTGTTGAGTGGCAAAGAGGAAAAAGTGTGATCAGCAGGCGTACAATGTGTTTGCAGGAGTGGAGCTAGAAGCCCGGTATAGGGGGAAGGGGACAGGTCAATTGGAACTGATCCAGTGTGGGACTTGCCCCTCTTTGCGCAGTTCACCTAATGTTATACAGTCTTACAGGACTGGTAGCCAAGGGCCACCCTGGTGCATAACCAGGTTGGGTTACCAAATGCCACCCTACCACTGTGACAGCCATCTCCCACGAAAGCCCGCGGAGATGAGCCGGCTCATGCACCTAGCGTCACAAAGAAGGGAATGTTCGCTGCACAATTCGAGGTAGAGGAGCAGGCGTGGCTCCTTGGTTAGGGCCAAAGAATAGAACAAAGGCGTGCTGAAAACGAATCCCCCCTCCACAATGCCTGAGTGATGTTTGTGGCAGATACCCATCTCACAGTAGACAAAAGCCATCTTAAATGCTGAAAGCACAAAAGATCATTCGCACAAAAGCTTTTTGTCTGCTATAGTTCCCCTCATTTTGATAATAAGGTGAATAATGGCTGGAGTAAAATAATAACTTTGTAGAAGGCCCATAAGGTCCAACTGAAAACAGTGAAAGTAGACTAGGTCATGACTGAAAATAGACTTGTGTTACTCACTGAACTTCATACATGACTTAGCCATTCCTCCACATTAATTATTACCTTTGTCAATATTGGCAATATTACCTTGTGTCAAGACACAATATTATTTAAAATACGTTTGATATTACAATGAGCAGTAACATTCATGTGTTAAAAAACATCAGAATATATTGCGCATGTTCCTGTCGAGCTTTGGCTGCAGAACAAAGTGGGAGGTGATTGTGACACTGGACAAAAGCGTCATCGTCTGCACAAAACACTTTTGTTTGTGCTGCTTTCTGCTCTTGTTTGCAGGTGTCTTTCATGGAGCACTCTTTAATGCTTTCAGGAAGGAAGATTTTCACTCTTTTTATCAAAGTATTAGCAGCGCAGAAAAGCCTCTGATCCAGACTATTGTTGCTCATTCGTGGAGGGACATTTGCCAATAGTCATTGTTTAAATGGTTGTCAGTGGGGAATAAAGTGAAACTTCATAAACAATGCCCTAACTGGTTTATCTCTCTCTCTATGGGGAGAGAGCGCTTCTGTGCGGGGATTTGCACCAGAGCCTCCTCCTTTATGGTGGAGTAAGCACTTCACAGCCCCTCAGCACTGCCCCCATACCCACCTAACAAGGGGATTCCCTCAAGCTGGGGGAACCTGGTTACACCCTAGAGCCCTATTTTTTCACAGGTCTCATTTAGTAGTAATTTAGTATATTGGTAAAAAGGCTCTTTCTCTCCCTTCTTTATGGTCAGGGGACAAAGACAGAAATGTCAATTAAAAACACCTCAGGCTTTTGGAACTGTCAGCTTTTGTGCGGACTTGACCTTTAAATCCTGGGTTGCCTCTATTTTCACAGAGGGGGCAGAGGAGGAGGGCAAAACAATAAGGGGTGAGTACAGGGGTCTTTCACTGGAGGATTTTGTGTGAAGGCTCTTGACCAAGTCACACCACTAACTGTGGGGTCCATGACTACATTCATAGGTCTTCTTATCCATCCATGCAAATTCAATTTGTCAGGATGTCTATGCTTGGACACCAGCTGACACTGCTTTGGTTTAAATGGAGCTTCACCTGCTCTCGCTATTAAAAATATCATATAAACATGCATAAACATTTTCTCATAAATCATAGATTAAATTACAGCTGTAAAACCTACAGACAAACATGGACAGAGAAAATAGTTTGTATGTGCAGGGTGGGGGGAGAAGAGGGCACACAGGCGAGACATACAAACACAGCCAAGATAACTATTATCCAAAAACACTGGCGGGTGGATCGGTGTGTGTGAGTCTGTATATTGTGGCACATTGTGTCAGGCCTCTTCAGTGGCTTTGTGGGATATGAGAGCTGCTGACGTAACTGTGAGTGCTGTAGGATGGGATTTCACCGGCTTTCTCTGCTTCTTTACCACGTTGGTGACAGAAGCAGAGAAGAATGCACTGGCTCCAGGCGTTACACAGGTTAGCCTGAGAAACACAGGAGACGGTCTTGTGTGGAAATATATAGGTTGTGCCATAAATCCCCTCTGACCATTGTTTTATGACAGTGACATTGTCTTCTTATACAAGGTGGGGGGAAAATGAGCGACACAGAAAGGTAAAGAACCTAAAGATGGACCTATACAAATACTTCTTCTGTTCACTTAGTCATCAAATTAGTGGAAATACAAACCAGAACACAAGAAAACAACCGTGTGTTTGTGTGCTTATGAGTGTGCTTAACTGGCCACTCAGCAATACCACACATGGTCATTTGATGGCGAGCATCGGCCAGCAAAAGCTTCCCGTGTGTGTATGTGTGGTCTCCCATGATGCTGTGGTCCAGCACCTCAGCTGCTTTGACTCAGACGTACAGGCCAAGCCCGGGGTCGTTTGAGCCTGGGAACTTACATAATAAACAACCAGGATTTCACCTCGTGTCAATATGATGAAGATAAAGAATTCTGTGCTTTCTTTGAGTGACTGTTGTATGGGTGAATTGCTGTTTTCTTGTGTATTTGAGAAAAAAAGTTTTTGTTTTGTTATCAAGAGGAAGAGAAAAGGGCAATGACTGAATGAATGAATTTGCTGGACACTAGTGATTTATAGTGGAGAGCAAGAGAGAGAGAGAGGCTGCATTTCAAAGCCTTTCTCTTATTTCCAAAATGGGGTTGGAAATCAGCAGCTTGACTGAGCCCAAATAAGTGACTTCTTTTACCTTTTCACAGCACACAAAGGCCTAATCCTAGGACTACTTGAGCCACCAATGTAGACAGCGACTGAGACCACCACAGTATGTGTCAGACCCTCCTCACCACACACAAAACACATTGACTGCAGCTTTATGAAGTGAAAATGGCCCAGAAAGGGAAAATGTGAAGGAGGTGTCCACAGTCATTTCTCCCAAAGAAAAGCCACAGCATCTGGGCATTTAATGTTAAAATAAAGCCCAAAGACAGAGTAGAATGGATTGGGTCACTTCTATTGTTCCAGGGCCCAAGTGGAACAGCCCTGTTTTGTTTCAGTACCACTGACCCTTGCAACTTATTGTGTGGCTCTGTCACGGAAAGTGTGGAGTAAAAAAAAAAAAAAGAAAAGGAAAAAGAAAAATTCCAGCGATGACAGAGGACTTCTTTTGAGGAATTTTCTTTTGCCATGCATTCCTCTCATTTCCTGTTTTGTTTGCACGTCTTTCCCAGTGGCAAATATTGCACACTGACGGTAAATAAAGGGAGGATGAAAAAGAGGTTGTAAGAAGCATACTGATTCCTTGTGTCCAGAGGGATGTTTAATTAAAGGGAAGTGTTTATTTTGTGCTGCGGAACAACAGTCGCTATCATTGCCAAACACAAATATAGCAATTAACTTCAATTTTCTACATTTATTTGGACATCAAAGAGCTGATAGAATCATTGACAAAATAAAGCAATTAGGGTCAGCAGAGATCTGAATGGTCTTTGGACACAGCAGTGCGCCCAGTTTGCTTGAATGACTGAATCACATGCGTGCAGTAGCTTTCTTTTCTTGCTGAAGAGCAATTAGTGGTAATTCTTTATTTAAACTGTTTGTATACAAAACCTTTCATCCTTTTATCCACTTTTATGTGCAGCGGGATGTGGCTTTGGGAGTTTTCTGTTCCTGTGTGGTTTCATAGGAGATATGAATGCGGTCTGATGGAGTTGAGGTGTATGCTTGTAGGATTACTTATCGGAGTCATCTGTGTGTAGTGTGGGTGGGGGCCGCGGTGTTCCCGATGCTGACATGATAAGCGGCAGACCACGCAAATGGATCACATCAAACAGGGCCTTGGCGACGGAGGCCCCTGGGGAGCAGGAGGAGGCAAGACTCCTATCTAATGGTTCCTGTTCCTCCTCTGTCCCCTCGGATGACCTCACTGTCAGATAAGCCGGGCCGTCTCGGACGTTCGTGGCCCCTGCTGAAATGGGCCCAATTAGAATTCAAATTAACCAACCAACAAACATGAATGAGCAGTGTCAGTGTGTCGCTAACCATCAGCAGGAGAGTAAAAGAAAGAGAGTATATATGATAAGACATTTGTTCAGTTAATATTTGATCCCTTAAGGGAAGGCTGGATAACACGCAGTAATGGCCCATGTGCCACCATCTCACTTTGCAGTCTGGTAGCCTTCCATCAGAGCTAAGATTGAAACTTATGTACTGTGAAATTCTTAGGATCAGTTGTGCTCAGTAGCTTCCACTTACTGTTTGATTGTGTGGGCTCCACTAAGGCAATGGTTAGACTAGTAATACCCTCTTATCTGAACTGCAAATGGGATTGAGTGGCTTTTCATCGTAAAACTACACTGAAAGTGATCATGCTTAAATGTGTGCTTAAGTGGCAGATAACATCCGTAATTAAGGTGCTAAATTAAATTTTCATCTCTCTGGGCTAGTCTGAGACCACTGAAGGTAACCGCACGATCTTAATCTCCACGTCTTACGATTCATCTCTTAGGATGAGTCTAATTTCAGGGTGTGGGGTTTCAATTTTATCATCTACCAATCGAATATGAAATGTGTAACACAGTAACCCTTTCAGTTAAGAAGAAATGGTCTTACACATACTCAGTGGTGGAGGAAGTAATCAGATGTTTCGCTTGGGTAAAAATGTCAATACCACGCAGTAAATATTATCCATTAAAAGTCCTGTATTCAAAACTGAAAGTAAAAGTGTATCAACAGATGTACTTAGTAGAAAAGTGTAAATTTACTCTACAGGAGAAAGTCCTGCATTTACGGTTGGGAATTAAAGTCTTAAACAAATCTATAACAAATTCTTATATTCATATAAATCTGCAAATTAACTATAACAGTCTGGGTTAGAATTACTAAATTGCATGAAATATAACTTAAGTACTCGTAAAGTGCCTCAGAAATGTGTAAAAAGTACTTATATGGACCACAAATGGACTATTGTCAAACTACTTTATCTGTTATATTAACAGTTGTAATACTACTTTATTGGATTCTTATTTCAATTTCCTAAACACAGTGCGGGTTAGGGTGCTTTGGTGTCATCCGACTCACTGCCTTCAATGTTGTTTAGGCAGCTCTGGTATCCTGGTATAGATGTGTCACGGAGCCATTAACACGGGTGATGAGTCACTGTGTTGTTGAGGGCTGTGTGGTTTGAGTGTGATGTATCAGACACCCACAGTGTGGTTCCCAGAGCCCTCTGCCAGTCACTGTGGCCATGGCTGTTGGCTGGCTGCTCTGCCAACAAGGCTTACTGGCCAGAAGTGTTGAAGGGAAAGCCCAAGGGAGCCAGGGATATGAGCTGCAGTGGCCAAGTGGTAAATTCTCACCTGCTACTAAGTGAGAATTAGCGCTGTGATCGTTTTCCTTTCACACTGTGAGTCACATAAGCTCAGTCCCACAACCTGCTGTTACCTTACTGTATGTCCATGAAGGTCTCACACAAATGGAGCTGAAAGAGTTTCTCTTGTTCGGCCTTAAAAAATAGGCCTCACCGTCCCAGTGGTAGCCCACACAGCAGCAGTGGAGCTTTTGACTGCTACTGTTTGATTAATATTGTGCTCACATCTTTCCTTCTTTCCCCTGCCACAGGTTTTTCTCCAAGTCATTGGAGTGATCGCAGTAGCTGCAGTCATCATCCCTTGGATCCTTATTCCCGTTGTTCCTCTTCTCGCTGTCTTCCTGTTTCTGAGATGCTACTTCCTGCAGACTTCTAGGGACATCAAGCGTCTTGAGTCTACCAGTAATTTTTTTTTTTTTTCTTCTTCCTTTATTTTGGTATGGGGGGCGTGGACATGTCTATTTGTGCCAAAAGACAAAAGCGGACCACAGGAATGCTAATAGACCATTGAAGAAAGCCATGGTCATTAGCATAAAGGCTAAAGGTGGCGGTAGCCTATGGCTCGGCCACACGCAGTTTCCTCAAGAGACGGGAGTTCATGACATCACATACAATGGGAAAAATACCAAGTGGGCATGACTAGGCCATTGCAGGCTTTAGTTTATCTTTTTTATTCTGGGCGGAGAGCCCAAATGCACATTGGCCAACAGGTTCCATCGTCTACAGAACAAAAGTTCCATCAAAAAGCTCAGAGGAAACATTTAGGTTTTGTCTTTTGGTTTTGTAAAACTAACAAATGGAAACAAAAGACCACTCAATTGCAACCTTTTCTTTAAATCAAAACTGACTGGCCTCAGGGCCATATTTAATGCTGTAGACATAAGCATTTCACAGTTGATTACCAAATCACATTTTCTCATCCATGTTTGTTCGAATGCCAACTCATATGGTCTGTATGTATTTCTTTTAGCTCGGAGTCCTGTCTTCTCCCACCTCTCCTCCTCTCTCCAAGGTCTGAGCAGCATCCGTGCCTTTAAAGTTCAGCAGAGGTTTCAGCAGATTTTTGATGAATATCAAGATCTTCATTCAGGTGAGAGGAAATTGTAATTCAGGATATTTACTTTTTTCATACACATTAAAATTTTAATATTAAAACGTTCATTTTAAATGTTTTAATAGGAACAAAACTTCATAGATATAACAAGTCTTATCTTGTCTCTGTGGTTGTGTTTAACAGAGGCCTGGTTCTTATTTCTGACTACTTCTCGTTGGTTTGCTGTTCGTCTCGATGGAATTTGTTCCATTTTCGTCACCATCACCGCTTTCGGCTGCATTTACCTCAGGGAAGGTACTGTATGGACTTTGAATAAAAACAAATGTGACACATTATTGACACATGAGACATTACGATTGAAAACGTTATTACGTGATTATTATTCATTATTACGTGACTATGTTTTACAGGGTTGGAGCCGGGTGCAGTGGGTCTAGCTCTGTCTTATGCTGTTACACTCACAGGCATGTTCCAGTGGGGTGTCAGACAGAGCGCAGAGATCGAGAACATGGTGCGAACATTTACATTTGGATGCTTAATTGCAGTTTATGTTTCATCACTGAACCCATTATTTATTTACCAGTTGAACCAGTTTCTTGCAGTGAGTGTTTCATAATTTCACATATTGCGAGCCGTGATTGATTAAAGGGGCATTCCACATATTTTACAAATGTCGTTAATTTTACCTGCAACCATTTAAAACAGTTCAATAATAGATAACTTGGGTCTTTATTGTCATTTAACATGTACAAATGAGATTCGTGCGACCTGTCTTTTGTTTTATTATATATGTATACATTTCAGACAGCCTGCAGGACAAACTGGAGGTGTGAGGATTAATTCACTTGAGTATTCCTTTAAAACACTAATCCTCTGGTTAATTATGATTCTCTTTGATATGGTAAAATTAGAAATACTAGGGGTCCATGTTGCCACTTTTTACTGTCTTTTATAACCAAATACCTGAAGGATTTCTGCAGCTGATACATAATCTTTGTTTGTTGTTCTTAGATGACATCAGTGGAGAGAGTGGTCGAGTATGCAGAGCTGGAGAGTGAAGCACCCTGGGAGACAGACAAACGGCCTCCGCATGACTGGCCGAACACAGGCTCCATCACTTTTGACAGAGTCAACTTCTCCTACAGTGCCAGTGAGCCTTTGGTCCTAAAGAACCTGACTGTTGTCTTCACATCCAAAGAAAAGGTTCTTGTCTTCATTCCCACCTGTGCATGCTTACTGGTGTGCACAGCCCATGACTTGGGTTGATATGCAGCTAGTGTAGAAGGTGTGGTGTGATTCTTTTTATGTGGCATTATTTTCAAATCAATTATTAAAGGGACAGCATATTGTGCTGCTGAATCTTGAGGACTATACCATTTGTGATTCATGGAATACATATCATGTAATTAAGACTGTTCAAGTGGATCCATTTGTTCCCAATTTGCATTTTGAGCTACCTGACGATGACAACTATTTATTCACTATAGAGAGAGAAGAGGCCAAGGTAGAGGGGCGAAGAAAGCGAGAGAGGAAGGCAGAGAGAGATGGTTGAGGATGATTGAAATTGTGTTTAATGCAGGGGGTGTATTTTGCATGGCTATGGTTGGCCAGGACGGCTGATTTCACAATGGATGGGCTGATAAGTGTAGAGCCCCTGGCTCTGACAGCCCATGGGAGGGATCTCTGCCGCATGCCATGGGGGTGAAAGGCTTTGTGCATCCTGACAGTTCCTCTGACACCGTTTCACAAGGAAGCCTGCACCTACCACCTACAGTACAAGCTGCCTTTTTCTCCCATCATTCAAGCCATATACTATACACAAACACATAAAAGCTCACAACTTCTCACAACATGTAGGTTAACCTTGCATTTTTTTTAAGTAATAGCTTTAGTAAGGACATAATAGTTATCTTTTAATGCTCGATAATGCACAGCCCTCCCTTTTAAATTTCATTATGCTATAGGTGAACTGTGAGTGCACGATAAGAATTAAGTAAACATTAAACTTCAAATGTGTTTGTCTGAAATGGGATGAAAAGGTAACATCTGATAACCTTGTTTTCACAAAGTTTGATTAATGACACCAAGTAAAGTGATGTTGAGCCTCGTAAAACATACAGTGCTGCACTTCACTGTATGGTTGGTTTGTAATTACTTGGTTTCATCAAGTAATTATGTTTCTTTAATCTGTTGATTTGGCTACTTAATTATGTATCTACAGCAACAGTGACAGTATCTGGTTTTGCTCAGAGCTTTATTGTGTTTGTCAACAACAACTATCACTTCATGTATCTGAACACAAAGCATATTACTGTTTGGATACAAGGTTTTCAGTTTAAGTTTAAGTGAACAACCTGTTGGGCACCTTTTGGCCTGAGCAGCTAGAGTTGGTATCTTGGCCAGGTCAGGGGCGTTGGCTTTTATTGTGACACAAAAACACCCGTTGCTATCCCAGTTGAAATTCCATGTTATGATAAAGGGCCTCCCCCTTAAAGCAAAGTGCTTATTTGCAGGTGACAGCATTTCCTTGTGTTGCACTTATTTAAAAAAAGATGTATGGTGCTTTATAGTTAGAAAAAAAACCCCATAAAAGACCGAACACTGTACGTGTTTTGAATACAAGCGTTTAGACAATGAAACGCTATGGTGACTCACACGAGAGCGAGGTGACCTCTGTCTGAAAGGGATGACCCACTGTCAGTGCATCTATTCAAAAGCACATTCAGTGTGGAAATCTTTGTTCACAATGAACATCTAAACTTTCTTAACTGTGCCACCACCTTAGTGGGCTGCCTGTAGCTCAGTCTTTAGAGACACCAGCTTAATCAGATCCACAGCTTCTGCAGAACACAGATGTCAGTTTGGCATTCAGTGATCTGCTGTCCTGCCCCTTATTTGTTAATCACCTGAGTTTCTTGAAGCCTTTTTAGAGGAAGTGTTTCAGCTCACTTTTTAAGATAACAAGGAAAAACCATGCCCTGTACACCTTGATCCCTTCTAGCCTCTACCTTAATTGGGTGAAAAGGGAGGAAAAAATGTTTTTGTTGCACCCCCTCTGTGTGTTGGCATGTTATGAGCACTGTTCTTCTTTGTTATGCAAGCAATGTTGTTGGTAATCCCCCTTTCTAAACAAAGGGTTGCCCATTGGCTGTGTAGTGGCATATAACAGGCCTATATGTTGGCAGGCAGCAGTGTGTGGCATCGGCAGCTCAGTTCAATGGGACAAGTGACAATTTGCCTTGTGGTGCCGTTGTTGACACCACTCCTGTTCACTGGGTTCTACCAGCAGATTGAATCAGATTCTGGGTTATGGACTGTGCTCATGTTTTTGGCAAAAACTCTGTGAGTAAAATATCATGACCAGTTCGCTCTGGTGTGTCCGTGTTCTGTGCATTGGTCTTTTTCATTAAACATAGGTCTGTGCATGGCGTCATTCAGACCGGCAACGATCTTACAGAGATAGGCAGTAGCTAGAACTACAGGTATTTTCACCAGAGTAGCAGCACTGTGACTCTGATACTAGACATACAAAAAGAAGTGAAGACTGGCTTTATCACTGTCCTTTTATTGAATCAGAGAGATTTCATGGTCTCATACTGATTCAAAGACTTCCTACTCACTCAAGTACACAACAATGGGTGAAATTGTTAGCACCCTGTTTAATTGTGTCACCTGTTATAGATATACAGTTATAATAAGATTCACTATAAAATACCAGCGTACAGAGATTGGTGTGTGCAAGTGTGTGAGCTGCTGAGCTACTTTTATAAAATGTAGTACACTTTAAAATAGCTCCCTTGAATTAAAAACATCACAAACACAAAGTCATACAGTGTAGATGGGAGAAAGTGCTTAATTCAACTGAGGCTAAAATGTGAGTTCTTCTCTTCAAGTGTTGTAGAATCAAATTTACCCTCACATCATTCAAGTGGTTTCATTATAGTACGCCAACAACAAGCACTTAGACCACTTAGATCCACATTTGTTTTGTCTCTGTGAATTGAATGGATTTTATACAGGTTTAAAAATAAGTCTTGTCTCTTCACTATAGGTCGGCATCGTTGGACGCACCGGTGCTGGTAAAAGCTCCCTGATCTCTGCCTTGTTCCGGCTCGTGGAACCCGAGGGAAGAATAACGATTGACGGTTTTCTGACGTCTACGATCGGTCTGCACACCCTGCGCCAGAAAATGTCCATAATACCACAGGTGCCTCTTTTTTTTTTTTAAAGACTCCGGTCTCAGCTGTTGTGTCTTGGTAGAAAAATGTTAGATATGATCGTTCGTTAGAGATTAAATAAATACAGCAATCAGGTTTGCTTTCCTACTCCTTTTAAAATGCTTGTGTGAGTCTCTGTTATTTCTCATGATTGAGAAATGTCAGGAACGTCAGATGAACACTGGTAATATAAACCTTCATGCTTTGGCCCTTTTTATACGCTTGGCTTTTAAAAAGCTAAAACAAGTGAGGAGAATTACAGTCGTCACTCAGGGGATTTCTGAAAGTGAGACAAACGGATGCCTTGAGACAGTTTAACTTTATTTCCGCTTGTTGAAACTGATACGGCATTAAGAAAATGCCAGCCCGCGGGTGAGTGTCAGCAGAGTGGAGGGAGGGGAGAAGACTCCCACGGCCTGTACTGTGAAGAGAGCAGTTCCCCATCCCTGACAGAGGATTAGCCCTCTACCCCCCAAACATGGGAAAGCTGCTTAGACGAAGTCTCCCCCATCCTCACAGTCAGAGTCCCCTTGTACACCGTCACTTAGCCCAAGTCTCAAACATTTCTAGGGTGACGCCAAGATGCCCAAAAACAGTCTCATTAATGCTTTTCCGTGGATTTGATAGGTTCCTGGCATTGCTACTACTTCAGATAAAGTTTCACTTCCTAGTCCAAACTAGTTTGAGATGGATGTGATGTGTGTTTGATGTGATTTTGTTTACTCTCTCTGTCTCTCCTAGAGGGAGAGACTTGCACAAACTGGCAGGTTACGAGTCAGAACTTTAACTGCGCGCCCATCTGTAGCACATACCGGATTGGCATTTTCATGACAGAGTAGAGTTTCTCTGTGCTGTGCTCTTAGTTTAACAAACTTACACAGAGAGAAGTTTCTTGCATTTATACAAATTCATCTGAAAGCCTTTTATTCTCCTGCGAGACGTCAGAGATAAAGTGATATCCAGTCAGCCTTTCACATGGAAAAAAATCTTGATATAAATTGCCAGTTGCTTTACTTTTTCATGTAGAATTTTGAGAGTGATATGTATACTATACATTGCCGGAGAGGAGTTTCATTATTTGCAGCACACAGATTTGATTATGATAAGCTTTTATTAGCATATGGCATTAAAGAAGGATCCATTTCATTTTCTATTGAATTCTCAGGAATGACTTACTAAAAATGAATTCTGTAGCAGACAGAGGGTTTAGAATTGGTGGAGCACATAATCGGTCTATGGAAAGCTGTGCTTGAAAGCAGTTTTTTCCGACCCAACACTGAATCCTCAATTAAAGTGTGTCCCAGAACTAGTTTGAATTGGGACTTCAGCTGGCTTAATGACAAGGCAGTATTCTGGTGACAGAGGGAAAAGCTCATTGGAAGTAAAGAGGTGGAACATTTTCTGAGACACAGGTAGCAGGGATGAAGAAGTGAAAGCTGTATTCTCTCTCTTTTTTTCTGGGTGGAAATTGAGCAGTTAGTCCTGAGTCCTCTGACCGGCACGAAGGTTTAAGACACGATTTTGTATTTTAGACGTGTGTACTGTACGCGCGGGCGATACAAATTTGTGTGCTCATACACATGAATGAATCTTTGCACTTTTTCACCGTGTTGCTGTGGCAGCACTGGCTTTAAGGTGACCTGTGCCAGAGCGGAGATGAAGGCGTGGATAGTGAGTCACACTCGCACCAGTTGTGCTGTAATCTTAATGCAGGACACTGAGCCTTTTAGACCCATTGTGTGCTTTACTTTTACTCCTGGTCTAATCTCACAGTTGCCAGGTGAACATTTCCTATCTTGATTTGAGGTCAGATTTATATCTTGAGTAAGCTTGAGTTATCACATTGCCTTCACTGTGAGGAGGATACAATGAAAGCCTATCAGTTTTTGTTATGGAAAGTTGCTTGTTGCTCTGCGTTACCTCTGTTACTGTGACATACAGTACCTTGTCACATCTCATTAAAGTTTTTTCAAACGGTTGTTACAACCATTTAAGTGTCATAAATCCTGTGTACTGTTTCAAAGGTAAGTCTAGTTGTATTTGTTCACTGATAAAACAATGTGAAAATGACACTTCATGAAAAGCTTATCTGCTGCAGCTCTGTACATTGAGAAGCAGGATGGTTTCTTTGTGAGGAATATGAGAGTGTTCCTGGTAAGCATTCAGTAAATCACTTGAACATTGGAACATGATTTATGAATAAATATCTGACCTGACACAAGGAGATGCCGGTTCTCTCCTGTTTATCAGGTTTACCACAACAGAGTGGTGTGTTGGAACAGTGCCTGTGAACTCGCAGGCTCCTCTGCACTGTAATAAAGAGCTTTATTCACTCGCTTAAAGATGGCTGTGCGGCTGAACCTTGATACAGGTGTGTGGCTCACCATAAATACATATCTTAGAGATCCCAGCTGTCTGAGATCTGAGACTGGCCTTTCATGAGGATAGTCAACTAATGTGGTCACCCCAATTGACAGATGCCTTTCGGCAGACATTTTGAGGTTGTTATTGGTAATACAGCTGCCGGATGGCATATGCTGTATTGTAACAGTGACTAGATGGCACGATAGCATGTTTTGTGTCATATATTCAGACAACGTCACACAGCCTTTCTCCACCAACACCGGTGCACAAGTTCTGGTTTTCCAAGTAAAAAGATCAACTTATTGAAGAATAGTTGCTTAGAGCGTTGAATAGAGCTCCTGAGTGTAGCAAGTCCTTTGTGAGCATCTTCCCCTCACACATTGCCTAGCGGCGCTCTATAAAGCCTGTCTTAACCCTTTCATACATCTTCCCCCTTGTCATTATCTTAACTGGCCACGGCCTTCTCTTTCTATATCCATTTATCCACAGGACCCAGTTCTCTTCACAGGCACCATGAGGAAGAATCTGGACCCTTTCAGGCAGCACACAGATGAGGACCTGTGGAATGCACTCCAAGAGGTACTCCAGCGTGGCTCTGAATGATTCCCCCTCGCCAGCCCAGGGGGGATCCCTCTGTCCCCCTGTACAATGCTGCCATTCAGCCTCCCTGCTCGCCACAAGTCATGGGGGGAAATCCCATTAGGGCCATGGGGCCCAGCTCAATGTGCGGCTTGTAACTGGGAACCATTGAAAGTGCTGGGGGAGATATGTTTGGGCAGTCAGGCCAACCAGGATGAAGGCTCCCCCCACAGTGAAGGGCTTCAGCTCCTGGTCCTGCCTCTGAATGGGTTTGGTGGCCTGGATTAAAGCTAGAGGCTGGCCACAAGAGAGCACTGGCCAAGGTCATCAGTGGACCTGGCCCTGCATTGTGCCAGGCGGTTAATGGGTGTGTTTGGATGGCTCTTTAAAGACATCCCCACAGGAAGCCTTTATGCAGGAGTAATGAAGGGTTGGGGCTCTGCTCTCTCTCTCCACAGGTGCAGATGAAGGCCGTTGTCGAAGAACTGCCCAATAAACTGGAGACGGTGCTAACTGAGTCCGGCTCGAACTTCAGTGTTGGCCAGCGGCAGCTCGTGTGTTTGGCGAGGGCCATCCTGCGCAAAAACCGCATCCTCATTATTGATGAGGCCACAGCCAATGTGGACCCAAGGTCAGGGGACAAGAAAAACACTTTATATCAATAAGTATATAAGATAAAATAAATGATCATTTTATTATACAGAAATTGTTCTTAAAACAACACTTTGAAACTTAAGGTGTGATTAGATTTTTAGACCAGATCCATCACATCTTATCAATGCCCATCGTATCAGTCATTTATAAGAACATCCATATAAATAACTGATAAATGTAACTGTAACACCCATATTACACTGTGTGACTTTTGAAAAGATAAAACATGGTTATCAAAGTGGACTTGAATAAGAAATTGTTATATGAAAAAGGTCATATTACTCACAATCATAAGTCAAAACAAGAGGGATCTGTCTTTGTAAGCCTTCAGACCTGCCACGTCCTTTATTTTGTATGCCTGCTACTGTACATACCTCACTGCTGATGAGCCATTGTTCTGTGTTGAGTAAAATCCCTGCCCTAGGGTCTATAGGAAGAGGGTTTTTTGTGCTGAGGTGTTGTGTTCCCTTCTCCTTTAGAACTGACAGCCTCATCCAGCAGACTATCCGGGACAAGTTTCAAGAGTGTACGGTCCTCACCATTGCTCACAGGCTCAACACTATCATTGACTGTGACAGAATACTGGTAAGTAAGGAAATTTCCACTGCCCTGCTCTTCAGTCAGCACTTTAAAATGAGAATGCTGTCCTTTGGTATTCAGTTATTAGAAATGTTTTTAATCAAATAACATAATGAAAAAAAACCTATCCCCTTAACTACTCCCTGATATTTTGTTATGTACTTCCAGGAACTTTAAGAAACCAAACCAAAACAAACTGAGCCTCTATTGTGCTTCGTGTATAGTAAACACACCTGAGAATCTGAGCGTATAAACACCTCTTTTTTCAGTGGCTTACTACAAAGTGTTTACAGACTTTTAATTCACTTGCTTTATTTTGCAACAGCTGGCCTGATTTCTCCCTCACAGCACTGCTTCTCATTGAATCTTCGCCCATAGCACTTGATCTTTGGCCCTTTCCTGCTACTGCCTGCAGAGGTGCCAATTAGTGCCATTTGTGGCAGCATTTGTTAAGCGTCTATGGAGGACAGGGCACGACCTGGTGGCCGCTCGGTCACTGAGCGCGTTGCTGAGAAAAGTCAGATATCACACAGCGGGGTCTGTTTCGCACCTGCACTTGTGTTAAATGCCCCCAGATTGTCACACACGCCGGGAGAACAAAAATGGGACACACCTGAATTGCCTTGTCCAAATCTTAAGCTGTGCCATATTTGGACACAGAATGTTTTCCAAGACACAAATGTTATCTCCTAGTATCCTGCTCCTAAACTGTCGATTATGACTGCAGCTGCTGAAGTCTCCCTTTCATACTTAACGCTCCCTGAAACTGCGCTTTAGTGATAACAAACTGCTCATTACTGCTGTAAGGGGATTGAGCTTGTTAAAATTTGTCTGTGTTATAATTGTAGTCTTTTCCAAAGTGCTTGGATTGGCACTATTCTTTGTGTGGTTTACATAGTATGTTATGATACAGAAATGATGGTAATTTTCTGGAGTGTCTTAAAGGTGTGATTGTTGGATTTGACTGAGGACCACCCCTGAGCTGCTGAAATGCCAGGATAAATACACGGCTAAATCACTGATCTCCAGTCTGTCAGAGTCAGCGTAGTAGACTTTCACACTGCTAACAGGTTACCCTCATTGTCCGTGGCCTCGTCGTGCAGAAAGAGGCGCTTGCTTGTGTTTGCTGTTGCATGAGTCACGTAAAATGGATGGTTCAGAGGCGCAAAGACCTACTGTTCCCCCCCATTCATCTTGTGCTGTCTGCATGCATCACTCAGCAGTGAAACAGCTGAATTGTCTGTTTTCTCTAAAGTAAAGTATACAGGCGGTGTCACATTCTCTCTCTCACACACACACGCACACACATGCTCACACGCCCAGCATTGTGTGTGTGATTGCAGGTTCTAGATGCTGGCAGGATCCGAGAATATGACGAGCCATATGTGCTGCTCCAGAACCAGGATGGGCTTTTTTACCAGATGGTCCAACAGACAGGCAGAGCTGAGGCTGCCTCAATGCTGCACACAGCCAAACAGGTAACCACACCCACCTTTGTCCCAGGACGGGGCTGTCACTAAATAGAGTCCAGTCGTGGCACACTAATTCCAGACTCTCCCTTAAACTCCAGACTTCATTGCTCACCTCCAAAATAATACAGTTAGGCAACAGTAGAAGTGCGTAGCCCTGACAATGCAAAGACACTTGATTACCATTTTAATTTAAAGTGCCTACTTGGAGCATTGCGACTCCATAACATTAATTTCAAGAGAGAAATTGACCCTTTGTAGATTCACATCCTCTGATTTTTATCGGAGAAACTCACTGTAAAATCTTTCTTTCCTCATAATGTAATTTTGAGATCATTCTTGAGATGATTCAAAAAAAAGCAGCTTTCTTTCCACTATATCTATTTTGAAATATTGGGTTTAACTTCATCGCGATTTGGGATAAACTTTCTATGGGGATTACTGTAATAGAGAATGTCCATATTTTTTCCCTGTGAAATTCATTTGTGATGTATTTCCCCTTCAGACACTGAACAGATAAGAGCCGGCTATTCATTGTTCAATTCCATTTTATGTGCATCTGTCTGGGACTACAGATACCGTATTGCATCTTCAAACAGGTCTTTGTGAAATAAGAAAAAGTAGGCATCATTTCATTTTCTCTCTGTCCCTTGCACAAATTTATCAGCGGAACTGTATCTTCTCAGCCAGAGGAGTGAAATGAGTAAAATACTGATTTCAAAGACTCAGCACACTGTGGTATTATTTGGTATCGTCTTACCCTGCACACTGGCGGATTGGTAGTGACATTGTTCAAGCCCTTACGTTTTCCTTTCTTTATTGTAGGGTGCTCTCCTCAGATCAGATTACTGCAGCATCCATAACTGTCTAGCACCACTTATTAAATACTGAGATGGTCCACATGTTGTGTGTCAAGTTTCTATAGTTGTCAGTCAAGGTTTAAATACATTCAATAATCTGATATCAACCTCCAGCTCCTTTGTCCACGTTGAAAGAGAATCTGAGAGCAGACAGTGTATCTGTACAGCTATGTCCAGCCTGTTTTCACATGTTTTGTCTTTTTTTTTTCCACATAACTTTCTGTCTTTCTGAAATTTCCAGAGCCTCGTCGTAGAAATAAATCAAGCGTTTATGTAGACACTTTAAGCAAACACTGATATCTTCCAAGACAAGACAAGTTTTTCAAATACAATCCCGCAGCTCAAGTTACAAGTCACTGTTGTAGAAAATTAACTCAAGTGAAAACAAATAATTTCAGTGATTATCACAAATACGTTCTCCCTCGAATTTCACAGTCGTTCATGGGGCTAAATAAGCCACTTTTGCATGCTTCAACGAGTGACAAATCCCTTCATCCAGCTCTGACTGGATCTGTCATGAAATACGCTTTAACAGATCGTAGCATAGATTGGACTGTGTGTGTTTTCTGTGACACTACTTCCCTGATACACTTCCAGGTTTACATGAACAAAAAGCGAGTGAGAGACGTGCGCTGTGCCAAGGACATCTGTGTCATCTTTGAGACATCCCTTTGACAATTTGGAGAGAGCCGCTCTGGCCATCACTGACCAAATCCTTTACGAGATATATGTAGCTCCTTTCATGTGCATTGTGTGTTTAGACTTCCAGCAGACATAGTGGTAGTATGTGCTGCATTTGATTGTCATAGTCCTTTGGTCTGGAACAGAAAAAAGAGGCAAGTATCTGAAGCAGGCTGTGCCTTTTATTGACAGCATATTGCATGGCTGTTTATTGATCACACCCTGCTATGTTTATGTATGTGTGTTCTGGCCTCTTGGGTAGTTTCAATCCTGCACTGGTGCAGAAAAAGAGTGCAGATACTGGGTGTGTTTATCCTGGTGCAATAAATTATTGGTGGCTTAAATAATTCCTTTAAAGCCGACATTGTTTTGCAGGACTAAGGTCTTCTGCTTGACAAGACAGGGAGAAACTGAGACACCAATGTCTTCAGTAATTATTGTGCCTTAATCAGACTATCGATTCTTCGTAATTGCACTGTTTTTATTGAATACTCCTCCTGCACTTTGACCATAGTGGTTTTACATCTACCTCAGCTCGTGTCAGCAAAGAACAGAAAGATTGAATATAGAAAATGTCATTTAATGACAATGATACTAAGTAACACCAAGAATTATAGGTAGGATGATTAAAGTTTGCAAACTCGATATGTTTCTCTCTTTACTACACTTTGAAAAAGTAACAGTTTTCATGTTGGAAATAATATTTAGACTGTTTATAGCTTTGAATGTATTTACAATGTTTTCTATGATGTGTGTATGTTTTAATACTAATTTTATTTCTTTAAATGTTATATTCAAGTCAATTGTTTTGTCATAAATGAAAAGATACAAAAGATCACTTATAGTTAAAGTAGATTGAATTCAAATCACTTATAATAAAACAGTATTTCTAACATTTCAGCTCTGTCTTCATTTTACTTTTCAAACCTTGTTGTCTTCTATTTCACTGACTCACTGACCATTTCCTCCCACTGTTGCTCATCCTATATTCAGTTGTCTGAATGGTGTGTTTGCCTCAGGTCAGTGATTACAACTGGTCTTGACCGCAGTGCTACAAATTGGTAAGTGGTTGAGAGAACAACCCGGTGATTATCGTGTTGAGTCAAGTGATTTTTTAAATTTCGTTTCACGGCGGTTAAGTGGCGCGGCTATTTACTCTGTTATTTTAACACATCGGTGGTGTGATATGACAATTAAATCCTAATTACAATGTTGTTTTTATCATCACCAGCTCAATTAGAAAAGAGCCGTTTAATTTGCCTTCGTACGGACAAGAGCAGAGCAGGTGATTACGCATTCAGAGATGGCTGTCAGTAAACACTTAGCTTGGTATAAAAGGCAGTATTTAACCAGACTCAGATTTGGGTCGTGAACTACGGGACATCAGTTCCTTTAAAAGCTGAGTGATTTACACAATTCATTAAAGCCAGTGAATCTTCAGCCAGCGTCATATTAAATGGTTACTTACTCTCAAATAGCCCCTCGGGGGTTGAATTGTTGGCTTGCGAATAGATTAAAGTTTACATTGAAAAGAGAAATTGAATTCAGAGGTAATCAATAGCATAATGGGCCAGTGAGAGGAGCCTGCTGCCTGAAATGAAATTACCATATTTTTAATCTTAATTTTCCACTCTGTTTATCTGACAGAGTGGATGTGCAATCCAAACAGATAATGAGAGACTGGGATATTGACAGTGGGGTCCTCTGGAGTGCTTGTTTCAGTGATTAAACGCTGTGATCTGTGATTACTTTGTGTCGGGTGTCAGGCTGGCGGCCAGGGCCCGGGGAGACACAGGCACATAGCAGCTGGAGCATCATGGGTCTCTGAGGTGCTAATGCACCTGACACAGCATTGACAGCATCCGAAACCCTATCAGGGACTGCACCACACGGCAGCTGCCACAATAGGAATACTCGTGGCACTATCTACATCAGAGTCAGCATATATCCTCTCTGCTCTTGCCTCGATAACAGCCAACACAAGAATGGTGACAACAAAGTTTACACAATAAGTATTATTAACCAGATACCTTCCTACATTGCCCATAATACTGCCATTTTAAGACATATCTGAATAGGTGTGTAAATAGCAATGCAGTTAACATAGTGCTGATATAGCTTTTAATAAATAAATGTCTGAAAACCTGACTGTCCACACAATGAAGTTTAATCCCAAAGAAATAATAATAATAAAAAAACACAAAATAAGAGTCAGCACAATGTGGGAGCCGTGAATGAAATGATGAATTCAAGCTGGAGCAGCCACACTTTAAGAGAAAAGTGATACATTGGTGCTGATTTGAGGACGTGATACATGCTCTATTCAGTTAAAGATGTTTTATTGTCAGTTGACAGAAGAACAATGTAACAAGTATCTATGACAAGTGAAAGTGGTGTAAATTGTTAAAGGTTGTTTTGTTAGGGGCCAGTAAATAAGTAGGCACAGGGCTATATTTTTTTCTTTTCCCTTTTTTTTTTTTTTTTTTTTTTTGGTTGAGGAAACAATGTTTTTTTTTTTTCTCCAAACTTTCTGTTGTGCCAGCATTTTCTTTTGTGATGGATACTGCTGTTTGACAAATGGAAACAAATTGCATGGTGCAGGCGTCTGAATGGCAGGGAGTTGGGGAGTGTCAAACTCGGTGCTGAAAGACGATGAAGCGAGAGCCTCAGGTTTTTGTGGGCGACTCAGACCTGACTGATCCCAGCATAAAGTACTTGTTGAAGAGAAGGAGAAAAGGAGAACAGGATTTCGACAGGCTGCAGTGAAATTAGGAGAATTGACTATGGCGGCTTTGTTCCTGACTGGTGACATGGGGTGGGGGAGATGGAGAGACTGGAGTGATTCCCCAGAGACTCTGCGCTCAGCCTTTCTAAAGTGACTACAAACTGAATATCTGACAAGTTCCCAAGGCCTGACATGACTCTTTGTAGAGCAAAGAAAAACAAACAACAAATGGCAAGTTTTTAAGATACATGTGGTGACACTGGATGCAATGTGTTAGAAAATGGCTTTTTATCTTTTTAAAAATAGGCGCTCAATTTAGAATATGTTGATGCTATATTTTCTAGATCGATGCAACAACCTAGTTAGACCTACTTTTTTCACTGTGACAGACTTTGTGAAAGTAGAAGAAAAAAAGAAGTACTGAATGTTGATTCTCAGCTTGTAACTAGTAGTTTCACTTTGGTACAACATTGTCAACAAACACAAGTATTATCTGCAAGTAGGTCCTCCCAGTGCACACACGAGCTTTAATAAGCCACACTTGTATCATGGTGCCTCAGCACTTTAGTGACCACCCTGGTCTGGACTTATGGATTGGCCAACTAATACTGCTACAAACAATAATTATAGGTCATGCATGTAATAGATGATGCTTTGTCAACTCCCCAAGCTGTGGTGTGTTTCACGCTCTGTTGAGTGAGAGTATATTTAAAATTCAGTGGATGCTTTTATTCAGATTTAACACATTTTTTTATGGACAACTATTAGCACAGAATAAAAGAGCTGTTGAAATGAAAAAGAAAAAAAAGGTGGGATATGAAAACTTAAAGAAACAGAAGTAGCGGCTTCAAAGAGGCCTGGAGTTTTGTAATTGTACCCTTCCCTGCTACTTTGAACTAAACTGGCTAATGTGGTTCTTTGAAAAGCCATCAAATAGGAAACCTCTTTGCATGCTTTAGCCTTAAATCCCGGGCATGCTCTGTCACCTTCCAAAAGTGCCGTTTGATTCTTCAACTGCGAGAGAAAGAAGCAAAGTGGAGGGCTAGACAATAGCAGAGGGCTTATCTCATCAGTAAATAAGGCTTATTGCTTAAAGCTATAAAGGCCAATGCTTATTGGTGATGTCATGCCTTTGTGGAAGATTGATGAAGCTTGAGGCAGGGGGCATAATGTGAGCGTGAATGTGTGTGTAGGAGGAGGTTCGGTGCACCAAACTCGAGTTTCTAACTTTCCCCTGCAGAGTTTGATGTAATTTAAAATGTATGACATATATTTTAACTGCTGCTGCACTAAAATTGCAGTCTTTGGTGGTAAACTAGCCCACATGTACTTCAAAGTTCCATCTGGCCAGGGGGCTTTTATCCTTGGCCATGAGAGCGGTTGATGTTCTGTGCATGTAAACGTGCAGCTTTGGGTAAAGGTGGGGACAGCTTGTGTCCCCCATTATTGTCTGGTTGCATTTACGTGGGTCCAAAGGCCCACTGTGTCTTTTCGGGTTACTTTCTCATCATTTCTCCTAATGTAGAGACCCACAGGGTTGGTGGCAAGCGCACAATGCGGCTGTTGTATGGTTACTGTCAGCTCTCTCAAATAAGGCTTCCTGTTCATTAGACTTCTTTTCACCTCCGCACAATGCGCCAGCTTTGCAGCAATAGTGAGTCGACGCCCATCTCTTCAATGCCATGTGAATAGTTCTAAATAGTGTTTATGCAAGCCATTGTTGTCTATTGTGTGTCCAGTCTTAATGCACAGTGATTTGCCTGCTTTTGTAGCCTGGGATACATTATCTTGCTTATGTGGCTTCAGATGCATGCCTGGCCTTTGAGCCAGTAAACAGTCTAAAAGTTAACTCCCAATGGACAATGCTGGAGATGCCTGATAAAGTGGGACAGAGTATACCAACTGGTCCATTTCATGTCCCGCTGCAATTACTCAAATGGCTTCTTCCTCTGCTTAGGACATATCTGTTGTAAACTTTGTGGTTCCATCACGTTATAGATTTCTTTCCTGAGAAAAGTCACACCTCTCTAATTAAATTCCCCAGACTTGTGTTTTTTTTTTGTCTTCTACAAAACACAACAATCAAGAAAAAAGTTCGGAAAAGAGAGCCAAACTAAAAGCTGATTTTAAATTATTATCCATAAACATCATTCTTTTTCTTCCCCCCCACAATAAAGTTGATGTTGTTGCTTTCAAAGATTAGACTGACAGTATCTGTTGCACATCTGTTGAAGAATGTCTATTCAGTGGGGAGATGTATTTAAACCCTGTGTCTTTATTCTTCAAACCGTCAGTGTGAAAATGAAAGAGTAATACAGACAGACAGCCAGGTGGATAATCTGACACGCGTCACAGTCAAAGAATAAAAACTTTTTCTTATTTTTTTTTTTAATTTTTTTCATAGATAATGTCAAGATGAAATGTCTCCTAATGGAAGTTTTATATCTCTTGACTCCCATCAGTTACTTTAATATGGATTTCTGTGTTTGTGTCATACACAACTTAATTATTTAAGTTATAAACTATAAAGCATGTGCATTCGGTTCACTTTACACACATAACCCACAACGTGACCCATCTTTTTTGATGTTTTTTACGGTACGTATTATTGAAAACAAGACTCTTCTTGTTCTTGTCTTAGTATTATTTGTGAAACATCTGTCCAACAACTGTTGAGGTTGCTGCCAGAGCACTTTGGCAAACATTATTTATTAAGTTTGAGCTTGTAGCCCTTTCTAGAGGGGTGGGGGGAATGAAAAAAGTTGCCAGCTCCTAAAATGTTTTTCCAAAAGAAAACAAAATAACCCTGAAAAATGAGAGTAGGAATGAACAGCATATTATAGCCTTCATCTGTTTGTAGCATTGTTCTAAAGAGCGTATACATCACCTCCAGAGAGTAACTGATAGGCCCGGCCATTCACTGCCTGGATAGATGCACAAAAGCAGAAGATATCTGCGGCACAGATTACATTATACTCATTTCAAAAGCATTCACAGTCAAGTATGCAGAACAGAAAAAAAGATGCTTTTAATGCCGGCCAGTGATTACAGGTGAGAGATGTAACTGATAGTTGGCCCATTATTGTTCAGAGATTTGATGTGTTTGACCCCCTAAAGCATTCTGCTGCCAAGGGAATTTCAAACAAACCCTGGACTCGCAGGAAAGGAATGTTATGATTGCTTTCAGTGACACTGATACAACACTGTCACATCGCTGACTCCAAACTACAGGAGCTTCGGCTTCACTGTGACAGAGCCGAGTCTCACTACACGAACACTTAGCAGCAGGCATTTCATTAACCTGTCAGAGAGAGACCAGATGCTGCTTTGTGTTTGATTGCCACATCACCTTACGCTCACGCTGCTGCTCATACATTTGACCTCCATTAGCCCACCAGGTGTGTTTCACATTTTATTTAATGAACTGTAGTCATGAGGTAATTCGTCGACTGCAACAATACTCCTTCAAGCAAATTTTTTTCTTCTTTACACCAAAGTAGTGATGTTGACTTGCGTTGCTCCTGGGCTGATATTTTCATTAAAGACATTCTTATCAAATAATGAAATAAAGAATCATTTTTTTTTGCCCAATGCTATTACCTCCCGCAAATCAAAAGGTTTCTAGTGTAATGTCTTGCCTCCTATGCTAGTTAATTAGGCAGTGTTGTCCTACATACTAATGCTACTTTCATGAGAATAATCTGAGACAATAAACCTGTCTCTTTTGTGTCCTTTTGCAAGCCCTCTTAATTAATATCAGCAAATACAAACCAAAGTTAATTGAAATTTGAACATCCCATCTTTATAGTTTACAATAATACAATCGCTAGTGTTTTGTTACTGTTGTTGAATTACTATAATAGCTGGTATCATATCTCTATTTAGTATTTCATTGATCGCTCTCTGGGATGCAGCAGAAATATAAAAGAAAGAAATGTCTTAACTATGAGTAAACACAGGAGGCAATATATGCAACCCCGACATTGATTCAGACCGGGACATTAATATTCACACTCTTCCAGATAATCATAGCGAGGTGCACATGATTTGTTTTCATTGATTAAGTGACATTTATCCGGCTTCTCTCGCCGTGGTTATTAATATAGTTTGCATTGATATTATTTCTGCATTAACAACAATTTCACCAAGTGTGGGAGATTACAGGGCTGATGCAAAAGAGTAGCATCTCTGTGGCAGATAGCTTTAATCAGAAGAGCCCTTTTGATGCAAAATCTTTACAACTTTAATCAATCTTTAACGACGAGCTTTTCAAACTGTACATGCGAGTTTGAATATCATAGTTTTAAAGAGGCTGTGCCCTCCTGTCAGATATCTGATACGTTTTGCAAATTACAAATCCTTCTAGGAATATGAATCAGATTGTGCAACCCAAGTCTTCCCTCCAATCACGGTGTATGCAATTCAGATTTCACTTGGTTTACATGAATTCTTAGCACCGGCGAAAGTAAGCGGGCCAACAATCCCCAACTGGCGTGGGATTGTAGTACACACGACCCTCAACAAAAGCGTAATCTGGCACGCTACTATTTCAGTAGGATTTTTTGTTATCACTCTTCTTTTGTCGTATTGGCTCATGAACAGAAATAGCTAAACAAAATAAATAAATAGATAAACAGTGGGTTGTCTTTATAGCCTTTATGCAGCGATATTCCTGAGCCAAGAACATTTCTGAAGTTAACAGTATTTATTTTCCGGTAGTGTTGGTCACAGTCTGTCACACATTATTTGCATCTGCATGTCCGATTAACAAATATGACATATTCCTAAGATCAGGCTCCTAGCACTCTAACCACCCACCATGGCAATTAACTGTCTACTAAGCTAACAAGCGTAACACACATGCCTGATGCAAGCCAGTAGAATATCGAGCTACTCTCCTAGATGTATCCCCGTTTACCCTGTAGATTCACTGTGAACACAGTACACATGTGCAGGCGAATTCGTTTCAAATGTTAATTAACTTGGGGCTCGGGACTGAGGAGCTTTAGTCTCTCTTGTATCGATGCGGGGTTTTATGTTGGAGTGCAATTGGCATTTGAAATCCACTAGAGATGGAGAGAGCTGTCATCCACATGAGGAACTAGTGAGACCTTGTCAGGGGGGAGGAGAACTCTCACACAAATTCTGTAGGCTTTTTTTCTGCGCTTTTCTCTGTGTCTTAAGTAAGACTGTAAGTAGCGACTGTGCTGAAATTATCAACAGCAATAGCTTCTGTTGTGCGCAAGAGGCCACGCTAACATCGAGCTGACCTTCACTCTGCCTCAGCCTTATCGTTGTTAATAGAAGAATATCTTAAATGGCTCGAAAAAGTCCAGGGTAGTTACGACAACAGACCCACATATGGTAACAAAGAAAGAATAGTACATTGAGTCATTCTTATTGTGTTCTAGGTTAGAGGACAATTGGATTTACAACAGGACAATGGACCACTTATACTTGTATATTTCACTGCGGCTGTAGGTTCAAGTCTTTTATCCTATGTAGCATCTGAATCTGAAGGTAGACGGCTTCTGTGGTAAATACTGACAGTTTTTTTTTTTCTCACGGCACGATTGGCACCAAACTAAACTATCTGTTCTACTTATTTCTAAAAAAGCATTGACCGTTGGGGCATAGCCAATATGGAGGTTAATCCATTCTAGTGTCTATACTATGGGATGCTTATGGAAGCATATTTGCTTAGGGCAGCCATGCAAATTATTACTTACTGCCCTGTAAGCTGATAACACAAATTAGATACCCATTAAAGTTGAACAATGTATATAGAATGAGGAAAGATTGCAAGTGATACCTGAAGGGATGCTTAAATCGTATGGCACTAAAATATGCCTCATGCTTGCAAACTTCAAAAGTGGAGAGATGTTTATCCTTGGGATTGGAAGATGCATAATAGTAATCTCATATGCACAGAGGCAGCTGCCAGGTGGAGGATAGCACACTGCATGTTTATGAATAGAAATCATTACAGGGACTGGGGAGCATACCGGCATGAACCAGTGACACAGAACTTTTTTATCATCTACCCAGCGCTCGCTACAGCTCCTAAAAGTTAACATGGTGAAATGTCTAGTGTGTCATTAATTTAGCTGTGGTCATTTTTTGGGCCGTCTTTAACTTAACAACGAAGCTCTTAATTCGATCCTGCCACTTGAGGGGCCTGTGAAATCAGAAACATGGTTTGTTGTAGAGGCACATGCTTCTACTGTGCCTCTACCTTCACTAGCCTCTGCTCTTATCTGATGAGCCACTCTAATTCATGTGCCAAACACCTCTCTGAGGGCAAATACAATTGTTCAGCAGCTTTTAAGGAGTGGAAGCAGTTTTTTTTGTTGTTGTTGTGAGCAAAGAGGAAGTGCTCCAGGCCTGTTTGGGATCCCAGGCTAATTCTACCTTTGACTTGCCTGTTGTTGTCTTTGAGCCCCTTTCACTTTCTGCTCCTCTGGCTGGCTGATAGTTAGGGATTCATCTTAACCCCCCCCCTTTGTCTGACGGACCGTGGAGTCAGCAGTTATTCTTCAACTGACAACTTTCAATGCTCAGCGCTGAAAGAGATGAAGCTGAAACACAAAGGCAAATTAAGGGTACAAAAACACTCGCCATTGTCCCATTGTCGAGGGTCACAAATCGTCAAGTAAAAGCAACACAGCGTGGTTGAAATGTATTCGCCTCTATCCCTTTCCCCCCTCCCTCCCTTCTCCTCTCTTTATATTCATTAGATTCATTATAGGCCACAAAGGATTGCCAACAAAACAGCTTGTGATTTTAGTTGAATTCATCCCCCTCTGAGGCCTGCAGGGAAATTAAAGTAGGTGACTATCACTAGAGGGGGAGCAGGCTTGACACATCTGAAGCTTTCAGTGATGCTAATAGCCAAGCGTATCCAAAATACACAGGAGCTGACCTCAAACAGATTGTGGGGGTTTAAAATCATTAGTTTGCAAATGAAGCAAAAGTACATTGGTTCTATGGTAGAATCAGCCCACTCTGAACCTTTGATTAGTGTTTGTCAACTCCCCTTTCACTTCATACTCCCCCGCCCACCTGCAATCCAGAAATTAATAAAGGAGACATAGCGACACTTTGGAGGGAAACGCTTGCATCTCCAGCACCTGTTAAACAAATGCACTTAAGGCAGGAATCAAATTGCAGGCAGGTTTAAATTGGTGTAAAATCTTCATTTAGATGATGTCCCCGGGGCCTGCTTATTACTTGAGATTTATATAGCATTAGTTCTGCCTCGCAAATGTGGTGCACCATTCCACCTCAGTGAAATATGAAGAGGTTTGATAAAAAGCTACAACAGATTCTCTCATTAAAAAAACCTAAACCATTTAAAGATTCATTAATTTAACTTGTGGCATGCAGCTCTGACATGCACAGACTTCTGTGCTTGTGCCCTTGAGCGCCATATGTTATACGGTGTAAGATGTTGTTATGGCTCATCGGCATAGGTCTCTGAGAAGAAGCACGCTTGACAAATTAGACTATACCTGCAACGCTGAATACATCTCATTGCATCGCAGATGTTCATTTTAAAGCTCATAACGTTTGCCCAGAATAAGTTTTATGTGAGGAATTTTTTGTGAGACTCTTTGCACCTGTTGTTTTTCAGTCAAAAAAAAGCTGATGCTTTACGCTAGCTGTCACATGTCAGTGTCGCTGAGAGTGGCACACATCATAGTGAAGGCTGCGAGGAAACGACCACAAAGGCATTTCATTTGCAGCAGTACCCCCATTGAGTATGTCTGTTTCACTCACCAATCTGTTTTGTTCTCCATCCCTTTCAATTTGTTTACATTTGGCCCCTACTGGAGAGGGACAGTCTATTGATTTATTGTCCCCACTTCCTGAGAGTGGCGTTAAGACTGCACAAGGCCCCCCCGTCTTCAGGGCCTGCTCTCACATTGTGCCGCCTGGTTACTGGCTTCTGTTACAGAGACAGGCCAGGGAAAGGCCCTGCCCAAGCATCACAAGGACCTCACAAGGAAAAAAAAAAAAACCTAAGACCTGAGAGACAGCACCGCAGCACAATGTAGTTCTATGTGAATAGCAGATGCTGTGGGACATTTGCCTCCCAAATGTCCCACACAGTGCTTTTTTTCTGCTGTGTGATCCAATGACACAGTAAAGGATTCTTAAGTGATATGTCTATTTCATATCATATTACTATGCAGTATGTGAGTATATATATATATATATATATATATATATATATATATATATATATATATATATATACACATACACATACACATATACATATATACATACATACATACATGTTTTTTTTCCTGTATTTTAAATTGTTATAGACAAGAGATATATATGAATCCACATCTAGTATTGTATATAATGTACTTTTGTATACACACATATTCATATTTGTTTATACACACACACACACACACACACACACACACACACACACATACACATATATATATATATATATATTTATTTCTTCTATCAGGGAGGCTTTCTATTCATGTTTTGTGACAACTCCTTTTGCAGATTGATATTTTTTATGAAAAGCACCTGTCTGAAATGCTACAGAACAATTTATGTGAAAAGAATCATTTCAGATGAAAGTTAAAATGCTATTGTAGAATGGCCTTTCTCTCCCTTTTCGCTTGAAGATAAACAATTTCCTATGAATATATGGCCGGGGCCCCCTATCTATCACAAAAATCAGAATGTGTCCCATACTGAGCCTATTGTAGTCTATTAAAAGAAATCCTTCCCTGTGGCAACCATTTTGCAGGTTTCAAGTAGATAAATGCCTTCCAAGAGGGATAAGAATGCATTTCTACAAAACTGCATTAAAGAGTAATGTTTGTCAACTACTCCGATAAAAACTTCACAGTCACAATTCTGTTTAGAGGCGGCAAATGCATTGGCAATGTGTAAAGCTGATTGGTCTGGGGAGGCTGCCTACAGGTTAGCAGGCCTCATTTCCAATCTCTGACAGCAATATGTGTCGCTGTGCGCTTCATCCCGATTGCTCATGTTGAACACAAACCATGGTCACTCTATATATGGAAATCTCTGTCTTCGGGGCGAAAAAAAATTAAAAAGGTGAGATTGGCACTTTAACCTCCATGCCCCCCTCAAAATATGTTTTAGTCTGATACATTATACTAGTGCGAATTATTTATCAAGAAGATACAAGCATGATATTTCAAAAAAATAATGAGATGTTGAGGTGGCAGCTGGAATGTTCTGGTCCAGCGAGCAGCATCTATGAATCGGGGGAAATGAAGTAAATACGGCGGGCTGGGACACACCATGTGCTGAATGTGAAAGAGTGGAGTGTTTGTGTTTAGGTGGCACTGACCAAAAAAAAAAAAAAAAAAAAAATCTTGAAATCTTTCTCTCTCTGGAATAGTGAGACTAAATGTGTCCTTGTATTGTTGTGACAATTGTTAGAGCAAACCTATGTTTATTAGTTTAGGTAATTTTTTTTTTTTTTAAAGGTATTGTCTGCCTTAAATGCTTAAAGTGCTTTGAGTGCATATACTGCAGATAAAAATCAGATGTGACTGGTTGTGGTGATCAGATGATGATAATGATGAGAGTCCAACGTGAAGCCTGGAATCTGTCAGGCAAGAAACAAAACAAGTGTTGTACTAAGTTGAGTTGAAAGAGGCCCACCTGTCGACATGCTGCATTCAGAGAACAAATCATCCAGTTGTTGCAGTTTATACAAAGCTGGTGAAGAGAAGAAATCCATTCACACAGAGTGAATACAGTTGAAGTATGTCTCTCCTCTGACTGTTATTTGAAAAAACAAAACGGAGAAAGGCTGTGTATTAATTCACTTCAGACCCTGTCACTCACTCTTTTCACTCCACTGTTGGTTCCTCACGCTTTGATGAACCCATGACAATCAAGGTGAACCGTGTCTTGTTTGTTTCTTTAAGGCAACGACTGACACTTTTTTCTTCTTTATTACCCTCCTGCACGGTGTCATTTTAAAACTGTAAGATAATTAAAACTCTAAGATAATTTCTGAAATATTTTTTTTGATATTTTTTGTGTAGTTTCTACAGGATGTAAAAATATACAATATATGCATATAAAATAAATTAATATTCAAATATTAATATTAGACATCAGGTTTTTTCTACTATTGAGTGATTTAAGAAGATCAAATGACAAAAAAAAAAAAAAAGAAAAAAAAAAGAAAATTGGTTTATTTCAGTGATTTCCCCCTCCCCATACCAAACTCTTGCCTTTGTTTTGATTTATTTCATCCTCTCAGAACATCCCGTTGCTTTTCAGGGCCCCCTTTGTTCTTGGTGAAGGGGTCTTTTATTTGGGAGAAATCTCCCATCTCAGACCAGCGCTTTGCCTTGATGCAGATCTTCATTAATCTCCAGGGCCGCTGTGGGCTCTACAGCAGCCTGCCGTTTTGATGGGAATTGAATTTGATACCGTATTGTGGCTTGTATGGAAGCTAACAATGGCCCGTGTTCCTTCCTGTGTCTGCGCACAATCAGAGAGACCCAATTAAATAATTTGGTACAATAAAGGGGAACAAAAGGATACCCAGGCATAAAGTGAGGGCTCCAACATTTGCATTCTACCTATTTCTGTATCATGTTAATTAATTCGCTTTGAAACCACAGGGGGAGGCACAATGGAAAACAGTGAAGCTCATTTCAAAGTATGTCAGAGGATGCTTTATATTCAGGTGACATGCTAAATCAACATTTTACAAAAGGAAATTCACATTTTTCCTTTGGAGTGCTAGGGCCAGTCAAAAAGTGACTTTTCTTTATTTGAATATAGTTCCTTTATTTAATAAGTCCTCACATGTAAAGTAAACTTTATTATGAAAAGACAATATTTCAGAATATCTTATCCTTTTTTTCCTCCATGTTTTGTGCTAAAGTATAAAAAGGCTTCTCTGTTGATAAGATAAATAAACCCACCTCTTGTTGAACAGAATATTTTCGCATCTTAAATGACTGTCATGTAACCGTGCCCTTAATGAACAATGTGTGAACCGTGTGATATATAACTGCTTTTGTTGATGGTAATATATCATATTCAATAAAGGGTAAATGAATTATCCACGAGTGGCCCGTGATAAGCAGTGATGGGACCCATATGGAGCTGTCAGTGTACTGCTGGTGGGCTCTCCTAGTCCAGCCACTATAATTGAAAGAAATGAGCCATGGAGCTGACACATTAGCAGTCTCCCCAGAGATGGACCACACATCACACACACACACACACACACACACACACACACACACACACACACTTTCATGTTTTTACACATCATCTATACAGACTCAGATCTCCCAGAAAGCTGAAGGTATAACCCAGACAATGTCAGCCTGGCTTGCACAGGATAGCGCCCTACTGTAAGTGAGACAGGGTGTAAGATTGGGTAGGTCTCCGTCTGGGTTAACGGGATAATGAGAAACTGCCCTGCAGTGAGTTAATCAGCTCATCGCTCTCCCAGCACTGCCATTTATTTGCTGTTTATTCCCCAGCACAGGGCCCCCAGGGGGAGGCCTGTCTGTGAGGCAGCACCTGCAGCTTCCCCGACACTTGATTTAGTGCTGTAAATGCTGCTTGTGGGCCAGATTACGCTGGACAGTGATCAAACCTTATTTGCACTCTGATTAGACAAACTGCTCCCTGCACTGACCAGGCTGAAGCAATTCTCCTTTAGCAATTTTATACTGCTGCCCTGCGTAAAAATGATTAACACCGCCTGGATGAATGTGGCAGCCATTCACCGCAGTCATACTCCTGCCTAGCCCAGATTCTCAAACAGGTATCTGCTATCAGCCTGCTGCCATAATCATAACTGTGAAAAAGTATTTAATATTCATCAAAACGAGGCTGGAAATAATCCTAGAATTAGTTTGATTGGCTGAATCAAAACACTAGCCCCTTTACCCACCCCACCTCCAAAAGGCACAATTTAGATGAATAAAAGTATTAATCTGAATTGTGCCTTCTAGATCTTAAATATGTCTTCAATCGTTCTTCAACAATGTCGTTTGTAATTGCAAAATCACAAAAAAATACAGAATAGTGCATGACATCTGCTTAAAAATTTACTGTGTTTAGAAGAAACTGAGTGACAAACATTACTATAAACTATAAAAGTGGGTTATATCACATTAAAAACCCATTTGCACGATTCATAAGCTAGAATAGAGGTGGCAATATTGGATTGTGTTGAGTATTTAAAACAACCCATACACAACTAACAAATATTCTGTCCAAAATTTTAATTCCACTGCTAAAAAACTCCTTAATCATAGAATATTTGAAGAGAAGAGTCTGGAAAACTATCACAAAACATTATAAAAACCAGTGATGGACATGCTTGAGTGACATATGCTAACTGGAATTCATGCCAGTATGACCCAACTGTGTAGCAATTTTTGTAAGTTAGTTTCCACCAGATTCAATTCATTTTTAAACAGGTGTTTGCACCTGCAAAGTAGTGAAAGTTGGAAGATTTTCGTTAGTGTCCAGTAACCTTGTACCATTGAATTTGTCAGGGTTTTTTGTTTGTTTGTTTACATTATTTTGTCCATTCTCATATGTGCAACCCATGCCTATGCTTGAAAACATATAGACACAATAAACATAATCAAACACACACACATACACACACACAGTGACACACCCCTAAGAGCATACAATATATCCTGTAACCTTCAAGCATATTGTATCTGAGAGAAGGTCCCCTGTTGCATTCAGAGTGGAAGGCACTCCAGCTCGGTCATTGTACAACAGATTTTCATGCTTAGGTGCTACACAAAGCCAATGCACCTGAGACTGAATAGGTATGTATGTAGTGCACTGGCAAGGTCTCTTTTCTTTTATCTATGTCTGTACAGAGGCTAGCAAAGTACTAATGAAGGCGTTTTCTGATCTGCTATCTTTACCCTGATTCTCCCTCAAAATGCCTCTCCATCATTTTTGTAGTATTTACTGTATTACCATAACCCTGATGCAAGGCCCATTTAGATTTGTGCTTGAGTGACTGGCAAGCATATTAAGGCAAAAAGGAATTATTGTGAAGAAAACGTACAGTACAAAAAGCTGAAAAGAGTAGAGGGCAGTGCTCATAATGGAATCTGAAAGCTTTCATTTTTCCCTCATTGTCTCTCCTTCCTTCTCTAAACAACCTTCCTTTTTTTCAGCTATCAGAGCAAAGTTCTCAGAGAGAAAATGAAGTGCATTCATGCATCCTGAAAGAGGCTTTTAAGGTTGAGTACAGCTCAAACAAAAAGGGTAAGCTATGGCTGGCCCGAGTATGACGCAATGTTTATAACCTTGCCGTGCAGAATTTAAGAATACTGGGGAAACAAATGCTGGATATGAAGCACATCTGGCTACGAAGACACAAATCGCAGAGACATACTGGTATTATTCTTTAGCGTGCTTTGTCTGGCTTGCTTAAGTGATGTGTTGTAGGTTTTGTGAAATGTTCCTGGATAATGAAACTCAAGTGTTCAATGCGGAAAACTATTGTTGAATTTCAGTCGGAGAGCTGATTCTGGTAGAAGTGATACAGATTTTTTTTCTCCTTTTCTGGCAGAAATAATTCTTTAGAATAATATTATTGTATTTTTATTGATTTAGAGTGCTAAAATGATATGCATCTTGAAGATGAATGTACGGTTACGATAAGATACAAAGAGCATTTTTCTTAGCTGTCAAGCCCCCTCCTTTTGCTCCCGGCCCCTTTTCTCTCTTCATTTTGCTAACTGGTGCTCAAAGCTTCTCCTCCGCTGACCAAGCATCAGCTTCCTTGTGCTGATAAATGGGCTCTTTGAATTGATGGCAGGCTGGAGGAAAAAGAGATACTCCTAGATAATGTGGACACAGTTTTCATTTCTTGTCACCCAATTAAACTGCAATTATCCCAAGTGCAGGAGAGGAGAAAAGTGGAAAGAATGGCCAAAGAATGGGAGAGCGAGGCTCCCTGGGACACTCTCTACCAGACACATTAGCCCAGATTTGCTCCATCCTGATAAAAGAGACTCATTTCTTGCACTTGACAGTGCACAGCGAGTGGCAGACCAGCTGCAACCTGGGGTTTAGAGAAGAATGCCTGTACGATGTTTGTGCCATGCCTCAAAGTGGCTGGGAAGAAAAAAGATCAAAATGTATACAGGTTGTCGCCCTATTTAAGCAGTGTGGTGTTTCTATGGCGCTCCATGTGTCTTTAGCTGAGGACATCAAGGTTTTATCCCTTAATAGCCGATATAGATTTTTTTTATATATTATTATTATGCTAATGTCCAAGACACATTGTCACAGGGAACAAAAGTGTGTATTTTGTGAAACCTTTGCCATTGCTGGCCAATGTAAGAACCCTGGAGTTGACTACACAGGGGTTCAAAAACCCTCAAACAATCCCTTAGCATATCCAAAAGTGCTTTAACTGGGAGCTTGTGTGCACCCACTGTTCCCTAAAAGAATCGACCGCTGCTTTAAAAAAAGGGACGCTTCCTCTGTGAATTGTTTGCCTCCTGATGAATTAAGGCTGGGTGAAACTCTTCCCCTGGCACAAAATCTAAGAAGTAAATTAATGTCTTTTGTAATTACTGTTCCCCTTAGTAATTACCACACAGGACAATTTATGGATTAACATATTGATTTCACTTGACCCTTGGCGAGGCTTAATTTGGACAGAGAAGATACTTTTGGCTTGTGCTGCCAAATGCAAACAGCCCTCGGGGCCCCCGGCTGGAGCTTTGCTCTTTAGGCGTGTCACAGCATCTTTAGCAAAATGTCCCATGGGATGATGATCTGACTCTTGCAGGGGTCCTGGCCTTTGGGTTATAGCTATCTATTCACAGAGCAGCTCTGCATAGGTATTGACTTAAGACGAGCATAAAAAAACGGCACGAGTGAAAAACTGAGAGGAGCATTGGTACGAGTAATTCATTAATCTTCACGCAGGCGATTAGCGCTTTGAAGTCTTTGATTTTGAAAAGCTATGTTCCTTGCTTTTACTATCCCTCCCCTCACAGGCTGTTTAGATAAACACTGGAAGTAAACAGATTAGTTAAAATCATTAGGCAAACATCTTAACACACAAACACAGGCTGCCTGCTTTGGAATGCTGATAAGTTTAACCTCGTCTTGCAGTGGCACCTAATGATATTGTCGCCTGTGCTGTGTGAGCACAGGATCGGCGTCGCGGCAGTAATGCATTGCTGATTATGGAGAGGGGAGAATACTCTGTCAAAATATGATCAATATTTCCCATAAGTGCCTCCACTGCTCTGCATGAGTAATGGCCTGATTAAGTGAGCAACATGAGAGGGAGCTAGTATGAATGCAACCTCTCCACTGCTGTGTCCATCAAATAATGAGATCACCTGAGACAGCCACTGTCAACGCCACCACCCACTCACACACACATACACAAACCACACACACCCAAGACGTGCTGACAGGACACTTGCCCTCCCATTGATCATGTTGTCATTCAAGCCAGTGCTCAGGATAAATTCACACATGCACATACACACATGTGTCCGCGTGTTCGGGTAAATAATGCAGTGAAAATATCATAACGTTTCCCCATGTTACGTGTCATGTCTGCAAACTGCACTCAAATGCAACAATTGTTGGAATGGCCACATGTTTTGTCCCTGAGGTATGTAAGACAACACTGCTATAAAGGGTTCACCTCCAGAGATGTGACATTCAGCTTCAACAATGAGCCATCTGCAGGAACTCTGTTATTTCACTCTTTTGAAAAGTAAAACTTTTTTCTCTCTCTCTCAATTACATGGTTATTATCTTGGTCACTTAATCTCCTCAAATAAGATTGATTCCTCTTTTCAGGCCGCGTTATAGTGCCTCTGTCTGAAGGCACTCAGGCCATGGGAACCATAGAGTTTCCAATGCATCCTCACAATTTTCCCATTTGATGGAGGTCACAGTTACTAAGGCTGTTTCTTTGACATACTGATGAGTAGACACACAAAGGCTCTTTCTTTGTTACAAGTGATAGAGAAGAGCACAGCAACATACACACACATACACACACACCACATGACAGGAAAAGATGCACACTTAGATAATAATAACCAGGAATGGTGTGAACATGTCATCACTTCAACACAAATACATTTGAGATCTCTGCTGTATTTTATAAGGAGCTTAAGTCACGCCCATCTACTTCTGGTCCATGGGAACTATGCTTGTAAAAATTATGAACGAGAGTCAACAAAGATATAAAATTTATTTTCTTGTCCCGTTTGAAATTATGTTTGCGAATTTTTGACATGCAGAGAGAACTGTTTTTTGACAGGCAGCAAACGTTACTTTAGGTTTTGTGAGACCTCGTAGCGGACTACAACGCTTGTTTTGAGAAAAATTTATGTCACCATCAAGCTCGCCACAGTCACCATAGCTGTGACCATGGCGAGCTTCACCTTCTTCTTCCAGGATGAAGGAAGAAATATTAAACATGGAGAAAACCACTGCAAACCTGGCCATATGGGAAGTGGCAACTACACCGGGGGATAGATTGTGACGTCACCTACGTGAGTATTTGGTTTGTAGTCTAACCAATTACGTATTTTCAGAAGCATATATATCAACAATTACACAGGAAACATAGCCATGACTCACTAATAGTTATCATTTAAAATAAGATACAGTATATGTGTCATTCAGGGTGTAAGTCAAAGTGGACCAGAGAATAATTTTTATCTCTCCTTTTTTTTTTTTTGAAAAACTAAATGTTTTATAAACTATTTGTGGATCAAATTCCTCCTCACCTCAAGCACTCAAAGTAATGTTCTCTTACAGAAAGTCATTTTCATTTAGCTGTGTTTTTCTTAAATCACTTGAGATTTAACAGACTATGAATGCAGATTTATACTAAAGAGGAGTTTAAAAAAAGAAATCACAAAAGGTCATCTTTGATAGCAGACCTGTGAATAATTTTTTTTTCTTGTTGGATTTGATCATATTTAACTTTCAATTTTTCATTTTTTTTTTACAGACCCATCCGCATGAAAGCCTGTGAATATGAATAATTCTTGACCTTTAGTCTCAACTTTTCAGCGCTTTCACCTTCTGTTCATTCAGCCCTGACAAACACAAATCCATAGATTCACTTCTTCATTTCCTATTCATAACATCACGGAAAATTGCAATAAGGGTCAAAGGTGGTTAATAAGCTGGAAGCACTATACTGTCAACTTTTATGCAAGTATGTTTGATGTTGTGTGTAAGATGAACAAGTCACCCTCTGGATTTTTTTTTTTTAAACCAAGGACGATGACACACTATGAAAGCCCAAATAGCATGTTACAGCTCTGCCATGGGTTCAAGGAGATTGGATCACTTTTTGTTTGCAGAGCGGCCTCAATTCAGCTTCCACATAAAGAGCGAGAGACTAGGAGAGGACTGAGAGAGAGCAGTCTTTGTGGGGTTGAAGGGAAGGGGTGGATAAAAAAAATTGCCTTGGTGCATCAGTTTTCTCTGATCCAACTGCAACCATAAATGTATCTGAGAGATGAGCTATCTGTTGCGGGCTGTGCCACAAGCAGGCCTTTTCTTCCCTCTGTCCCTGTGATGAGTTAGCAGGGACCTGGAGTGATAAAGCTGATAGAAGGGCTGCTATCAGGTGGCAGTCTGGGTAATTACAACTCTCTATTTGGGGGCTTTGCAGCGATGCTGTGGCGATAAGAGGAATATAATGAGGAAGAAAGGCCAGCGATAATGTATCCGCTAAATGGTTCAAAATAGTCTATCGTGGCAAAAGTCATCTCAGTGCCTGGAGGTAAACAAGCATGTGTGGATTTGAACCACAGGACTCGGTGACAGAGAATATGTGGAAGGTTTAAGCTAAACATACAACCCCCTGTGGGGGGTAACAGCAGTCAGAGTTCAAAAATCTGACTTTTCACAAAGGGGCGAGGGTAGGCTGTTTTTTTTTTAATGATCCAGGAAGTCGTTTGATTGCCGCTGCTATTTTGTTTGCCCCTCAGGGTGTGGAGATATTCTGCAGTGTGAGATTACATATAATACTTTGACAAGCGGTGGTTTAAAGATGAAGGTCTTATCAACCTCACGGACTCCACATCCTTCTGTGTAGCCATTCTCCTTCCATAATGTGCTTTCAAACTTTGTTGTATCTGTCAGTTCGGGTCCTCCAAGATTGAGCTGACAATCACTTCCTTTTCCTCCCTCTTTACCATCATTCAAGCAGACAGATGCACACACACACACACACACACACACTCACACACACGCTCAATCCTCAGGGCCATTTGCCTGTTCCAGTCCCCAGTCTTTGATACACACTCCAGTGTGTTCTAGCTTGTATGGCTGTTTTATTGTGAATTACAGATTCCCTCACTGGGGATCATGACCACTATCAATAGTATTTTCACTAATGTGATTAAGTTAATACTGCGCTCTATGAGAGGATTATTTCTCAATTCCTCTTGATATGCGTAATATTTAGGTTGTGGTTGAGTAAATATTTTGGTTCTTCACCAAAATAATTCCCACTGAGACAAAGACGGGAAAGTCTGCCCTAAGGAGCAATAAAGACTGTATAATTAGAATGATTAAAGAACTGCACAACTCATTTGGCACTTATTGAATATATTTTGAGAACACAACGTTCAAAATAGGTCACATATTTAAACCACAAAAAAAATGATATTAACTTTATTCACATTAATTATGTATTTATTCAGACGTTGCGCGTGACTCATTTGAAGTGATGCTGAAGTCGCAATTGTCTCTTTACCAATCCGATCATTATGTTGCCCTGCACTTAAGCATATTTTCTACGTATTGTAAAAGCTGTAAAAGAAACCTCATTAGACAAAATGACTTCTAATCTAAATGCAATCATCTTTAAATAGTAATCAATTGGATCCCTTTACATCACTAAACTGTTTGTCATTAGCACTTTATCAAAGGCTCACTTAAGATAAGATTCTGCAGCTAATGGTGCATGATAGTGACAAATTGACTTTCAATACCCTCCACATCATACGGCGAATGCCTTTGTCCCCTCTGTGTGTATGTTACATGTTTGCTTTGCATTCATGTATTTACAAGTTGTTGTTGTTTATTTTTTTTAAAAAAGATTTTATTTCCTGGTGCAAAAAAAAAAATCCCTCTGATATGAAAACCTTTGTTTTAATCTCCTGCAAGTGGAATTTATTTCAGCCAGTGCTTTAATAAAAAAAAAAGAAAAAAAGATCAACATGATGAAGAGATAACTGAAAATATACAGTAATTATGTTTGGAGCTATATTATATTAATTCACATTTATATCTCCTAGTATTATAATATCAGTCATGCTTTTAAAAAAAAACGTTATTTTTTGGTGAAATTAATGACATGTTTTGATTTGCGTTTGTGCTGTTTATCTGCACGATAAATCCTTAATCAAAATAAAAATAATAATGAAAAAGAAGATAAAAAAAAAAAAAATCAGCCGTAAAAAGTGGAGCAATTTTGCAGGAGCATGTAGGTATTAATGAGAAATCATCGCAACACATATGAAACTGTGGAGGTGCGTCGTGAACTGCTTCTGCCTTTTTTTTTTAAACCCCGGCCTGTCTTAGAGCATCTGAGCTAGAAAAAAAGGGAAGGGGAAGATCCAGGCAGAGCTGTGATCAGACAAGCTGAAAGAAAACCACATCAGGTACACAATCAGGACCCCTCCCTCTCCTTTTCTTCAAACCCTCCTCGGTAATGAGCAAACTTTCATGTGGGAGTAAATAGTCTCCACTCTGTGGAGGTTTCAAGCAGCAAACACAAGATATTGTTGTTTACCCTGCTCACTTTTTTTTCTTCCTCTTCTTTCCAGTCAAAGGAAAGCCATCTGATAGCAAGAGGTCAACTTGAAATCAATTCATCTTAAGACTTGATTCCCCTCCCTTCACCTCCGATGGCAGAATAACTGTAAACACCTTGTAAAGAAAGAGGAGTTAGAGTTATACATCCTGCATCATTCTTCATAGACAAGGGACTTTTTATGCAAACTGGGATTATCCAGGGATCCTCATCAACTCTCTCTATAATTTGTTTTGCTTTATCCCAGAGTTATGTGGAGTGTTGAGCATAATAAACTGTTTGGTGCTATCATGAAGATTCTTGCACCTCCAGGGGCTCCTATTTCAGAGTGATGGCTTTAGCACTTTGGAGTGAACTGTGTGCGATCTCTCCGGGTAGAAAAATGTCCCCATGGGCTTGTTGTTGCTGCTGTCTGCCTTCTATTTGCATGATATTTTTCTATTCAGTCTTATCATCAGTGTGCTGTGAGGTGGGAGTGCTGGCTCCGTCTCAGAGGCTGGACCCAGGCTTTATCGGCAGGTAATTCTCCCACTCTCACTAACTCATCTTGAATTATTTAAGTGTTATTTCCAGCACCTAGGCAGAAGTAAAAGAGGGTGATGGGTGGGGGGGCAGATACACAAACTGGAGTGTTATTGGTGTTATTTATTTTTATTATTATCTGATCTCAATTAAATTACTAAATTAAATAAATTGTGGTGTTTTTTTTTCTCTCAGTCTGCAAAATAATACGATGTTTTGTGGAATAGATACAACAAATCTTGACATTTTTATGAGTGAGGGGAACATGATGGTTGCACCTGCTCCTCTTAACACGGGCTCAGCTAAGGGCCCAGACATCACCTTATTTTTTAATTATTTTTTTTTAGAGAAATAAATAAACAGAAGGCAGGCTATATGATTTAGAAGTGGGGCAGTAAATATAATAAACATAACATAAATCTGAAGAGGAGTAATGAAATATTATGACATCTCCAAAGAGCACACACTTTCATCATGACGCTCCTCAAAACTCCAAGATAAGAACTTTCCACCTTTAACTTGCTTTTATAAGTCAAAGCAAATTTTGCCTGTTTTTTTTTTTTCCCTTCTCTCTCTCTCTCTCTCTCTTTACTTGGTGTCATAAGGCTCATGTGCTCCCTGCGGAGTGAGTGGAGCGCTTCATTGCAGGAATGTTATCGAGGTTGAATGACAAGCCCCGACACACACACAAAAAAAAAGGGCACACGGGTGTTGAGAGATGCTGTGACTGAGTTTTTATTGGCGCACAAGTTTTTTTTTTTTTTTTTTCTCTCATCTGGTCCCTTTTTTTTTTTTTTTTTTTTTTTTGGCGCGGATCATCCTCACCTTGTCAGGTTTAGACAAAAGAAAAAAAAAAAGAGCGATCCCTTTTCTTTTTTCTTTTTTTTCTTTTTTTTTTTTTTTTTTTTTTTTTGTTACATCCTCTCCTCTGCAATGAAACAACCTCTAATCCTTGTTAATAGAAAATTTAAAGCCTGCAGCGAACAATAAGGGCGCTGTCCCTCATAAACTGCGCATCACTTTGGGATAGGTCAACGTCATCACTCAACTTCCACCAACATATAATAATAATAATAATAATAATAATAATAATAATAATAATAATAATAATAATAATAATAATATATTGGGTAAACTGTCCTCAGATCCTCAGGCTAAAACAGAGCAACAGTATATGAATTGAATTTGACATCCATTTATATCGACCTACACACTAATTCCTCATTTATATTATTGTTTAGCCCTTCTCTGTTTCCCTTTTTTTGTACATATATAATTATGTACAGCGGAGAAGGTGCGAGAACAAACCACTTATACCTACAATTTACTCAACAAGTCCTGCAGATAACTGTAATTGCTTAGTTGAATATTCGACAACCTCATTTCAGTTGTCGATTCGCTGCCCTTGGGAAAGTCCTTTGAAGTGAAAGTGAAAAGGGGGGGATTTCAGGAAAGTAATTAATTTCACCGAGCGCGATTAGAAACACTCGAGACCTCCACAGCATTGGCGTTATTTGCGACATAAATGCCACAATATCAGAAAATTAAAGAAGACATTCTTTACCTTTCTTGTCCTCCCTTTTACAAACAGTCACACACACACACACACTTCAATGGCAGTGCCACCCATGGGGAAAAAGGAAAGGAGGAAAAAAAAGGGGGAGAGAGGAAAAGAAAAGAAAAAGGAAAGGACAGGAGAGCAGAGAAAAGACGCGACAGACATGAAAGGCGAGAAAGTGGAGTGACACCAGTGAGGTCCAAGCTGGTTTGATTGTCAATTAAACGAGGAAATGGGCGATTAGGCGTGTAATGACAATTTAAGGTAAAAGAAGAATAAAAATAAATAAATAATACATACATACAAAATAAAACAAGAACAAGAGAGAGGGCGTACGTGCTGTTCAGTTTTCTAATAGCTCGTATTCAACACAATGCAAAATGCACCTGTCTGTTGCGGTCACTGTCACAGTGTCAGTGTGAGGTTGCAGGTATTTCAGCACCATCCGTCTCCTCCTGTAAGTGTTAAGTTAATCACTTCAGTTTCCACCGAATAATAAGTTTGGTCATTAGATTAAATATAATTCACATCGGTCTAAGTAACACCGAGGACAGAGCTCTGACTTATAACATTCATAATAAATAAAGATATATATACAATACAAGATGCGTTTCTCCTTCAAACCAGGGTGGGATTTAAAAAAAAAAAAAAAAAAGAAGGAAAAAAAGTCGTTCAGCACTCGGATGCGTGTTGCGCGCTTTTGCGCATGCGCCAGTGGCACTTTCACTACCTGCCACCACAATCCTTGTATTTCACATGGGGCAAGCGGGAGTTATCGTCCACTTGCGTAAATGCTGCTGCTGCTGAGTGGTGGTTGACAGTCTCACAGGCGACAAGACAGCGAGGAGGGTTTTTTTTCCTACTTCTTCCATCCTTTTTCCTCTTCTTCACTGGTTGTTGAAGGCGTAGCTATCACTGATAGATGCCACCATGAAGCAGAAAACATAAGTTGAGCACTCATCAGGACGCTGCCACTTGTACTTTTCTGACGATAACCAACGTTGGGATGAAGAACTGAAGTTTTAAGTAAGTAGACAAAACATGATGCGTAGCTGTTGCGGTAGTAGAGTTTAATTTAAATGTGATTTTGTGTTATTTTTGCAAGCTATTTATTCATTCTGTTTTTCTTAACGTGTGTGTGTGTGTTTTTTTTTTTTATTATTATTAAATCTCCAGAGTGCGTTTGTGCCAACATGTCTAAACCAATGGATCACGTAAAACGCCCGATGAACGCCTTCATGGTTTGGTCCAGAGCCCAGCGCAGAAAAATGGCTCAGGAGAATCCAAAAATGCACAACTCCGAGATCAGCAAGAGGCTTGGAGCCGAGTGGAAACTTCTCACCGAGTCTGAGAAAAGGCCATTCATCGACGAAGCCAAAAGACTGCGAGCGATGCACATGAAGGAGCACCCAGACTATAAATACAGACCGAGGCGGAAGCCCAAGACTCTGATGAAAAAAGATAAGTTTTCTTTCCCCGTTCCCTATAATCTCGGGGAGCACGACGCGCTCAAAGTTAACGGGCTTTCCGCTGGAGCACTTTCCGAGTCCGGCATTGGGAACCCGGAGAAGGCGGCGGCAGCTGCTGCGGCCGCGGCTGCGAGGGTTTTCTTCAACCCGTCCATGTCCACGAACCCATATTCCTTTTTCGACCTGGGATCCAAGATGACCGAGCTTTCACCACCTTCGTTTCCGTACGCGTCTCCGTTGGGCTACCCGCCGGGAGGCACCACGGCTTTCACCGGGACTGGAGGTGTCGGTGGCGGGACGCACACCCACACTCACTCACATCCGTCCCCTGGAAACCCGGGCTACATGATCCCTTGTAACTGTACGGCCTGGCCCTCAGCGGGACTCCAACCACCTTTAGCGTACATCCTGCTGCCCGGGATGGGAAAACCTCAACTTGAACCGTATCCTGCGTATGCTGCGGCGTTATGATAGGCCCAGTTTTGGACTTTCTAATAAAAAACAAAAACAAAAAAATGAAATGTGAAAACAAAACAAAACAAACAAAACAAAACAAAAAAAGCTATTCATGCAAGAGTTTTATTATGCATGCACAAACTTGTACATGTGATGAAGTGCTCGTCGTCTCAGATATCACATGTGTATGTATATTGATTAATGCCTTTATCTAAGGTAATGCTTATTTAGAGAACTCTCTAATCTATTACTACCCAGCCATCAACCTCTCACAGCACCTAGGAGGGGGAAGAAGAAAAATGGACTGAAGGATGGCAGACATGCACAAAATTTGGAGAGGGGAACAAAAAAAAAAGGGGGGTATCAAGAACAAGTTTGTTATTAAAGGTACCCTGTGCGATTTCTATATTTTTTTCTTTTCTTTTCTTTTTTTTTTTTTTTTTTTCGCAAGTTGCACCTGCTTTGACTTAACCTGTTGGAGTCAAGGGCAGAATATTCAATGAGCATATTAATCACAGGATTCACAGCATTTCCTCTCAGATGTCATGTTGTTGTAGGGGGGAGGGGGGTCTAAAACTCACGGATCAAGGAGGATTGTCACAACATTTTGCCCCCCACCTCCACCCCTCCTACCTCCTCTCATTTCACCCCCCTTCTCTCTCTCTCTCCTCAACTCTTGAATGACTGTAAATGTGTACAGATAAAAATGACTCTAGTTTATTTGCCGTTATAGGCTTTAGTGTTTGAGATAGGGCCAGGATCCTACGTATTTCACTAGAAATCCGGTGTATATTTTGAGTTTTTAAACCGTTTTATAGATGTCTGTAATATTTATTGTTTAGTGGAATCTATGGTGACCCAGACAATTTTAAAAAGGACAAAACTAGTTCTGTAATATTTGCACATGAAACGTAGAGGATGTAATTTATTTTGAAGGTGATACTCAGCTTTTTTTTTTTTTATTATTATTAT